>FR990002.1:5294000-5942000 GCA_905404265.1 Fabriciana adippe | reverse complement strand
TAGCGCTTATTATTGAATGTTATGGTTAATAATATTTATAATAGCTAGCCAAAGAATTGATTAATCGTCTATGTAATTTTTAAATACAGTGAACGTGCGCATTTCATGGTTAATTTATTTTCGAAAGTACGCAATTTCGAAATATATAAAGATATAAGAATACAAACTTTTTAAAAGTTAATCCGTGTTTGATAAAACATTTCAATTTGTTTTAAATAAAACATCAACTGTAGCAAAGTATTATTTCCCCTGGGCGCTGTACTATGTTGCCTTGACCGAGACTAGCATACAATGTCGTGTTGGTACTAACATAAATGTTGGCGATAAAACCATATAAGCATTTATTTACTTATTTATGTACTAGCTTAGTAACTTTTAAGAAAATTGTTCGTGGAATATATGTATAGGTAAGTGTATACATGTTTACTAGGTCCTATACTTCTACAGTATCGTTTTCTTACATAATGTTATTTCATTTGGACATCTTTGTATTGCTAATGATTTATAGGGATATACCTACGAGAATCATTGATTCTTTGACAATTTAAAAAAATGGGGTTGTATAGGGTAGTTGACACTTACCTTACTTACTATTGTATACAGCCCTTTTTTAACGTCCAACTGCTGGGCACAGGTTTCTCTCCAATACGGGGCGTCAGACCATCACGCTGGCTAAGAACGAGTTGGCGGAATTCACATGTCTTTTATAAACTTACTGGGTTCTATCCTATTACTTGTATCTTATTAGTAAATCGTCGAACTTAAAGTACCGACTTGTATTCAACCCTTTTTTTAACGTCCCACCACTGGGCACGGGCCTTCCTTCAATACGAGGGGATCAGGCCATAGTCCACCACGCTGGCAAAAGGCGGGTTGGCGGACTTCACATGTTTTTCGATAACTTGCTAGGTACCTACTTATTCATATTATATTTTGACAGCTTATTATTTCGTAATCAAACTAAATTTTATTCAATATAATACGAATGTAATTGAAATTCGAATGTAAATATAATGAATAATCGGTTCGGTATATTCTAAAAATAATATCCTTATCAAACGATAATACACTTAACAATAAATAATAATCATAATCTAAAACTTAAAGTAATACAGATAGATATGTTAGTAGCTTAATATATTCAATCTCGTCTACCGCCTTGGGATTCTAAATATTTTTTTTAATATTAAGTGCGTATTTATGTTATCCACTCCAAGATAATTTCTAAGAAATCAATTGTTAACTGAACCACCGGTGTTCCCGCCTCCCTCAACACGTTACTGGGAAAGTGACTGAGTTATTGTGAAGAGTAAAATATTAGTGGCATTTCTTAAAGTATTTTTTTTCTGTTGACAATACTAGTTACTGCTAGCAAAAACTCTACAAACAGTACAAAATTAAAACGCCTAAGTTTTAAGGCTCTGCTTGCATAGTCTATCTATGTATAACTGTTTCGATCCTAAAAGTCATGTGATGTTAGATAGTCTATAATAACCTTCCTCAAAAATTGTCTAGTAGTTTCAGAGATTAGCGCGTCCAAAATAAAAAAAACAATCAAACTCTTTATGTTTCCTTATATTAGTATACATTATAAATAAATTCTAAAAATCATAAAATAATTAACAAGATAATTTTACGTTGATCGCATCAGATAGCTCTTCGGCAATTTCCAATTACATGTATATATCCGGGCTTAAGTTTTACATGAATGAATGTCAAGGGTGAGCGCGGCACGTGAAGATACGAGCGAATGAACGAAATAAATTATGAGTGGCAGTGAGTGACGTAAGAGGTCATTACAAAACTACTGCAATCGGAAATGAGGTTGTAAGGTTCACTCTTCATTAATTATACCAACATTACCAACATTAACGTATAAAGTACTGAGCCGTATGTGTATTATTTGAAATTATTTTAATTCTTCCTCCTCGTGTATAATCATTGAGTCTTTAACAATGCGAGTGACAGTCTCACTAAATTCGGTTTAGGGTTTTAGGAGATAGTGTGTACAAACAGACAACCAAGTGGTTTTTAATAGTTATTTTAGCTTTGACGTAGTTTGTATCAAAAGATCATCTTTTTTAAAATACAAGTAAAGCATTTCGATTATAAATGGAATAGCATTTTATAATACAAATAAATTTATTTTAATACCCTTACGTACGATTTATTAATTATCAGATGATATTATTTCTGATTTATATTAGCTGAAAGGTTAATTATCCCTTATTGAAACAAATTTCTTGGCTGGGATCTTTATTTGCTTCATTTATTAATCACATTAGGCGATCTGGGTCAGTCACAGTATGCATGCAATAGTTTCAAGCGGTCGCTCAAATTCTAGGCATCCTAGAACACTACACATGTTATATTTCATGTTGTTAAGGAATTTATTATCCAATACGTGCTACAGCTACAATAATTACATGTTAACTAAGAGTTTAAATATTTATTAGGCAATATACTTCATTTGTTGTAGTTCAACAAACAAAATACGCCTAAATATGAAAGTATTCAAGTGTTAGTCATACTCGTAGTAGTGAATCATAGAACTCGTCACTCGATTACCGATTTGTGTGCAACTTCCTCTTAGCGCTGGTAACTTTGTTTCGTCTAATTGAAAGGGAAACTTTTGGAACTGTACTGACATAAATTGTTGATATTAATTTCAAAGGATATAGTTTTATTTGATGTTTAATGTTACCACACAAAGTGTTCGGGATGTTATGATTTAATATATAAAAACCTAGATGTTTGTCTGAATAGGCTAACTATATGTGGCAGTTATAGATCAATTTTAACCATTTTATAAGTGGCAAGTTACTGCAAGATGAACTTTTATTTGTTTTTACTGTCTTGAAATGAGAAATCCATTAATTTAATTAAAATATGATATATAATAAAAAATATTAAAATGCGGTCGTGTTTTAATTCGACCCACATAATATACTACTTGCAAATGACTAGCAGAAGCTTTGAGCAGAGATGTGTAGCTAACTGGAGCGATATCAAGGCCACGGTCGTTAAGCGTCAGAGGCGAGACATACGGAATTGCACATAATGTTTAAAGATACTTAACTTTTGTCAAGCAAAAGTAGAAAGTACAACACATATAAAGTACTTTTTATAATAATCTTCTATCCCACGGGTACTATATTCCATTCTGCTTAATTATTATCTATACAAAAAATTATGTCTATCTATGATTCTGCGTTAAAGAAGAATATAACACACTTATGTATATAATATTCGTAGGAATTTTTTACGTTATCAGAATGTAATCTCGTATCGTACACAACAATATCAAAATTGTTTACTTCGAATAAAATAATTTCTCACTCATTTAGCTCTTATTATATATTTTATATTAATTATTTTAAATGATTTTGATCAAAGCGTTTTAAATGTTATTTATTATACTAACAGAAATCTGATAGATTATTATGATTTAGAAATGAGTTGTAATTGTTCGCTTCTGCTAAATGGTGTGTAACTTATTGAAGCGATAACAAGGCCTCAACCACCGCAGCGGACGAGGGCGTGGTAGTACAATGGAGGTCGCTAAGACATTAACTGTGTCATTAAGGCTAGATTTACACAGCTGTATATTGCTTATGTTAAGTACTTAAACTGGCTTGTTAGATTTACTTAAGGAATTTTACTTTGAATGCGAAGTTCAAATAGTTTTTATTTATAGGGACTTAGCGACCTAACAGTCTATCTGTTTCATCGAAATCCGTCCACTGTTCAGCCACTTTAGCGTGAAGGAATAAAAAAAATACATACAAACGTACAAACTTTCGCATTGATAATAGTATATTTTCATGGCAATTCATATACTCGTATAGTATCTAACTTGAAGACAAATAACATTCTATCTATACTAATATTATAAATGCGAAAGTTTTTGAGAATGTATAGATGTATGGAAGTTTGTTACTCTTTCACGCAAGCACTACTGAATGGTTTTAATGAAACTTTACAATAATACAGCTTAGCTTATACATCAGAATAATACATAGGCTACTTTTTATTCCGGAAAAATGTATGGTTCCCGTGGGATAGATTTGTTTTTGGTTTTCTAGAGGCAAAACCGAGCGAAGCGAGGAAGAACCGCTAGTATATGTTTATATTTCTATTGTTCTAAATATATTTTTATAGTGCTACAAGATGAAAATTAAAACTTCAAATACTAGAAATTAAACTAAAGACTTTGCAAATATAAATGATAAGTGAAGATTCTCTTTGCACAAAAGCGGGTAACTTGCTGAAGCGGTGTGAAGGCCACGCGAAGGCGAAGGCGGGACGACACAATAGAACAAGGACATTGAGTGTGTCAAGTATTGATAAAGCTACGTTTGTTTGACTTTCTGTACATGTTTAACTTAACTTAAATAGGTTTGCCTTTCAACGTCATCTTTTCTTCAAACTTCTTAGTTTGTAAAATATAGTGTTCTAGCGAAATGATTATTTATTAATTATTTAAACTTAAAACATTCAATTTGTATATTTTATAGAAAAGATTTATAGATGACATTTAATATTTTAACTAGTGACATGTCTAGAGCTCCCTAATTCAATAGGCTCACATCCCATGGGAGTCCCTGGTTGTACGGGACAAAAAGTGCGTACCGTAAGGCACTCTCCGACCCATAAACTATTTCTATTCCAAAACTCACATTAATCCTTCCTGTGTGTACAATATTTTATTCAAACATGCATCCGCATTTTAAATATTAATCGAAGAAAGTTAATAGAAAGATAGAAGGTAAATAATTATTTGTCAGTTAAAGGCTTCCAAAACCTAATGACTTGTGTCGGTCACGTCTATACGTTTTCAATTTAAAAAATTGGCTATCGGCACAAACACGACAAACGTTGTTAGCATGTAATTTAGTTACTCTGTATTTATATCCGCTATCGCTCAATTACACCATCCTCGCCCGTAGTAATCCCTCGGGCCGGCCGCGATATAATGAGAGTAAATAAAACAACCGACCACCAACCGCTGAAACGCTTCATAACCGTCGACTTTTTTACGCGGCAGCTTATAATTGCACTCTGTAGCACTTTTCAATGAGATTCGTAGGATTTTTGGGATATACGTTTTTGTTTCCCTTTCTTTCTCTATAGGTTATATTGGTGGGGATTTAACGGATTATTAATTTTGATACGTATTTTCATAATGTTTTTTTAATGGATCTAAATATTATGAGTGTGTTTTAAATTAATCCATAGATAGTCAGATTTTTAAGAGACAGTTATTTTTATTATAGTTGGATTTATTTTTTTATAAAGATTAAGCACTTTTTGCAATAAAACATTTAAATTATAATAATAAAACAACACTCAAAGTCGCGCAATATTTCGTACTTCAAAAACCATCCTTTTAAGTCAAAACTGGAATTACCAACGATGATATGTCAATTAGGTGAGCACCACACTCTGGGTACAAGCAGGCGACAAGTCAATTTCAAAATGACACACACGTCTGTCAAATCAATGCGGATTACCATAGAAGATTTGATCACTGCTGTGGCTTACAGAACCTCTAGATTTCAGTAACCTGTCCATATATTAATGCTCGTGTTAGTTAAGTTTTACTTCTATTTGCTAATGTTCTCAGTTAAGTTTCGGAGAACATAAACGTTTTGTACTTCATACAGACCATGCTCAGGCGCTTTTCCAAAGGGATTATCCCCTTTGGAAAAATGACATGAAGCCTTAGTTCTAGTTTCTGGGATCGAATTGGTAAATTTCATTAGAAATAGTAAGCAGGGTCATGAAATAACGCGAACAATAGTGACCAGCTTTGTTTAATATTGTTAGATGCCAAAAAACTTTAAAATTTACAGATACATATATTAATAAAAAATATATTACAAGTAAAACGCTCATCATCGTAAAGGATCAAAGATAATGTCTCAATAAAGCGGATCCCACACTCATGGTATTAAAAGCGCGACAAGTCAATTTGCAAACGCATCGTGTCGTGTGTGCGGTTGTCAACGCGGATTACACAGCAGCGATTTGCTACACTAGGTACACCATGATGATGTAACACAGCTTTTGTGTCATTATATTATGTTAATACCTACTTATTTAAAAGTGGTTTCAATGTATGTATGTATGTATGTGTTCTGTAATGCTTTGTAGATCAAAATCAATATAAAAAAATAATGCTATGATTGCAAAAATATTCCAGTCCTTTGAAATTTAAAATAGAACACTAAAACTAAAGCTTTTACGTTCGTGCACAAACAAACAGGTGTCGGCAAGACATTATGCTTAGAGCGTCTGGGAATATCTGAAACATCACAAATTTAAAAGTTCTAGCAGTATTGAATATCAAAAGATGAAAACGCAAAGTTTCGCTGTATACATTTCATTCTGGCAGCAAGGACCTTGGTTTGATGGTAAACTTTCGTATCCATATAATCTGAATAGTAAATGTTATTAAAAAATTTATCGATTCCCATCGCGTAAAGCAAAATGTCGATACTTTGTCTATACTTTGACGAGTTTTCCTCTCCTTATCTTAAGTATTGTAATTTTAATGCCTTCGTAACGTTATTTGCCTTTACGTAAATATTTTCCATGTTCATTGAAACCGCTGTAATAAATATTTTGACAATAATTTATCCGCAAATATTTATCGTTGGGTTTTCGCGGCGGAATCTGTTTTTACTCTGCTGGGTATCCAATAATCCCTTCATCCCTGCATGGATTGAGAGTACCAGTAAGCAGTTTTATAAAAGTATTCCATGTTAAACTTATAATTCCAAGCGAAGCTAAATTAAATATATCGAATACATATGAGTTATTGTTTTTTTTTGTATTTATTTATTAGATAGAACCTCAAATAACTAATTACCTATTCGTGCATTATCTAAAAAATACTTGTCTAAAAAAGAAAAATATATGGGACATTCGCCAATCCTGGTAAATAAAAAAAAAGTTTCGGAGATAAATCCAAAATTGGCAAAAATATCTTTTAAGATTCAAGAAAAATTTACTTTTGAAAGGTAAAGTTGTAATTGCTAAAAATTTTCACCTGTGTAAGGAAAGTGGTCACATCAAATGTTTTTCCAAGAATCCGACGTGGTAAATATCACGGGCGGCATGGGCGCCCTACCACGAATCATTTATCATCAGCGGAGGGAATGTAATGAACATACGACGGGCGAGGTCGTTAACGGAATTAGCCACTGCGCTGCTCACACACAACTAAAACACACACACTAGCACACAACTGCACATGTGTACACACGTAACGCACACTTGTCCATTTCGCGTGCATACGTAGCACACACATGCCTACTTTGCATGTATACGTAAAGCACACATATACATATCCAATAAGATGTGCGATATGCACACACGGACACACGTCAATTGGCCAATCGGTCGTTTCGTATTAGTCTAAACGGACTTTCACAGTGAAAACAGAGTGATAGCTGCTAGGGCGCTGCTACTGAATGTAACCTGTGACAGATTTGAAGTAATACGATTTGGAAGCGATTATTTTAAAGGATTACTTTTGTTGGATTTTGTTTGTAATTTAACTGTTGCCAATGATTCAGTAAACACAGTTTGAGTTGGTTTTTTTTTTATGATTTAAAGACTTAAAAGTCATTGCCCATGCTGCGTTGCTCATTCGATCACGGTTACAGTTTTATGGGAAATTGTTACTCCACCGTGGATTCCTAAGAATCATACTTTATAGACTTATATAATTTACAACAATGTATAATACTTATTCTTTATGGTTGTAGAGTCACGAATATCCTCATATTTTCTTAAATTGACAAATAACTTCAGTGTGTTGTGAGCACTTATTACCTATTGTTCACCTCAATATTGCTGGCGAACATTACAAAAAAACAGCCGATAGCATGCACACAATGGAATAAAGTTGTTACTTTCACGAGGAAAAGTTAATTTACAATAAAAAACTGCACTTAAATACTTTAGATTATATATGTATGAACGACTTACATGCCTCGTTGTATGTTGCATGAATTTTTATATTATGTTACTCCATAATATTACATTGAATCACTAATTGAATTTTAGAAACCATTTAGTCCTTATCCCTGTTTGGTTTATAAAAATGATAATATGTTTATAAAAAACGAAACTGTTAGGCTTAGTAATTAAAGCCTTTTTGTCAAAGCTCCGTGCACAGTCATCAAATAATTGTGCCATGTTTTTTCAATGAGTTATGAGCCGCACAGAAATTCGCAATGTTTCGAATGCACGTTCAAACAATACTTTTGTGTTTATTTTCTCAAATAATATTTCAGTATTGTGCATTTTCGAACGCTAAAAATATATCGGTAGTGCATAGAAATCGTAGGACGCGGTGGCGTTAACCGACGTCACATAAATATTGGACGATACGCAAATCTCTAGTTTATGCTCAATGCGCCATTGTATTCTAAGTGGTTGGATTCTGCTACACGTCTGGAATATTACGTGAAGTGGGTCATTTTAGTGACAGAACTTTAGATTTATTTGTTTATCTTTTTTTTTTGTATTTTTTTTTTATTACAAATGTCTTATGCATTATGTAAATGCATATATTTTATGGCTGTTTCTCTCTTCACAAGACAAACATAACGAACGAGTTGAACGGTGATGTCGGGACTAATCGTGATTGCTATCGATTTTTAAAATTTGCTTTCTTTTTATCGTATGGGAATCGAACTCGTCATTTTTGAAGCTTTACTTAGCGCTAACAAAACTTTCACAGTAGGTACATTTGTCACCTGTTTTACTTTAGTTTTATTAAACTTTTTTTCACTCATTCCATTTTCTTTGTGCATTAAATATTTCTTTGAAAAATGTAATTCTTACCAAAATAAAAATTCAGCGCACCCAACGACCACTTAGAATATACTTAGTTGCCATTGAAAATTTATGTTTGCATTTGAAAAGTGTACGCTACGTACATTGCGAACGCGATAAACATGTCTACGAAGGCGAGTTTTATTCGTTAGCTTATTATAGCCGAGTCATTCAGCGAACACATCGTATATTTTTTTCGACAAACTTATGCGAGTCTGAGCATACTATTGTTAGATTATATTACGTTGTATCTTAGCACTTATGTTGTCTGCACTGGATGGGTTTTAAGAAAGGTTTTATAATTAAAAAAAAACTGGTATTGTAATGATACGAATATATATAAATACATGTCAGCATGAAATAAAAAAAATACATGTTTCGGTTTCCACGCTGAACAATATTTTCCTTTGTTATATGAAATACATAAAATTATTTACAGATAAAAAATGATGGCTGCACAGCTCTTTGTATTGTTATGATCTCTTCTTATTTAATTATTTTATATAAATATGTAATCAATTTAATTAATATTTTTGGTTATATTATAACTACACTTAATAACTTTTTTAAATCAGAACATAATTTACTCATAATAATTTTGACGATATCGATAGAAAACACTTGCTTTTTCGTATACGGATAAGTGAAACCTATTATCATTAGTTTCAGTAATAGCTAGTTCAGTGCCTTTATTATTTAGTGTGGATGGTCGTCTGCATACAGAACGCTCACGCCGTCTACAATTCGTAATGGAATGTAGTTGACTGACCCGTAAGAGGGCAGATTATACTTTGACCAGTGGCTTAAAGTGGATTTACTGTGTATGATCATTTTAGTGATAAATTATCACGAACTAAACAAATTTAGAATAAAACATAATCATAATATGGTAGGTATATATATTTAATATTACAAGTTTTAAACTTTCAAATATACTGTAGCAATAAAACATAAATACGTAGATTAATTAGTTAAATTACTCTAAAGTCCTCATGTTTACTTTAGGGTTATATTCCGTAGAATGAAGTTTTATGCGATTTGTTTTCTTCCATTCGGTCCTCGTGTAGCGCACCTAGCCACCCCCTCCCCACTTTTACCACCCCACGGGGGAGGATTCAGGAAGTTTTATAGGTCTTATGTGCGTCGGTACAGCTTTTATACGAAACGTTATGGCTTTTGCCATCCTGAATCAACATTCTGTGTACGGTGTAATAAAAACCTTTGTGCGTTCGGAATCATAGAAAGACGATACAAGGTGAAAATGAATGACTCAGACGACGTGTGTGGAATAAAACGGATAATTGTGATTAAGTTTTGTCAGAATTATAATTTTAAATACGTTATATTAATTATTTGTTCTTGTTAGTTTTTTTTTTTTGGCAATTGAAGAACTCTACGCTAGGGTTGTGTTTTATTATATAGTAACGTATTGTTTACCAGTTACAAGATACCTACTATATTGCAACGTAACAAAGTATTTTTGGTTATGATGGTATTTCGTAATTACGTTGTCCTCGACCCAATCATGATAATTATTTGCATATTCTTAATAATATTGTTGTTGTTGTTATAACGTTTGTATAACTTTTAATCTTGAATTATTTCTGTACAAGACCTAGCTAAGCTAAGACTTGCATAATATAGTAAAATACTTAAATCTACATATTTTCCTTTGTTTGTCATCAAAGTTAAATTTCTTGTCTTATTTGCATTCGTTTCCATGTAAGTGATATTGTTGTGAAAAAAAAAAACATTATCCTCTTCCTTAACGAAGGGAAAACCTCGAAACATCTCTATCATTGACCTCCTTACTGTCGCGACGGAACATACCTACGGCCTTGTCGGACGAAATAACGTGATTCGCATACCTTATATGATTTATTTTACTATATACAGTAAAAAGTACTTGCGATTAACTAAAAAGCTTTAATGTGAAAACTTTCTTGTGAACTCTAAAATGTCTGCAATAGATAAAGTAATTTTATATGTTTTCAAATTTCGTCTGGAAAGTTTAACTTAATATTGATGTGTGCTTGGTTTGTTAATTGTATGATATTTTTCATCGACTGTATAAAGTTTAAAATGGAAATGTTTCTGTTTTACAATATATTATTGTGTAAGGCGTTGGATCTGCTTAAAAGCTAATTAATTCTTAGTTATTAGTGTGGTAATGAACGCTTTTAAGAAAATCTTATTTTGATTTTATTAGTTATATATAATGTCTAGCTATAAGCTATTATTGATTATATTATATTATTACAGAAAACCTAATGAGCCATAATATAACGATTTGTTCCTTTTAGGTCTATGAAATATTTTTTTTAAATATTGTATAGATACATACAAAATGCAAGAGAAAGTTATCCGATAAATAAACATTCTACACAAAATCAATACAATTCTTTAATCACTTATTGATAACATCGACTCTGAAAGCATTTAAATCTTAGTTTTACGCACCCTCGGCCATAAACAAAGAACTGCGGCGGCGAATCTGGCCTACATAAACCTGACTTAGATTAATATTACTGTAGCCTCTTCTAAGCTTAATTCTTCATTATTTATGGGAAACAAGAAATATTTCGTTCTTTATTATTAATTAGTTGTACGTAGTTTAAGGAAATTGCGTAAGTTTGAATTTAAGAGAAAGCTTAAAATTAAAGATTTATAAATATGCGTTGCCAGAAGTTGGAAAAGAAAAATATAAATAAAAATATTAGTGCAAGACTATCTATAATATTTACTCTTATGGGTCGTTAAACGTTTAGAAGAGATAGGCTTCGGTATTCTTTACATTTACGTAAAATAAATTCGGAAACGTAGATATAAGTTATTTGCATTTGTGTGATAGAACGACTGAAATAAAAGCTCAATTTGTTAACTTTTCATTCTAATTGAATTCAAAATCTTAAACAAGATGCAAGAGTGTAACTGTTTACATTCATGATAACAAAAGAAAAAGCTCAAACAGGCACGGACAATATGTCTTTTGTGTGTTACTCCATATTAATATTATAAATGAATACTGGAAATAAAAAAGGGTCTAAGTGCCAAAAATCTCATTTCGTTTTTATTACTTTATCATGTAGTATGTTCCCTCGCCAATAACCTAAAATAGGTATTAAACGACTAGCGTTGTTACTTGCTTGGTATTTACAGCTCTAAGGAGCGTAGAGGTGTAAGACGCAGGGAGGGTAATTTTTTAAAAGGGTCTAAGTCCGTTCACACGTGATCTCAGTGTTATGAAAATGGCGGACCTTAGACCTGTTGTTGTTACCGGCGCGGGAAGAAAAAGACGAAGAAATAGAGAAAAAAGTGTGTAAATTGTCCAAAAAGTATTAAAGGATGCCGGTAAACAATACCAAACATCGAAGGGCAAAGTGATTCAAGAAAAAAACCACCACATGATGAGGTAATTCGATTTTATTGTTTTTATAACCTACAAATAATTTGCACGCGGACACGGGGCCACGCTTAGGTCACACGCTAGTGATGTGCATTTTGCGAGGTAATTAAATATATAATATGCTTTTTATTACAAGATTTTTATTAACTTGCGTTCGTATGTATCTATGTGAGTTGTTCGCTTTTGCAAAGAATTTTTAGTTCGTTGTTGAATTGAGCTGAAATTTGGCATACTTACATACAACATAGACATTATTTTGTTTTCTATAATTTAATTAATATATTTATAATAATGAAACTATTTATAAGACTGTTTAATGATTCTATTTCTTTTTAATAATTCATTTATATTAAATGCGTTTCAATTTTTAATCTTTTATTATTAACCCCCGACTCAAAATCTCAAAATCTCAAAATGCTCGGTTCAAACAACCATTTCGGGCTATAACAATGAGTACCGAAGATTTTTATGATTTTAAATCGGCTGCAGAAACATTTTTAAACACGACGACACTCCAAATTTCAAAAGCGTATCACCTGAAATTTGATATTGAAGAACCGTTCGTAATTCGAATGAAAGAAACACATAGTTTTACGGAGAACTGGAAAGTTGTGAATCTTCTAAAACGAGGAAAGACACTTAATGACATTTCTGCATACTCATTGCCTAAATTAAATTGTAAAAGCAAAATTACTGAGGAGAAGAAAAAAGATCTTTTAGCAATGATACCCTATCTTAGAAATGAAGATCACCGAAAATATTATGAAAATATTTTGAACTAAACATACATCTTCGTACGAATGTTTAAATTGTTGTGGTACCTACCTAGTTTAACTTGATTTTATTTTGGTTAATAATTTGAAAGATGATTGTTTACTTTTATGTTTGTCACATCCCTAGTCTTTTTATAGATAACATACCAAAGTGCCTGTACCAAAAGAGACTTGGAACTAAGACTGTTATTAAGGATATAGCGCAAGGCACATAGAGCCTTATTTAAGTTACTTAGAATAGGACTTTAAGTTTTCTTCAGACTGATTAGAAAATGTAAGTTTATTGTTACTAATTTATAAGTGAGATACTTAATTTTTGTTAAATAAAAGCATTTTATTGTAACAACAACAATGTGAAGTTTAAAATACAAAAAATATGTTGTTTAAATGATTTATTATTTGAAACACAAATTCCTCCACTTTTTGGTTTTGGTACTTAGAGCCTTTTTTATTTCTGGTATTCAAATGTGAAAGTTTGTAAGTATGTTTGTTACTCATTCACGCCAGAACGGCTGAACGGATCTGGATGAATATTGGCACAGAGATAGATTATAATCTGGAATAACACATAGGTTATACCCGTGGGACAGGTTTGCTTTTGTTTTCCTAGAGGCGAACCCGAGCGAAGCGAGGGTGAGCCGCTAATACTCAATAATAAAAAAAAAAACTAACGATTCTAGTTGTTTTAGGTCACGAAGAAATTACAAACATAACCACAATTGAGTTAATAAATAATTTCAATTTGTCCGCCGGTGAAAACTATTCAAAGCCGACCACAGCGTTATAACTTGTCTGATTGTACGCGTTGGTGAATAAGATTATACGTGGATATTGGAGTTAGTCATAATAAGCTAGAACTAAAAGTTACCTCGACCGCAGTTCTGCGGAACAATGCTTAGTTTTTGAAATAGAGTCTAGAGAACCTAGAAAGTTGAAGTCTTATGTTAATTTATATAGAGAACTACTTTAAAGGCAGTCTACTTTCTATTTTAAAACATTTTATGAAAATGTTGGTAGATGATTATATAAAAAAATATAAAAATAATGTACGAGTCCATAAAAATAAGTTCACGAAATAATACAAGAAGTCATGGAATTTTTTAGGTAGCGGTAAAGTATGAGGCGCATAATCCATAAAATTTCTCCATAAAAACTAAATCGATCGTAATACGTTTGAGGGGTGATAATATCGAGCGGTGCGCGGGCGCATGTCAACGGCCGCAGGTGTCATTGGCCAGCCGAGCCATAAGGCATTGTTTCATCCCAATCGTACGAGCAACTGATTACTTTTTAATGCATCGCAAATTATGTTGCTTTTTTATGTCGCCACCTTTATTTGAAGTCTTAAAATAAATAAAACTTAAGAACTTTTTATAGTGTGTGTTTTAAGGAAATTGCCGTAACAACCTTTGATCGACTTTGAATGTTGGAAGTTGATGAAATTTACATTGAAAATACATTAAATATGAATAAATATATATGAAACTTGAATTGTTTACGTATTTCATTCATATATATATATATATATATATATATATATATATATATATATATATATACTGTGGTTGTATTAAGGTTTTGATATCTATTAATTATATTATGCGAAATGATGTGTGTCTATTGTTTAAAATGAAAAAAACAAATTGATTCTGCATAGTATTTTATATTCGTTCGCGTGGTGCTTGTAAATTGAAGGCACTACTAATTGTAACTATTTACCAGTTATTCCTTAGAAGGCAAGCTACATAAAAACATAATCAACTGGTTATAAAAAGAATCACAATTAAACTGTTATCATGCAAAGTTCATTTCGGAATTATATTTCTAAATAAAGATCTCAGAAAATATAGACAGTGTTATAGAACTAAACATGAAGTCAAACAATGATGTTTTAGAATAGTACACGAATGACAATTTGTGTACTGAGTGATAAATAAATAAATGTTAACAAATAAAAATACCTTATGGATTTTAATATCATAAAGAAAAAAAATTAAATAAGCTAATATTATGCTATCTCTCTTTCAAGGAGCCTTTAACTAATGCTTTAAATATAAAAAAATATAAAAGAAATTATTACTTTTATTATTCATATTTTATTTTAAAAAATGTACCTATATTAACTTAACTAATATCTGTATAAAATTTTCCTTATTCTTTAAAGAAAGTAAACGATCTGTATGCCAAAATCGAGATTAGTAGCATAAACAGTAAATCACGTTACTATTTTTGACTTTGACATTTACTTTGGCGGACTCCGTCTATGTAATTCTTTAATCTGAGGTAAAGAAACACAACGACAATAAATTCTGGCCTCAAATCCCAGCATACGGTATCAAATTACAGAATACTTATTATATTCATAAAAATAGTTTTATATTGCATCTAATCTCGGAGGTGAATGCAACAGGCTTCTTATCGGATATCAATGCAATACTTTCTAACTCGCCATTGTTCGGAAGGGAAGCAATCGCGTCGAGTGCATCTGGGAAATAGCCCTATATACGGGTATCATTCGATTACCATTCGCTTAGTCGATATTTGAAAGCTTCTTTTATATTTATGTGTACTAGTGATGGCCGCGTGGTTGAAAATCAACCATAATTCGTTAAGTTATATATTTATTGTCTTGCGTATATTACAATATTAATCTATTCTCAACTTGACCACAGACTTTAACAATAAACAAAAGAGTATATATGCGTGTGTGTGTGTCAAATAATTGGTAGTGTGTATTATTTTTTTTTAATTTAATGTATTTTTATACATAATTAAAAAAAATTTAGCATATTGCACTTCTTCTCTATATAAACTCTACGTGTGGGAAATTTCATACAAATAAAAATATAACAAGGGGTACAAAGTTTTTGTTTCACGTATTAATATATAGATGTGTATATATGATAGATTAGCGACTCTCCCTCGCTTCGCTCGGGTTCGTTTCTAAGTACGTTTTAACGGTTAGTATGGAATAAGTAGACTATATATTATATGATATATAGCCTATAGCCTTCCTCAATAAACGGGCGATCTTATTCAAAAAGAATTTTTAAATCGCATTAATAGTTCCTGAGATTAGCGCGTTCAAATAAACAAACTCTGCCTCTGTATAATATTAGTATAGATATTTTTTAATACATTTTAGTAGAAAAGGATTGTGAGATAAACTTATACATTTAGTTAATTGGTTACCGAAATATATGTAAATAAATAGGTTTGTGAGGGCATTTTTGACAAAATTCAGAGGAGGGGTACGGATTATATGTTTTTATGTGTATTTTACTCGAAATCTTCGTCAATTGTAAACCGACTTTCATGTTTCTTTTTTCAATAGGTTACACCTGAAGAGTCATTAAAATTAAAAAAGATGTTTTGACCTTTCTTTTTGAGGTTTTATACTTTCTTGGTTACAAAGTTATTATTGGACTTTGTTTTGAATATTGTACATAAACACGTGTTGATAATCCTCAATATATTATCTTCAATATTTTGGTTGTTTTAAATTTTCATCACAATGTACTCGACAAGTTAGTACACCAAATCTATCGTCTTATCAAATATTATCCCGCACCTTAACTCTACATAAATTCTCCTCCACAAAAAAGTCTACAGAACTATTGCACTTATTTTTATGGGCGATCCGATAATAAAGTACCGATATGGAATTTATTACGCACTAAGTTATGCTCAAAGAAGCTATCTCCCAAGATGTCGCCTACATACATTTTATATTTCCCTTCGAGATTTCTTAAGTTCGGCATTCGAATATTATGTGTAACGACGGGTTTGATGTAATAATAAGATATGTATGCCTTACATCCTTTTTACTAATGGACGTGATCATTATTTTTTCATTTAAATAAATACAAAAGTAAAGCTTTCTGATGTATGTGTGTGTGGTAAAAGTTTATTGTTTAGATATAATCTATTAATATATATATCAATACGTGAAGCAAAAACTTTGTACCCCTTTTTACGAAAATTGCGCGAACGGAGGAGTGTGAAATTTCCCACACTTATAATTTATATAGAGAAGGATTGCAGGATGCTAATATATTTAAAAAAATATGCAAAAACTACATGAAATCAATAAAAAAAACATTACACACACTACCATGTATTTGACACACACACATATATACTCTTTTGTTTATTGTTAAAGTTTGTGGTCAAATTGAGAATAGTTTAATATTGTAATATACGCAAGACAATAAATATATAACTTAATGAATTATGATTGATTTTTAACCACGCGGCGATCACTAATTATTATAAAAGCGCATTCATAAGCTTTCTAGTCTATTTAATGAAATCGTAAGTCTCATAATGATGAAATATGTAACATTGTTTGGCACAAATATAACAATGGAGGGAGGGTTTGATTTTTGTTCCAAGTCATTGTCTGTGATTATACACGGACTAAATGTTTTCGATTAAAATCTTCACTTATCTTTCTTTAAAAAATAAATGACTGAATTAAATTTCTTTGTTTAGTTATTATCTCTTTCAACGATAAATAATTAAAAGAATGTAAATTGCTATATTCACTACTAGTTATCCGCCCTGGCTTCGTCTCATGTACATACTTACACACATAGGTTACCTCCCCATGCATTATATACTTATTGTTCAAAAGCAAATATACATATAGACAAATATAAGTAATTAAACAAATCAGAATACAAATTTATAATTACACAATCACCACCATTTATCCTCATCCTCAAGTACAATATTAATTAAAATGAATCAGGCTGTTTGAATCGATTAACGAACGAGTCCGGTAGCCGCAGATTATTGAATGATCTTTTTTTTTTAAATCCAATAAAGGTGATCGGATAGCGTTAATGCCCCGTGAATAAGTTTAAAAAAGCAAAACAGACTCGCCCGCTCCCACCATCTCGTCTGTGTATTTATGTAGGGATGCCTAATTGATCTACGTTATGTCGTTAGGGATTTTGTACGTGAGTGTAATGTAATTGTGTTATCCTATAAAAGATTGAATTGATTTACGGTTAGGCGATTTGTTTTTTTTTGTCATTTTTGCGTTTTTACCTTGTGGGTTTGATGGTGTGGAGAGAACAGTCCTTTAATGTTCATTTTGTTTGTTGGTACCGTCTATACTATTATTGAACTAAATAAGACAGGGTTAAGCGTTTTCGTTTTCATATAAGAACCGTTTGCAATGCTACTTTTTATTACTATATTTAGTTAAAATTGCTTAATTTTTATTGTTACCATTATAATTGTATATTTTTTCAGTGTTAAGATTTATAATCTTAACGTTTAATTTTTATCTACTGTTGCTGTCAGCATTTCAAATCAACAGGGCAAAGGTGTGAGTGTGTTAACTATAAGTTGTGTTGACAATAAATAGTTGTCCCGGTTTGATGGAGATGAAAGCATATCGTTTCATAACACTTCCTTCGCACAAGTATCGCCTTACAGGTGGTAAGTGAAGTACGAATTGATGAGTTCCTCTTCTTATTGAGAGTGTCATTTCGATTACTCCCTCAATGAATAATCAGTTTAATCATATGTTATTAAATTAATGCTATTTAGTGTTTTCTACATGATGATATATATGTACATATATAGTAGTACTGTGTAAATTGTTTTTCTATTATGACGCCATGAATGAATCAATAATAATAATAATGTCCTCCTGACCGATTCCGGCCACGGCGGCCAATCTCATTGAGACTAGCCAACTGCGCAGGAGATATTATAGTGCACAAATGTACGCGCAGACACAAGTGCACTCTCTATTCCTGTCACTCTCATACTCCGGTGGGACGACTACTCGACACGACCGGTGAGAGTTAAGGCGCAGGACCGACGGCTTTACGTGCTCTCCGAGGCACGGGGGTGAAACACCGCCAACTTCCCAACTCCGAGCTGTTACTGAGGCTTACTATACAGAAAGACTCAATAACTAAACTTGGCCCGACCCGGGACTCGAACCCAGGACCTCAGGATGTGCAGCCGTACATGCTAGCCACTACACCACCGAGGCAGTTGAATCAATAAATATGTAGGATCAGAAAGTTAAATCTTACTAATGTTATAAATGTGAAAGTTTAGATGGATGTTTGGATGTTTGTTATTCAATTACGCCAGAACGTCTGAACGGATCTGGATGAAATTTAGCACAGATATAGATCACAGTCTGAAATAGCACATAGGCTTTTTATCCCGGAAAAATGTTGGGTTCCCGTGGGATAGATATGTTTTTGTTTTAATAGGGGTGAGCCGCTAGTATCAGAATATATTATAATCTTATAATAGAATCCTAAAAATTGAAATTTCTACGATTCGTCTACGACAAGTGTTTTATGTACGTTTCCTTTTAGAAATATCATGTTAACGTTTCAATAAATTGTCGTCGCGCTCGGGGAGTTTTTCTCGTGACCTTAAAACCCACATAAAGTTACAAGTCAGGTACAATTTTGATAACCTTATGCATCTCGTAATGTTGATATTTTATATAGTAATAATATTTTCCCGTTTGATCATACTCTAAGACATCGTTCGATAGCAAAATGAGATTCAGTTATGAGCCGTTCATTTCTACGAGTATATGATCCCGCCTTGTTAGGGACGTTTGACACGTATTCGTATTCGCACTTGCTTCCCGGAGAATAGTAGTATTGTAAGCAATAAAAAATTATGGAACGCTATCGACTGTTTGCATTGATTTGAATAAGTATTTGTTTTATATTACACTCCGCGCTTCTTATTTTTCTTTTTTTTTTTTTTTTGTAAATATGACAGACACGGCCTAATCATAATTTTGAAGAACAAATTAATCCTAAAATAAAATTTCAGTGTAAATATTATATTTTGTTTATTTCTGCACTGTATAGGAGTAGAGTATGCGTTCCGAGTACATATACTTACTTGTACCTTTAATAAATCAATTAATATTATTATATAATATCGCCTGTGTATGTTTTAATAGAGTATTTTAAATAAAAACATATTGTTGAGATGTAGTAATACATATTTAATGTACTGTCCAATCTCCCTCTTGTACTCTCCGTTCTACATGACATTGGCGAAGTAATCTGCGCTCTGGTACGTTTTGAAGCCATTGAATTGACCAAGACAAGAGTAATGAATTGAATTGAACTTTGAATATTTATTTACGCTTCTTAGCCTCTCTGATAGCGAATATGTGTAGTGTCTCCCCCGCGACGTATTAGTAATAAGCAAGTAGCCGGTAATAGAAAACGGCAAATTGACCAATCAGATGCGTCGTACATGAGTAATTGAACTGGATGTGCAATTCTGCGAGTTTTATCAGATAAGGCCTGTGCAATAATGATATGGTTAAGCTAAATCTTGTCATTATTTTTTGCAATGTTTAGTCCATTATAGGTTTACACTATGAATTGTTTAGTGAAGTATATAATATATATACTTTGATTTGAATTCATATATTGCGGGGGGTGTTGATTATGTGCGCATGGTGCTTTCAGTATGAAGACAAGCTTAATTCACATTATTGACTAGGTACGTTTTCAATAGATAAAAAATAGTTATTATGAGTGTACATTGGGTGATACGCACATGCCGTCGCGTACCTACTTTTTCCAGAAATCATAAATTCAAATTTTACGTAATTTTAAAGGGTTACGGACTTTCCTACAAACTCCTCTATCTTTCAATGAAACTCCTGTTGCAATGGTTAAGCTTTTCCAAAAATCACCCCGGATAAACAGTAAGACAGACATTTTTTTTTTTAAAGGTTGTTTACTGTTGAGGTACTGTAATTGTAATATAAATAATTCTAACCTACTTAAGAAAACAAAGTTATTTTGAAATCACAGACAGACATTTCAATTTTATTTATATGTATAGATTATAGCTATTTTAAATTATTGATATTGTCGGTAAAATAAATGACAATGTATCCTCCTCTGTCGTCGACAATTTTTTATATTTTTTTAAATAATGACTTCCCTGCTATTAACATTAATTATATTTAGCCTTGCATCGTCGTGTTATTGTAAGGTCAAACATAAGATTTCGTGTTATGCATAAAATATATTTATTTGCATAACTAGATTATAATATTGTTCTTCTACAATAGTTTTACATTTTTTTTTCTGTAGATAATCACAAACTTCACATAACGTTAAGGTTACCTGTTTTTTTAAGACTTTTCACATATAAAATCCACTTAATAATAATGAAATCGCCATAACATCTGTATTTATTTTCTACATATAATTCACTAGCGTTTTCTCGCGGCTTCACCCTTCAATTTTGTAGATTCGCTCTCGTAGGTTGTAGTGTGATGTAACATACCTTCCTCAATATATAGGCTATAAAATGCATAAAGTTTTTTTTTAATCGGACCAGTAAATCAAGAGAACGTTTAAACAAACAAAAATGCTAACAAACTCGACAACTTTATATATTAGTATAGATTATTATTAGATATTTACGTATATTTACGATGGGTGATTTACATTTTAAAGTGGCTTGACAGGGACTTGGAACTTGCGACCCACAGTCAGTCGGCCAATCTATATATTTTTCACTATATAAAATAGTATAGAATAAAGACTGTATACGACTATTTATCCTAAACGTATGCATTAAATTACATTAGCACGTCGCCAAGTAATTTAATACACGACAGTAGTGCATTATGTACGAGACACGGATAAATAGCGTGCCTGTGTTTGTCCGCAGATGCGTGCAATTGTAGCTAAATTACACAGACGCGAATAATTCGGTTAGCGATTATATTAAATGTATTAAGGCCTTAATACTGACTCTTATACTGTTCTGTTTTATAGTTTTTTCTTATTCTAACGCTTGTTTTTAAATAAAAGTAGTTTTTTTTAATGTTTTGTGTATGAAGACATATGTAAAAATTGAAAAATTGATTATATTTTCCAATTTTTACACAATTTAAGAGTTTTAAGCGATTGTCTCTTTACAGATGTAATTATTTGCGTAATACGTTATTGTTGAAGGTGAATATTTTAACATTTATAATTGTTTGAATCCATGAGTAGATAAAATAAATAGTTATAAACATTCCTTATATACTTAGAATTCATAAAATATTTGTTTCGTTACAAAACAATGGTCATATTCGATCAAAGACGAAAGTAAATGCGAAATGTAAAGCCAGGCTAAGCTATATACCTCCTTTGTCCTGCTCGCAATCTCCATAAACCTAAACACCTAGAGATCCACTCCGTCGGCAACCACCCCTCCTTAAGGCCCCATTTACATGAAACGATCTGAGGTTTAATGTGTTAAAAGCGGATCGTAGCGTATTCTTTGAAAGCTATGTTTTTAATGACTGTGTTATTGATTTTTTTTTTGCTGTAGCGCAAAATATTCGCTTAAATCGTTTAATATTCTAACATTTTCTTACGTTACGCGTTTACTATATACGCTGTATACTATATTTACATGCAGATAAATATATACTACTAGCGATTCACCCTCGCTTCGCTCGTGTTCGACGAGATCTCTTTAATTTTCCGGGATGAAAAGTATCTAAAATGTCGACCGGGCATATAAGGTACTACCATCAAAAATTTCATTTAAATTGGTCCAACAGTTTTGGAGATTAGCCTGTACAAACAGACAAACAGACAGAGAAAAAAAAAAGAAAAAAATCTGGATTTGTTCCATTTCTCTTCTTACATCCCCCTGACTCGGTTTTAAGCATTTTTTTCTATGTACAGACATTCGACCTCTACAGTTTTATTATACATGTATACATAACATATACTCGTATGAATAGTTCTACTGCGACTTACTCTCGCTTAGCTTGGGTTCGTCTCCAATTGCCTTTTGTATTTGTAATATTTGTATGCGGGCATCGCCATCTTAGCCATTTTTTTTACTACTAGTAGCCTATTTATTATATAATCAGTCAAATCCGTTCAGCTGTTTTAGCGTGAAGGACGCAAACACGACGCACTCTCATTTTTACATTTAAAATAGTATCTTGATTATCTTATATGTATAATGTAAACATATATGTATGTGTTTGTCACATTTAAAAGATTTACATAATATTAAGATTGGTGGTAGTCCGCTCTTTATCTTTCACTGCTAAAGTTTCAGGCAGCGATATGACAGCTAAAAACGAAAACCCGTTTTAATTTTCCTCTGAAATCCCGCGGACGGATGAAACGAATTGCGGTGGATGGTAAATTTATTTTTAACAAAAATTCAAAAGTTAAAATAGTTTCAATTTGGCGAATACATCAAAAGGGTTGGATTCACTCTACTAACAAAACAATATTTTACTATTTAAGGATATCTGCGGTAGGTACAATAGTTGTAGTGTCACTCTCTATTGTATCGAAGGTCGTAGGTTCATTTCTCTAACAATTGAAATGCATAATTACATAGACGCTTGTACCAGCCTACTTGAGTTAAAACACGGCGTTGTTCACTGCCATGCAGCAATTTGTCGATATCGAAAAGTGGAGAACAGAGTACGTTCTCGCTCATCCTCTTAGCCCTCCCAAGGGAAATAGCGTAAAGCTATAAAGCTATATATTTCATACTTAATTTAGTTTACTTGTGTGTATATAAATGTTGACGTTATATTTTGCAATTTTTATATGGTTTTGTACGTTTCCTTCTGTATACTTGTAAATAGCGAAACGTAAAACGGCAATATTCATAGCACGCACAGATCTTAATATTGCAGTAAATTACTCTAAGCGTACCGCGTTATTAAAATAATAGGTAAATAAAATTTTACGTGGGATATAAAAATAAATACATCCCATAGCTATAATAGGTACTTTAAGGTAATCGTTCCTTAAATGAAAAGTTTTAAAAAGCTAAATATACTATTATGTAAATATGAATTCTCTCTAGATACTTTATAGTTCTTAGAACAATTTTTTGTTTAATTTTCCTAGTTAATAGTTCTCCTAGCCAAGGACAATTCTGACTAATTAAAGCGGTTAGTCTCAAAGAGTAGCTGTTACTTTTTCTAGAAATATTGAAGCACGACTATCGAATTTTTAAATCATCTTTCATTTAAAATAGGTTAAGATTAAGTTATATCAGTAATAAATATAATACAATTAATAATTACTATAATTTTATGCTTTTTGAATGAATATATTTTTATATTTACACCACATTTGTTTCTCGCAGGTCACCCGTCGCGCCGAGAGAATGAGTTCAAAAAGCCTACAAATGCTCTACAAAATGGCAGAGTACATCACCGCCCGCCCTATTATAACAAGGTAAAATATAAATAATCGCTTATTTATTCATTTTATACTTAATACAAAATTAAATCATATTTACTCAAACAGTAAGTTTTTATAATTTCACTACCTACTCGCTCCCGCTCCGCTCGGGTTCGTCCCTAGTTAATGTTTAAGGTTTAGTATAGATTTCTCAGAGATGACATATTTTCTCACAGTAAAAGTATCCTATATGTTGACCCGGATAACCAGCTATCATCATACCAAATTTCATCAAAATCTGTCCAGTGGTTTTCTCGTGATACGGTCACAAACAAACAGACAAAGATTCAAAAAACTTTAGATTCGGCTTCTGTATCGATAATAATGACTATTTCAATAAGATTTTCCAAAAATATTTAATGTACAGATTTGACTCAGAATTTTATTATACGTATAGACTTAATAGAAGAGATTTGTTATTTCAAAAGCGAAAAAATAACCTATCTTTCGATTATTTGACAAACTAAAAATAGAAAATTGACAGAAGCTCCATAGTAGTTATGTTAAGCTCCCAATTATTTTTGTTGACGGGCAAAATTATCGATAGATATGGTTTTTGCCGATAATCGATAACGCTAACGATGGCAAGTATAACTTTGAATACGTGTAAAAAGAAATTACAATTTCAGTAATAATTTTCTTCATTTTAAACATCTACAAAGCCTACAGTCCCCCGTCACGAGCACTCGTCTATTCTCGATTGTCGAGATAAAAGTACCAAATTACATCTCTGGAAACTTTGCTGACAAGGACCATCTATTATTTAACTTCACATTTAAAAATTCTTTTCGCTTTATCGCAAATTGTGTTATTATGATAGAATTTTTATTGTGTTCGATTTTATTGTTGTATAATATCCAATTTTCATTATGTTTTTGTAGAAAATATAGGTAAGTTTTGCAAATTTGTTGGAGTCGCGTTAGACTAATATTTCAAGTCAACAGTCGAATTAGTGATAATTTCTATAAATAACTAGCGACTCACCCTCGCTTCGCTCGGGTTCGCCCCTAGACAAGATTGATGATAACGATTAATACCCTATTTGATTACCGCATTATAATTGCTAATTTTTTAAAGTATTAAAATGGATATAGTATGTTATCCTTAAGAGATAGACATAGCCATCGCGGACTTTTCTGTAGACCTATATAAGATACACAATTCCATCGTACATTATTTTGTTATATCTCAAAGGGTTTAGGCAGCGTTTTCGTTGAAAGCTCCCACACGGCTTATTTTTTTCCGATACCTCCAACAAATATTGTTATATTTTAGCTGATGTATACAAAAACTTTACATATTATATACTAAAACCTTCCTCGAGAATCACTCTATCCATTGATGAAAACAGCATTAAAATCGGTGTAGTAGTTTTTGAGTTTATCGCGAATAGACAGACAGACGCGGTGGAGGACTTAGTTTTATAATATGTAGGTAATTATAATACAAAATAACAATTCATCTATTAATAATGATATTAATTAAAAGTAATATAAAATAGTTATTTTTATAGCTATATTCATTTTAAATGATAGCGTCCGAACAAATAATTTGAACTGTGACCTGTTAGGAATCAGCTATTGTTATGCAAAGCTTCAATCTGATCTACTCTGATCAAATTATTCTCGCCTTTATAAAAATTTATTCGCTTCCATTATAAAGGAAACTCTCTTTTGAATCAACTGAACTCGACCTTCTCATAAATCTTATAAGATTATTCGTATTACTTATATCGCTAATATTGAAAGTTTGAAAACTTTTAAAGTAAGTGTACATTTTTTTTTTAAATCAGTACAGAATATTTTAGCATATTTCATAAAATTATAGTAGCGGTTAAGTTATGCTTAACTGAGCCACTGCCTCGAAGTTTCGTAGTTTTACTTGCAAGTTTCTAAAGCGAGCGCCTCGGGCTGCCGTCCCGATACTTTGCTCTATTGTAAACACGTGCTCGGGATTTAACGCTTTTTGATACCTCTTTCATGTATTAATTAAAACATTAATGATTCTTTATGTGTTCTTTTTAGTTTGATTTTAAATAGGTTGTTAATAATTCACTTAATTTTGTTACGTGCATTCGATTATTACGATAAAGTTAAATTTTGGAAGTCTATTTTAACGTACTTCTATTCTAACGTAATTTTTAAATCCCTTTGATAATTTCTCTCGTTTCCACGTTTAACTAATAAGTGATTGTCTGTAATAATTTATTAGTGCGTTTATATTTTATTAAAACAAACCCCAAGTAACAAAGATATAATGTTTCGATGATTAACATTCAGTGGGTTTGTCAACAGAGCGAAGGACTCAACTCGACGGGTCCGGCTGCGCATCGACCACCTCCCTTACGGTTACCCAATGGAATCCAATCACAAGTGAGTACCCTTACGCTGTATATAAATCAATCATGCTTGAAAAGACAATAAGCTTCGATTTAATACTGCCGTCTAATGAGTTAAAAGAAAGGACTATTAAATTCTCCCAAAATATTATTTAATTTTAACAAATTTTTCATTAACTTTCTTTGTCTGTATCACAGTTTTGTAGACGTATAATAATCTAAAAAGGCTAGTGATAGCCCAGTGGTAACGCACTCGTTTGGGACTCTGAGTAGAGCGGGTTCAAATCCCGGGTCTTAGACCTCTGATATTTTCATATGCAAATCATTTCCAACATGATTACCACTTGTTTTATGGCGAAGGAAAACATCGTGATAAAAACCTGCATGTCTGAGAGAACCTAGCAAGTTTTCGAAAGACAAGTGAAGTCTGCTAACCTGCACTTGGCCTGCGTGGTGGACTATCGTATTGAATGGAGTGCCCAGCAGTGGGACGTTAAAAAAGGACTGAATCAAAATAATAATTTTATTTTGGTCGAATTCACAGAGGTATTCATTTCGTCTTTACTTTTTGTGGGTATGTTATGCGATATCGTCACTAATTGTGAATCATTGAATTTTCACAATCCTCTTATTATCGAATAAGTTATACCTTATAAGGTGTTCTCATATAAATTAAGAACAAATCCACACACACTCAAAGATGGAATTTAATTAATTAACTTTTAATTAATTTTGAAGTCAGTGTATCTTTTTGGTAAAAAGTTTATCAAGTACTTGTTTGTACCTAATTGTATGGTTCTTAAATTCCTTTATTTCTTACATTTGTTTATTTAGTTAAATTCGTATGTATATTTTATAATGAATAGTTTTCGTAGAAGTAATAATTTGTTTTGGACATGAACATGGCGCGTTACGTGCCGAGTTTGCGCTAACCCAATATTGTTTGTAAAACATGGTACAAGTGTAGCGAGCTCCCCACTTTCTAGGTCACAGCGGGTTCCAATGCCTTGGAAAGTAATTTTAGGTAGTGATTAAGTTACTAAGTTCCTTACTGTTGGTGTATTTTGTCTTTAAGTAGATGTTATGAAAGTTCTGTTTTGCTAAATGGTTTAGCGTTATTACGTGGTTACTTTTCACGTATAAGTGGTAGTTAAATATGACTAAGTTCGTGGATGAATTGATAGATTTGTTCTCACATTGAGTTTTAATGAATACTTAGTATTTTAAATACGAAAGTGGATTTACGGGTTTCTGAAGTTTCCAAGTGTTCACGTTGAAACGCGGGAGTTTATTTATACGTTGTACTGTCAGCAAACACTAATACGAGCGGGAGTCAAATAATTACATCCACTTTGAAGAAAATACGTATAAGTGCTAAAGTTGTCTGTGTATATGATATTACCTATCATTATCACGTTCACTGAAGTACCGCGATGTGACGTCATTTAACGCATTGTTGTCAAGCACCTTCCCTCAGTATTGTTTCTGCGTAATTGATCACTTGTGCTTGTGTATAATTAGCTAAGATATTGGGCACTTGATAAACTTCAAATGTCGCCCACGACTACTGGTGGTCGGATTAATTAATTTGTTGCTTAGCATGATATCGATGCTAATATTGTTATCGATATTTCAGAAATTACAATTAACTGTCATGATTAAAACAAGTTCTTTGCCACTTTTCGTATGTGGATTTCTTTTTGATAGATCATAGAGTTTATTTTTGTGGTTATGGATGAAACAAAACAGACAGAATGTAAAAAACGATATGATTAATTGATTATGTTGTATTTTTAATGTTTGATAGTTTTTTATTAGATATAATTTACTGTTTAAGAGTAATTTGATCGGTCACCCACAGTAATCTAAAGGTCGGCTTAGACTAAGACACTATACACGGTACACTCAGTGTATACACCGAGTGTCTCTGTGTGAAAGCGATTTTCTCTAATTGTGAAATTTATTGCGACACGATAATTAATGTCGTATCAGCGGCTGCGTGAACACGTTGTGCCCAAGTGTCTGGTGTAGTTGAAAAGTTTTCGAACAGGCGCGACATTTTCAATACACCGTCCCGCATAGAAGATAGTATTTAAAATGGGTTTCACGTGGAGCACGGAGTGTGAACAGCTCGGACACAATTTCCGTACATTTATGTACAAACACTATTCATACACTAAAATTTCGTAAAAGTGTGAACAGTAGGTACAGAAATTAATGTCTGACATTTATGTCGCAATTTGTGTCGTAGTCTCAACTAATTTTCTCTCTCGTGACCATATATATATGTAAGAGTGAGACGAATACATCGGGAACCAAAACTCAAAAATGGGGATGATATTGAAAAAACTAACTTTATTTAAGATTCTTCACAATTTGTTAAGATTATATCGTTTGGTAATAGTAGATCCTATCGTAGATCGTATCGTGTTAAATGCAAAACTGAAGTTGTCAACATTATAGTTATTACAAATCTGTGTCAACGAATTGTACGAATTTAACATGCTGAAGTACATTAAAAACGAAGATTGATGAATCGTAGCACGACCAAATAACAAACGTAATGCAAAGGGCGTAAAATCGTAAATTCCACGCACTCCCCCGATAAACGGGTCACAAACTTAATAGTTGGACTTGCTAAGTAGTAATCACGCGTATCCATAAAAATAGTTTTATTCACTTTGACTTCTGTAAATTTTCTCGTAATTTACGGTCGATAACGTCGTATGTTTACAATTTTGTGTGCATTTATCGTAAAATAGGATTGTATTTAATCCTTTTTATCGTCCCAGTGCTGGGCACGTAGCTCCCTTCAATACGAGAGGGGATCAGGCCATAGTCCACTACAGTGGCTAAGTGCGAGTTTGCGGACTTCACATGTCTTTTGAAAAAGTTGCTAGATTCTCTCAGACATGCTGATTTTCTCACGATGTTTACCTTCACCATAAAACAAAATTGGGAATTCATGTAGAAAATGATTCGCACATGAGAATATCACTGCGAGACCCGGGATTTCAACCCGCTTCACTTGGTTTCCCAACTGCCGGAAATATGAAGATTTTAAATACGAGCCAATTATATTGTTGTTATATGGACAAGCTGGTCTATTAATTAACGAGATGCAGATATTGCGTATTCATAGAATAAAGGAATTTTCTATTGCATAAATAATGTTAATGGATAACTAATCAAATAGTATGGGAGAATATTTTATAGTTTTATCTCTCTAATTGACTTATTGCTAATAGCATTGCTTATTCTTTAATAGATTATATGATGGTCTTTATATAACTAATCCATGTTCATGTGTATTCTAGTGCAAAATATGTTCTTGCTTGTCACCGTAGGGTGAATGTTTAAGGCGTACATATTATTTATTTAAAACGTTTTGAATTTGTTTTACAATAATTCTTGTGAGATCACTATTGTTTTTAAGTATCCTATATGTTGACCCGGATAACCAGCTATCATCATACCAAGTTTCATCAAAATCTGTCCAGTTGTTTTCTCGTGATGCGGTCACAGATAGACAGACAGACAAAAATTCTAAAAACTATAGATTCGCCCTCTGTAATGATAATAATGACTGTTTTAATAAGATTTTCCAAAAAATATTTTATGTACAGATTCGACTCAGAATTTTATTCAGGCAGGCGAAGTTGCGGGCAATAACTGGGTTTATATAAATGCCAAATTGGATTTGTTGGTCTATTCCGCCGTTTGCGCAACAACGACATGATATTTTGTATAGAGGTAGGTCGTAGACATGAGAGTTACATAGTATAAATTTATCCCAGTAGGTACATCAATGAGGATATTAATCTGTTGTAAAACGTTACTGGGGATACGCGCTTATGACAATTGAAGATAAACCAATAGGATTGTATGATTGTTCTTAGGAATTTAGCTTTATATAGGTATTAGGAATTCTTAGGAATTTAGATTTATATAGGTTTATTAGGTTTATAGGGTATTGTCTCATAATTAAAGCTCATATTTGTTTTACAGAATAACATCGATAGCAGCCAACCGCCAATAGAAAGTATATTAAAGGTGAGATTTCTTTATATTTCCATGTTAGGTGTCTTTCGAAAGTCTAACATAAGGTTTTTATTTCGAAACGTTTTGTAATCCTTTCAAAACAAATCAAACACAATAAATTAAGTAACTACTCTAACTTATTTGCCTTCCTTCATTTTTAAAACTTTTCTAATAATAAGTATAAATATATTGGAACATTAAATATGTTGAGACATTAACACACAACACCATCTAGTTCCATGGTAAGTTACGAGGCTCGTGTAATGGACACCAGATAGTTGATACACTACGCATATATAACTTAAAATACATACATATTATAAATATAAACACCCATGACTGAAGTACAATTATTCGTGCTCATCACACAAATGAATGCCCTCAGCGGGACTTGAACCCGCGACCGCTGGCACAGCAAATGGGGTCACTTTAAACTGAGCCAAACGTGTCGTCAAAATAATGATTTTGTAATAAAATTTATTATCGTGGAAGAAGTAAAAGAGGGATGTAGAGAATACAGAGCGTCGCGTTCTGCTCTCTCCTCTGATTGCACCGAGAAAGTAACTTGAAGATATGTTTATTTATGTAATAGCAGCGAAAGCGACTTGAAACTCTAATGTTATATGTATATTAGCTACTGCATGCGACTTTATACGTGCAATATAGCTCCATAAATGTATTCGCGAAAAGTAATCGCTAATAAATTAAGTTAGAAATATCATAGGATTTGGCCAAATACGTACATGTATACAGTTTAGTATCAGTGATTTAAATTCCTATCATATAAAAAAACGTTGAAGCTCCTAATATTGATATCCTAAAACGAATGTGAATTATAAATTAAAAGCTCAGTTAAAATAAAAACTTTATAGTGTAATAATAAATATTAGTTACTTTAATAGTCATGTCATTTGACCCCACCCCCTCTGTTGTCACGTAAATAAAATGGGTAGATAAGTTTCACCTTGCTTGTCGCGCTTCGAACTGTCTCTTTCTCACTTTTAATATATGACAAGGACCTTAATATTAAGAATTTAAAATTGAGTTTGTTTGTTTTTTGATACCTAAAACCTCAACTGATCGTGATTACAATTGTCACATGCGATTTACATAAAGAAAGACATTCCTGCTTTTCTTCTAGATATTTACGTAGAGTAGATCCAGTGGGATGTATGATGTGTTTTTTTATTATATGTTATTCATTAGACGCTTGTTTTTAAATGAATTAGTGATCGCCTAGTAGTTGAAATTCGACCATTATCGTTATTGAGAATTTGACGGAAGTTCATATATGAATAAAATTTATCAATCTATATAAAAATTATTATTTTTTTAACATTGTTTTATTGATAACACTAAAGCTCGTCTATAGCAATTAAACAAAAAAAAGTATAAAAACGATTGCAAACTGAGGATGGTACTGAACTGTTTTGTCTTAACATATTTACATTAGATAGCTAGTATGTAGATATATTACGTCAATAGTGACTCACCCTCGCTTCGCTCGGGTATATATATATATATATATATATATATAGTTTTACAATAATGTATGGAAGTCTGCCCGATTTGTTGACATTTATGATTACTGCTCCGCTCCCTTGGGTGGTAGCATGATGATGTATAGCCTATAGCTTTCTTCAATAAACGGGCTATCTAATGCAAAAAGAAATTTTCAAATCGGATCAATAGTTCCTGAGATTAGCGCTTTCGAACAAACTGCCTCTTTATAATATTAGTATAGATGAGCGAAGCATGGGCATTATCGCTAGTAAGCATACCTATAAGTAATACTATTTAAATTTAATCTAATTCATGCTTTATTTTAATTACAGACATATTTTATATAGAATTCTATCGATTCCCCCACTTTCGATTGCATTTTTGATCGTTATCGCTTATGATAATATGTAACTGTCAATGTTTATTGTTTATCAAACACTTCGTGGGTATCACTTTGTCGTATCACAACTTATCAATAAATATTAATTGTATTAAACATAAAGAAACATCTAACTTTTTTTATTTGCAATTGCGTATTGAATATATATTTTAATACTGAAATGTAAGTCATATTTTATCCATTTGATATATATATATATATATATATATATATATATATATATGTTTATTTATTTATTTATTTTATTTATTAGACGGCAGAGGATCTTGCAAACTTACAGTAATAATTTGATCGATTGATTTTGAGTCAACCGCTAAGGCAAATAGCCTCTGTTAGTATGAATATTTAATTTCTTTAGTCCCAGAAACAAATCCGTTAGTTCTAAAAGTCAATAAGTTACTTACGATTATGTTTAGTTAATCATAGAATAGTTGAAATATTTAATAAAAAGTAAATTTGGATTTAAAGTTATATCCAATATTCACGCGAACGAAATCGCTAAAGCAATACTTTCACCAATCATAATCTTATATAGGCGTAGGGATAGAAGATATTTGTAACGGCTTTGTAAATATTACATATTATAATATACGTATAAGAGAATAAATATATTAAAAGAAGAGAAGAATATATGAATAATGAATATTTTATATATAATAGGAGATGAAATCACTTCCAACCCCGGTGTCGGGTATCGCAGCGACGCCTCGAAAGGAGCTCGAAAACAAATTCATCTTTAACCCGTTCACCAATAAGGTAAGATCAATATGTATTAGAATTTTTCATATGGTACGTCAGAGTTTAGATACAGGAAATATGTGAGCGATTTCAAAATGTTATGAAATTGCCTTCATATATAATCTAAGGCTCCTTTGTTTGGAATTTTTATAAGAACATTTAACATATTAAGATCATGAAAAATAAAAATTCATCACGGCTTCGATTGCCGTCGGAGGCAATATTTAATATTATCCATACATAAAATGTATATCGTACATATTAACTACAGAACAAAAACTGGGTGCGAAATATTCTCTCTGCCCCCAAAGAAAATTTTGCGTGAAGATATAATTAAAATAAAATGAAATGGTGTAAGAATCCAATTAAAATTCGCAGGTGCAAGAGAATCCTCAGCTATCTCAAACAAACAACGATCTCAAAACACCCCTCACAAAACCCGGTAAGTTTTTTTTTACCCTTAAGTTAATTATTTTTAACCGTACACTTTAATTAGTGAATACTTGAATATATCTTATAAGGTAAAGCATTAAATAAAAATAACGGTGGTATTATATGATACAAAAAAATAATAACTCGTAACGTCCCTATTGTTAATGTTTAAGCATCAAAGAAAAGGTTATTATCTCCGATCACAGTATTCGTTGGATAGAGCTTTGTACGTTCTAATAGTTTCCACAAAACATGACGCAACAAAAGATTCCATTATTATAAAGCCAAATTTTCATATGTTTATAAAATACCCAGTAAAATTATGAAGTAATAACAAATGGTATTCTAAAACACATATTAAGATACTAAACGTTATTTTGCTGACCTCGTTTCATATAACCTTTGACATACAAACATTTAGTCGGATGGAGAAAAATGAGTGATACCACATTTCTTATAATAAATGACATTATTATTGTGTAACATTATGATGAATATTTCTAAATAATCCTCTTTAAACATCTTATAGAAGTAAAAGGAGTTTTCAGAATTATTTATGTAAATAGTCTAACACAGGTATATAAATGTTTCGCCTCGAACTTTCTACTGTAATAACGGCACTTTTAAGACTTCTTAGAATATCTGTTAGCTTACGATAATATGTCGTCACTTAAGTTGGTAAAGTTTGTTTCTTAATAAGCGTTAAATTTTATATAGAAAAATATAACTATCGCTTAATTTTAAATCATTATTATTAACATATTAATTTATACTAGCGACTAACCCTCGCTTCGTTCGGGTTCGTTTCGGTTCGTTCGGGTGGTTCTTTAAATTGACATTTTTTTTTTTTTATTTATGAACCGATTGAAATAAAACATATACCTACTAAATTTTAAAACTTTACCACAATACATTAATGAAAACTAAATCGGTTAAGCCGTTTCTGAGATTAGCGCGCACCAACAAACAGATAAACGGATAAACAGACAAACAGAAAAGATTCTTAAAATCATTGTTTTGGTTTCTATTGCATTATTAAAGACCCCCAATAATAGTTTTTTTTTTCAAATTTCTCCCACGTACAGACAGCCGATAAGTTACAATTTTATTATATGTATAGATTAATTGAAAGAAAATGTGTACAAGGACGTATAAAGTTATTTTACTATAAATTTTATAGGCCAATATTTTTTGCTTTATAAACTGCTTTATTTCCATATAAAATAATTTTGTTATCTTAACTGTATGGTAATAAAAATTTTGCTACTGTGGGTTCTTTTTAATTATGCTTTACTGATAGTACTTGCTTATAATTTACGTGTTAATTATGTACACATATTCATAAACTTTTATAAGTTTATGAAGGAAACATAAATATAGCGGTTGACATTTAAAAATAATTTCTGTTGAAAAATTTAACAAATCTAGACGTTAAGTGTTGAATTACAGCGAAATAGCTTTGCGGATAGAGCTCCGTTTACATTAGCGGGCTTTTATTTTTAAAATGAGTTTAAGCTATTACTGTTTATGTTAACAAGTTATTATATTTAAATGAATATAAAGCAGTACATACATAATTTTATGTCATACTTTAACGTTGATTGGCTCTGATTTATTTTGCAAATTATTATTGAATGAGACCTTATATTTGCACTTTTTACTGTCGGACTCGTTTAGCAATAAACGTATATAACCCGCACGTACCTACATATATAAAGTCGACGTGGGCAATCGTTGTGAATGTCTGAAATGTCGGCGGCCAAAGGCATCGCTATAAAAACTCAAAACGCCTATTTGCCCGCCTAATTGGCTACCTCGACCGAGTAAAAACCTAAGAGTCAACTTTGAATGAGCGCTCCCGTCGAAAGAAATGAGATTTGTTCGCGTTTTTTCATGCCGCGAATTCGACGTCAACTTCGTTATTGAATTAACTTTCATTGTCCAAGTTTTGATTATTAATTTGTTCTAGATTATTGAATGGAACAATTAATAACGAGATGGGCACAAAGTGATTCCTATTTTTAATCTAAATGCAAGCAACATTGTGACTACAAAAAAGCTTTAGAGAAGACAAAGTAGGAACACTACAAAGTTTAGTCTCGTTTGCTGCAGTACAAAGCGGACGAACTTTTCGAACCGCTAAAAGAAGTAAAGTGCTACTTTTAACCTTTTTTTAACGAAAAACTACACGCGAATGAAACTTTCGATGGCCATTCGGCATTTCGCGTTAATCGTTTCGATGTGAGCAAAAATATGGCATTGTCGAAAATATTAACACATTTATGTATTGCCACGGTCGAGCGCGCGAGGAAATAAAAGTTAGAATGAATTATTAAAGGCAGTTTACACGTATCGCGGGCGCGATCGCAACGCCACCTGTCGACGACGTGGATAAATAAAATAAAACAAAGCAAAACGGCCGGCGCGCTCTGACGTCGAGTCGCGATAAACTCATAAAACAAACGTGCCCGCAAAAATATTTGCTGCGCTAACTGAATAATAATGAATATGAGCGGGTCCACTCGCCGAGTCCGCAGTGTGCGCCGCCCTTATCTGCCATCTATTACGCTTTCGCATGCGAACGCCGCTCGTTTCCGCTCGTGATAAAGGTGAATTTTGCTTACACTTAAACTTACGGTTTTATACAGTAAAGGTCCTAATGGAATTTTTACTGACTAAACTCCTAGTGTTAACTAGCACCGTATTTGTCAACCATTTTCGGTTGTATTACTGCTCGAGTATCAGCCTGTGGGTGGTTTTGCTTTGGGATTTTTTACGAAGTAATAAAACCTCTCTTATATCTTTAAATAAGCAAATGAGATTGAATCGCCATATATCCCAACAGGCCGTCGATTGTCGGGTTATTTGTGTATCTCATCTCGTAGAATGTGGGCCGCACTGAATGTTGCCACTGCCCACTCGCGCGATCATTCAGCGCTTTTGATTCTTGTTTTTGTTCGATTTACTATTTCTTGATGTTGCCTTAATCTGAACTTGTATAAATGAATGCATTTTCAATGTGCATAATATATAAATTTAAATGATATTTTCGTACTACGGCCAATTCGTTCATCAATTTTTGGAATGTTTGACACATTCAAATAAATGCTAACGTCTCTTTTAAACTTTAAACTTTTACGCTTGTTATAGCTTTCAAGGAGAGATGGTGCAGAGTGCAGACAAATGAATACGCGCTAACGTACCGTTTTTCCTTTTTCCAAGTCGGCAAAACGGGCTCGATTTAATATTCTATTGGTTTTATTTTTACGATAGATAGCGGCACTGCGAATAGGTTGAAATAACATGGCGGTGTGTGTGTGTGACACGACGCCTGGGGGCCGTTGCACGAATTAGATCCTCTGGAAACAGTCTAGTGCGTTTTTTACCTATGAAGCTTAAATCCATAGTTATTTTAATCTCTATGCCCAGTGCAGTAAAGCTTTACGTTAACGGTACATACCTACAGTTTATACTGATAGACCTCTTTGTTCGTCAACGGCAATCGAGATGTTAACGAGTGAATCCTTTGTCCCGGTCATCAGATTTGGCGACGTAATTACTTAATGAATTCCCGTCATACTGCTGCTCTTACAAATTTTGTAACATTTTTGTATCAAATTAACTTCTGTTTAAACTAGAATTGACTAAAATAGACTGTTTTTATTACTTAAAGTTATTTATGCGTTATATAAATAAGACATAAACATATAACTTAATTCAAATTTTTTATGAGTATTAAAATTATATAGGAAGGCTATATATTTGGTTGAAAATATCTTTTAACTAGTTATTAAAAAATATTTTGTCGATAATTATGCCTTTTGTGATGATTTAATACTATCGTTTGATATTCATAAGCGCTACTATAAAGACGTATAATACATACATGCGTACGATGCATATATTATACATATATCTAATAAACCTAAACATACATAATTAATCCATGCGTGCACTTCACTGCGTCGGACCGAGCGTAGTAGAAAATGCAAACCTGTTGTGAAAGTTGAGGATAATTAATTTGTCCGATTACTAGAGTGCGAAACGTAGGTAAATAGAAATAGAGCAAGAAAAGGATCAAGGAAAACAAAATTTAAATCTCGTTGAAAAAGTGAAACTCAGTTCATTAGTAGTGTCTATTTAATCTGCTTTACAAATACATTAGGTCGCTGTAACTGAAGCTTTGACGTATTTTAACTAGTAGGTACAGCTCGGGAAATACTGCTGGGTAATTGCTTTATATTAAATATATCTATGGAATCTAAGTAAATTATCAATTTGTGTCTCAAGCTGGTTCTTTGTTCTGTTTCCATTTTTTTTTATTTGATTTAGCTTTCCAAAACAAAACGTTACAAATATTTATTATAACAATAGATATTCTAAAGAAATAGTTTTGAATCTCATTTTTTTCTAATTTTGCTAAATGTTAAGTGTTAATGCATAAAATCTTTATAGTGTATTAGGAAATAATATCGTTAAATACACTAGCAGTAGCACTGTTCCTAATAAAGCAGTGGTCATAAAATCAATCGTTACAACGGCGTGTGTGTGGTAGATTTTTCTCGTTCCGGGTATTTAAGAATTGAGAGGGTCTTGTATGTTTACGGACTTTAAACAGACTATCGATTGTACTAATTATCTACTAAAATACATACATACTGTAATAAATACATTACGTTATTAACTTATTAAATTTTTAGTTTAATTACTGCTTGGAAATGTCATTTCTTTTTATTATTTATGGCCGTTAATTATGTAAAATAATGTAGAAGTTACCCATTTTAACCTCGATGTATTCGTCATAATAATCCTAGGGCAGCCTGTATGGCTTCTGAAATATTACCGCGCTTATGTATGCTTATAAATAAACATTAAATAATATACAAGCTGGGTTGTACGTAAATGTTTATTGTATTTATGAAGATTTTAGGTCAGAAGAGGTATTGTGTTTCACATTATTGTACAGATAGTTTGTTCTTTTAGTTTATACCTACGATTTATTTTATTATTATCTAGCGATTTGCTCTCACTTGGGCGAGTTCCTAAATGCCTTTTGGATATAATACCAGCGACTTACTTTTGCTTCACTCGCATGAAGACCCTGCGTGCCAAACGGTTCTTCATATATCCTTCTATCTATCTGTGCACTGAATTTCATCTGCATCCGTCCAGCCTTTTCAGCGTGAAAAAGCAGCAAACGTGAAACAAACAACAAACATTCGTACTTTTAATAGTATTAGTATTTAATTACTACAACGCTATTTTAAATAAAACTATCTTTTCGGATTATTTCGCGGATTTATTTTGATTTTTGGTTCCCGACGTTTCGAATACTTTACAGCTATCGTGGTCACGGTAGAGACTAAGGTTTTAGACGTCTCAAATCTAGGGAAGTATAATGTACAACGTTAGTTATCAGACATTTGATCTTTTGTTATATATTTTTAGTTTTTCAATTATACAACATTCGAGTTACATAAACGTAGCAAATTATAATCTTATACAAAGTTATAATATTAAAATTTGCAATGCGTGTTTCATACCATCTGTCTAGCACAACATTGAATATATCACGTGCTCTATTAATATTGATGTGGAATTCATTTGCATGCTTAGTTTTATTGTCAACTGGCTTCAACTAAACAAGGACGTGATCATTTTTGAAATGTATGTAGGTACCTGTTTGAGCAAAATTACTTAGAATGTCGTAAACTGTCATACGTGTACTAGTAAAATAAAATAAATAATATAAAATTGTGACAGAAGAGTTGTTTTCTCAAGAAAGTTAAATTTAGCGTTTTGTATATAGAGTGAAATAGTCTTTATAGTAGCAAATATGGTAAAAGTTCTGCGTTTTATTTAAACTTTCTTCATCCAAGTGTAAATTGACGTAAATACGTGCTTAAATAAAAATATTATACAATATTGTTGTCTAATTAGTTGTTGCACTTTAAATAATAATCCTCAAATTGACAATATAAAAATGCGAATTCCGCGCCGTCTATCGTACGTTGATGAAACTTCGTGAGCCTGAACAATGATTACAGATGTATATGCTACAAATAGACAAAGAAACATTATAGAGACAAACAAAAACAAATCTATCCCACGGGAACTGTGCATTTTTCCGGGATAAAAAGTAGCTTATTTGTTATTCTGATGTACTACTATATCATTGTAGATTCATTAAAATCCAATCAGTAGTTTTTGTGTAGTAAGCTATTTAAATTACTATAGTTTTTTAACTATCCCACGGGAACTCTTTAATTTATTTTCCGGGATAAAGAGTATTTAAAATGTTGACCGGGGATATACGGTACCATCATGCAAAATTTCAATCAAATCGGTCCAACAGTTTTGGGAGATTGGCCCGTACAAACAGACAGAGAAACAGAAAATTTGAAAAAAAAACTGGATTTGTTCTATTTTTCTTCTTACATACCCCTGAATTGATTTTTGGCCTTTTTTTTTATATGTACAGACATTCGACCTCTACAGTTTTATTATATGTATAGATGTATGTAGTCTTGATTTATTATATAAAATTGTTCAAAGTATTCCTACGTAGTTCAAATAACAATCTCACTAAAGGTATTTCGCCCGCTTTTAAACAGTATCGACGCAACGAATAAGTCCACTTTTCACATAGATTTATTAGGGGCTATGGAGCCGCGGCTGGCCGCTCGTAAACAATTTACAATTTGCAAACAGTGTAAGATGAAAACATTAGATAAACTATAACTTTGTAAAGTTTAATATTGTTGAATTTTAACCTATTATATTATTAGGACGACCCTTGTGATGTATTTGAGGGACATGTTTGAATAATTTTGGCTGTCTGATATAGTGGGTTTGGTTCTTTGCATAAGATAAGTCACGGTTATTCGCATCTTTCCACCATAATGCCCATTGTTTAAGTCATTGTGTGCGATAGAAAGTAAAAATGGATTAAAAGAAAGTAAACGGTAGTATAGATAAAAAAGGTTGAATCTTAGTAGTAGTCATAATGTTTTTGACTTAAAAATAACATTGAACTAAATACAAGTGTATTTGAGTCAAACTTCGCCTTTTCTATATTAAGTTACAAATGCATACGAAGATTACATTTAATTTGATAGTCTTAATTACTTAAAATTAATAGTACCTCGTAACAGGTGTGTCTACAGAACGTTATTATCATAACTAGAATCGACTCATTAACATAATATATTAGCTTGATTTGTTCGCCTTTTATTAATTTAACCTCCCATTACTGTTTGAGGCTGCACTAATTAGTAGTTTGGTATTTACTTTAAATATTTTCGTGAACGCTTTATTTTTATAAAAATATAAAGTAGTTATAAAAATTATTACTTTTTTAGTTATTCATTGTGTTTATAATTTTATAGACAAGCTACCTTATGGCAAATTTTATTATAAATACTATTATACTATATGCTACTATATATAAATATATCCTATTTTATTTCTTCAGTTCGATGCCTATCTGTGTCTTAAATTTCACCCAAATCCATTTGGCCTTTACAGCGTGAAGATGTAACAAACATTCACAAGTATACAAACTTTTTATAATATACTAGCGACTCACCCTTGCTCCGCTCGGGTTCGCTCCTAGTTACTTAAAAAATGGGGGGTGGGAGTACGATGGTGAAAAACACTTTACGAATGAATATAAGAATAGCTCATACCTACCAAATATGCAAAAAAAAAAAATCATGAAAATCGGTCAAGCTGTTTCAGAGGCGTATGATCACAAACGTCGTGACACTAGATATTTATGTATTAGATATGTATATTAGTGTGATGTCTATCCTGGTTTGCACAAAACAAAGTACGACGTTACGTATCGGCATCTAAGGGATAATATTTTATTTCATTCTGGCGGAAACGAAATAAGCTATCATTGCTTACTCCGCAAATGAAAAGAGCGTGGGAACAATAAGAAGGACAATGTCTGGTCGCATTTCTATTAAAAAAAAAACAAAATCTTTTATTACTTAGAATTCATAGATAAAAACTATTAAGATAATATCCGAATAAGTTTTGTTTCACCTGCGGTTGTCGAGATTTCCAAAGCCGTCCGTTCTGTGATTATTAATCGGTTCAACAATTTTATACCTTTGTCAGATACTTACTAAGCAATTAAATGTTTGAGGAAAAAGTATTTTATTAGTTTAGCTCAGAAATGAGATACTTTCCCGCACTAAAAAGTAATCTATATATTAACCAGCTATCATCATACCAAATTTCATCAAAATCTGTCCAGTGCTTTTTTCGTGATGCGGTCACAGACAGACAAAAATTCTAAAAGCTATAGATTCGGCATCTGTATCGATAATAATATCTATTACAATAAAATTTTCCAAAAAATATTTAATGTACTGATGCGGCTTAGTTACAATTTTATTATACGTATAGAAGATAAAACTGTCTACTCTACACAAATAGTGATTTAAAAAATAAATAAATAATATAATATGAGGAATTAGAGGATAATGGGATAAATTATCTAAAAGGTTAAATAATCAAAAGAGTTGTTTATCTTTCATGTAATGCCGCTTGATTGGCATATCAATTTTGAAACCTCTTTAAGATGCAATTACATGTTGCACTTTTCTTAGAACCGCAATAGAGCTTAAAATCTAATTAAGGTTTTTTGATAGTGCTTTAAGATATCCTGTTCACGAATAGAGTAGGTCTCTGTCGTATCTTTTCATTTGGCCGCAGCAAGGCGTTTCAGTATTGTTAATTTCCTCTAAAGCCTTCGAGTGGCAGTTGTGTTTATTTACAAACTCAATGACGGACCGGCGGGCTCATCTTAGTTAAGTTTTAATTAATGCCCGTAGTTTGTACACCGCAGGCTTTTCTCTCGCCTGATTTACTTGCCGTTCTCCCAATCGAGTGGGCCGTTAGCTGATGCTTCATTATGGAATCAATTTGTTAATTATTTCAAGTACTTTTGGTTATATTGAATGGCTTTGAGTTGCTATTACATACTCGTATATCTATATATATCAAAGGCAAAAGTGATTGACAGATGTATCCATACACAGACCAAACCCTTAAAGCTAGAAAATTAAAATTTCGCACACGTATTCCTCATATGACGAAGGCATCCACTAAGGAAGGGTTTTTTAAAATTCAACCCCCAAGGGGGTGAAATAGGGGATAAAAGTTTGTATGAAACTTTGTATTCCTTGTACTACATATTTGCATGAAATTTCGTATTTTTCGTAGTGTAATCGCAACGGTTTGCTAGTGTATTATATATTGTTATCCTATACTTTATAAATCGATAGGATTGCATAAAAGTGTGGATTTATATTTAGTAAGATAAAAGCAGAGAAAAATTTAAAACTTAACTAGTTAAATAATATTAACTCGTTTTCTTTGTATTTTCCTTTGTGTTTATATTTATAATATGTATGTATTTAAAGTTATACATGTAGTGTAACAACTATCTGGTATCCATAACACAAGCCTCATAGCTTACCATGGAACTAGATGGTGTTGTGTGTTAATGTACCTACCAACATATTTATTTATTTAGTGTAAGCAATAAGAAACTAATGGAATTAGCAAATTATTCAGTTTTATTTGATACGTAATTTGTTATGTATCTTATATATTAAATTCTATCAAGTTATTGAGCTATATACATATGTATACATTCGTGCATTCAAAACACATTATCTTCCTTCTGGAACAGTCGGATAATAAACAGTAGTTGATTATATTCAGTCATTTACTTATCTATCAATGAAAAGATTATATTTTCCGATTATTGTGTTCTCAAAGTGTTCGAAGCAAAATATATTACGTTGAAGGTAATTTAAAACATTGAATATAAATATTGTTGCTCGGTAAATCGCGTAACGTTATTGAAACACCGCGCCGATTTTATTTAATATAATGTTTATATTTTTCAATGACCCGATATTTATGCAATTTAATAATTATTATCGGCAAATTATAATATATTAACGATTACATTCGCATGTAGTAATATTTGCTTTATTGCTCACCTTTTACATTTAAATTGGCGCGATTTGTTCGTCGCCTCATTGTTCCCTCACAATGCTTTTATCCCGTAAATAATATATCGCGATTGCGAATACTTCGCATTCTGCAGACGAGAGAGGTTTAGAATTGAGAAGTTAAGAAAGTGGGATTCCTAACTCGGATTTGCCCCTTTTTGCTCCGAACTAGCGGGAAATTGTGGCATCCACTCGCAAGACAATGTATTACCCCAATACTATTTCATTTCGTCCGATTGCTCTCTTTAGATGTGGCTATTCAATATCGACCCCCCGAATAGTATACTTGTAAGTTTCTTAATCCATCATCTGTTTGAGACGCTTTTTTAATATAGCTTCCATATATATAACTTGCTTCGTACGTACCTATATGTCTTTCTTTTTATCGTTTGTATTCATTTGTAAACTATTTAAAGCATTTGCTGTTATTTCATTGTGCTGAAATTTGGCATAGCTTTGTTACTTCAGTGATTATAAATTAGTCGGATAGTTACTGCACAAACTTCTCAACTTCATAGCTAATTTTTAAATAAATATTTGGTTTGTAGGCTTTTTTATTATTATACATTGTTTTCTCAACATGGTTTTCAATTTGCAAAACCTATGAATATCTAAGTGACGAGATCAGTTCCCGCGTACATGTATTATGTTGTTTTCAAACATTTTGCTCTTAATAATTTATTCATAGATTCCCAATGTGATGTAACATATGCGAACGATTCATGTCACATACTAAATCCTCACGTCTTAGTCGAAATCTCTCCATAAATATTATAAATGAAAATAAACACTTGCTCATGTCGACTGTTTGCTTTTAGATAAATTATTATGATAAAAATAGAATACAATTGAGAGGTTACAATGTAAATATTCTCAATGTGTTATTTAATCGTGCGACGCCATCTAGTGACCGGGCTGTGACGTAGTTGGCCCCACCGCCCCACCCGCTACGTACGTAGTACTCCACTCGCTAGTGACGCGCACTTACTATGAATCGAGTAGGCTTTTACGATACACAAATGTTACGTATATTGAAGGAATTATTTACTTTCTATTTATATCTTTATTTCTCTTTTGATAACTTGTTTACTAATAACTCGTATATAGCGTGTGTTTAGTGAGATGAGTACTGCGATGTAGTAACTTTTTTGTTGATCTACAACGTTTTTATATTAAATGTTTTTTTATACTTTTTTTTTATACATAAGGCCAAAAATCATCATTTTGTTGTTATCCTTCTTCACGAATATAGTAATATTAGTATTCTATGTTTATATAGTACTTGTCCACTTATCCAAATATATTAAAAATCGATTTTAAATGCAAGTCTAGACGTCTCCACCCTATTATCTACATACGTTCTATTTTGATCACTCGTAGTATTTTACTACAAGTCTACAACCACTTTAGTGTATTGGCGCTCTCAGCTTCAGATTATCGGTAAAGTTCTCAATGCGAATTACGATACTCTGCGATAGTTTCGGACGGTTCTATCTCAGTTTAAGATGTTGAAACAACGTTCTGTGCAAAGTATAAATAACACTGTTTCAAACTGTATATGCATTAATATGAACATAGATTTTGAATATAATAATATTAGTCTTCTTCGTCGGACGTCTTAAACAACAATTTCCGTAATGGCGTTTTATTTTTCACCGAAGATTTTAGTGACAAGCTCTTTGCTTACTTCGGAGTGGAAGTCGGCGTTTACGATGAGTTAAATCAACGTCAATTAAATCACGAAGGGTTTGGGGTATGGCGCTCTTTCGCAAGTCTTGGCCAAAACAAAGGGTTGAGTGAGGCGTATATTCGCTGAGATTTTTATAACCGCGTTCTTCGATTATGGATTGAATATTTGAATTTAAATTGACGGTGTTTGGTTTAATGGATGTCCTTATAAAAGATATTATGTGTGCTGTTTTATATTAGAATTGTCTTATGATTATTTTAATCTGATAACTATTACATATGTGATGTGAAAGTTTGTATGTGTGTATGTTTGTTGAAACATGATAAGAATTCAGGGACACACTGGAGGGAAGCGAGTGTATATAATAACGGTTCTTTCTAAATCAAATATAATTAAAGCCAATTTTATTTAACTATAAGATACATTGTTTCCTTAGTAAATGCGGTAAGAATAAAATAGAAATTGTTTTGTTATACATTCGTTACTGGGATATTTTAAAATTGAAACTTAGAAAGTAAGCGTAACTAACAACTGCCGCCAATCGTTCCGTTCAAGTCATTCTTTATTCTGCATTCGACAATGTACTGTCAATCATTCACCATATTGCAAAATCTAGACCATATTTTTTTAATCAACCTATATTGATAAACAAAGGCTCGGATGGCACAGAATAGAACATGGTGTTGTTAAAATTAAAACTATATTATATGAATGTGCTTATGTTATATACACTGTAGCTCTCGTGTATATTTTCAAAAATGGACTAATCTTAGAAAGACTTAGGTATTTTTGTTAGACGTTGAATATTGAAATTAAAATGATTTATTTATTATTATCTATACATTTGTCATAATATAGTGATTGGCACTTAGTTTGATTGATGCTTAGTATGAAAAAGATAGACTATATATACATACATAGGTATGAGTTTTATATCCCTTACTTAAGAAATGATTGATTTCCCATACAAACTTCCATCCTCCTTTTCATCACCTTAAGGGATGATTTCCGGGATATAAACTATTCTTTGTCCTTCCCACGGTCTCAAACTATCTCCACACCAAATTTCATCTAAATCGGTTTAGTGGATTAAGCGTGAATAGGTAACAGAGACAGACAGAGTTACTTTCGTATTTATAATATAATAATGGATGTTTGTGCCATTAAATTGTATATATGTACTAGCTGACCCGGCAAACGTTGTTTTGCCATATAAATAATTTCCTATTACTAAAATGGCTATTAAAAAATAAGGGTTGATCGTAGAAGGGTGAAAATTGAGGATTGTATGTATTTTTGTATGTTGTATCATAAAAAAATAGAAATTAAAAATTTTGTCTAAAAAATAAAAAATAAAAAATTAGGGGTGGACTACCCCTTACATTTAGGGGGATGAAAAATAGATGTTGGCCGATTCTCATAGATACCGGATAAGCACAAAAAATTTTATCAAAATCGGTCAAGCCGTTTCGGAGGAGTATGGCAACGAAAACTGTGACACGAGAATTTTATATATATGTATATAGGTATAAGAAAATGATTTCAATAATGTCTTTGTTTCAAAAACATTGGATAATACTTAAGTGTCTAGTGTTTGTACTCTTTGTCTATTAAGGTCATAGAAGAGATTCGTTAGATGGGGTGAGGTGATGTAACGAGCGTACATGTAGCGTAATGGGAACGGTCCAGTGGAGACACCGTGACGAATTCTAATGTCGACCCAGATTTGATGTATTGACTGTAGGTACCATTTGATAGGTACTTTCTATCGTTTTTTTGATTCCGTTATATGTGAATTTTAGATAGTGTTTAAATTTTTTTTTCGATAGCTAGTTCTTATATAAAATCATATAGCTGAAGAAATATTTTATACTATTTATTATATTAACATATTAATAGTTGTTTTTAGTAAGGGACTAGTTTATTGTAAGTTTAAACGTTCTAGATTGTGTCAGCCAATAATAAAATCTCGATGATGTATAGGATGACGATTGCTACTGTAACAATTGTACGTATACCTACCTAACGCGATGGGAACGGACCGGTGTAGACGCCTTGACGCATCCTAATGTCGACCTACATTCGATGCAGTACATTTTATATAGGTACACTCCTTGGCAAAGAAGGCGAGGTGATAACATGAAATGAGGTAAACAATGAAATTTCTTTATATTAATATATTATGATAACAACAAAACAACTTGAAGAAAGTTAGATGGTTTTCGCTTTTATAATAATATTATATTTTATCTTAGACGCGAACAGGTAGCCTAAAGGGAGGTGAAAATGGGAACATTTTAAATGTAGACTGCTTGTAGCAACTTAATGCAACATTCTTACTAAAATTCAAACGTTCAATTATTAGACGAAACTTAATGCAGATCTTATTTAAGTATCTAAAAGAGATTTCTGTGAGAAGCATCAATGAAGCTCGTTTATAGCATTGCTTGAAACAGAAAAAAGACATTTGAAATCCGTTGTAAGTCCCTATCGTTGATGCTAAGCTAAGCTGCCTGCGGCGTGCTGTAATGGCCCGCATTCAACGGTAAACTATCGCCGAGTCCACGACGTTGCCAAGTACTCGTACATCGCTTACGGAAAGCGTATGTAGGTATGTGCCTTCTATCTAGGTCTTGCCTACATCTTTATAATTACTTGTTTATTATATGAATATTCAACATTATGACACGTTGTACACGTATTTTGCAATATAGCATTTGCAATTTCATAGGATCTGCTTCATGTGTCGTGCTCTACCGACGATGGTTTATTTCTTAAAACTTTTGAAGACACGTCACTCCATTGTTACTTGTATTCGTGCAATAAAACAAACCAACAAACCGAAATCACATATACGCATTTATAAATAGGATCAAATTAAATAAAAAATATATTTTCCCCCGACTTCGTTAAACACCGACAATTTAAAAAAGCAATTAACAGCCATCATAAATATTAATAAAATTTGAATAAGGAAAAACGGCCTTTAAAAGTCGTAAACGTAATAATAATGATAATAAGTATAAAGTAACGAGAGACGACTGAGTGTAATCGCTGAAAACGCCATACACCACTTTAATTCAAAGCGCTTGTCAAAGCCTATCTGAAATAAACATACTTGTTTGTGTTTGAGACGTTGCAAAATATCATGTCAAGTGGTTCTTGCATGATATACTACAGAACGCGGTCGAATGTAAATTCCCGTAGCAATTCCATATCTGTGCACCCCGCTTTGTTTAACCTCTCTAAGCTCTCTAATATGAAAGGCGGCTCGCCCCCCTACAAGGACGTTATAGCCCCCTAGAGCACCTCTGCGAAGAAAAACGTCGCAAGTCCACGATTGTATCCAAAGCAATTTTAATCCTGAATTGCCACAAGAGGACCCATTTTCCTCATAACAAATTAAACTCAACAAGAGAGGATAATAAACGCATTATTTACACGCGAAAATTGAACTTTATCGAATCTTTGCGAGGTTTCTTTCCTGTAATATTGGGTCGAGATTCCCGAAGAATCTACTTTCCTTGACGGAAGCTATATTTCCTCTGACACTTTTTTTCGAGCGATTTCTCACTTTTTCAGTTCTAAAGTTTTATCGCTCCGTGGTAGATTGCATTTGACCTCGAACAGAATTTTAACTGCCCTATTAAGGATTAAGTGGAAAAATCTTGGCCGGTCGGCTGTTTTCCTCCATCTCTTTGGTAAGTGGGACCGAATTGGAGGCTTTTTTCGTATCACGTGCCTCGGACCATGTCGTCGTGTAATTAAATTAATTAGGACTGCGGATTTCGTGTAGTCATCCATGGCGCACAGTAGCATGATTATTTACAAATGCAGAACAGGAATCGATACGCTTAAGATCAATTAAAAGGAAATTATCCGTGTTTTTACACTTCATTTCTTGTACTATCAATGATTTTTATGTTTGGGTTGTCGAACTTTGATGCTCCTGTGATAATATTGAGCGGATGCTGAGGAGATTTTTTTTTAAATTGTAGCCTCATACATGTATAACTCAAGGTATATTTCTCATCTACATACATCACCTTAAATTAATATAAAGTAAGATAGTGTGTAAAGTGTCACAGCTTACGAAATACTGTTCATAAAGTATACACTAGCAACAGTCCGGTCGGTATTGATTTAGAAGGTTTTCACCTAAATGAACAAAGAACTTACATCTCTATTAGTAACAAACTATTGTAGCGCTATATTCATGTACACATTAAGCCTGTCAAAACGTTAAGGTTATGTAAATAGGACAATACTTCCAAATATATTTATCATCTATATCTATTGAATTTATTATTATTCAATTAACATCTTCACTTGTTCGTGTTATAGCAGTAATTGGAGGGGAAACGTTCACCAACCGATTTTGGAAGCCATCACGTACACACAGTTGATATCCGACCGTTTAGCTTTAATTGTGTAAGCGTAAACTATCCCTATTGTATGGGAATTTGGGCTAGAATTGCTTGGCGTTATATAGTGGCATAATCTTATGATTGCAAACGTACGTAGACTAAAGTTTAATGGAAGTGACATCTGTACGGGTACATTTAACGTGCACATGTAATTAAACCATATGTGAAAGTAAGCTCATTATGCAATGTTATTTCTTGCAATTGTATTTTGTACGTTTTGTTTCTTTTTAATCGAATCATTATAATGAAGACATAAATATATGTATATCAAGATAGAGTGGAAATATTGGCAGGATTTTACATAGTAAAAATCTTGTGGGTAGATTTTTATTTAATTTTTGTATTAATTACCGTATAGTATGCACATAGATTTGTTTTCAAAATAAAAGAGAGTATTAAAAGAAACACCTGTGCAAACCTTATTATATTCTTTTAAAAAGAAATATTTATTTTCATATTACTTCTAAATTTTATGAATTATATATTCTATGTACATTCTAAGCGTTAGACGTTCGATCGGCTAATGTGGCCGCGTACGATACACACCTAAATTAATAGCAAGCCACGGGTATGCGCGACCGTTTAATTTTGCAGGGTGATATTAATTTCGGGGTAGATTTCGCTGTATTCACATTTGAGCGACCCCGACATGGCGACGATGATAATATGGATCGTACCTTTGTAATTCATTTAGCTATAAACATAATACGTCCCAAGATGTATGTGTTGTTAGGTGTAGGATGAATAGAATGATTGGAAAATTATTATTAATTCGCTGTTTATTATTGATGATATAGTTTGCATATTTTTGAAGTTATTATACTTCTTCTGGGACGTTTGGGAAAAATTATGAGAGTAAAATTTTTACGTTGCGCGCGCGCACCGACAGCCAAAAAGCGACATGATGAAGCTAGCTGATAACTGTTTGTTGCCATGGCAACCGTTGTTATTGTCTGACAAATGATATATAATATTATATTTTTTCCTTAAATGATATTTTATAAATATATGATTGTAATATGCCTAATATGCCTTAATTAATTATTGATTTGCTTTAATCTAATTGCGATATTTTTTATCATTTCTTTTACAAACAGAGAGTTGTGAGATACGGAAGGAAGTCTTTAGCTTTTTTTGTTGTGTTACGTCAAAGATGTATAGCTTCTTACGTGTGTACATAAGTACACACGTGTTTTTTATTTATTTATTAGAATTTCTAATGAAGTTCAATATTTCAAATAAAATATTAACACTAATTTTATTATGTTTGTAGGTAAATTAGAACATAGCTGACATTAAAATGATAAAATAGCTAGGTTGTAGGTGACTGTACATTAAAATATGATAAAAATTTGGTTCGGAACCCATCATAAGTAAATACAAAATTGATTGGTTCATAAAGTGTAAGAGCTCACATCCATGTTCTTTATTGACACTAAAAATATAATGAAACCGTACCATAAACATATTTAAAATAATTATTGTTTTAAATACATAATTGTGAACAATCATGTTTATATTTGAGCAATCCTATTAATTTTAGTATTCAATGAACGATTACATATGAAAGGCTCAAATGGGCTAATAATACTTATTTTATTCTTTTCAAACAATTTACAAATGAATTCGGCAAAGAACAATGACGTACAACAAGTGTTCATTCATGTATATACTTATTTATAAAAAACATTAATTACCTCTTAAAATATAATGTGCGATCAATTGCGTTAACGCTTCTTAGAAACAAAGATGTAAACAAAAGAAGGAAAGCAAGAAAAGTTGTTAACTTCAGGTAACATTACGCAAAGTAAAAAATCTATGCTGCGTCCTGTAAATACATCTGTGGTGTTCCAGGAAAGCTATTGAACCCGAATTTCTAAATTTGTTATGAATGTTTTACAAAGTTGCTTTAATATAGCTAATATTATAATTGCGAAAGGTGTTTATTTTGTTTTTCCTTCTTAAGGCAACTGTGTTTAAGAGTGAGATGTGATTCGAACTTCGAAGTATTGATAGTTTTTGGGCCGTAGAGTCTTATAAAAGCTTATTTCTATTCCGATTTATGAAATATTTCCCATGAATTAGTGCCTGATGGACGCTAGTAGTGTAATAATAATTTATTACCTATTTGTATAACGCTTCGCAGTTGTGAGAAAGCGTGAATAATTTAAAAAGCTACAGCTTTATTACTTTTACGTGAGCTTTATTGCTCTTTTTATGATAAGAAAAGTTCCCATTTAAAGCCTTGAAATATAAAAATAATAACTTTCATTAAGACGATTCGAAGTAGCTTTCCCGGTTTATACTTAATTTGATCAACTCAATTCAATCGCAATTTAGCATATTTTCGATTGAAATCCCATTTAATAGGCTTAGTGCTCGTCCGTTCTCATTTATTTTCAGTGTACGGTGAAACTTTGAGGTTTATTTGGAAGTTACGGGTCGATTAATTACATTAACGCCTCGTTGCATAATAAAAAGTGCCTTTTTTGCTATGATATTTAAAAAAACGTAATGAACGCTGTATTTAAGCTTATTTTCGAGTTTTACCTTCAATCTTTACGCTTCGTAAATTAAGCGTATAAAAAATACTCGTTTACTCTATAGTCGGTTTTTTTTTTATTTGAATATATTAATAAGCACGTGGTACATGGTAGTAACATATGGGGGCCATGGCACAAAAGGCCCACAAGCGACTCAAAAGCAGGTGTACAACAGGTGCCTTCATGGCCGGATTGTACGATTGAACCGCCATTAGTGCACCTTGGATGTGGAATATATTATAAACTAAGTTAGCTTTTCCAAAGGCTAGATAAAGATCAAATCGGATAGAGATAGTATGGGGACTTGAAAACCCAGAATAATTCGTAACTCATATAATAAAATAACTGTAACGTAGCCGAATCTGTACATTAAATATTATTAGAAAAATCTTATTGAAATAGTCATTATTATCGATATAGAGGCCGAATCTGTAGTTTTAAGATTTTTTGTCCGTCTGTCTGTCTGTGACTGCATCACGGAAGAACCACTGTAGGGATTTGATGAAATTTGGTATGATAGCTGGTTATTTGGGCCAATGTATAGAATATTTTTTACTGCGCGGAAATATCTCATCTCTGAGATATCTATACTAAATGTTAAAATGTAGGTAGGGACGAACCCGAGCGGAGCGAGGGTGAGTCGTTAGTTCATAATAAAATTCAAAATAATATTTTTTATTAGTATAATAATTGTTAAATAAAATCCACAAGCCTATAAATTCCATGAGTTATTTGTGCAATGTTGGCCATGCGTACAAAGCTGCAAATAGCATGCAATATATTGGCATTACGTAATATTAATAAAGTAGCTCCATTTAGACACTGGTGTGTACGGTGCATGTTGGCGGCTTTGTTACAATGAATAACTATCGTCTAGAATTAAATTGTAGTTTAATATTTATGCTTATTTGTAGAGAGATATTGTATATCTTTTTTATTAGCAGACAGTTTGATTTGATTAAGTTTGAAGACTTCAAACTATTTGTTAACATGAGACTCTACGACGCGGAAACTTCATGCCCTAACTTTCTTTGCTTTCTAAGCTTTGATTGGACTGAAGTTTATCTAAGAATATTTTATCGAAACTTGTCAATCCGTATTATATTATAAACCATGGTCTATCTCTGTCACCTCCGATCACTCTTCTCGTATTCTATGTATATATACAATTTCATCATTTTACTGTCTCCTTGAAATCTGTTTCAAGAAAAATCTCTATGATTTTTGAAGTGGTTGCTAGAAAATTTAAAAGTTCTAAAATACGGTATAATGAATTCAGGACGTTTAAAAGAGCCGATAAAACATTAGTTTAACGCGATGGGAGTACGGAAATAGACGGGGAGGCGGCGACGCGTCGCCGTGCTTCGATGCAACCGCAATGCTTCACTTTAAAGAAAAAAGTTGTAGTGATCTATTGTATGGAGCTAATCTAAATATATAATAAACCTGTCTGTCTGTAACATTTATTTAAATAAATATTTTTTGTTCTTTAAAAAATTACATTCGAATATCGGCTATAGTAAAATCGCACTTGAGTAATATTTATTAAAATATTAAGAGAGTTAAGAAATGTTTTCTTTTTAATTTATGTCTTGATTTGTTTTACGCAAAACGTGCAAGAGGGCGTGCTATTGATGTCATAAAGTGCGCGTAAAGGCTTGGCACTGTCGTGTGAATACGACGTCACTTGTTTATTTACATGTCGCCGTGCAAACATTACTAGAGGAAAATCCGCTGGGGAAATTGTTACAATGAAGTCGGTATTCTTGTATAGAACATATTTAAACAGTTTAAAAAATCTTAAGAAATTCCAAGTTCACTGCTAATTAACAAAGAAACAAAGAAATCTTACGTACAAAAGAGTAAAGACTCAAACAGACAACTTAGATGACAATGATATTTAACCCCTAATTATAAAATCTTCCCGGCGTATTTAATTCATAACCAAAACTTGCTTTTATTTTGAAACTTCGCCTTTAAAATATTTAAATAGGGTGTCGTGACACAGTCGTTTTAGACCGAAATCGACGCTTGGGGCGTCGCGTTTTTATATTACAGACTACCCTCGCTAATTAAATATTTGGCAACTTATCCCCACTATTCTAACGATGCATAGCTAATAGTGCATCGAGGACGTGCGTCCGAAAGGCGCGTGCGGTCAGTACACTCGCGCGCGCTCTGCCGACCCCACGACTGTGTCGTGTCATGTCGCCGGATAAGTAAATGTATTCACACTTACCATCATTAAGATACTGCCTTGCATCACACTTTCTCGGTATTCTGTAATAGGGACATTTCGTCTCCAAGTTCAAATTACATGGTACATTATAAAATTGTATTTACTTTTAACATACGATACGGGATAGTGTGCCGCAGGATGTCGGTACTCGGTAATGATGGTTGCCTTCTTTTAGAACACCTGAGAATGATTGTAGTCGGGAAGTTCTTTTGTGTCTATTTAAGAGCTTTGCGTACGTGCCGTGTCGGGCGTCCCGAAAATCGATGAAATGCAAACATGTTGATGTGCGAATAATCAAGCCGCGATTCAACCCCACGTTTCGATGCGAGTAATAATAACGACAGAAAGGGAGAGAGGGAGTACAACTTAGTGAGGGCCGTGCCTAGGCATGCGACTTAGTACTTAATTTGAAAGGATTAAAAGTCACAGTGCAATGACAAAGTTAGGTCGGTACATGCACTTGTGAATGGCTTATTCTCATCGATTTTAATGGTCCTGTCTACTACGCCAGTAAAGAGCGCACTAAATTCATTGATTAATTTTATTGTTATGTTCCTAGTTGTATCCTTTCTTTTTTATTTTATTTATGAGCCAAATAATAATTTCGTTTAATAATTCGATTGATTTTAAATAGCCAGTTTTAAAATCCTACAGTTCTGTTTACATTTTACCGGCATTTGTTAGATGAGAAGCACATGTAATTTAAGAAGATACGTTTAACGGCATTACCCCACCTTTCTTTAAAAGGGTCGTCGTAAAAATAAGTGAAGTTAGAATTAGATTACATGAAAGCGGATTAGAACTACGACAAATCCGGCGACTAGTCGGTAGATTTGTAAGAAATAGAGGGGAAGTAGGGGATCCTTGTCACCACCTGTCCGTTTATAATAGCTTTCGGAAGACGTAGTCGTCCGGATACCGTCGCACGCGCATCTGTCGTTACTTCGCGCCAAAACGTATAAAGAAAGGATGTGTTAGACTTAGAGATATTTTAAGTAACTTAAATGTACATTTTATAAGTTATATATGTTAAAAGTTCGCAGTTAACCAGTGTGGAATAGAAGTTTTCAGAAATAACATTGAAATTTCAAGTGAATGTAGTGAACTTAAGATGTGATAATGTTGGGATTTCTAAGATCGGATTTTGGATATCAGAACCGTTTGACACTCCTGCAACAGCTTATTGAGTGTGGAGACGTTCTGCTCGGAAGAGAGTTTGTGTGTGGTATGTTTTAACTTCTAAAATATTAATCTTACAGCGACACACGCATTTTTTTATTCCGTTCCCAGGCAAATATAAAAATATTTTGTAGAATTTTTGTAATTAATAAATATCAGTGAGGTCATATTATAAATGAACATACATTGTGACAAAGAGCAATACACGTAAACAAATTATCTTGTTTACTTGTGTTTTACCATGTTTTTCCATGAATTAATATCATTGATGACTCATACTGTAAATAGGTCCCGATGCATGCTATATCTACTATCATTTATTGCTTCCCGGTAAGTTGAAATGTGAACCTTTCAACGTAGCAAATTAGCCCTACGACAAATGACTTATAGGAGCATTCTGTGTAAATTATAGCAGAGCTCCTGGGAAATAATAAATGTTTTAATTGTTTAAGTGGAAACCCAAAGGAATATAGCATTCGTAACAAGCACTCGTGTACAAGCGTTAGATTGTGTAACGGCTTGGTATATGCATATGTACCTGTTATGTATATAGCTATTGTATTGTGGCGTGTTGTTTAGAAACAGTTGTTAAATAAGTATGATTTTTTGAATTCATTGATTGAAGCCTTGCTTCCTTTAGATAAAATGAAGATATTTATTACTTTTTGTTTTATGTAAATATTATTATTATTTATGTATCAATGACTAAATATACTCATTTATTTATATATTATTAAAAAAACGGTCATATCGAAACAATAAATAAAATACCTATTGCAATCTTTAGTAATAATGATTACCTGTCTTTGATACACATATAGAGAGATATAGAGTTATTCGCAACATATTTTGCATATAAGTCTTTGTTTGTATAATTTCTTCACGTTGGTCGTCACGTTAAAGGGATATCTAGTAATTGTTGCTCAATTATAATAGTGTGTGACAATTGCTAAGAAAAGAAGTCGTTATAGATCACGAGAAAAGTAAACAATCAGATATAAATAACAGGTGTCGAAATATGCGCAGGAGTGTGCTGTAACGAGGCGCCTGCGTCGTTTCCGATGCTAATTACCACAATTTATGACATGACCGAGACAATGCGACGATAAATAAACGAGATTCGATCAGACTATACCATTGTATTGGTATGTTCGATACTCGATCGCGACCACGTAAATATAATAAAAGTCGTTCGTATCGATTATTGTTGTAGTTACAACGATAATTATAAAGGCGAACTTTACGATTACAACCTTAGTAGGAACGTGTCGTTCGGAATGGTGATCAGTGATAAAAATTGAGCAAAAACAATTAGTAATGATAAAAATACTCATTAACCATGAGTGAGGTATCTTATTAATATTCTTAAGCACTGACACGTTTTTGAAACGCTTTAAATAAATGACTTCATTTCTCAATATAATCTACTAGCGACTCACCCTCGCTTCGGGTTCGTCCCTAGACAAAAACAACTCTATCCCACGGGAACCGTACATTTTTCCGGGATGATATATAGCCTAAAGCCTTCCTCGTTAAATGGACTATCCAACACAAAAATATTTTTTAATTCCATCCAGTACTTCCTGAGATTAGCGCGTTCAACCAAACAAACAAACAAACAAACTCTTCAGCTTTATAATATTAGTATGAGATATTCTCGTGGGAGAAATTTTTAGATTTATTTAAATCGTTTATGAATTAAATACAGTGAATTTTCAATCTGATAAATTACAAAATTAATTTCACGCAGAGTTTGTGTGCGTAACGTTTACGTGCGTACGTTTGAACCGTGCACGCAATTATATACGCAAATAAAGAAACATTTCTTACCTTTTCACTCAATAATCGTGCTTTATAAACTATTTCTGTCTAGTTAATGTCGCCGCTTTCCCACGAGTCGTGTTCGGCTTATAATTATAAAATTTTTACTCTGTATTCGACTTTTTGACTGTAATTTTGTAATTTTTCGTGGCAATTGTATGAGATTCGGTTCAAACATTCTCAAAATTCCACCGTGTGATTGAAATCCTAACTAACATATACGAATGAAAATAAGCATTAGATAGAACATAGATTTTATAAAAGATAAGTAATTTTTATCCTAATCATACATTTTAATGTTATTTATGATTAATGTTATTATGTTATTTGTTTAAAAAAAAAACAATTCATTCACTTCGAAGTAAAGATCGACGTTAGACGTCATATTCATTGTTGTGTATTTTTATAGCCTCTGTACTATTATGTGACGAAGTTGAAAAAAAACCCGCAATTCTAAAATAAATGTGCTTATTCAGCTATTGTTTTAAAATATTTGTAAACAAAATTTGAGGAAGTTAAGAAATTTCCATATAACATCTTATTTTAGCGGATGGTTCACTCTAAACAAAAGATATGAAATAAAGGCCTTCCGAGAATTTCCTCCACCCTTTCCGTTGCACAATATAAAACAACTTTTTTAAAATGTCCATGAACTAAACGTTGAAATTTGTCCCATATATCAAAAAGTAATAGAATGTTTTCCCCCTCATTAGACATGGCATTCTTAAAAGAACTTATTTTATCTTAAATTGAAGACAATTTCTCACATACTTTTTTTTTGTTTGCAATGTAATATCGCTGATATTTACATAAAAGGATGATGACTTGATAGAAGTGAATGGGTGCATGTCAATACTTACTCCGAGGTCGTAGGTTCCTTTCCATGGGGTGGTTAAAACTCAACATGGCGTAGGTTTTCGCCACATGACATGTATTGGTTTAATACGTTTAAACAAAAAAATGCGCAAAGCGTAAGCTACATTCTTTTAAACCTTAGATTTATTACAGATTATGGCTACTATATCGTTATTTTAATTTTTGGGCCACCGTTCGATTCCCCGTAAAGAACAATGGGATTACATTTATCCGAAAGACCGCAACAAAAAACCGCAGGCTTAAATATTATGGGAAAAATCTTCCACGCGGATACGTCATCTATTGCCTTTTGAGTAAAGCTTTTAATTGAATATCCATTTTACACGGTGATTGACCTCGTACGTACAAACAATCAAATAAGGCAGGTAGTATGTATTTATTAGATAGATCTGGCATTTCTTTACTTGTACCAGTTTTTATAAGGTTTAGTTTACTTTGAAATACTTTTTGTGGTTAAATTTTGTTATGACTACATTTATTTATGTATTTACAAGATTTATTCTGCGGCTTCGCGTGAATAAATTTCGATTTAGTTTGTAACTATTGTGCCATGCATGCATGACCCCCTTTTTATATGGAAACGCGTTTGTATGGGAAGCTTTATCTGCAGATCTACTGATTGAAAAGTTCAAATTTAATGTTATTATCCTGTTATTTATATATATTTACGTTATATTTATGTAATCATCAACTAACACATAAATGACTACTTAACTAACTAACAGTCGATGGATAACTTTTTAATGTTTATACAAAAATTAGCTATAATTTAAATAATACCTTTATATATTTATAAAAATCACTAGCGACTTACCCTCACTTCGCTCGGATGCGTCCCTAGTTACGTTTTAATTTTTTTGAGCGAAACCCTAATTCTTTTTCTAAAATAAAAGTACCTAGCCTAAGTTACTCCTTATAATTTCAGCTATCTGCCAGTGAAAGTCCCGTTAAAATTGGTCCAACCATTTCAGAGATTGGCTGGAACAAACAAACAGACAGACAGACAAAATTTTAAAAAATTGTGTTTTTCTTATAAGTACCGTATATAATTCCATATGCATTTAGTATAAAGCTGTTATTTTGACATTACAAACAGAAACTTCAATTTTATTTATCTGTATAGATTCGCAATGAATTTTAATTTCATTTTTCTTCCTTATACATTCATAATATGAAAGTCTCACTTTATTTACTTTACGCATTCACACCACTTCAGAATCTAGAGTCTAGACTTATAATGAGCTTCATTCAAAATTAAATTGAACCAAGTTCACATCGTTCGTGCTCTAGTGCGAGCATAGAGCAAATGTATTTTTCAACAGGCTTTGCAAGATGCAATTTTTTAGAATACTTTTCACAGAGACTTGCATATGCAAAGATTTTAAATTAGTATTGTTTGCCTACCCTTATGGAAAAATGGAAATTGATAAACATTTTATTTTTTTAATAGAATGTTTAATCGCAGCTTCTAAACTATAAAAAAATTTAATTTGAAGTATATAGATATTTAGGGAATATAGATGTTATGTGACCATATATTTTCTTCAGACAAATTTCTGAAAATCAAAGAAAAATGGAGAGCTAAATGAGGTATCTCTATATTCTCTCTATATATTCTGTAAGAGAAAAATCGTAAACAATAAAGAGTGTTCATTAATTGAACCGACCCCAGTAGCGCATCAAGGCACGTGAAGCGTGACGCACATTATACTCTAATGCGTTGCAATGATACGTTCTCATAGTTTGTGTAATTATACACCACAGTACCGTTTCCTTTGTACATCTATGAAGAGTCGGCGATGACATAATCTATGTATTTGTTATTGCGAAAGCTTCGTGAAGCCGTTGTGTCTTGCTTTTGAAGGGCTTATTTTGTTTGAATTAGTTTTATATCTACTTCTAGAATAGACTTTGTATAAATATATTGTTGGTAGCTCCTTAAGTTTCAGGCAATGTTTGTGAATATTTATTATTTTATTTAAAAAAATCCGTGGATCTTTGAAAGCAACCATGAACCCCGTGACGTTTCTTTGAAGCCTTAGTACAGTTAGACCAAAATATTTTATGTATAAATTCAAATTTTTACATAACTTCACGTGAAATATTCACGTGTTTCACAAACGTAAACGTATACATCAGGCACATTTGCATTCTCTCAACGGTACTACGAGACATCTTAACACATCAATCTTTATGTTCTTAGAAAAAATGTGTTCACATTCGCACGTATAGAACTTGTTTTATAGCATTCTTTAAAAATGAGTTCCGGCCATACCATTTCGTATAATATATTGGCCACTTTGTCATTAAACTCCGCTTGTATAGCAGATATTCATCTAACCTACAATATTTCCCAAGATCCCTCCCACCCGACCTTCTTTGGTACATATTAGATAAACGAACAAATTTGTTATAGACATTTATAGTTTTTAATTTTTATAGTTTTTATAATAATCACAAAATGCTAGTACGTATAATCAAACACACTTAACTATTTAACTAAATTAACCATAGATCAATGGAATAAATATTTAAAAACTTTAAGTTTCCGTCGAATAATATGTACAAAATGATATAAAAAAACAAATGGCAAAGCAATTATATGTTCGATTTAGTTAGCGCGACGGCCATGGGGTCAGAGACCTGTAGGACGGCTAGGTCACTGCTGTACATGCCCTACGTTTCACATGTCTCGGTCTAGATAATGGAATCTAGCTAAATAAAGTACTGACTTATTGGTATTTTGATTACTTTCACATGTAAACGAATATTTTATATGGCTTTGAGTTCAATACCTTGAATACTTGTTTGGAGTAGTATTTGATGTTTAAATATGACTTAAGATGACTTACAATTTTCTATTATAATTATTTTTAGTAATACCTTTATGTTAGCAATAAATAAATATAAACGTATTGTGTGTTTGTTTAAAAACAATTTGTCGACGTAACCAAAGCACAATACCCAAACCAATAACTCAAGAAGTTTGATTGAATTATTCCTTTACAATATCGAGACTCGTGCTTCGGTAGAGTTCGAAGCCCTAGTACCGGCCGGACCCCGTGTTTACACTTGCGCTCGTTGCGCCTAAACAAACACGTCCCTTCCCGAAGAAATACTATACACATTTTGATGTTTATTACTCACGCGCCAAGATTTATATTCATCTGTATAGCTGTGTATGGGCATTAATAAGTCTCTACTAAGCCTTTGAGTGACGGAGACATTAACGGTTAAGTGGTTTTAAAACTAAGACTACAAATGTACAAAAGCAATCTGAAAGTAGTCTGGGTGCAATCGCGTATTAACTTTTTAGGAAATTAAAATGTTTTGTTGAAAATTTACGTTACGAGTATATATGGCTACATGTAATTGTAATTATATATATGTGTATATATATATATATATATATATATATATATATATATATATATATATTATTTTAATATTGTTTTCCTTCTTTACAGGGTTGGACAACCGGATATCAAACTCAAGGAGTTCTGTGTCGCCGTAAGTATCAAAAACTTGATTAAGACAACTTTGCTTTAACATAATATTTGTTTTAAGGCAGTGGTAGCCCAGTGGTAACGCGCTCGCTTGGGAAACCGAGTGAAGCCGGTTCAAATTCCGGGTCTCGCACCTCTGATATTTTCATGTGCGAATCATTTCTAGCATGATTACCACTTGCCTTACGGTGAAGGAAAACCTCGTGAGGAAACCTGCATGTCTGAGAGAACCTAGCAAGTTTTCCAAAGACATGTGAAGTCCGTCTATCCGCACTTGGCCAGCGTGGTGGACTATGGCCTGATCCCCCTCGTATTGGAGAGGCCCGTGCCCAGCAGTGGGACGTTAAAAAGGGCTGAATACAATATTTGTTTGAAAATAATATACACCTTTTTAAACATCGATTTCACACTAAATACTACATTAAGTGAAACATGACTTCCACTTTATATGGAAACGCGATAAACAAGGAACCAAAATTGTATAATTCGATGCACTTGACCGATTTTAAATAAAGCTATTATCATCTGCAGTAAAAAAAGTTCCTATATGCACTTCTACAGTCAAAGATTCTAAAAGTTTCAATTGGTGTTTCCAAATACAGAAAATTTTCTAAAAATATATGAAACTCAGTGTTATTAACACGTTATCATTTTGTTATTTCTATAGATAACTTTGTATTCTAGTAATAAGTTGTGAATAATTTACTGTATTATTTTCATATAAATATTACAAATCTCAATTGCACATTACAGTGACGTGGTAAATAAAAGCCTTGGTCTGTCGGAGAGCGACGACGAGGTCGCAGCCACCACTACTAGGCTAGAGCCGTAAGTTATTTTGTATATTATAAATGTTATTTAAACTTAAAATTAGTTTTTTTATAGAGTTTCAGTGGTAATTGTTAAATAATGCAGTAATAAAACTAAGCTTTTTTTAGTGATTCACTTTGATTATTATTGTTTAGTAGAAAAATGTTGAATTTGAAAGTTTTGGAACCTTATCCTAGTTAATTTTCATCGACGCAGGTGTTTACATTGTATTTTTGTATAGTTTAAGGTTTTTATAACCAGAAACTGTTTTCAATAAATCTGTTACGACTGTGAGTTTCCATAATGACGCACGACGTACTACGAGTACTAAAGCTTTATGGATACGAATTAATATTAGAACTATCTAGGTGAAGGATAATATCAAAATACTTATTGTTCATATTACGAGTAGGTACATACTAGCGGCTCACCTTCGCTTTGCTCGGGTTCGCCTCTAAACAAAAACAAATCTACCCCACAGGAACTGTATATTTTTATAAAAAGAAGCCTATGTGTTATTCTGATGTATGAGCTATTATATATTATTGTAAAGTTTCATTAATATCCATTTAGTAGTTTTTGCTTGAAAGAGTAACAAACATCCATACATCTTTACAAACTTAGGTATGTTATTTGTAGCATAGGAGCGCTATCTATCTAAATTTTAAGCAAATTTATAAAACGTGACATCCGCTTCTAATAGTCGATAGACCTACAGGTAGTGTTAGCTGTATGTTTTAACCTAATCAAAAATAACAATATTAATATTGATTTGTTTAAACAATTTCCATCGACTTAATTTAAATATATTGTACGAGTATATGAGCTTACAATTTGAAAGTACATACGTACACTTAAAATTATTTATAATTGTAGGTATATTAATATGTATAGTAAATCTTGTCGTGTGCTTTCACCTAGCCTTGGCTCTTGACTCGAGTATGTGGGCTCTACTACGCAATAAGTCGGTCAAATTATGACGAGCGTTGAACAGCTTACTTATGTACACTTACAACGCACTATGTAATACAATATCAACATTGACCTTTATATTACGTCATGCAGCCATCGTATCGTAGTATTGTGCATATCAAGATGAATGTGAAAATGATTTATGTATTTGTTTAGGTTAACCGACTTTAAAGTGAAAGTGTGTGCGTATTGCAGCTCGAGAAACTTAATGTATAGTGTATACGCATATTTAAACTTTGAAATTTTAATAAGACTTAAATAATTATTTCTTCTTCTTCCCTTGCTAAACTATCACATACTAGCGACTCACCCTCGCTTCGCTTCAGGTTCTTTCCTGGAAAACAACAAATCTATCCCACGGGACCGTACATTTTTCTGGGATAAAAAGGAACCTATGTGCTATTCCAGACTATAATCTATTTCCGTGCCAAATTTCATCCAGATCCGTTCTGCCGCTCTGGCGTGAAAGAGTAACAAACATCTATCCATCCTCATAAACTTTGACATCTATAATATTAGTATGGATTTTATATATAATTACGTAGTCAATGTTAGCATTAACCTTGAGATATAAAGGCTCCAGAGATTAGCGCATTCAAACAAACAAACAAGATTCTCTTTGGCTTTATTACTGAAGATTGGTTAGATATTTACTCATATAATAAAAATATATATTTGCTTTTATATCATATAACTGTCATACGAAAGTAAATATATTTTCGTTCATCCATTTAGAAGATATCAAGTTTACAAAGATTTTATTTTATCGCTACAATATCATATTTATTTTGTCAGCTCGAATCTAATTTTCCTCCCAATTTTCTGCGCCATGACTTGAGTCAAGAACTTTTTTATCTACAAGACCAATATTTAACCATACAAATAGCTAAACTTTTAGTAACTTAATTCCAGTTGTATATAAACTACACGGGGCAATATGCTGCTAACTTCTTTGTTTACCGACTTCTGTAACAAACAGATACGTACACTTTACACGCTTGATAGGTTTCGTATAGGGTTATTAAAGCTATTTGGGTTGTTTTCGTTATTGCTCGATCTATTTATAAATTAAAAAAGTAAGTTATTTTTTCTGTATCAGTGAGGCCGATATGAATAGCATATTCGATTCCCGCGTGAGGCAAAAGTGTAAAAGTAAATAGTAAAAAGTTACAAAACTATACTTTAAGAGTTATTTAGTTCTTTGACAGAATTTCTATACATAATTAGTTAATTGTTAAAAGTAGAGACGTGCCTATAAGAAAGTTGGTAAATGTTTTAGTTAAATAACGCTTGTAAGTAAAAGCTCATGTACAATGTTCTGAAACTTTCAAAATTACAAGCTTTTTTTTCCACATACATTATTTATCCTTGGACTAAACGAAATCTAACTATCAACCAACAGCATCCTATCCCCGATCGGTTCGGGTGGCAGTCCGAGTTCTGGTAGCGAGTCATCACCCTCCGACTCTGAGTCTGAGTCGTCCTCAGCAGAGTCAACAGGTGGGACTGCGCCCCCACCGGCGGTCGCACAACCCCCGGCACAGAGACCGTCGTGGAGCCTCTCGAACTTCGCCCCCCCGCCTGCCCACCCGCCAGACCATGCGGATCTTAGCAATGTACTGGCTGATGCTAAAGGAAAACCGGTAAGTGTAAAAATTTTCAAGAATCATTGTATTTCTGTTCTAGATGAAACTTAGGCTTGAAATGACTTCAGTAAATAAACTAGACATACTAGTGTGAATGAAAGCAAACACCCAAGCACAATATGTACATCTCGCATTTTAACAGATAAGCAACTTTACAACTTAATATATCGCGCTGACATTTTTTTCTACAAGGACAAAGCGAATAGTTTCATATCTTGTACTTGAATAGCGACTAGATGTCACCTTTCCCAGGTGTTGCATTACGAGAGATAAACACTTCTCCGAACATGGACACTGATTCAGCACGCGCGATGAATTATATGCAATTGTGATCGGGCTTTTGAACTAAAAGCAGCCGTACATTTTTATCAAACGCTCTATTTTGTCAATATTATAAAAAATCGTTTAGTTAAAGATATTTATATTATTTTTTTATGAATAAGTGATAGTTATTCATCATCTGAATCTAAATGGACGACGACTTATTCCAATTACTCATAAGACTCATGCATAGCATTGGGAACCGTCGCAAACAGAATGTCCAACAAAAATGGATTGATTTGGCCCTCTTAAAGTGCAACCTGAGAAATGGCTTAACAAATTTTGAAAGAAATTTAGGAGATCTACCACCCACAGACAGGATAAAAGTTTTAAACAATTACTTCAAGTTGAAGGACATGCTGTGGAAGGCTGTTGGTGCCCTTCATGGAAATATAACAGCTATGTCCAGCGTGGTATTGTTTTGGTTTTATTTTGACGGACAATGTTTACAATCAGTATAAAAAAAAGTATTAGCAGTTAATTCTATACAAATATATGTATATTCTTTGTAATATTGATCAACATAAAAATTACACTCTAAATAGGAACTGTACGACAACTATGTATCTTCAATAATATGAATCTAAAATCTTGTACCTCATACTTTTTAGTTCTTGTGTTTATCTATACTAATATTATAAAGCTGAAGAGTTTGTTTGATTGTTTGTTTGTTTGTTTGGTTGAACGCGCTAATCTCAGGAACTACTGGTTGGAATTGAAAAATTCTTTTTGTGTTGGATAGTCCATTTATCGAGGAAGGCTTTAGGCTATATAACATCAAGCTACGACCAATAAGAGCGGAGCATAAATGAAAAATGTTGCAAAAACGGGAAAAAATGATTCCTTTTGAGAGCTTTCGTTGCGTGCGCTGCGTAAACGGTTAAAGTTACGCAAAAATAGTGTATGACGGAATTGTTCCCCTTTAAAAGTTCTAAAAAAGATCCGTGACAGCATATGTCTATCTTTTAAAGTTGACTCAATATAACCCTTTTTATAGTAATCAACTTTGTTCTAAAATAATGCATTACTTTCGAAGGTGTTTTTATAAACATGATAGTAATCCTTATCAAAATAAATACGTTATTCATCACAAGTATTTAATTTTGAACAAAATTGCTCTTGACATCATTTGATTTCAATGAATATCTTAGGAGATATCATAGTTTTAAAATATACATATTTAACTTTACGCGGACAATGGGTGAGCGCGCTCTCAGCTCGATGCAAGGCGAGGGCGGGGCGGTCGTGAGGGGGGAGGGCGCTGGCTGTCTATTAGTAAAAAATGATTAAAATTAATTCTGTAGTTTGAGAGTTTATTGCCCAAAATTAAATAAACATACAAAACAGTAATATAGACTTACATAAATGTTATTGCTAAAACAAAAAGTGCTATATTACTAAATCAAATATGAGACTAATGGAGGAACCTTTGTGGCATTGTCAATCTCTGCCATTATTTACCAATCATGCGGTGCGCAATGAAAGTGGTATATGTAAGAGTATACTAATGTGTAAAACCTAAGAATTTGGTTTTTGATCATCTGAACGCGGGCGGAGCCGCGGGAAATGCTAGTAATATATAAAGACATTTTTGTTGTTTATTTCGATTCCCCCTGACTCAGGTTCTTTTTTAACTAGGAATTGTCTGCTTCCTTAAATAACATGTAACGAGTTTAGTATATAAATATATTCTTATTTTTTATTATTAATAAATTCGTATATTTACAGAGTCCGATATCGGAATTGTCGGATTCGGAGGCATCGTCGCCTTCTCCCGGAGCTCGAAGACGGAGATCTCTCGCAAACCGCATTTCAGCCGCGTCAAGTGAAGACGAGGCACCCCGACCGAATCCGGTAAGGCGATTTCCTTATTTATATCAGATGCAATATCCTATTTGAAACACTTTTTATTTTATTTGTATTCGAGTTTTTCCTTAAAATATCGCTGTATCGAAAGGGTTTTTGCAACTACATATATTCTTTGCTTTAAACAGTTTCCTCATCCTATTATATAAAGAATAGTTAGATGCGTATTCACTAATAAAAAAAGGTGTAATATTTTAATAATAATACATTATTAAATACGAACAGGTTCGAACTCAAACATCGCCTTCCATATCTATCACAAACAACTCCCAAAGTGGGGTCAAACGTGGTAGACCCCCTAAACCTCGTACGCCAGAAGAGAGACCCGCGAAGAAGAAACGCGGTAGACCCCCAAAGAGAACGCTCGGGGGTCCCCCGACCCCCGCGCCCGACAGTGAACCGGAACCCGACCCCCCTCAACACCACCCGCTGCAAGATACAAAGACGCATATATTTAGAAAGGTGAGTTGCAACTAAGTGATGTTTTTCCTCCATATATTTATCTGATTGTGTTTGCTTTTATTTAGTTCTGATTACTGATTAATAAAATTATTTGTTTAATATTTATAAAGTATACTTTGTAAATTAAACTTAAAATAATCCTCGTCATTTCAACTAGTAAAGACAATAAATTAATTGTAATACCATTTTTTCAGGTTTTTACACCAAAAAAGACGGACGAGTGCGGCGGCAAAGGTGGTAAAGGTGGCAAGGGGAAGGGCGGAAAAGGAAAAGGTCAAGTCACAATCATTGAAAGCACGGCCCTAGAGTCCAGAGTTGATGATGACGACAGGCGACACAGAGACCGATCTGCGGAGAGACGGAATGAAGAAGCAATAGCCCGAGTCTCCCCTCCACAGGAACCTGAAACGTTGACAAGGAAACGAGAAGCTGAACGAATGGCTTACGAAAGGATACAGGAGAGAGTCTCGATCGAACGGCCCGAACGAACGAACGATCGGATACCCGACCGAACGGACCGGCTACCTGACAGACGGTCCACCGATCGACTACCCCCCGATCGATTATCCACAGATCGATTGCAAGAACGTTTATCGAATGACAGGCTATCATCCGAACGATTATCGGATCGATCGTCGCTATCGACAAGCGATCGGCTATCATCGGACAGGAAATCGAGTGATCGACTCTCCGGCGACAAAATGCTGATAGATCGAATACCGAGCGAGAAAATGTCGATTGACCGCTTATCGGGCGAGAAACTCGAACGGATGAGTGATAAAATTTCGCACGAAAGACTATCGAGTGAAAAGCTCTCACACGAGCGACTATCGAGTGACAAACTATCGCACGAACGGTTGTCGAGTGATAAGCTCGAGCGGTTATCAGGTGACAAATTATCGAACGATCGGTTATCAGGCGATAAGTTGTCGATAGATCGGTTGTCGGGGGAGAAACTACCTTTGGAGCGAGTGGAGAGAATAGCCCCCGATCGCTACGTTCGGGCCGAAGCGGACGTTGGTTTTGTACAATGTCCCGTACAGAATTCATTATCGAATGGTCAGTATATTGTCGTATCAGTTGCGAGTTTTATTTAAAAGCTTTTTCAATGTATATGTAGGTCTTTTACATGACACTGAAAAAAGACTAATAACATATTTTTTATTTAAATTAAACGTGTATGTTTGGTCGGTTCATTTTGACAAACTTACAGTTTAAAATCAATAATGAAATATTTTTTGTTAAATTCAAATGTGACATACGACTTTCAAGGCTTTTAAACTGCACAAACCCAAAATATATTCTCAACATACCGACACTTGCAAAGAATAACATTGTAACTCAGTATTAAAATAATTTATAAGTAAACTTTCACGTTCGTCGTATATTTTGAGGACTATAAAGCACCGGAGTATCTTAATTTGTAAGATATTTTACTGCCATTTACCTTCTCTTCATTTCAGACCATGTTTCCTTTAAAGCATTCGAAACTTAAATATTTGCGTAAATCTAATAAAGCACTCATATATTTCGATTTCAAATCTAATTAATTCTGTTAGGGTTAGGTACAATACATAGCAATTGTCAAATTTGAACTTCAAGTTATCTCAATAACGAGTTACAACATTATTCCAAGCAAGCATCGATATGTTGGAATAGGACATTCCAGCTATAAGCATATCGATTGGTATAATATAAGTGTGTGTTGTGCGTTGCGCAGGGGGTTCCCGGTCGCGCCGCGCCGCGCTCGCCATCAGCATCCCGCTGTCGCGCCTGCGCGGCGACACGCTGCGCGCGCTGCAGCGCCCGCGCGGCAAGCCGCCCACGCCCGCGCCGCCCACGCCGCCCAATGACCACGTCAGTACTTATTTAATCAACATAAATAATTACATCTGACGACACGTTGGCTCAGTTTGTAGTGACCCTACTTGCTGTGCCAGCGGTCGCGGGTTCGAGTCCCGCTGGGGGCATTCGTTTGTGTGATGAGCACGAATATTTGTACTCCGGTCATGGGTGTTTATATTTATAATATGTATGTATTTAAAGTTATATATGTGTAGTATATCAACTATCTGGTATCCATGACGCAAGCCGCGTAGCTTACCATGGAACTAGATGGTGCTGTGTGTTAATGTTGGGACAACAACAATATATTTATTTATTACATTAAGTACATTTCTAGTGTAAATTTAATCCTAGAAGTACATATTATATACTATTATATTTGTTTAACAAGTACATTGACTTATATAAAACTTATAGCAAAACGTAACACTGGCATATAAATAATTATTATTAATGATTGAACAGTAGGTATATAATTTAAAGTATGTAAGCTTTAGAAAAGCGATTACATTTATAGCTTAATTTTAAATAAAGAAAAATAAATCATGGTCGGTAGATGTAAATAAAATATCACTTAAAGCACCACATACCCACAACCATGTTAGTACTAACATTTAACCATTATCCACGCAACTCTACAGTTTACATTCTTATGTACGTTAGCTGGAAGAGATTAATTTGAATGGTCGCCTTTACACTGAAATTACTTACCTTTAAGTAATACTTTTTTTCATTGTAATTCCTTTTTTTGGTGTAATAAAGGTTTAAATAAATAGTAAAGACCACGTGACACGTGTGTACTATAATAATATTATTATAACATAGCAACTTGATTGAGCGAAATGAGATGCATCCCTAATGCTCCTATGTTACTGTATACCGTTTCATTGTGAAAAAGTTAAAAATATACACATGTACAAACATTTTCAATATTTGATAATATTCAAAAAAATAATTAGTTCGACCTCACTGAGGTCTCGAACGGACAGGACGGAAAGCACTTAGTACTAGTAGAACGTAGTACGTTAGTGCGCATAATGTGAAAAAAAAAATTGTACGACACTATAATAGTGATGTCCTCCACATTATCTATACACATAATAAAATTCTGACTAAGTCGAAACTTCACATTAAAAATGTTTTGGAAAATCTTATTGAAATAGTCCTTATTATCGATACATAGCCCGCTTCTCTTCAGTTTTTAGAATATTTGTCTGTCTGTCTGTATGTGTCGATCTGGGAATGCATCACTAGAAAACCACTGGACAGATATTGATGAAATTTGGTTATCCGTGTTAACATATAGGATACTTTTTACTGCGGGGAAATATCTCATATCTGAGAAATCTATACTAAACGTTAAAACGTTACTAGGGAAGAACCCGAGCGGAGCGTGGGTGAGTCGCTAGTGACTTATAAATTTAAACATTTATAATACGAGTGCGGTATATTCCGGGCACAGTCGCTGGAGGGCAGCGGCGCCGGGCTGTCGGAGCGGTCGGAGCGCTGCGCGAGCCGCACGCCCATATACTACTCGTACTTCGAACGTCTGCCCGCTGATGCGCTCTCCGATGAAGAACGGGACCACAAGTCAGTATCACATACACTTCTATTTTAATACTATTTCTTACTGTCCTACACCTAAGAGTTGTCTGGAAAAAATCGCTCTTTTAGTGATAACGCCTCATTCACCTATTTTTCTATATATTCTTTTCTCTTTTATTATATTATACCTACATACTTATAACGAGGGATTATAATCTATAATTTTGTAATTATATTTGGTTAAAATTTATATGATTTTATTAAGAATGTTTGGTTTATTCCTAATTTTAACCGATTTCAAGTAAGGAGGAAGTTTTCAAGTCGAATGTTTTTTCTTAGTTACCTTATACCATATTTGTCTATTGTAAACTAAGCTACACAAATATGACCATAAAGGTTTTGAAACCATGATTGGTTTATGACAAAAATAATTCATTAAAACAATAACATTTATGCACTTTGAAAACCGAGTGAAGCGGGTTCAAATCCCGGGTCTCGCACCTCTGATATTTTCATGTGCGAATCATTTCTAACATGATTACCACTTGCCTTACGGTGAAGGAAAACATCGTGAGGAAACCTGCATGTCTGAGAAAACCTAGCAAGTTTTCGAAAGACATGTGAAGTCCGCCAATTCGCACTTGGCCAGCGTGGTGGACTATGGCCTGATCCCCCTCGTATTGGGACGTTAAAAAGGGCTGAATACATACTTTGAAAATTGTATGTGTATACTAAATGAACATACTTCCAGATACTACCTGGCTGAAGCGAAACGTCTCCGTACGGCTGCAGAGAGAGAACAAGAGCCCCTACCACGTGTAATGCTCTACCTAGAGTCGGTTCTGTGCTTCGTCCTCACCGGGCGAGTACTGGAACTGGAACTCGATACAAAGAAAGCATTCACAATCTATCGAGAGACAATCGAGTATATAAAATCGATACACTCGATGCCTCAACGATTCCGCGCGTCTCCACATTCGACTTTCAGCAAGTTGGATATACTTAGGTATGTGTTGTGATTGGCCTTTTTTGTTTGTTTGTAAATTAATAACTTTAAAAAATTCTTTTATTATTTAAAGAAAGTAAACTACATGTCTGACGAAATTGTGAATAGTAGTATAAAGAGTAAATCATGCTACTATTTTTGACTTTATTTTGGCGGGCTCTGTCTTTATAATTCTTTAGTCGGAATAATTAAAGTATTGTAAAATTCTTTCTTAGATTTACGCGAATATTTGAGTTTTCGCGGATTTATTTTGATCTTTGGTTCCCGACGTTTCGAATGCTTTACAGCTATCATGATTACGGGAGAAACTAAAGTGTTAGACGTCTCAAAGCCTTTGAGATGAAACAAAACCAAAAATCAAAATAAATCTGCGAATAAATCCGAAATAAATCTGCGAAAAAATAGTTTTATTTAAAATATTGTAAAATGATTGGATAATGAATGTGTGTGACTTGGTTGCAGCCTGCGAGTGCAAGCGCTGCTGTACCTGCGAATGTTCAAAATGTACAACCGCGAGGTGAGAGAGTACAACAAGATCGTGCAGGAATACCAACAGAAGGTTCGTTTTGCTGTCTCATGTATTGTTTCTGGACATTTTATATATTTTCTCTTTCTACTTTCAATTTTAAAGGTACGATTTTAATTGCGAAATAATTTCTTGATATTTTCATAATAGTTTCATCTTGTTCATAATACTTTACCCGCCCTCGTACTTTTGCATTAAAATAGGGTATAAGCCTATACGTCTAGGATATTTTCATTGCGAATTTCACTCTATTCTGTCAAGTTGTAAATTACTAACAAATGCATACATCTACTGACTCATTCATAAACTAGTGACTTACCCTCGCTTCACTTGGATGTCTCAGAGTTTTAGTGTAAAAAAGTAATAAATATAAACACAGTTATATAAATTTTCTATAGCTTTCGTATTTATAACAATATTCCGATACTAAACATAAATAAATAAATAAAAGAAGACTTAACAGATTAACACAAATATTCACACTAATACCACAGTGTACTAAAAAATAACAGTGGGCTATCGCCTTTGATGTTTGAAGAAAAGCCGACACCGCGTAGCGTACTTCGCAATACGCAGGGTTGTTACAGTTTTTTTTGTAATTTAATTAAAATATAATATTATTATTTAGTTATTTATCGAAGTTCTTCATAGCAAAGAATACAAAAAGGCATTTCGCGGAGGCAAATTCAAATAGAGTTTTACAAAATTTCATATAATAATAATAATAAGCCTTTTATCATTATATTATTAGAAACAGGAATCCTATCGGGCCTGGGTTGCTGCTCGCACAGCGAAGGATCCTAACATAACCGATTTTAAAAAGAAATTTAATGCTGCTTCTAGATCATGCAAGACACTAATGGCCAGGGCAAGAGACGATCATATCCGCAGCATTGGCGAGAGACTTCTAAGCCTTCCATCTGGATCACGTGCTTTTTGGGCTCTTGCCAAAGCTGCGGAAGGAAATTTCTGTCGATCTTCCATACCAACCTTGTGCAAACCGGATGGCACGCTGGCACATTCTGCAAAAGAGAAAGCGGATCTCCTGTGCTCTCTCTTTGCATCGAATTCAACTCTTGACGACGGGGGACTATCGCCGCCTACCATCTCGCAGTGTGATAGCATGATGCCCGACGTACGCTTCACGCAACGTGAGGTGCGTCGAGCACTTATCTCCCTTGATGTCAAGAAGTCCAGCGGGCCTGACGGTATTCCAGCCATTGTACTCAAGACGTGTGCTCCAGAGTTGACACCGGTCTTAACCCGTCTGTTCACTCTACTCTACTCCCTTAGCGAAGTCCCGTCTTCTTGGAAGGTTGCCATTGTTCACCCTATTCCCAAAAAGGGTGACCGCACAGACCCGTCTAATTACCGGCCCATCGCGATAACCTCTATACTCTCAAAGGTGATGGAGCGCGTGATAAATACCAGGCTCCTAGCATACCTAGAAGAGAACCAGCTCATTAACGACCGACAATACGGATTTCGACATGGTCGTAGTACTGGTGATCTTCTAGCGTATCTGACTCACCGTTGGGCAGCTGCTATTGAGAGTAAGGGGGAGGCGTTAGCACTTAGCCTCGATATCGCTAAGGCCTTCGATCGGGTCTGGCATAAGGCGCTTCTATCGAAGCTGCCATCATATGGACTTTCCGAGAGATTATGCCAATGGGTTGCTAGCTTTCTTTCTGGACGTAGCATAAAGGTCGTAATTGACGGTATATGCTCAGACACTGTGCAGATTAACGCTGGCGTACCCCAAGGTTCAGTACTATCGCCTACACTGTTTATTCTGCATATCAACGATATGTTGCTAACTGGCAACACTCGTTGCTATGCAGATGACAGTACAGTCGATGCCTATTATACTGGCCGAGCAGGCATCTCTCGAGCTAAGGTTGAGGAGAACAGAGTCCAACTTGTGTCCGAGATTGAGACTTCCCTGGAGCAGGTCTCCGATTGGGGCCGACGAAATCTCGTCCAGTTTAACCCCTCAAAGACACAAGTTTGTGCGTTCTCCACTAAAAAAACCCCATTCTCTATAGCGCCAAAGTTCCAGAACACTACCCTTAACATCTGTAAGAGTATCGGGATCTTAGGGGTCGAAATATCGAGCGACGTCCAATTTAGACGTCATCTGGAAGAAAAAGCCAAACTGGCTTCCAAAAAAATGGGTGTCCTTAACAGAGCGAAACAGTATTTCACGTCGGGGCATCGCCTTTTGCTCTATAAAGCACAGGTTCGCCCTCTCATGGAGTACTGTTCTCATCTCTGGGCAGGCGCCCCCCAATACCAGCTTCTTCCATTTGACTCTATCCAACGCCGGGCAGTTCGTATTGTCGACGATCCCATACTCACAGACGACTTGGAACCTCTAAGCCTTCGGAGAGATGTTGGCTCTCTGTGTGTTTTTTATCGTCTTTACAATGGAGAGTGTTCTGATGAACTTTTTGATTTGGTGCCACCGTCACGATTCTATCATCGCACCCTTCGCCGCCGGGTTGGATGTCATCCACACATTTTAGATGCTTGGCATGCTTCAAATGTACGTGCATCTCGTTCTTTTCTACCTCGCACGTGCAAAATGTGGAATGATCTTCCTCCTGAGGTTTTCCCTGAGCGCTATAACATGGGGGTCTTCAAGAGCCGTGTCTTCAGGTCCCTTAAAGGCCGGCAACGCATTCGCAACTCCTCTTGTGTTGCAGATGTCCATGAGCGGCGATAGCCACTTACCATCAGGTGGATCGCTTGCTCGTTTGCCCCTTTCTTGTATAAAAAAAAAAAAAAAAAAAAATATTTCTTTAATAAAAAATAAAATATACAATTAGTTTAACAATTATTTGATTTGATTGAATGAATATTTCTGTGTGACATTATAATTAATTTAATGAATAACTGGATAATTAGAATGAAATAAATTAAGTTATAACAAAAATAAATTAAATCTAGCAAATTATATTACATAAGTCAAATTGAATTTAGTTATATATAAATTTATCATTATTTTCAATTTTTTAGCAATGTTAGTTTTATATGATATAATGTAATTAATAGATTTCCAAATCATTCTAGATTTAATGGATTTGAAATTTCTGTTATTAAACTTAATTATGTAAAAAATCCTCATCCTAATAAATAATTTTAGCAAAAAATATATAATATAGCACAGGTAGTATGAACCATTTTAATTGCTTAGAAATTAAAATAAACGCGCGATAGCCCTTAAAGTCGTGTCCCGAGCTACTAACTAATTCGGGCGGCAGAAATGTATGCAGCTCGGGCTCGCCTACCCGCGTCTCACCCCTCACACCCCGCACGATTGCCCTGTCTAGACGGCTTCGTTGGATGACTGTATTGTTTTATAGACTGTGCTAATACTATATAATAAGAAACCAACGTGTCTATTAATAAGCCCCCGCTGTCCGTCCGTCTGTCTGTCGCCGCTGTCAAAATAACCGCCGTGCAAATAAAAAAAAAATGATTATGGTACGGAATCCTTCGTGTTTATTTTAAGCTGGTGCATGTTAAAACTCAAATGAGTTTATGATTGCACCTTGAATTTCATTTGTTTTTTTATCGTACTTGTATGAACTATTTAAAAAAAGGTTATTTTTTTATAATATAATAATTAATCATAACTCTGTAACCATTAATTGCAGCCGGCGTGCGCAGAGTCCGTATCGACAGTGTCGGGCGTGTCGGCGTCGTCGGCGCGCTCGGCGTCGCCGCTGTCGCCGTCGCCGTCGCCCGCCGGCTCCGTGGGCTCGGGCTCCGGCTCCGGCTCGTCGGGCTACTGCTCGCTGGCGCACGCGGCCGGCGCGGGCTCCGGGCCCGGCTCCGGCCCCACCTCGGGCTCCGGCCCCGGCTTCTGCACGATGGCCCACCCGGTGCCCGCGCACGCGCACCACGCCCTGTTGCAGCTGACGAAGTACTACACGTTTCTATATGTGGCACATGACCTGTGGGAGCAAGCGGACGGCTTGTGCCGGTTGCGGCCTAATCAAGGTTGGTTTGGCTTGGGTTTTTTTTTGGGATTAGGATTAGCTAATTTATATTTTAAAGGCGTGATGGGCTGAATTAGGGTTTCGGGGGGAAAACTGGAATAGTATATTAAATATAAATTCGTTTCGTATTAAACGTTTGTAAAAGACAATTAACAAATTTGTTGTTTGGACAGAACAATGTCTGTTGGGTTAGCTAGTTGTAAATGAAAGTTTCTGGAATGTTCGAATAAAGAAATATTTTAGTCTATCAAGCCAGTTTACCTTTCTTTCTGTTTTCATATTTAGCTTTTTTTATACGCAAGTTTAAAATGAAAATTATGGATGTTTTAAGTTTGAATATAAAATGTAAAAATAGTATACATAGTTCAATCATAATGTATAAATCTACATGATTAGCTTTTATTTTAAAAGAAATGCTGTTAAATTCAAAACATGACAAAACACCAAGTTTCATGGCAAAGAGATTTGATGTTAAAGCACTGTAGTGTCATCTTGAGACACGGTACATTTATATTTTATACCCATTAACCCTAAAGCCGTTTCCCGACTATCATATAAAAATATGTATGATAGTCGGGTGCGACTCATCAGGTCCTTTCCTCGCACGATTGTCATGTCCAAATGCCTTCGTTAGACGACTATATGGACTGTACTGGATTAGTAGACTGTGTATGGTAAAATGTTCTTTTAATGTTCTCTATTGAAACATGTTATTTCCTCCCCAGATCTATTCATCGCGGTGGACCGCAAGTGCGGGCCGCTCACGCTGTTCTCCACGTTCCGCCACCTCGTGCAGTACGTGCGTCACGCCATCTCGCTGCTGAAGAACGCGCCGCGCGAGTGACCCTCCGCGCACGTCACGCGCGCCTGACGCGTCAGGGAATGACGTGTCATTTGCCTGACGTGTCGTCGTGTGACGTGTCATTGTGTGACGTGCGTCGCGTGACGTGCCCTGGGGGGTACGTGCGTGCGTCACGTGACGTTGTTGTGCATTTCGATGACGAAAGGAATATTTGATTGAATGATTTCATGATATGTTGATTCGATTTTTGAATTGTTATATATTATTAATTGGAGGCAATATGGCGTCACGGGATCTGCTGAAGGGGAACTACGACCAAATTTGGATTTACTTTGAACAATACCGGATTTGACTATGAAATATCGATTAACGGACTAATTTAGTGTATAGAATTATTTTTTATCACTCCATCGATTATAATGACTTCCATACAAATTTTGATAGATTTAATTATGACGATGTCTTCTTGATTTGTTTTTGTTTCATCATTATGTGGATACTTAAAGCGCTAGCGGTTTTATTTTTAATAATTTATCGGTCTAAGTTGTATGTGCGGTACAATGTGGCCAACATAAAAGACATTCGCCAGCAACGACGACGATATTCAGGCCTACCAACTTTGCATATTGGGCCAAAGTATCTAATTCGGCGGAATGGAACCAATTATATGATATTGGCTCAACATGTACAGTCGCAATGAAATAATTAACTTACGTTATCGACTCAACGTGACCCCGCGATTTTTTTATGAACCCCAAAATTTAATTTGATTCGTAGTGTGTGTGTTTTAGTATATAATACGGACGTATGTATTTGTTATTACATAATGAAACATTGGTGGGACGGCACTCGCAACGTAAAGATTTTATTTTTACCACAATTTAATTTAAATTGGTTGTTTGCAAGTTGTATGTGATGTTATATACATTTAGGATTAATTTTAAAATCGAAGTTGTCGCGTCGTTATTTTTTATACGATAAAGATTTTTAAAATTCGCAATTAGAACGATCGTATAATTCTGTGTACGACAGTGTGTAGCGTTAGCATAAAAATTCTAAATGAACTTTTTTTACATTTCTTCTCGCTTAAATAGTGCAATTACGATTTTCTAAATTTTTGGGTAATTTCGTAATTCGGTGTTAGTTATAGGAGTCAAAAGCGTTATTCTAAATGTCACGAGCCTGTGGTGAAAAGTCGCGTTTGAAATTATGTTTCTGACCGTTTTTTTACAATTTTATGGTTTTTTTTTGTATTTTTTATCTATGTAAAGTGTGATCAATCATTTTTGTCTATTTTATTAACTTGGAATTTAGTTTGATTTATTGATTTCCTTCATATAGATTCATTTGTAACTTAAAATCGAAAGTATGTATTGGATTTATGAAATCATTTTCATGAATAATTTGATTATTAATTGACAATTAATCATATAATATTCCTTTTAGTGTTGTCCAATGAAAAAAATCGAGACAATTCGGATATTCCTTTGGAATCGAAATCGAAATCGACTGCCAAAAATTGACAAAATTGTCTACGCGTTCTCACTTCCCAAGATTATGACCAAAAAATAAACAAAATGTGTTGTATAAATTGTAAATATTCGGTCGCAAAGCGACAGAGCCCAGTATTGATAAGTGATAGAATAACCATATCTTAAGTGTTTTTTCGTTGGTTTAATCTTTCTAAACGGACTTATTTGCACATTTTTGGTGTACGACCTCGTGTGGGCCAAACGAGTATATCTCAAAAATGAAGGGATCATGTAGTATTTCGCGATCGCTCACTCCTTCTGAATGAAAACATTGAAAATACGACGCAAGATTCATATTTAAGGCACGATTATTGGACATAGATTAAAAATCTCGCGTCGCGTTTTTTAAACACGTGTTTGTTTTACAGGAGTGCGCGTTTTCAGTTGACTATCGCTTGTGTAATAGATTAGTCGTAGCTATTTTCCGCAGAACGGTTCGAATACGTTTGTTGCGACAACACATCACGATCAATTCCTTTGTGAACAATTTTTTTGAGCAAATATGCCATTTAGTGACGCGATACATAATTTTTTATTATACATATCAAATGTTCCAACGGTGGCGGTAGATCGGTTTTAGTTTAACGTTTAACGATACATTGATATATTCGGGAAGACAATAATCGATTCCATTGTAGGGACTCGGCAAATCGATGGCGAGTCGTATCGCTATATCAAGTGACTACGGATAGCTTATAGGCCACATTCGTTCGCTAGGACTAGGATGTTATCCGAATATTTTACACAGTTTTTTAATAAATGAACTTTTCCGCATCAAATTAAAAGAACAGTAACACCAAAATCCTTTTCTCTCGGTTGTTTATCAAATTTAAGTTGTGATTGTAAATATATTATATATTATACATTTTGTAATGATATACATGTTAGTGCCAGATAGGTTTTTGTATGAACGTTTATAGTAAGATTGTAGCTTGTCCGTCCGTACGTCGCGACGATAAACAAGATGTTAGATAAACTTAGTATAAAATGGTATGGTGATTAATATTTTAATTTTTTGTTAATGGCAACTTTATCGTCGCGACGACGGCGTTAGTTCCGTTGCGAACATAAACATGGACAATCGACGCCTGCGACCCGCAATATTGTAACTCGCTATTGCAGCGATTTTGAATTTGGACTTTCAATGTAATATGGAAAATTAATTTCTATTTTTAAATTATCTCAATACTGAGTTACAATGTTGTTCTTTGCATATGTCGGAATTACAAACCGCGTACTGTTGTTAAGAAGCGAGATGCCTTGTACATAGTATAATGTAAGAAATGTGTAGTTTTCACTCTATATTTTAATTTATATTTAAACTATATTTATAGTTAAGGACGAGAACATAATAAATAAGAAGTTATATAAAGTGCGCGATGAGGCCTGGCGTGACGCGTGTGTGCGATCACGGGAGCTTTTTCTTTAAATTCTAACGTGGATTTGAAATTTCGGTGACAAACTTGAGCTTGCAGCGTTCGATATCATTATAGTATATTGTAGAGTCGCGCGTTGCAAACAAACTAATAACCGGTTATGGCGGTGTGTTTCTTACTAAAATTATTTATTGCGAGCTTATTTCTTGATTTCGAAGCGTTCACTTTGCTTTATTGCCCGGGCTCGTATTCAGATTTTGAAGCAATTAGCATAATTCAAAGTGCTTGCTCTAACTTTAACTACCCTGTGTACGGCCCCGGCATACCCTCTTATTCCATTCAACATCGGTACTTACGATTCGCACAAATTATTTATAATTTTTGTTTAATTCGTTATTTATTATAACATTGTTTAATTTATTGTAATGCGCACGAAGCGAAGTTTACTTAATTATACGTCGGTTTCATATTCGCGGCTTTTCAACAGACCTGCCTGTCTACGACAAGTGCCTCGCGAATGTCATTTTGTTTATATATATTTTTTTATTATTGACATGTTTTGTGTATAATTCAAACTTATTTATTTATCTTTTCCAAATTGTTTTTTTTCCATCTCGTTCGGAAACTCGCAGAAATGTACTTTAATTTCTTGTTAACGTTCTTAGTTTATAATTTGACTTATCACAGTACATATTGCAATTTGTTGCTAATTTAATTTTTAAGCTAATGAACTTACTGCTTCGGAACTAGAGTAATACGATCAAGTGTCCTTTATAATCTGCAATACGGAAAATGGTTAGGTACAGATATAATATAATAATGTAAAGTAAATTAAATACAGACGCGTTCTCGTTTTTGTGAAGTTACCTCAGTTATCTCAGTTGTTTCGCACAGAGTATAGTCTCGACGTCTCCGGACATCGGACGATCAATCTCAATCAATGAGCCCTAAAATTGACGCCAAATTATTATCGACAATTTTATATTTTAAGGTGTAAGAGCGCCGGTGGAGCGTTAGGCGATTGTTCTAGGAAATTGTAAAATACTGTTTTTTTTTCTTTTTTTTCTCTTAAGTAGCATCTTGTGTTGATAGCGTGTATAATTTGTTTTTTTTTTTATATTTGCGTTAAGAGATATGTATAAATTTGTTTTCCTCTAATTTTATTATTTGTGTAACTATACCCTATGTTATTTGATGATAGAATACATTAATTTTTATGTATAGTATATTTTTGGTTTATTTTATACCCTTTTTCTTTCCTTTTTAGTTGTGAGGGGAATTTAGTCAATTTAGTCATTGTTAATTATATTATTGATATAATATGGATCTGCGATAGCGAAACCGTACCTCGTAGTAAAGCAATTACGCGTATATAGGAATATTTGCTGTTTTGTATTTATACGATATGCTAAGTAATTGTTAGCGTTTAAAGGCTTCGGTCAATTTGTTACGTGTGAAGTGACGCCGGAACTATTCGCTAACTTCATATTGGTTTTCATTTTTTTTTTTATTTTTTTTTTCATATAAAATTTGTTTTTTTTTTTATTAACTATTTGGTTCTCTGATAAAATATAGGTACATATGTTTATAGCCCTCTTATTTACTTTTTATATTTGTGTTGTTTTAGTGACGTGATTTTCTTAAGTTTAAAGTTAAAAAATTTAAACAATGTATTTTTTTCCAATGATTCATATTTTTTTTAATAAATATGAATGTTTGGTGTAGCATAAGGACTGTTACAGTCTTGCAATAATTTGACACATTTTAATAAAGTTTAACGTTCGTAGTTAAATTCGTTCACGCAATAAAATATCTAACAGTGAGTTAAATGCCTTAAATTTTTCATTCGCAGATAGTTATACGTATATTATAAGATATAAAATTCAGTACTTTTAAAAAAATAAATTGCTAATAACTTTTTGAGAGTTATTTTTAAATTGGACTTAAGAATGTATTAGCGCAGATTAGGGAATATAGTGGAATGAAATTTATTCTTTAGATTATTGCAGGAAATCAGTAACTAATTAAAATTTATTTGAACCACGGTAACCATGGTAACATCTGTTTTTATTTAAAACAAAATAATTTTTGCTTGATAATGTTTTATATGTAATTATTTATTATAAGAACTTTGTTAAGGTTCGATCAAAATAATATAGCAATTAGTTAATCGTCCATAAAATATTTCTATATTTCTAAAAGTACTGAATTTATTAAAAGGTACACAACAGCACAAATTTAATATTAAAATACCATTTAAGACACCATTTTGTCGGTGACGTTTGGTAAGTATATGTAGAGTAAGTCTTAGCGTAAGATCGCTGCAAGCTCGATAACGAATTGCCGAACTAGAATGTCACACTGCCTTAAAGCTCGCTTAAATTGCAAGTTGTGAAGTGTATAGCAATTATGTTTGAATATATATATATATATATATATATATATATATATATATATATATATATATATATATATATTTTAAAAGACTTGTTCAATGCAAAGGTCTAAAGGAGATTATTTTTATACTTTTTATTAAAACAATGTATTTTTTTTTTAATTTATATAATGGCACATAACTAAAAAGTCTTATTGAGTTAGTCAAATTATGGTTAAATTAAAATACACTCGATACTTGCGATTTAGCGAGCACTCGGAGCGCTTTCACAAACCACGCTAATCTTACAATGACGGAAAATTATAGTAATAATATAGTAGAATTTTAGATTATGCGTGGTACTAGAAAACGTTCCTCGCGCTTCGTATACGATAGATAGTATAGCTTACTAGAGTCAGCATCGATAAGTATGGTAAACAAACTGTAACGATGGTAAGGGACAAATGTAGTGGGAATCGTTGCATCCTAATAATGTTCACATTAGGCTTAAGATTTGTTAGCTACTTAGTTATTTAAGTTTTGCGAATGACAAGGACCGTGAGTTTTAATGTGTGTGGCTTGTACAGCTTTGTTTACCATATTGCTAGCTAGTTTCAAATTTCGGCCAAATATTTTATTAAAAGTTTAGCTCTACGCTGATATTATTTACAATTAATTTTTTTCATTTCATAAATCGTGACCAAATTCAACTCAAAAAAATTGAAGGGCTGCTTATATAAGGTTTTGGATCAAAAATATTCGAATTAGTAAAAAGTGACCGTTGACAAAATCGCTCAGTTGCAAGAGGCCGAGTTTTAGTCTTAATGTTAATACTAGATAAGATGAAACGAATCAACATTAATATATTCATAATAAGAAGTTTTACGTGTCGGTGTTTACTTACGAAACAAACGTAGACGACAGCTAGCGAGTACCTCACTGCGAGGAGGGGAATTGAATTAATTTATGTTAGACTTAAATAAAGTTCAAAGTGGAAATTTAAATTGTGCCTTAGTGAGAAATCGGACAGCCAATTCATTTTGGACGAAATGATGTAAGCGGTGGTGTAACGAGATGTTCGAACGATGTCCACCTCGTGTCTCGCACTGTACACAACTGCACGGACGTAAAGACTTATCGTTTGAAATGAGAACCCCTTCTGAGTTATAGTCGAACTAAATGAACGCAATAATGTTTAACAATATTTTGTTTTATCAGATGTTGTAACTGATTATTGATTATATTTACATTATATAATAGAGTAGATCGGTATGTATATGTCGTAGCAATAATTTAAGAGTGGCAATAAGTCTAGTGGATTTGCTTTTGTGTCTTTGGATATATATAATTAAGATGTATAGAGTCCCTCGTCCCCGCCCGCTCCCCACTAGCCCCCGACCCGCCCGCTGTACACTGCTTACCGACCCTACGCTACGTTCGACTTGACGTTTTTAAAATTATACATATATTTTATTATACATAATATCGATTAAGTAGAAACGATTTAAGTATTTAATATTTCATCGATGTGCGTGTTCCAGTTTATTTGAATTGCTAATTTGTAGCTAATTACGAATGAATGGATTATGGATATTCTGCTTCTTACTTCGACCTTTTCGTCACCTCCGACGCGGCGAGAGTGTGGACGGTTCACATTGTTAGTTAACGCTGTACCGTCGCGTCCGGACGTTAACCAATTTTACTCTCTCCCTGTCAGCTTTAATCGTTTAGTACAATTTTAGTTGATTCCACTTATACATATTGTTATCTTAAGACAAAGTGCCAAGAGACGCAAACCTTTCCTAAGTGCAATTCCTTCTCAATTACTGTACCTCTGTATGTATGTACAATGTACTCGTATAAAGGCGTGTTATATTGCTTAGCCTAAACTTTTCTCACAGGATACTCTCAGCAACGACGCGAGAGCCGCTTCGACAGTATCCTGTCGAGTGAAAGTGAGAAAATATATTGAAAATGTAACAAGTAGATTAAAAATTATAATAACAGCCACGTATATTCTAAATTATGTTTTGTAGTCGATGTTTTGGATTAACGATCGTGTGTGACGTTGCTACGCTTACGTAGGCGTGCGTCGGGCCGTACGGTAGAAACAAACTAAGTATAGTATAAAATTGTTTACCACTCGTCCGAGCGACGTTAGACGAAAATATTATTTTTCTTAGATCACATTATATTGTATAAGAAGGTAAAGTGATGTGTCGAGAGGGCGCAGTCGCCAGGACAAAGAATATTTTTTTATAGCGCCGCGCCCTGGTCGCCATGTTTGTTATGTTTAAGAGGATATCTATTGTCTATTCCAAGGGTTGAATAACTACCAACACTTTTTTATATTACAATAATTATAGAAATTATTATTGAGTGTGATGTTTTCTTTATGTAACCTTTCTTTGTTTCTGATTTTACAGTTTATACCTTCAGCTTTATTCCTACTTTTTTATTTTGAATTTATAATATAGGTTCATAATATTCAAACTACAATAGGTGCTTTAGGATTTGAACCTGGGAAATGCCTCATGAATGTGTTTTTTAATAAAAAATAATTAAAATGGAGCTGTTAGACTAGCGGTCTGACGTCTTTTATAATCCATTGCCTGTATTTATACGACAGGAGGTCCCATAACGATTTAATGTATTCAAAAAAAAAAAAAAAACAATATCCATTGCCTCTATTTAAACGGCAGGTCATATAACTGTTTATTATTTAGTGTATAAAAAAATATTTAAAGACGATGAATGACCAAAGAGGTTAGTTTAATGGCCATTATCAAACTACAAGTTGTGTATTTGAATTTTATGAAGAATAAATGTTTTTTAACTAACAAAAACTGGATTCATCTAGTCCGTGTGAAACCAATTTTTAAGCGCAAAGGAAAGAATGACTAAATAAAAGATAGCATCTGCGGTTAAAACAATTATAATACGTCAAGTATATTGTTTAATTTCGAACATGCTTCTTCTTTTTCTTCTTCTTGTTGGAGTGAGCTTCTATAAGATCTTCTATTTCTTTGCTGTCATCTCCGAGACGTTTTTCCCCACTGCGAAGGTAAAAATGTTATTATAACCACAGATCATATATAGAGTACAGATAGTGCATCCCATACAAATATTTGGACATCGCTAACTCACGCTATTGGACACACTATTTTTTTTGTCCTACAATGATAATAGATGGCGCAAGTGAGAATTAAAAATAAGGCGACATCTAGCAACTCTAAATGATAGATGGTGTTAAAAGCTAAGGGTATCTATCCCCGAGCTGCTGCTGCGCAATGTTGTAGGTAACTATGTAAGGTCTCTCAAGGCTACTATGACAATTACAAACTATATTTTTAAGATATTGTCTTTGAGTGCTACAAAACTTTTTATTATATTGAGCGCCATCTATGAGCACAGTTCACATAATTATTATCAAAGATCGTACTATCACAATGTAGTACCCATTATTGCCGCCAGAAATATAACCATATTATTGAATTTTATAAAACTTCAAAAACATTATACTTTTGTCCATTACTTCCTTTTTTCTTACTTTAGGTATTTTTTTTAAAATTAGAATATATGCTTTTCGCATTTTATTTTTTTTAAATCGATCGACAAATCGATACACATAACGCCATCTATTATCATTTTTTTTAACTAATTTCACTTTGTTCATGATGTGACCCCATGTTATAACCAAAGTATATGAATAAAAGGCAAAAAATTATATATTTCACGCTGAAATAGCAGGATGAATTTAAATGTAATATACTATGTTGAAATATGAGTAGACTATGTAGTGTATGGGTATGACTATGATGAAATGTAGGGCTACCTGTATATAATATTATAAATATAAAAGGCAATATAGAGGCGCGCCCGAGCGAAGTGAGCGTATGCCGTTATTAATTTATAATATATACAAATTATTCGAATTTGGTCAATGCCTTATATTAAACAAAGTATAAAAAACAAACAAAATGTATTCCCGTTTTATACAAATTTCAAACAAACAACACTTAAGTTTCTGATCTTATAAATAGACTAGCGACTCACCCTCGCTTCGCTTCGGGTTCGTCCCTAGGCAAAAACAAATCTATCCCACGGGAACCGTAAATTTTTCCGGGACGATATATAGACTATAGCCTTCCTCAGTTAACGGGCTATCTAATGCAAAAAGAATCTTTCAAATCGGATTAGTAGTTTCTGAGATTAGCGCGTTCAACCAAACAAACAAACAATCAAACAAACTCTTCAGCTTTATAATATTAGTATAGATAGCGCTGTCTAAGAAAGTAAAGCGAAAAAAAAAAACACTTCCCATAGACAAAAAACATCAGCTTTTCATAAGCCCATTTCGATCCATGATTGCTGTAAATCATTCGAAACCTCGGGAACCAAAAAATCTAAATAAATCCGTGAAAAGATCCAAAAACATAGTTTTATTTAAAATGTCAAACATTTACCGTAAATCTAAGAAATATTATAAAATAAGCACCTTTTAACAGACACAAGTTGTTTTCCATCGCCGGCGAGCGCTTTCCCCCAGTCGAGGTCGCTGCCCTTGATGCGATACTGCGCGAGATCCTCCCCCATCAGGCGGGATAGTTCCTTGCGCTGCTTCTTTTCTAACTCCTGAAAATATAATTCTCTTATAATTTCTAACTCTAATATTGTATTCAGCCCTTTTTAACACCCCACAGCTGGGCACGGGCCTCCCTTCAATACGAGGGGATCAAGCCATAGTCCACCACGCTGGCCAAATGCGGGCGGACTGAGCATGTGTTTCGAAAACTTGTTAGGTTCTGTCGGACATGCAGGTTTCCTCACAATATTTTTCTTTACCGTAAGACAAGTAAGTAGTAATCATGTTGGAAATGATTCACACATGAAAATATCAGGGGTGCGAGAAGCGGGATTTGAACCCGCTTCACTTGGTTTCTCAAACGAGCGCCTTACCACTGGGCTACCACTACCTCTTGTCTTATAATGATCTTAAAATAGTGCCGGATTTACCTATGACGGGGCCCCAAGCAATTTCAGGTTTTTGGGGCCCTCATTCTGACATTAACCCCCCCCCCCCCCCCCCCCCAAATATTTCAAAATAATAAATAACCAGTTAATTTTGCAAAATCAATATATTATTACAATGAAAAATCGATATTTTTTACCATATCGATGGATTGGATTGTTTTATTTTGGATTTTTTTATTTTGTATTTTGTATTTTTTTTTTCAAATTTGCGAATATGTTTTCAAAATTTTGCAAATTTTGGGGCCCCTGTCCAAGCGGGGCCCCAAGCAATTGCTTCCTTTGCTTCCCGGTAAATCCGCCACTGTCTTAAAATATATGTAACGTTAATGGAGGTATATTTTGCGTTGGAAATTAGTTTTGACTGTTTTTTTTTTAAATTGTTATACTTTACGCAGTGAAGTTTTACGAATTTAACAAAAAAATTTGAACATATTTTCTGAATTCGAATAAAAATATTCTTTAAAACGACTCCAAAAGAAATAAAAAATGTTAAATACATTTATTTCTTATCATAAACAACAACAAAGTTTGCAATATTAAAAAAAAAAAAACAACTTTCAAAACAAACATTTATTCCTCGTTCGCCACGCAACCACTGCGATACAAACAAAACCAATATAAAATGATACCTTCGCTGCCTTCGATAGTTCCTCATTAAGGCTCTGCTTCATTGGTTCGTCTCCTTTCACGTCCGCTGTTTTATCATCTATACCCATTTCTTTCGCTACTGTAACTTCTAACACAGAATTAAGCGCAGAATTGATCTTCTTACACGCTTCGTAGAATTTAGCTAGAATTTGCGAGCCTGGTAAGCCGAGTTCTGAGGCGATGTCGTCTACATCTTTCATTTGGAAACCCATTGCTATGAATATAACCTGTAGAAAGATATAAATATTATCATTTATATTACTTTATATAATACGTCTACGTCGACACTACGTGTTAAATAGTTTAATATCATATATATGTTAGTTATTAAGATATATATTATATGGGCCTCTGTTTACATATTATAGATCTTTTTGTAAATAAATGGTTAAATAAATAAATAAAAAAATAATAAATACTAGCGGCTTACCCTCGCTCCGCTCGGGTTCGTCCCTAGTTACGTTCTAACGGTTAGCTCAGAGATGAGATATTTTCCCGCAGTAAAAAGTATTCTATAAGCTGACCCGGATAACCATCTCATACCAAATTTCATCAAAATCCGTCCAGTGGTTATTTTTTAAAGTGGTCACAGACAGACAGACAAAAATTTTAAAAACTAGATTCGGCCTCTGTATGGATAATAATGTCTATTTCAATAAGATTTTCCAAAAAAATATTTTATGTACAGATTCAGTTTAGTTACAATTTTATTATATGTACTAGAGACTCACCCTCGCTCCGCTCGGGTTCGTCCCTACTTACGTTTTAACGCTTAGTATAGATTTCTCAGAGATGAGATATTTTCCCGCAGTAAAAAGTATCCTATATGTTGACCCGGATATCCAGCTATCACCATACCAAATTTCATCAAAATCCCTCCAGTGGTTTTTCTGTGATGCGGTAACAGACAGACAGACAGACAGACAAAAATTCTAAAAACTATAGATTCGGCCTCTGCATCGATAATAATGTCTATTTCAATAAGATTTTCCAAAAAATATTTTATGTACAGATTCAGCTTAGTTACAATTTTATTATATGTATAGATATGTATTGACCTGTTGTATCGCGTCCAGTTTGATCGACACTTTAGTATGGAACACGATGTTGGCGACAGGCGATAGGAGGTCAGTGATGAGCCTGTAGTCTGCTTGCTGTCTACAGTACGCCTCTATCCTGGCGAGGTCGTGGCCAGAGAGGTATTGCTGTATTAACTGCTTTGTTAGAACTGGAACAGAAATTATAACAGTTATTCATTATAATGTGTAGACTTCTAAAGGAAATGGACGAGCCGAAAGGTTTTACTAGTATACATTAGAGTTTAGATCGGGTAAATGAAATCAATTTAGTGTTTCTCATTGGGTTTCGAGTTTCACAAGTTTTAAATCGTAATCGAAAGTAGGTTAAAATCGACTTCTGAAATTTGATTTCATGTGATAGTCATATGAGTGTGAATATACAATTTAAAAATTAAAAAAAATATTTAGTTATGCCTACTCAATAATCCTGTGTGTAGCTCGAATACAGTATAACTAATGAGAATTCATACATAATAAGTTATATAATAGAATGGCAAAAAAAAAGAGAGAAAAAATCAAAAGCAGCACACGTCGTTCAACAAATAATAGCTATCATTACTTAACTTTTCAACATCTTCAATGCATTAAAGCACAAAATGGACATTATAAATGTATATCTGTAACAGTAACGCACACACACACACGCAAACACACACACGCACACGCACACCACAAACGTCCCCACTACCAACACTAGCGTGAACATTACCAGGTCTCTCAAGCTGCGCATCGCCGGCCGGAGCCGACAGAGCCGACAGAGCCAGAGCAGCCGGCAGCCGGCGGAAGGCGCGAGCCAGAAGCCGCGAGAAGCGCAGCCGAAAGTCAGCGTGGTAGGCGCGCAGCCAGCCGCCGCCCGCCGCGTCGGCCGCGCGCAGCGACCGCAGCATTATGCACGAGTGCTCGTTTGTTAGCTCGTTCGCTTTCTGACTGGGGAGGCATTTGTTTATTAAATACTAGCGACTCACCCTCGCTTCGCTCGGGTTTGTCCCTAGGTTGATTCCCCATACAAACTTTCATCCCCATTTTCACCCCCTTAAGGGATGATTTCCGGGACAAAAACTATCCTATATCCTTTCCAGGGTCTCAAACTATCTTCTTAGCAAATTTCATCTTAATCGGATCAATAGTTTCGGAGCCTATTCGGTGCAAACAAACAAACAAACTATCAAATCCTTCCTCTTTATAGTATTAGTATAGATTGATTTATTAGCGTCCGTCTTTAAAACCGTTTGTTTCCAAAATAAATAAATTTAATTTCATACTTCATACTCTATATTCATTTCACCTTTTTTGTATTTCTATGCTGTGCACATATAAATTACTAAGCAAATTTCTGTAAGGTTGCTATTGTAATCAGCCCTTTCCAACCTGCTGGGGGTGGGCCTCCCTTCAATACGAGGGGGATCACGCTATAGTCCCCCACGCTGATAAAAGGCTATGGCGGAAGGTTGCTATTATATAACTAATATAGGATATTGTTTGGTCTCTCTATAAAAAAAACAATATAAAAGAAGAGGTATATAAAAATGGGCGTCAATATAATCAAAGTTTAACTATCTATTGTATATGTGTAATTTACCTTAAATAGACTGGCATATATTTCTGAGATTTCCAAAACTTCAGCAATTCTTCTGTCAGACCAAAACTGGTACCTAAATAGTCTAAATGTTCTGCTCTCACTTCTGTAAGTCTTCTTAGGAGAGTTGGTGGCTTTGCTCTATGGAAATAATTATTGTACAATCATATTAGATAAATAGCTAGATCTTAAGATGTCTTTGTTTTTTTTAACATACAATATTTTAAATAGATATAGCCATCAATCAAAAAAGTACTAGATACAAAATCCTATGCAAAAGTTCTCTTAAAACTGTCACCAATTGTGTTTAGGTAATTATTGTAGTTAAAATAAATATAGAACAATGTAAACTGAACCTTAAATGCAATACTTAAAGTCGTCTTCACAAAAAAAATAATTAAAAGTGCACTCAAATGTTCAAATGGGCGCTCATTAAAGTTATTATGAATTCTGAAACTATCAAGTTCTAATAACTAATTTTTATTCTTTTAATCTATTATTATGTAGGGAGTTTTATCTGTTTTAGACACACCAGTCCATGCATACGAATAACATCAGAAAATTTACACTTCGCAATCACTAATATGAGGGAGACTAACATAATATGGTCATATTTGCTCAGAACATATGTAAATATAATTTCAATGTAAATGTAGTAAATCATGTATAACAAAATTAAAATAAAATTTCTTTTGTTCTTATCTATTGGGACACAAAAACCTTTCAAATACATTACTAACAAAAACATAAAAAAGAAATGAGTGAGTTTAACCTTTATGAGCGATTGAAGTAAAACTTTTTGTTTGGCGCTGTGGCAGACACAGCAATTAAATTAAAACAAATCTAAATATGAATATAATAATTTTTACAAAATTATTAATAATAAACATACATTTTTATATATAATAATTATAATAATATAAATCACGACTAAAGAAGTTTTACTTCAATAAAGACAGTTACACACATCTTAATACTACATACCTCGGTACAATACTCTCGGTGTGTAGAGACTCATCGCGTCCGTCCGTCTGTCCGTCCTCGTCTTCGCTCATAGCCTCTTCTAGACACGGAATATCTCCTGAATAGTACGCTGCCAGCTGTTGTAGTGCACGTTTGCCGTAACCCATCTGTGATAACCATCTCGTTAGTAATTAAAATTGCCCAAAGATGGCGTTAATCGTTTGCAAAAAGATGAACATTATATCATGATACTACTTATATAAAGTCAAACAAAATATATACTACAGCTGTTTATGTATAAATTGTTACTTATATATCATATATGTAAAGAAAAATCAATATTTTTGTATTAAATCGCAAAAGCACCTATGGACAAGAAAAAAGCGAGGATATGCCACTAATAAGTTACAAATTTCTTTACTATAAATAATCTAATAAATTAATACACTGCAGTAAATATAATAAGAATCCGATACATAAAGTTCTAAATATCCCTGACCGCCCGCGAGGAAGAGGACGACCACGTGCCACCTGGTGGTCAAATATGCAGAAAGAGATCCAGGGAGACAACCTGAGTACACAGATAAGCCATAGGAGAATTCTCTGACGCAATTATACAAGGAGACCCGACCCCAGCTAAACTGGAAAGAAGGGTGGACGAAGAAGACTGCAGTAAAAATAATACAAATAATAATTTCTCACCCTCTGATAAGAAGGGTGTGTGGCAATCCTCACTACCCTAACACCGGACAGCTTGGGGAAGTCCTTGTCGCCGAACTGCTCGCATATATTCCATGGGATGAGGTCCCCGGCCGCCTTGCGCCCTCGACCAAGGCTGTCCTTCACCGATCTAGAGTAGGGCGTTATAAGAACAAAATAAAATATGTCAAAACAAAACTTAATAAAGGGCACACACAAATAGACTGTGGTTTTCGTATATTTATTATAAAAAGCTTTAAGTACATACTAATGTATTATTTAACTTAAATAATAACTACCTCTGTATCGATAATAATAACTACTTCAATAAAATTTTTCAAAAAATATTTAATGTACAGATTCGACTCAGAATTTTATTATATGTATAAATATTATCTAAAATATATATGATACTAACTAAAATAATGATATAAAATTATTAATGACTTACCTCCTCATTTTTTAAATCGGTTTTAAATGATTTAAAAAAAATAAGGAGGTACTAGTCATAAGAGACTGTAAATATACGAACTTGTCAGACATATTCCCTTCAAAACACATCTGTATGACGCAGAGTACTTCGGGCATGGAGGCGGCGCGCGGCGGCGTGGGCGCCAGCAGCACGAACAGGCAGTGCGCGGGCGCGTCCGCTAGCAGCTGGATGTCGTTTGGACTGTTCTGTTGGGGAAATGTTAGTTTTTGTATATTAGAAATGATAATAGATAGCTAGACTCTTTATTGCACAGTGCACACCACACAAAAGACAAGGGTAGTTCAGTGGTAACGCGCTCGCTTGGGAAACCGAGTCAAGCGGGTTAAAATCCCGGGTCTCACACCTCTGATATTTTCAGGTGCGAATCATTTCAAACATGATTACCACTTGTCTTACGATGAAGTAAAACATTGTGAGGAAACCTGCATGTCTGAGAAAGAGAATCTAGCAAGTTTTCGAAAGACATATTAAGTCGACCAACCGTATTTGGCCAGCGTGGTGGACTATGGCCTGATCCCCCTCGTATAGAAGGGAGGCCCACCCCCAGCATTGGTACGTTAAAAAGGGCTAAATACAACACCACACAAGAAATATATAAGAAAGAGACATATGCAAGAGAAAAAGAGATGCAGCAGGTCTTCTAGCTATCTCTTCCAGGCAACCTTAGGGTAGAGGATTTTTTTTCTCTTTGTTAGATTTACTAACAACTAAATCTAACAAAAGAAATACCAATATTTTCTTAGATATACGCGAATATTTGACATTTTAAATAAAACTGTCCTTTCGGATTTAATAGCGGATATATTTTGATTTTTGGTCCCCGACGTTTCGAATGCTTTACAGCAATGGTCACAGGCGAGAATCGCAGGGAAAAATCCAAAAAGATACTCGTAGTTTTATTTAAAATCAAATCTAAAATGCAAAACCAGGCATAGGTAAACACAACAGTAAAAATATTATCTTAAATATTTTTTTTATTATAAAGTACAAGACAAAAAACACTTTAAACTAATCTACATATTATATGCTATAATTGAATTAAATTAGCGCTTCTATTATTAATTTTTAGAATCTGACTATATGATTGGTCAAAAATATCCAAGTTACTAAAGGTTATATAAAATCACAAAAAAGCACTCAAAAATTGATATTTTTGTATTTCAATTGGGGAAATAATAAATAAATACTACATTATTACATTTTTCACAAAAAAATTAACATACCTTATAATGACTGGCAACATAAATAGCCACAAGTCTGTGTAAGAAAGCCTCGGCAGCTTTATGATAGCAGAACAAGGCGTCTCTGTTAACTCTGAACAGCTCGCAGGAGGCCGGGGGCGGAGCGCCTGCGCCCGGCGCCGGAGCCGGGGCCTCTAGGCACAGTAGGGAGTTGAGCCAACGCTCTATAGGGTCGCCGGTTCGATAACGGATTGGTTCTTCTAGTTTTATCTGGGGAAATTGGTTTTTATTGTTATTTCTATTGGCGCCCAAAGTGGGGTTTACAATACAAAAGTTTATAAGTGAATGAATATGTTTTATTGAAATTGAATGAATATATTTCACACTATAATGATCAAATAAATTTAAATGAAATTTGGAATAATGATAGCTAAGGTATATCTTGGATAACACAGATTATTACTCATTATAAGTGAAATATTTTTAATAACTGTTATCCCAAAGTTGTATTGCAAAAGAATCACACAGCATATACATGTAATAAATAAAAAAAAAAAAAATTAAGTAACTTTATCGTTATAGGTTACACTCACATTTTTATATGTATGGGAAATTAACAACATAACAAATAATTTTGAGACAAAATCATTATTTCTAATATAGTCCATATTACCAAAAAATAAAAAAACACACAGTTAAATATACATTTGCTATTTACTATTAGAAAAATAAAACTCACTGGTGGTGGTGCATTATGTTCACTTTGCAACTGCGAGAACAGTTTCAAGGACAGTGCCCGTCCTGTTCCTTCATACCCGGATACAGTGGATGAGAGTAACGCTAGAGGTGCTTTGGTAGCCGCCGCTGACACGTGTGCGAGAGGGATGGCTGCTGCTTCATCCACAAGTACCAGGTCAGCAGCAGCAAGGAGGGAGTGGTCGTCTGGGGTTATGTACTGGAAAGCGAGTTGGTAATGTTGGGGTGACACTTTAGTTCTAGTTACATAAATTACAAAAAATATCTTGTTTAACAAATATTTGATGTTTCATTTTTTGTTTAATTCAGAAAGTAGTAATATGTAACCATGTGGTTACATTCCTTTAATTATTTATTACAAACCATGACAATTCAATTCAATTGTCATATTTTGATGATTTAACACCTAAAAATATGAAAAGGGCCAACCAACATTTTTAGTCCTACATTCACTGATTGACTAAAGGTTAAAAAAATTAGATATGTCATAAAAGCAGAGATCATTTTTAGCAACTGTAGGCTAAACTGAAAAAACATGATGGCTGACCCATACATAAGAATAATTAGTATTTAGTTTTGTAATACTCACTTGCACTGTCTGTCTAGAATTCCTTGCAATATTAATCCTTACAATAGCCTTCTTAAAGTCTGGATTTGTTGATCTCACAATATTATAATCTATATGCTCTTGGTATAAACATGCATCCAGGCCTTTTAGAACAAACTCAAACAATGTGATTAAGTTTTCAGGGTGCGGGGAAGTGACATATATGTTGACATAACCAAGTGACACTGCCGCTGCTATTGATAGGCCGAGACAGGCAGATTTTCCTCTACCTCTAGCTGCAGTAAGACAATGTGGTGGTCTGAAAAATAAGTTTTGTATGAGGCAGAGGTAGTCCAGTGGTAACGCGCTCGCTTGGAAAACCGAGGGAAGCCAGTTCAAAACCCGGGTCTCGCACCTCTGATATTTTCACGTGTGAATCATTTCCAACATGATTACCACTTATATTGTGGTTAAACATTGTAAGGAAACCTGCATGTCTAAGAGAACCTAGAAAGTTTTCGAATGACATGGAAGTCCGCCCTGCACTTGGCCAGCGTGGTGGACTATGACCTGATCCCCCTCATATTGAAGGAAGAACTGTGCCCAGCAGTGGGGCCTTAAAAAGTCTGAATACAATGAAGATTAAAGTATCGTTTTATTGCTTTTCAATATGGTTCTTTAACAGATTTCATTATACTTATTTTCACTGAATCTACTTTGATTTAATTCAGAAATTAGTATTTTAAAAGATATTCATAACTTTCTTTTAAATAATGGTGTCAATACAAATACATGCATTTAGTTTATGGCGAAAATGTTAAATAAACTAGTAAATTGGACATGTTTTACCTGGATTGTTTATCAGCCAGTGTATTTATAAGGGCTACTAAAGCAGTTGCCTGATCATAGGTGCGACATAGTGCAACTAGTGGGCCAGCTGGTGGTGTGTCCGACAAAGATGATATTAGCTCTGTTAATTTCGGATTTACTTTCTAAAAGAAATAGAATAAATGACATTTAAAATTCATTTTCATTTAATTTATAACAACCTATAAAATCCTTTATAAGTGTGAAATATAATAATAATACTTTGGTTTTACATTGCTATTATTAATTATATATAAAAGTTACCTCTTGAATTGCATCTACGGGTTCCACTTGAGCAGTTTTAGAAGATATAGGCAGAACATTTAGTGCATCATCTAGCACTAAGCATCTTGGGTTATCAGCAAGTGATAATAAAAAGCGTTCATTAAAACGATTTACTACTTTATCAAATGCTTCAGTTTTAAATCTGAAAACATTTTATTTTAAACATTAATTACAATATTCTATGAATAGCTAAAAAAATAATAATAAAATATTAATAATATAATAAGTTGTTATACAAACACAAAAATTTAATATAATAACACCCTGTATAAGCAAAGAACATTGTTATAAAAAACTTAAAATACACAATTAGCATATTAAGTGTCTCCAAAAGAGGAGCATAATTCAAAATTGAATTGCGCTTTTTATAAATCTCTTTTATTCGTTGCTCATTTCGTATGACAAAATTAAAATGCATGTTGTTTCGTTTAAAAAAGTACTTTATGTGGTGTAAGTTCAAATTTGTATTTAGACAATTAGAACTTTTGATATTTGAATTTTATTCTTTGGTTTGTCTTAACATCACATGCCGATGAAACCTTTTGAAGAGATATTTGTAATGAAATGTGTATCTCTGTTTTTCTTTAACCGTTGAAGAATTTCAATAAAAAAAATTTTTAAATTGCACCTTGAGTGTACATCCATAGTAATGGAATGTAATTGTCTTAATGAATCCATAGTCTTAAGTAAGAAAATAATGAGACCTCCCCCTTCAACTGTTTCTATTGTTCTGGCCATCAAATTTGGTGTCAAAGCTTCAAAATCCTAAAACAATTTATTTTGGAATTATACAGTTTTAATATAAAGTAGGGTAGTATTCAACAAAAGGCAAAAAATAAATATAAGCAATAGCTTCCAAGTATTCTTTTTTTAGTTTTATAATTTATATATACATCTATTAATTAATATAAACATAAATATAGCTTTAACATTTAATTAACTTTTACCATAACTTACTTGTAAAACACAAACTCCATAAGTTTGACCTAGCATAGCGTGGCTCTCTGAGTAATATCTACCATGTATAGTGGTAGCTACTCTGAATGAATCAAATAGAGATTCTTCTGAGACTTCCAATTTGCCAGCTGCAATTTTTTTAGCTCTTTTGCGTCCATGACTAAAAAATAAAATTAGTTGTGATATAATTCTATAGTTGGTGGTTATTCCATATATAACATTATTTATGGAGAATAATATAATATGATATTTTAACACTAGCTTGATGCAATAAAATCTAACAGTCATTTAAATTCCTGCCCGATATAATTGTCATATCAACATATTCACACCAGCCAGCAAAATTTATATCACTTTGTAACTTACTTGCTGATAGCTTCATCCTTATTTTTATAACACCATAGCACTGTTGGTCTAGCTTTAACTGTTGACTTCACGAGCATATCATACAAGATAGGTACCTGAAATGCAAAGATAGAAAATTAATTAATGTATTACAAAAATATTTTTTTTAAATAAAGCTTTAACCATACGTAGAAATAATTATATTATATAAAGAAGTATTATAAAATACGGGATTTAAAATACAAAACTTACTTGATCTCTGCTTTTGTCTCCAACAAGCAGAAACATGGTACGATGGCCAAGTTTGACTCCATTCTCAATCATAACACGTATACGGTTATCTATTTTTTTCTTCACCATGTTTATAACTTGATTAATATTTTTCAAAACACTAATATATTAAGCAAAATAACCTAAAACCGCATGTTTACATCAAGTTCACATGAGTTTGACGTTTATTCCAATTTTAAAGTCACTTTGACAGACGCTGCAAAATCCATTTTACATAATAGAAAAAGTAAAAATATTCGAATTACTGTCTAATAGTTACAATAATCATATTTTATGCAAAATAAAGTAAAAATGAATAAATGATGAAACATATTAGAATTGCATTACGAAATATGAAAATACGGGTATTGGTGACTTTTTACAGAAATAGAAAAACATTAAACATATTATCTGCCACTGTTTTACAAATCGGAATGTTATGTCTCACATGTCACTATTAAGGCCGGCCGCACATGTACGGAATTCCGATCCGGTTTCCTGATTCGTAATTCAGATTCGGAGACCCGAATGCATGCCTTACATACAAATTGTTCGACTAGGCGCATACGTTCGTACATTTTCCGTTCGGAAAAAAAACCTGACGTTCGTTTCGGAAACAAACCGTGCGTTCGGGTATTCAGAACGGAAAAAGCCGAATGACGTCATCCCGAATGCAGCGCTCGCATTAATTTTTGCTGATCCGCCGCACACGCACGGAAATTTTCCGTCAGAATAGGGATGTAGGCAGTGAAAAAAAATATCAATATATCGATGTATTGATATTTATTAAAATATCAATATTGACCTCGATATCCCAAGGAAAAAATATCTATATATCGACCAAATTTTCATAGATTTTTAGTTTTAAAATTATAATGTATTTAATACTTTCTTAGATTTACGCGAATATTTGATAATAGTAATGGATAGGGTAGGCACTGTTTGTAACAAGTATTTAACGGCTTTGAAACGTCTAAAATTAAAATAGTGTAGTTTAGTTCAGTCTGGCTCAATGAAAGATAATACTATTTTTTATATAAAATGCACATTATTTTACTGCATGAGAATTTTAATAAAAACGAAGTTATTTTTAAGTATTAGTTTACTAGATTATAAAAAACATAGTAGTCATAGACAATACAGTAATTTTTTTTCCGTTCGTTCCTATCTTTTACGGCTTTATAAATTCTGTTAAATATTCCGCTAATAAATTAAAAAAAAAACGTTTTTGATACGGTTTTCGATATTGAATATTTTGTCGATCGATGAATATCGATGAATCGATATATCGATGTATCGGAACGAAATATATATATATATATATATATATATATAGCTTTTATTGAGCTAGATTGAACTAAATACATTATTATTTTGAAACCGAAAATCGAGGAAAATTTGACCGATACAGTGTTATTTTTTCCTCGTGATATCGAGGTCGATATTGATATTTTAATAAATATAGATATTTTAATAAATATATATACGTCGATATATCGATATTTTATTTCACTGCCAACATCACTACTCTACCTACTGCCAGTAGTAAAATTCCTAATACAAAAAACCTAACGTCTACGCTAGTCTTCCGGAATTCCGAATCAGGAATTCCGAATCAGGATTCCGTACATGTGCGGCCGGCCTAATTAGGCACGGGCCTTCTCTCAATCTTAAAATGATTAAGATATTATATTCCATATGATTGTCACGTTGGCAATGATATTCACACATGATAGAGACGTGAGATATGAACATAGTTTGCATTGTTTTTAAAGTGAAAAAGCTTTTTAACCGACTTCCAAAAAGGAGGAGGTTCTCAATTCGTCGGAATCTTTTTTTTTATGTATGTTCACGGATTTCTCGAAGACGGCTGAACCGATTTTGAATTTTTTTTTTGTTTCAAAGAGTATTCTTCCCCGGTGGTCCCATATAAATTTTATCGAAATCGGTCAAGCGGTTTTTAAATAAATGGCTTAATCGAATATTATGTTTTTATTAAAAATCTTTCTTCTTACAAATTACTTGCTTATTACGTCTACACTAAAAATGGAAAAATAAAAACTTAAAAAAAAAAATAAAAACCGACTTCCTGGCACTGAAAAGTAAAAAATAACTAAACAGAGGTTTTCATTTAAAATAGATACCTAATCAGATATTTTCGAAGTCGGTGCCAGCCAATACAAATCAAAGCACACTTCGAAAATATCTGATTAGGTATCTATTTTAAATGAAAACCTCTGTTTAGTTATTTTTTACTTTTCAGTGCCAGGAAGTCGGTTTTTTTTTAAAGTTTTTAAATCTACATATTCTTTACGTAGATTTTTTTACTCCATTAAGATTTGGGAGCGTTCAATGTTCATGCTTTGCCATAATATGTTGAATTTTATTCTTTTTGTACGAAACTAACTACTATTCTACAAAAAAACAACCCTTTAATGTCCTTTAAGAGTCATTTTAATTTAATTCAATTCAATTCTTTTGTTCAGTGGCTCTTAGAGATGACCACTGGGTTATACGAGTACATGTCTCATGTACAATGATCTTGTGTTAAAAAGTAAACTATAGTACTGCTTGTCTTTAGAACTTACAAAAAGTTATTATAATCGGGTTAGTATTTAAATAAATATGCTATACCTACATAAGATTTTATAACAGGCTTTTATTATTACACCACCTTATCTCGTCATTTGGTCTTTAACTCCTTATTATCAGCTTTGCTGAATTAGTCAGTGAGGACATTAAATGTGATATAAAACGTATATATAATATATTTATACGTGTTTTAATGTTGAATAAATAAATTAAAGCACACCATTCTTAAAAAATGCTGCAAACATTTAAGGTTTTATGTTTTAAGTTTACAAAATATAATACCGTTACTAACTGAACACATATAGCAACACTGTACGCGTCTCCGCTGGATTGTACTGCATTGCTGTCACTGTCAAATGCGTTAAAAATTCTAATTCTGGATAATCGGCATTTTTTCCAATTATAACTTTTGAATAAGAATCTTTAAACTTAATATGTTTTATTTGTTTAAATTATTCGGCAACATCATTGTTTTATTGTGAGCGTCATCACACCTATTGACGGAAACTCACTGTGCATAACACCACACTAAAAGTGTAAAAATGGCAAAATTTCAAATAAATACAAAGTCTAGAGACTATTTACGAGACAAGGAGGCATTTTTGAAAGAATTAAAACAATTTAATGAAAGTAAAAAGTAAGTATTAAAGCAAATAAATCTTAAATTATCGATAAATAGATATGCTTAAGTGCAAAGATCTTTGTAGCAACTACAAAATGTATAATTGTTTGTTTTACAGTATTCCATATAAAATACCGGTAGTGAATGGTGTGGACATAGATTTGTATCTTTTGTATTCTTTAGTGATACAAAAAGGTGGTTTAAGTAAAGTAAGTATTAAAAAAAATATTTTAAAAGAGACCACACATCAATTTTATCTTATTTTTTATTTGAAGTATAAAATTTTGAGTAATATTATTAAATTAAATATAAAAAAAATTTGTAGTTAAATAAAAAGAAAAAACTAAGGTCATTAATTTTAACATAAATATGTAAAATACACATATAAATGAAGTACAAGATTATGGTTTTGATTTTTAGATAATAATTTGTGGTATATCTTATTTGCATTGGCCAAAATGTTTTTGAATCACTTAAATATTTTTATAATTTTTAAGGTCAATCAAAATGATACTTGGGAATCATTTCTACGTCAACTAAGACTTCCACATCCTTGTGTTAATGGCTCTACATTATTAAGAAGAATATATGGGACATATTTGGAAAAGTAAGCTTATTTATAGTGGAATAATTTTTTTTTATTTTGTCTATTAATATAAAAATAGATAAAAAAATATTTAAAAGAAAATTCATGTATTCATTTTTTGATTAGATATGAAAGAGCCAAAGGTCCTCCAGGCAGAGATGATGATAATGATATGGATGATGACCCAAGACGAGGTAGCAGGAGTGGCATGCCAAGAATTTCATTTGGCAGTGGAACTTATATATCTGGTTAGCTACTTTTATACATAAGGTTTGGCATTGAAATAAACAAATGAGAAATTTTATAAGCTGCTTTAAGAAAAAAATATCAAAATATAGCATAAATTTTTTTTTGTTTGTTTTATTCAAGTGCTTAATTATTTCTGCGGTTGCTCTGCTTGCTCTATTAAAAAGTGTTAATTTAGGATCAATTAAATTTTAAACCATTGAAATTCCAAATTTAAATGTAGAGAGATGTTAAAACTTGATAACATAACAAATATTGATTTAATCACAATTTTTCACATTTATAATATTATTTTAATTTTTGTTTTTAGCATCAGGTGAACAACTGCGCACAGGCAATAGAGTTGCCGGTCCCTCAGAAAGACTTACTCTCTCGCTCTTATCGCCGATGCCTAATGAACAGGATTTTGCTGTGAATGTTTGTACAGTACTTGCCGCAGATCATTCTAATCGCTTGCCTTTAAGCACTACACCTCATATATTGGACTTTTTGTTGGCACATGCGGGGGTGTATAATCATTGTAAGTATTGAAGTTAGTGACGATTTTTAATGTTTAATGATTTTGTTTAAAACTACATAGCTTTTGTTATATTGAGAGATTCAAATTTTTTTTTTGGTTCTAAATATGTACATATATTGTTATATTGCTAGGTTTTTTTATTCATAATAAAACATTGTAAACTGACTAACTGGACAGTGTACAGTGTAAATAAAAAAAAACCTTTCATGTTTGTACTAAATAGTTATAAAGTAAGAAATGAAATATAAAATAATAAAATTATCCAAAAATTTCATCTATAATCGTCATCCATCCACACAGCAAGCCTCCGAGACACAATCGGTCGTTCTTACTATGAAGCTCGAGGTCGGTATCCACACGAGTTTTGGCAGCTGCGAGCTGGTGGTGGAGGTGCCAAGGAGTTGGCAGACGAGACTAAGTTTATGCAGCCAGGGTTGGAACAGCCTGAGCTGATGGTGCAGGCTCTAGCAGCTCATAATACCCTGACAGATTGTCTGATGCAGGGAGACGAGAGTGAAGATCTGATGGATAAAATTTTGGAAGATGTGAGTAGCTTTATATGTTTAGATTTTGATCTTAGCTTTGGTTGTGTCTTTTTGTTTTGGGAACATTAAACAATATCTATGTTTTACAAATGATTGGTTGATAACTAGTGTGTGTAGATGAAGGTTTTAATAAAATAAAAATTAGGTATGAAAAGTTAATAAATATGATCATCGGTATAAAAATAGTTTATATCAAATTAACTTATATCAAAATAGCTTATAAAAAATGCTAGAGTAGTTTGATTTTTGTAATAATTCAGTCTAGAAAAATATTGTAAAATAACTCTGGTAAAGACAGGTGGTTTTTGAAGACAAAATTATACTTACAAGATTTGTGGTGGTGACTCGTTCTTATATTAAATTAGTCCATTGTTAACTGTTTTATTTGCATATTGAGATATCAATAAAGTATTTCTACATAGCATTCATTGTATTAGTTATATCTAATTAGTATTGACTTATTTAGATTCATTCAGAATATAATAAAGTGGTGAATACTCATAGCTTCTTAACTTGGTATAGCAAAAATAAGTTTGGATTATAAGAAACCTTAAATATATTTTATCTCTCAGGATATTCTAGAAGATTGGGTAACAGAACCGTCCGAGGAAGACCAGCTCTTCGCTCCTGAACTAAGTGGTGGTGCCAGTTGTGTATACACTCAACGAGTGTTGCAAATAGCATCAATTGTACGGTCACTGTCCTTCCATGAGGAAAATATTCAGTATCTCGCTAGAAATACTACGCTTATTAGGTGAGATATATATTAATGTTTAATTTGTTTGAAATATTTAAATTATAAAGAAATTTATGAATACACTAGCGGCTTACCCTCTTTCCGTTCGGGTTCATCCCTAGGTATGTTTTAACAGTTAGTATGGAATTGATAGTCATCCCTTGGTCTGTGAAAAATAAAAACAAATTTATCCCATCCATCCAGATTTTAGCATTTATAATGTTAATAATGGGATTAATGGGATTATCGGATTAATAATGAGATTCTTTCTTTTTTTATTTTATTATGTCGCAAATTACAATCCTTTACTAGTATATATAACCTATGTTATGTATAAACTTAACTGACCCAATTAGGGCTGTAAATAATAAAATTACTGTTTTAAGCTTTATAATATAAGTATTGATAAAGATTTTTTTATAACAGATTTCTTCTGCTATGTGCAAACTGTTGGGTGGGCACCTTGCGACAAAGTGGTCTAGATACTCTTGGGAATGTGTCCACTGAACTTATTATTAAGGTAAAGTGTATATAATGTATACTTCTTATATTAGTATAATTTCTTGTACAAAATTGTTTTTTTTTTTTATACAACCAAAAACATAAACATTTCAGAAAAACGGACAAGTGCGAGTCTGACTCGCACACAGAGGATTCCGTAGCATGAAACATTTTTTTGTGATGTCATTACAAAAGTTTTCGAATTTTTCCCTTTACTTAATGTAAAAAACTTTACTAAATGTAAAAAAACGTTACTTAATGTAAAAAAGGGTCTTGACAGTCAGATAGACCGTCGGACAACGAAATGATCCTATAAGTGTTCCTTTTTTCTTTTTAAATACGGAACCCTAAAAATATCGTTATGATCATTCCTCGTAATTAAGCACAAAAGTGGACAGATAGACATTTTGTTAATTATATGTAAGCGTATTTTTTATTGGCTATATAATTAATAGAGGTTTATTTTTTTATTTTTTTTAGGATCCAGCAACATGTCTTATCTCTCGACACGTGTTGTCAACTATCCAGTCTGCGCTAGTCTCGCCGGACCGGGCCCGAGTGTTGGCAGCCCTGGAATTACTCAACAAGTTAGCTCAGAATGAGGCTAATGAGGATGCTTTGCTTAAGGCCTTAGATCCTAAGGTGAGGGATGTTTTGTTTGTTAAGAGAGCTGGTGTAGTAAATCAATATATAAAATAGTATTATATAATATTATACTAGTGAAGTAAAATAATAGAAGGGCGTTTTATATATTAGAAAAGAGTTTTTTTAGACAATTTAATTTCTTAATTAAATTTCGAAAACAAAATATAGAAAGTTAAGCTTAATATTTTTCTCAAATGTATTTGTATAGTTATTCATTAATGTTACAATGTCATATGACTTCATGCTTATTTGACGATGAATTAGTTTATAATATAATGGAATCCTTTATTAATCAATCTCTCATTTGCTCACTTTGGTGATATCTTTATTAAAAACTAGACGATTAGTGTATTGTTCATTTAAAATGAAACTAGTTTTAGTTCAAGTTTTTAAAAATTACAATTAATTCAAAATGACAATTCACACAAACAAAACTGTCGATGTGATTAAAAACATATAGTTATTACAATAAATTATAATAAGTACCTGGGCGACCAAGCTTCGCTCAGAGTTCTTTTTTGTTATATCGTATTTTTTAGATAAAAAGAACTAAAACTTGCATAAATACAAAAAAAAAAATAAATAAAAACACATATAAAAACTTGGTATCCGGCCGGGATTTGAATCCGGACACCTATGATAGTCCATCTTGCACTTTGGCCGCTTGATCATAATGCTTATGCCCTAGCGTAAGAAATTATCGACCATATTTTGCGTGGAATAATGCGAAAGATAACCGCATGAAAACTCGAAAACACGCGTTTTTCCAGACATAAGACTAATCTAGATCGATCTTTCGCCTCTAAAAACTCCCACATACCAAATTTCAGCGAAATCGTTAGAGCAGTTTCCGGGATAGCCGGTATAAATATACAAGAATTGTTCGTGTAAATATATTGGATATGTGTGTGTTATATACGTGCAGGTGTACAGCGACGTGTGCGCGCTGCTGACGCTGCGCGACATAATGGCGCTGGTGAGCGCGCTGGAGTGCGTGTACGCGCTGACGGCGCTCGGCGACCGCGCGTGCGAGGCGGCGGCGCGCGCGCCCGGCCTGCTGCACACGCTCGTGTCGCTCGTCACTGTCGAGGTACACACCACACCACCCGGGACACCCCCACAATATTACAATCACCCCACAATAACACAATCACTCCCACAACTATACAAACAGCCCCAAAATCCCCCAATCAACCCCACAATTAACAAACCCCCACGTTAAAAAATACCGTCACACTACAGATAGCCTCATAAATTCACAAACACAAGCCTAATCTTAAAAGTTAAAACCACTTAGCGTAAATTGTGCAATTATGTGAATAATTTATAGGTACTAGTAGCTCACTCTCGCTTTGCTCGGATTCGCCTTTAGAAAAACAAAAATAAATTTATCCCACGGCAACCGTACATTTTTCCGGGATAAAAAGTAGACTATGTATTATTCTGATGTATGAGCTATATTATTATACTTACATTAAAATCCATTCTGTAGTTTTTGCGTGAAAGAGTAACAAACATACTTGTACATCCATACATACTCACAAACTTTCGCATTTATAATATTAGTAGGAGGATTTAATTGCTTTAATTTTTTATATGCTGCTATGAAATAATGTTTTTTTCTTTTCATTTATTTGAATTTTCAAGTTTAAGTACAATATTGAGTTCCAAATTTTTATTAGTACCAAATGCGTGCACTACAAAGGTTCTAATTCATTGAGAGGAATTTTTATGTTAATAGTCAATATATTATTTGTAATTAAATTAGTGTTTAAGAATCAATTGACTTTAAATAAATAAATAATGTGTGAACTAAATGAATGTATGAATAAAGGAATGAACTGTAAATAAATGTGAAGTCCACCAACCCGCACTTGGCCATCGTGGTGGATAATGGCCTGATCCCCTACGTATTGAAGAGAGGTCTGTACACAGCAGTGGGCTGAATACAAATAAATAAATGATAATTTGATTATAACTGATCATGTACGTGACTTATTTGATAATTTAATTAAATTCAATATACCGTTGCGCAGGCGCAGAGCTACGGGCCGCGCGCGTGCATCCTCATGCGCGTGGTGGAGACCGTGAGCGGGCCCGCCGCGCTCGCCGCGCCGCAGGACGAGCGCCCGCAGCCGCAGCCGCAGGTATATAGGCATATCTATATATATAAAAGGCAAAAGTGATTGACTGATGTATCAACATACAGACCAAACCCTTTAGGCTAGAAAATTGAAATTTCGCACACGTATACCTCATATGGGATACCTTACTAAGGAAGGATTTTTCAAAATTTAACCCCCGAGGGGGTGAAATAGGGGATAAAAGTTTGTATGAAACTTTTTATTTCTTGGACATATGTATTTGCATGAAATTTCGTATGAACTGAGTACGGCAAAAATAATGAGTTACGTATTTTTGCGTTTTCTAAAATTCAACCCCTAAGAGGGTAAAATAGGAGATTGAGTTTGTATGGAAATCTACCTTTTTAGTTTTTTTATAGTTTTAGCGCGAGCGAAGCCGCAGGTTCTGCTAGTTCGTAATATAAGTATTGTTTATAATCTATAAACAGACTAACGGCCTCACACTCGATTCGTTCAAGTTCGTCCCTAGGTACGTTTTAACGGTTAGGATGGAATAGATAGTCTATATATATTATACTAGCGACTCACCCTCGCTTTGCTCGGGTTCGTCCCTAGTTACGTTTCACTGCTGAACTGAGCTAAACGTTGATAAGTCAGCCTGTGAGTCGCGAGTAGTGAATAAAAATAGTAATTGCGAGTGTACCTTAGGTGATAGACATATAATATTGCGAACTTCCCTTGACTCGAGTGATAAGCTATCGCTATACAAAATTTAATTGAAATCGGTTCAGTACTTTTTGCGTGAAACGCGCACCTCGATTTAACTAAGTTAGTTTTGCTATAGGTATAGATAAGAATAGGTATTGCGAGTGTACCTTGAGAGATAGACATATACTGTTGTAGATATTTCTGTTGGCCTTTTCAAGATCTACAATTTTTTAGTACATTGTTTTGATGTCTTTAGGTTTAGCCAGCGGAGGGATCCTAAGGAGGACTCGATAAAACCAGTTATTGCGATTTCCCGCGGGAAACAAAGATTTTCCAAAAGTAAAAGTTATCCTAAATTTTGACCCGAGTAATAAGTTATCAGTTCACAAAATTTCGTTGAAATCGGTTTATTACTTTTTGCGTGAAACGCGTACAGACAAAGAGACAAACAGACAAACAGACAAAAAAAATTAATAACTATTGTTTTGGGGTCTATATCGTATACATAATACGTTACAGTCATTGTTTTTAAAAAATATTTCATGTACAGATTTCGCTAAGTTACTGCTTTATTATAGTATAGATAGATGATATATGAACGCGTTCCAAAATAAAAGGGGGTACCTAATGCAAAAATATTTTTTCAAACCGGATTAGTAGTTACTGACATTAAACATCAATCAATCGATCGATCAGTCGGTCGATCAACAGTTAGATCAATCGGTCGGACCAGTCCGTCGACCAGTCGGGCCAGTCCGTCAACCAGTCGGGCGACCAATCGGCCGACCAGTAGGCTGACCAGTCGGTCGACCAGTCGGTCGACCAGTCGGTCGACCAGTCGGTCGACCAGTCGGTCGACCAGTCGGTCGACCAGTCGGTCGACCAGTCGGTCGACCGGTCGGTCGACCGGTCGGTCGACCAGTCGGTCGACAAGTCGGTCGACCAGTCGGTCGACCAGTCGGTCGACCAGTCGGTCGACCAGTCGGTCGACCAGTCGGTCGACCAGTCGGCTGACCAGTCGGCTGACCAATCCGTCGACCAGTTGGGCGACCAGTCGGGCGACCAGTCGGGCGACCAGTCGGGCGACCAGTCGGGCGACCAGTCGGGCGACCAGTCGAGCGACCAGTCCGGCGACCAGTCGGGCGACCAGTCGGGCGACCAGTCGGGCGACCAGTCGGGCGACCAGTCGGGCGACCAGTCGGGCGACCAGTCGGGCGACCAGTCGGGCGACCAGTCGGGCGACCAGTCGGGCGACCAATCGGCTGACCAGTCGGCCGACCAGTCGGTCGACCAATCCGTCGACCAGTCGGGCGACCAGTCGGGCGACCTGTCGGGCGACCAGTCGGGCGACCAGTCGGGCGACCAGTCGGGCGACCAGTCGGGCGACCAGTCGGGCGACCAGTCGGGCGACCTGTAGGGCGACCAGTCGGGCGACCAGTCGGGCGACCAGTCGGGCGACCAGTCGGGCGACCAGTCGGGCGACCAGTCGGTCGACCAGTCGGGCGACCAGTCGGGCGAACAGTCGGGTGACCAGTAGGGCGATCAGTCGGACGACCAGTCGGGCGACCAGTCGGGCGACCAGTCGGGCGACCAGTCGGGCGACCAGTCGGGCGACCAGTAGGCCGACCAGTCGGTCGACCAGTCGGCCGATCAGTCGGTCGACCAATCCGTCGACCAGTCGGTCGACCAATCCGTCGACCAGTCGGTCGACCAATCCGTCGACCAGTCTGTCGACCAGTCGGGCGACCAGTCCGTCGACCAGTCGGTAGACCAGTCGGGCGACCAGTCGGTCGACCAATCCGTCGACCAGTCTGTCGACCAGTCGGGCGACCAGTCGGGCGACCAGTCGGGCGACCAGTAGGGCGATCAGTCGGACGACCAGTCGGGCGACCAGTAGGCCGACCAGTCGGTCGACCAGTCGGGCGATCAGTCGGTCGACCAATCCGTCCGATCAGTCGGTCGACCAATCCGTCGACCAATCCGTCGACCAGTCGGTCGACCAATCCGTCGACCAGTCTGTCGACCAGTCGGGCGACCAGTCCGTCGACCAGTCGGTAGACCAGTCGGGCGACCAGTCGGTCGACCAATCCGTCGACCAGTCTGTCCACCAGTCGGGCGACCAGTCGGCCGACCAATCCGTCGACCAGTCGGTCGACCAATCCGTCGACCAGTTGAGCGACCAGTTCGTCGACCAGTCGGTAGACAAATGCAAATAAACTAAATATATTTGCTAGTCGGGAAACCGTCATTCACCGTCGTCACCACTGTGCTACCACTGCCCTGCTAATTTACATAACTGCATTGCATTGCATTGTATTTGAAATATATTCTTTATTATTAATGTTGTTATCATCGTCATTATGTACATTTTGGCATGAATAAATAATAATTAATACACAAAATAAGTTTTACTTAAATATTTAATTTGTATATATGTACATTGTATATACCTATATATATCCAAGTCGTTACACTTTTGACAGAGTGGTCGTGGTCGTCACTTGAGCGCTGTGGCACGCTTGACTATTCGTCGCCATTCCTCCCCAACAGCTGCTTTCCTTGTACACTCGTGTAAGGGAACATCCACCTCACTTGGTCTGTCCACCTCATGGGCGTTCTGCCACGAGCTCTAGTGCCCTCTACTCTTCCTTGAACCACCAGACGTTCAATTGAATCATCTTCACGTCTTGTTATATGACCAAAGAAAGTGAGAATGCGAGACTGTACAGTGGAGGATAGACGTTGCTTGATGCCGAGTTCTTCGAGAATGGACTTATTAGTCCGGAATTCGTTCCAAGACACTCTCAACATTCTTCTCCAGCACCACATCTCAAGAGCGTCTATTCTCTTTTTCTCACTTTCTCGCAGGGTCCACGTCTCTGAAGCGTAGAGGAATATGGGGAACACAAGTGCTTTAACTAGCCGGGTCTTAGTGGCCTTGGTTACGTTACGGTTCTTCCATATTTTATATACGGTTCTTCCATATTTTATACCTATATCATTTATATTATTAAATACTAGCGACTCACCCTCGCTTCGCTCGGCTATTGGTTGGTGCCCCATACAAACTTTCATCTCCACTTTCACCCCTTTAAGGGATGATTTCCGGGATAAAAAATATCCTATGTCCTCTCTGGGGTCTCAAACTATCTTATAAAATTTCATCTAAATTGATTCAGTAGATTTAAAGATTACCCCCTACAACATCACGAACTCGCAAACTTTATCTCTTTATAATATTATAGATTAAAATACCTAATTCCAATCCAGCCACAACAGAGCCAGCCGACGAAAGTAGTGGAGTCCCAAGCGTCCCCCAGCGCGGCGCCCGCGCCCATGACGCCGTTACAGCAGTCGCATTTACAGCAACGTACAGCGCAGGTGCGTTATAATTATTAAAAACAAAATACGAAAAACAAAACAAATCTATCCCACAGGAACCGTAATTTTTCCAGTCCAGTTAGCGCCCGAACTCCAGAGCGAGTGTGAGTGAGTGCAACTCCCATGTAGAAAACATAGGAGTTGCACTCGCTCACACTGACTTAAATTCGTTCCCAAATGCTCGCGAGTTGGTACGCTTCTTCTGGACACAACGGTCGCGCGTGATACGCACGAGAGAATCGCGGTGAATTCGCCCCTTCTGGACAAGCTTTTACCTGTGCAGGAGAACGAGTACTTCGCCATCTCATTCTAACGTCAACTCTTTAGACTTGTGTAGGAGAACGATGTTCCATACCGGTTTTGCTCAATACATACCTGTACAGGAGAACGAGCACTTCGCGCTGGCGTGGCTGCGCGCGACGTACGAGCCGCTGCCGGGCGGCGACAACAGCGCGTGCGACGCCGCCGACCTGCACCGCGCCTACGCGCAGTGCTGCGCCAAGCTCGCCAGGAAGGGCGTCATCGCCGCCGCGCACTTCCCCCGCCTCGTCAGGTACAAAGTGTCTTATTGTACCTGTATGTGTATTACATCACTTCACGTCACTTCGCCTTGCCTTAGCGTGTCGTGAGCAGCTTTGGTCATTGACCCCAAACTGAAAGCTTTTTCGGTTTTAGGGTTCGGTTATGTTCTTTAACCGGTTGAATCCGGGAGAAGGGTTTTGACGAATCTAGGTTCCATGAAATTAACCCGTTATAATGAGTTTTTGTATGCTTACATTTGACGCGTCTTTGCCAATGGTGAATGAATTAGTAGAAGGATGCATACACTTTCTAACTTATGAATGAATTAACCGGTTTATTTTGGTATTAAAACCGAAATCTAACCTTTCTCTAAGAATAACCGTTAACTATTATTATTTCGGTTTACTAAACCGTCCGTTTTCATTAACTAGCTAAAGAATGAGCGATAAATTAACCATTACATTATCGAAATAAACCGTTTTGTTTTAAACCGGTTCCGAGCTCTAGTCGTGACGTACTGTGAATTTGTGTGACTCATCGCGATGTGATGTGACGTTATTATAAGTTGCGGTTCACCGCTACTGAAGTAGTAACGTGATATTTTCATGTGTGAAACATATTCAATCATGATAAATCACTCGCCTGTAAAGGAAAATATAGTGCCTGCATGTCTCAGAGAACCTAGCAAGTTTTCGAAGGATATGTTAAGTCCGCCCGCACTTGGCCAGCGTGGTGGACTATGGCCTGATCCCCCTCGTATTAAAAGGAGGCCCGCGCCCAGCAGTGGGACTTTAAAAAGAGCTGAATACATAGTAACATGACTGGACATAATGTGACTTCACGTAATGTGCCATAACGTGAATAGACGTGAATACTAATGGGTTCGTCTACTATATATAATAAACAATAATTTTTATTTACAATTTTTATACAATTTGTTTCCTTTTTATCAAGAACGGTGTTCGGTGGCACAGTAGGACCGAATACAATAACCAACGCAGCAGGCGAGACCCAGCACGTCTACATCGGCATACGGGCCAAGAACTTGTCTAATAGAACCAATCCACCTGTGGGTATGTACAGATTTTTTTATACTAGCTGACCTGATGAACGTTGTCTTGTCACAATTTCAATAATTTATCTCTTATGTGATATAAAAGTTGTATTGAAAAACACACTTTCAGATTTTCCCGAATTTTCTTAATTTTCTGGGTATTTTTTTTCTTTAAAAATGTTAATCGGAATATTAAACCGATCGATGTGATGCGCTTACCAATGAACAGGATTTCAGTTTTATTATATGGGATTTACTTCAGTGTTCCTGCAGTAGTGGCAGGCCGCTTAGACCATAATCTTTTAAAAAACAAAGTGCAGTGGTTTTATACCCCGGGAATCGCATCTTTTGATATAATACACCGAAGATTCATATCGTCAAGAATTTTTTTGAACTATGTATTTGATTTAAGTAATATGAAATCTGGCAACTTACTTATTGCTTGATCCTCCTTGCAATGTGGGGAGGCCCGTGTCCAGCAGTGAGACGTAAAAACGGCTGCATTATTATTATTTATTATAGGTTATGACTTTAGGTTAGTTAGACTATATATATGTTTATCGTAATATAATTAATTTAAGTTACTGTAAATGCGCATTGTTCGGAAATATATACAATAAAAGGTTTTGGTGCATTCAGGTCCATCTTCACCTATATTGAAAGCGCAATTGACAAACAAACCAACAGTAGTGGAGACGAAACCAGTTGTTACACAAGCTCAGGTATTTATATTTTGCTTTATTTTAATTTCTCATTTAGGAATTGTAATAATAAATTCTATTTTATATTCGATGGTGTCGAGTCGATAACACTACTTTACAAGATTTTTTACCCATTGATGAAACTAATGTGAATCGGTAGAATAATAAACCTTAAGTTAGAAACTGAAGTGGAAAAAAATATAAGACGTCAAGTTTTTTAAATATTTACTATATTTAGTTTCAACAATTTCTTATACATGACCCACATAAAAAATGAAAAATGACACAGATTACTCCTTCTTTTATACTGATTAGCGTCAGTTCCTCTTAATATACATCAGCAGTGATAGGCTTACATATTTTTATCCCAAAAAACTTGGTAACTGTCTTCATAAGTCTTCAAATTGATGAAAACATTCATCATCTTCAACACTTGCGGTTCCCATGTTCTCAGGTAAAAAAATCCAGGTGCGAATATAAAAAATATTTTTTTAACGACATGTTCACCCCTGTTTTGTGGTAATTCATCAATAAATTGGAAACAATTTTATTGTTTTATTGTTGCCCAAGAAATTTTTCACCACTGCTTTAAATGAATGTCAAGCATCTTATTCGACACTGAATAAGTGACCATCAAAATTTTCAACGTTTAATATTTTTCTTATTTGGAGCCCCACAAAGATTCCTTCTTTTACTTTAGCATCAGAAAGATTAGGAAAAATGATTTTATAAATACTTAAAAGTATGTTTATCTTAGTCAATATCTTAGTCAATATGCTTTGATAAAAAATTTCATTAATTCTAGTTTGATATGAATCACATGCAAGTGCTTTCTTTTTCCTGCAGTCCAGTTCAATAATAGACTTCTAGAATTTTCACATACTATCCAGGAACCTATTTTTATCAAGATTTGTCATCGATATCCGGAAGTACTAGAAATAGGTTCGTTTTATGCCTTCAGTGATTGGTCTGTTCTTTTTTGACAGGATAATTTGATCATAAACATAGCAAAAGTTGGGCACGGTCTTGAGGACATTTTGAAATAAATTAAAATGTTTAAATAATAGAATAGCACAACAATAGCGAATAATAATCGAGACACGAGTAACAAGATAGCCAAATTACTTAATGAGGATATAATAAAAAAACTTGACGTGATAAAAATATGAGACATATATTTTTTTAGTAAGAGTGTAGGTAGAAAACATATTCAATATGAATTATCTTTGGGTAAAGGAAAAAAAAATTTTTTGTAAAGTAGTGTAATCGGAGTTACGGGGTAAAACTAGTTTGTAAAAAAATAATAATTGTACAGTAATTAATTCGCTGTAAAATAGGTTATCGCCTTTGATTTTAATGGATTCAAGGGTGGTGAAAAAATATAAGTTTTCATGGCGAACAATTTCGAAGTTAACTCGCTGTAGTGCTATTTCGTGACAAGTTACAAGTCCTCCCGTGCGATTGCCGTCTCTGGAGGTCTATGTTAGACTACTTATTTTGGCGTAAATAACTTTTTTTTAAAACTTCAAAGCTTTATAACACGCATAATTTTCTTCAATAAATACACTATACGTAATTTAAAATAGTTAAAAGTATACATAATCGTAAAAAAAAGTTTTAATACTTAAAAAAAAGCCGAATGTACACATACATATACTATGTATATAAATCCTAAGATTTAAAGCTGTTTTTCAAAGAAAAAAATCTACTCTAAAGTACACCAAGCATTGGTCTTTTAAATAAATAAGTAATAAGGCGACGAGTTATCAAACCAGTTTACAATAATCATCTCCCCAGGTGCAACCACCGCAGCCGCACCCACACCTCACGCAAGCCCTAGAGCCCGGCGTGAACATCGGCGTGGTGGGCAACAACACGTCCCTGATCAAACACCTCCTCGCCCACAAAGTAAGCCCGCCGCACGTGCAAGTAAGTCATACTAACAGTACTAACTCGTAACAGGTTTTGTTATTGTAGGTTTGTAAGCTGTCAGTGTAATGGTCTGATTCTATTTTTATGGTGGTTTATTTTGTATTTCTAAGGTTTAAATGAGTATTTTGGTTTTTCAATTCAATTCAATTCAATTTTCTTGTCAATAGCTTCAAAGCGTGACAATTGAGCACACATTACTTCGCCAATGTCTCGTAGAATGGAGAGACGCGAGGAAGATTTGTATTTTGGTTTTTGTGAATTCGCGTTTGCTTCGGAAAATGAATAGTTCATCTAGCTTTACGACTATACATATAATAAGTTTGAAATTGTCACGTTTTAATGAATATTTTATTATTGTATTATTATTTATGAAAATCAGTACATAACTAGGTACTAACTTCAAAATTACTTTAAATGTAACGCTACATTTGGGGGTGGACTTTTTCTTTGGAATTTAAAAAAAAAACAATTGTGACAATTGGTCTAGAACAGCGGTCGGCAACCTTTCAGCAAGCAGGGGCCACAAGATGGCTATACCTAGTAAAGGCAGGCCGCACTTGTGAAAGCGAAAAAAAAAACATAGGTATACCACAAAATATGTCAACTACAACATTCAATGTGACAATACCTAAAATAACTCTTAAATGCTTATCTGTGAGACGAGAAACATATTCATTTTTTCGGTAATTACAAATTCAAAATACTTAAAAAGCATAAAAAGTTTTCTTTATAAAACAGTCACGGGTCGCGGGCCGCGGGTTGCCGACCGCTGGTCTAGAATAAAGTACATTCTAGACCAATTGTCATAATTTTTTTTATTAAATAAATAATAAATATTTTGAGACATGAACACACGGCACCATCTAGTTCCATGCTAAGCTATGAGGCTTGGGCTATGGATACCAGATAGTTGATACATTACACATACTCGTATATAACTTTAAATACATACACATTATAAATATAAACACCCATAACTGGACTACAAACAATCTTACTCATCACACAAATGAATGCCCCCAGCGGGACTCGAACGCGCGACCGTTGGCACTACAAATTGAGCCAAACGTGTCGTCGATATTACCTTATATCTACCATATTATTATTATGTGTATGTCGTCCCTTAAATATGTAATACCTCCTATGTATGAAGAAGGCCAAAGACTAACAAAGACCGATGAGCGAGTAACGTGTTCATATTTTGTATGAAATTTTATTTGCCTTTGAATTAGACCACTTTCGCTGACAGCTTTATAATCTTAGATATGAATGACAAGTTGCATATTGTATCTAAAGTCATTTCTTTGACATTTTACTTTTTAAACTTTTTTTTTAAATATTGATTTATATTTTTGTATGAATATTAAAAAATAGGTTAACAAATCTGATGTTACAGTCCATATAAATATTATTTAAACATATAATTATTTAAACCAAAGTTAAAAAAGCAACTTATTATTCCAAAATATAGTTCTATTAGTAAACGTTCAGTTAAATGTAGATTTGATTTTGATTTTATAATTTTAACTTAGAATATGTAATAAAAATAAAGTAAATGTATACTTCAAAAGAAGTTTGAATACAAAAAAAATATAAAAAAATATTAATATTCAATACTAGCGACTCATCCTCGTTTCGCTCGAGTTCGTCCCTGGGTACGTTTTAACGGTTAGCATGGAATAGATATACTATATATTATATGATATATAGCCTATAGTCTTCTTCAATAAAGGGGTTATCTGATGCAAAAAGAATTTTTCAAATCGGATTAGTAGTTCTGAGATTAGCGCGTACAAACAAACTCTGCCTCTTTATAATATTAGTATAGATTTTATCTGCATATAATATAGGAAGGAGATAATACACACTTCTAAGAAACTGTTTAGTAATCTGGTAAAGTTTTTAGTATTTTTGAATGCAAAATAAAAGGTTGCATGAATATAAACACCTAAAGTTGTTGAAAAGTAGTACATAATGTAGAGAAGCATGTCGAATTAATGAATAACTAACATTGATTTACATAGGATTTATGGCATGTGTAATATGCTTGTACGGGCATGAAGAAATGTAACCATTGAAAAAGATAATATTTTAAAACGTAGATATTAATAATTAAATAGGTATACTGTTAATGGGACAGTATTTTTTTATAATATATATCTTTCATATCGTAGGGTAATATTAAATGCCTATATAAACAATTTTATTACTTTTTGCTTCGTATAATGTTACAAATTTCAAAGTTAAAATTTTATATAATAGTATTGTATGTTATGTTTTCTGTGGGTTAGTAAAATATCCTATCTACACTGTCTATCTGTTCATCTAGTTGTAAGATTGTTTTTGTTTTACATTATATGCAATATTATAACACTGTTATAAATATTCAATTCTATAATACATATTCAAAGGTAAAAATAAAAATGGTTATACATCAGATATAAAAAAATATGAAGCATAGTAGATAAAATCAAGGGTCAATAGTGATTATTGTTTTAACTGAGAAGCTAATAATTATAATGAATTCGAACATATTTATTGCTCCAATAGATATGCAATCTAAGAATTTTGCTCATGGATTTTTGCTATTTATTGATAATATCTAAATAAATGTAAACATGGTTAAATAATTCAAAAGGTTTTGAAGTTAATGCAAAAATAGTATAAGTAAATTTTAAATAAAAAAAGTATAGAAAAAATATATTTATAGTGTATTTTTTAATTTTACAACTGTATGTTAACGCTTAGGTGGCACAGAGACAACAAAATCAACAAAGAGTTGGAACAACTGGCACGGTTGTTGTGCAACAGACTCCGACAACAGTAAGTGTTTAATATTTATTTTAATTATTAATAAAAAAATATGTCTATTAAATTATTTTTCGGGTAATATTTAAGTGATTTTTTAAAATATTTTAATGATTAATATACTGTATATAAATTATAATATATTAATAATTTATACAAAATCCAAGAAGTTTTTTTTAACTATATTGATACAATAGACAATAGCGTATAGACTACTATAAAGTCAATTTAACCAAGATTACGCTAATTTATTGTTAATACAATTTTTCAATTCTTGGGTAACCGAGTGAAGCGGGTTCAAATCCCGGGTCTTGAACCTCTGATATTTTCATGTGCGAATCGTTTTCAACATGATTACCACTTGTATTACGGTGAAGCAAAACATCGTGATGAAACCTGCATGTCTGAAAGTACCAAGCAAGTTTTCAAAAGACATGTGAAATCCGCCAACTAAACAATAGGTGAACTACGGCTTGATCCCCCTCGTATCGAAGGGAGGCCCGTGCCCAGCAGTGGGACGTTAAAAAGGGCTGATAATGAATGTATGTAACATACATACAATTTTTCATTATTTAATTTTTTTAAATCTAGAATATGGAAGTTGATCCTGAAGCGTTGATTAAATGCACTACAATCATACCTGGTGGAGTTAGTAACACTACGGGTGAAAAGGTATTTTTTTATGTATAATATTAATATAATAATAATAAACTTTTCATAAATAGGGAAATTGAATATGGAACATAGTAATTTTACAGAAAATGCTTGTACAATTCAATTTCAAGCAGTTGGGAGAAGTACTGTACTTCTTGCTAGGTTATAAATATAATCTGTAAAGTATAATAATTCAAGGGTTGAAAGGCTATTTGTTTTAAGCGACATTTTATAAACTTTACGAGAGAGCCATTTAAAGATTCATAATTTCGAAAAAATATCGTTTTAAAAAGGCTACTGCTCATACTTTAAATGTAACCTTGGTATAACAAATAACCCAGCTCAATCGGTGGAGAAAAATTCGCTGATTCCGAAAATATTTATAACTTAATATCGGCCGAAATGTCGCTTCAAGAAATAGCCTTTCACCCCTCGATATAATATAATTAAATATTTTATAACATACAGATACATACAAACATACACTTCGCGTTTTATCCTATACGAGCTTAGATAATGAACAAAAGGCCAATTTTGTAATATGGGAGGGAGCTAATTTTTATATATTTTTTTTTTCAGTTAATCATTAATGCCAATGAAGAAGTCATAGGTGAGTCATGTAGAGGTTTATTTTAAATATTGAAATTAATAAAATAAATAAAAAAGAAACTAAATAATAGGAATAAATATGTTTTATTTTTATTTTATAGTCCCTAAGGAAGAGCCAGTGCAAATTCAGATAGATGAGCAAGCGCAGTTGACTATCGTAAGTTGTTTGTTTTTACTAATTAAGTTCATATTTAAAAAAAATGTATTAACGTCCCTTAAGAAATTTACATTTAAATAACATTATGATTATATGATTATTAAATGTTTCTACAGAAGACGGCTCAAAACAAAATGCTAGCAGATCTCCTGGAGAAAAAATCTAACCCCCCAGTTCAAGTTGTGCAAATGGGACAACAAATAAACGCTCCGACTATACAAATAACGGAAACGGGACAAATAGTGCAAGTCAAAACGGAAAATAACCCGTTAATACAAATAGCCCCGGAAAATGTCCCCTCAGCACCTTTCTTCCAGATAAAAAATGAACAAGGTCAACTAATACAGATTAAAAATGATCAAGGGCAGATAATTCAGCTGAAAAGCGACCAATTGCAAGGTGTTATTCAGTTAAAGAGCGATCAAAGTCAAATGGTGCATATTAAAAATGATCAGGTTATACAGCCAAGTGTTATACAGAGTGTTAAAGCGGAAAAGGATCAAATAGTAGAAACTGTGGTAACTGATCACTCGTACACTGAACCACCTAGTAAGAAAGCGAAGGTTGAAGAGAAGTCTGAGGTATGTTTTTTTAGGTGTTTGTTTTTGAAGTTGTTTTATACAGGTGTTTGAAAAAATTAAAATTAGGAAATTTATGATACTATTAAATATTTTAATGATAATTTCATTTGTATATTGAAAGTGTGTTGTTCTTTATGGATGTTATAATTTAAGTTTCTTTTAAAACTTTTTTTTTTCATTTTTTTTATTTTTTTTTTACAATCTACCATCTCATATCTATATTTAAGGTTAAGAAAATTGACATGTAAAATAAAATATCAGGTATACAAATGTAACACTTATGTATCGAAATCTATACAGATTATCATGATAATATAAATATGTTGGGATATTAACACACAGCAGCATCTAGATCCATGGTAAGCTGTGACTTGTATTATGGATACCAGGTAGTTGATACACTACACATATATAACTTTAAATACAAACACATATTATAAATATAAACACCCATGACTGGAGTACAAACATTTGTGCTCATCACATAAATGAATGCCTTCAGCGGGATTCGAACCCACAACCACTAACGCAGCAAGTAGAGTCACTACAAACTGAACCAAACGTGTCGTCAAACAAGCAAATAATCACTATGTTACATAATATAATTTAACGTATACTTTAATAATCAGAGTAATGCCCCAAAAGAGAGTGTGTCGAAAACTGCAGCAAATCTGTACGCGGCTTTAGCTGCCTCGGCTCTAGAAGATGAGGATGATTTGGTAAATATATGTTGTTTTGTATGAGCTACTGATGTGATGCTAGCTATTTGTATTGGCTTTTAAAATAAGTTTTTTCTTGTCATATTAAGTGGCTAGCGATTTTATGTGCTATTTCCAGGTAATGATCTATATGTGTACAAAATTTCATCCAAATTCGTTCAGCCGTTTCAACATGAGAGTAACAAACATACAAAATATTCAGTTTTTTAATGGTAGTCCCATATAAATCAAATGACTTGATACTGTCTCATAGGATTTAAATTTGCGGCTATTTAGTATGAAAGTAGTGTATAGCAATGCTGCCGTCATAAAAAAGAAGGCCGTAACTTCGTCAAAGTTGATTTCGAGATATTTGAAGTTTTGTCTTACTATTACGTCAAAATTACTACTAGTTTTGATGTAGTTACGATGAAAATGGTTATGATATCTTCGGATTCATAAGACTTAGAGCTTTGAGTAAGACTATGGGAGAAGCATTTTTTTGTTGATTCCGAATATGCATTTAAGTCATTTTTGACCACTTTCATAGTTTCACGATTGTTTTTAAGTTAAGATTTCGATAATCGGATTCTAAAAAGGAGGATCTTTGCCAATTGTAAACCAATTTTTATGATTATTTTTAAGGAATCAGTGTACTTAAAATATCTCGTATAATTTTTTAGAAACAAAGCTAGCCCAAGTATATGTATTTAATTAAAATAAGTAATGATTAAATTTTGTATCAGCTTCATTATTTATGGCAAGAAAAATTATTTTTTTTGAAGATATATGATAAAATTCGAAATAATTGTCTGTTTTTATTTCTATTACAGCATCATATCGGTAGCTCAATCTATGTACATTAAATGTGAACAGAAATATTACGTCAAATTAAAGTAATTGATTGATTTTTTTCATGTCTGTGCCTAAAGCGAGCCCGCGGGATTATTCTAGCGGGCGCGTTGTCTTCTAAGGTTTTCCCAAATTTTACAATTAATTGTCATTATAATTTATAAGACCTATTAGTGAAGTATCCTAGCTTCAATCAGAAGCGTTTGTAGGTGGCAAATAGTAGCTTATGTGCTACTCCAGCTCTATCTGTATACTAAGTTTTATTCAAATCTGTCCAGTCGTTCAGCGAAAGCAATTTGCATTTCCGCGGGATAGAAAGAACTTAGCGATAAATTTTCATTCATTTACGTTCTACGAACATACGTACGTAGTGAGATTTATGATATGTATAAATACTGCATGCTATGAGAGGATGTGTTTAATGTTAATCAAATTGTGCTTAAGCGAGAATCGAATTTGCGTATTTACTTGTTACAAAAGATACTGCGCTATGAAGATCGTCTTGTTATGTTATGTATAGTTGTTTTTTTTGGGGTTTAGATTAATAAGAGCATTAGAATATGAAAGCATGTGTAAGTTTAGCTCTCTATGTGATTACTAATAGGTCACAATGGCTTACAAATTGAATATATTTTGGATGGATTTTAATCATTAAGGTATTGTATGAATTCATAATAGAAACTAATGCCTTTTATTTGCCGTTTTTTTTTTAATTTATTTTTTATATTTACTTAGGCCTTCCTAAATGAAATCAATAATTTAGCTAATTTTTAATTGAAAAATTAAGCTATTTGTTTTGTTGAAAGCTTCATTTGAATGAATATATGTTTATATAAGATATTTAGATATAATATTTTTAATGTAGCTACCGCCGAAACAAGAAACAGTAGAGGTGATTCCCCCCTCAGTGCTAGTAGCGGGCGCGTCAGAAAATCCTTCAGTGATTATACAAGAGCCAATACTACAGGTATACATTTTTAGATTGTTTTTTTGTGTTTTTTACTAGAATATTAATAAGAAAATAAAAAATCCGACTGCGTAATAAGCAAACTAAAATCATTAGAAGAGGTTGACGAAGGAACATTGTATTAATATTTAAAAAAAATGACGTCACTAATAGTTTTTCTTAAAATTGTATGCCAGTTCAGTCACCTTTCTATTGACGGCTTTATTCATTTTAATACGACCTCTAGTTTTGTCCGCAGATCCGTTCGTGTAACTTAATTCTTTTCTAAGGCAGTAGTAGCCCAGTGGTAACGCGTTCGCTTGGGAAACCGAGTGAAGCGAGTTCAAATCCCGGGTCTCGCACCTCTGATATTTTCATGTGCGAATCATTTCCAACATGATTACCACTTGTCTTACGGTAAAGCAAAACATCGTGAATAAACCTGCGTGTTTGAGAGAACCTAGCGAGTTTTCAAAAGACATGTGAAGTCCACTAATCCGCACTTGGCCAGCGTGGTGGACTATGGCCTGATTCCCCCTCGTACTGTAGTGAGGCCCGTGCCCAGCAGTGGGACGTTAAAAAGGGCTGAATACAACTTAATTCTCAATATCAATTAAATCCGTAGAGCTATCATAGCGGCGAAGAAATAACAAACACACATGCACTCACTGACTTATAGACTTTCGCTGTTATTGTATGGTGTGATGAGTTTTTTTTTTTGTTTTAATCATTTTTTTGTCCCAGGTCCAACAACCGACGTTACAAGTGCAACAACCCATACAAGTTCAACAACCTACTATACAGGTTCAAGCTTCTGCTCTACAGGTATGTGCAGAAACCAAAAATATAGATAATGATTATATTTTTTTAATACTAAAATACCTACATGGTTTTGACTGATTGTATATATGTAGTATTTTTCTCTGTAACAAGGTACAACAACCAACATTGCAAGTCCAACAACCCATGCTACAAGTACAACCGATGGACGTGCAAAATATTATAGCGTCGCAAGCTGGACAGATTATATTACAAGGTTGGTGTTAAGAAATTATTGTTTTTTTCTTACATTGATTTTCTACTCTATATAAAAGACTTAAACTCTAAGATATATGTATAAATATACTACGACAGAATGTAACAATTATTTTCAAACTTTTTAAGTCGATGTAATGTAAGTATCAACTTTATTATATCCCCATTTTCACTCCCTTAAGGGATGATTTCCGGGTTAAAAACTATTTTATACCCTTCCCAGGGTCTCAAACTATCTTCTTACCAAATTTTATCTTAATCGGTTCAGTAGTTTCGGAGCCTATTCGGTGCAAACAAACAAATAAACAATCAAATCCTTCCTCTTAATAATATAAGTATAGATTATGTATCGATAGTTAAATAAAAAAAACTTATTCGTCACTTTTGAATTAATTTGCGTGTTTCGTTGTAGAAAAACCAGTGACGTCACAAACTACACAGTTCGTTCAACAGCCGATGCAAATTATTGCAACGCCAAGTACGTCACAAGGTAATGTAGTTCACAGAAATAGATACCTTAGATTTTAAAAATAAAAGTATATTTCGTTATAAATATTGTTATATCAAAATAAGTTTAAAAAACCAAATATAATCAAATATATTTCCATATTTTGAGCTCTCAGTAACTGTGCTCTGTGTGAAAAACTTTTTGAAAACATTATTACATCGTCATTTCATGGCTTACTTGTTAAAACGACCAATATTTTTTGTACTTTACTATAGACAGTTTTTTTCTCGATTCTAAAAACAAAGCTTTATTTCTAAGGTTTATATACATACATATGTACATATGTATAAAAAATACATCTTCTCGGCTTCATAAAAGTAAAATGTGTATTTTACACCAATAGAATTGACATACAAAGTCAATATCCTGTATGAAAAACTGTTTCGGTTTTGATCGTTCTGACAAATAAGCACTGAGACGACTATATGTTATATGATTCATACAAAAAAAATAATGTATGTGGCAACTACAGCCAAGACTGGGTAACAGAATAAACTAATCATTTTTTTTATTAGTTCTAAATATGTTACCGTCTACAACGTTTTCTAAATAAACGAATATCTAATTCAATTAAAAAAAAAAAAACACGTTTTCCTCGAAATTATTATACGATTTTTCAACAGGTCTGAGCTATATAGCGCAGAATATTCCCGGTAATATGATGCAGAAAACAATTATCATTGTACAAGGGCCCACAGGAGGTGGGCCCTTAACACTCACTGTGAGTATTACTTTAGTTCTCATTTCTAAATAAGATATGTTTTTAATCTGTATTTGTGAGTAAAAATTATTGTCGATGTCTTAGTGTTTGATTACATCGTTTGTTATCGAATAAAATATTTTTTAATAACATTTGATAATTTTAATTTTTTTATGTGATTATTGTACTTGAAGAAAAAACAAATGTTTTTTTTTTAATTTAATTTATATATTCATTTTCTTTATACAGTGTTTGTTTATATGGTTTGTTATTGACTAAGAAAACAATTATTTTTATTTAAAAAAAAATGCAGTTAATGTTACTTTTTAATTGTTAGATATTATATTAAAAAGAGTTTTTTTTTATATAATGTATGTATTAATATAATATTATATATAATATTTAACAAGGTTAACAACCCAGCCGGTTTGGACGAGGCAACCCTAAACAGTCTCATAGCGCAAGCCACTGAGGCGATAACCCAACAACAGATTATACAGGTTAAAGCGTACTTTAGCTTGGCCTATACTAATTATTCAGCGACTTATATCATCGCACTTAGCTTATATTAACACCTTCAATTTCTATTTGCATTAATTTGTTTTTCCTTTTTTTTGTCTTAAAATTTTTTTTTTCATCTGTTTCTAATACTTAGCTTTAGTCTATAAAGAGATTTTATCATTGATATAATCACATAAATAAAAAATATATATATATTTTTTTGATTAATAAAAAAATAATATATGTCTATATTTTAAGTTTTACTTTTATAGATTATTATCAATTAAATTTGATTGCTGAAGTATAATAACAACTAATTATATTATTCGCATATCTTATCTGTTCTATCTTTTCTGAATTATCCTTTGCTTCTTTTAACGTCAACATTTAAGCATAAATTGATGTTTTTTCCCTTTTTTTCTCATTTTCATAACACTTTTCATTAATTTAATCTAAGTTTTTCTGTTGTAATCAGTTTAAAGTTGTTTACAAATAGTTGTTATTAAAAAGATAGTATATTTTGTAATAATTAAATCCTTCTAATATCAGTTTGGCATGAGCGTGCTACAGCTAAAAATTTTTCTCAAAATTACACTTGATAAAAAAGGCCTAAAAATTACAAGAATATATTAATTTTTTAAGCAATAAAATTATAGCAATAAAAATATCTTTATAAAAAATAACAATATGAAATGGCCGACATTCACCGATACACGGACTTTACTTCGCATTAAATGAATTCTTTTTTTTATAAGGGACTCATGAGCTATAATAACTAATTCATTAAAAAGATGAGTTTGAAATCGATTCGTAATTTATGATATTGTGTAACATACACAAAAAAAGAAATATACAACTGAATTGAGTAACTCCTTCTTTATAAAGTCGGTTAAATAGACATGCTTTAAATCGTATTTTTTTCCATTGTATAGCAATAAAAAGACTAAGCAATCCTGTTTGTTTATACTATTTTTTTACGTTTTCAGATATATTATTAATTTATTAATTATTTTCTTTTACTTTTTCACTATTAATTTTAATGCTTTTTTCTTACAACTTCTAATAAAATCAACTGCTACTCTACTTTCAAGTCCCTGCACAAGCTTATTAGCATTTAGCTAAAATTCACACTATAATATAACATTTTTTTTTCATTATATGGTGTTTTGTTACTAATAAATTAATAAATGTTATCTTCATAATAATTGAATGTTTATAAACTATATATTCTAAATAAAGCGTTAACGTTTTGTTTATACCGCATTTTCATATGAGCTATATTAAAAATTATTAGGGTATGTTTAGAAAATTGATTCTGAAATATGATGTGTCACAATATTATTATATTTGAACGGTTCAGCATTGATATCACATTTGTATTGATTCAGCATATCTGTATTGAAAAAAAAGAAACAGTTGTCACTAATACTTAGTTCTTAAAAAATTTTTTTTTGTTCAAATATTTTTTTATATCCCAATTCCTATCACACAGAATTCGGGAGTGATACAATCGACACAAAGGGTGATAGTGAGTCAGCCAACTCTAGTGAGCACCTCACAGCCCATAGCGGTTGTTAAAACAACAATAACACAGGTCTCACATAGTTTCTGCACGGCTTATGGTTTTGCATGTAGCAATATGGTAGACTATTGTTGCCACACGGCTCTGTTCGTAGTTTGTTTATATATAATTGCTCAGCTCTTAAATTTCACAATACCCCCTATTTTACATTTTCCCTCCAGAAGATGTACTGTCTAAAATTTTCAATAAGAAAGTTTATTTCTAATTTTGGTCACTTTAAATATAACGGATTTAATTTTACCCTTAAGGGGTTGAATTTCTAAAAAAAACTCTTAGCGCTTTTTCTTCACTCCTTATGAGGAACATGAGATTCTGTGATAACAATATATAGATTACAAAAATTAAGTGTATATATTTATTTTCATATGATACTTTCGATATATATTATTCATAATGAAATTTATTAGACAGAAGAAATCTTAGGGTATTATCTGTTGTAGAAGTTTATAGTTATGCCTATTTTTAAGTATTTACGCAACAAAGACAGTATGGAATACTTGATAATATGAAATAGTCATATACTTATATGTACGTGTAGTAAATATTAGATTTTGTGTTTTATTTTGTTTGTAAAATGGTCGAACAGTTGTTAAAAACATAATATATATATATATATATATTTTATTTATCTTCACTTCTTCATTTTGTCATGGGTAACATTATTACTTATATTTTTCTTATAAAAGTTTGGTTAGCATGATTAATTTATAGGTGTATTGGATTTTGTGTTTATTTATTTGGTAAATGGTAATTTCTAGGGTTTGGGCGTAAAATTCACTTTGAGCACTGCTAATTAATTACTATAGATAAGAAAGCATTTATGTAGTTTTTGTGGTAGAAAAAACATTTAAAGGCACCTTGTACACTCATACTAAAATTTATATTTTAATATACAGAATGCTCCACAAATAACGCCGAGTCAACAACCTATAATAACAACCCAACCGCAACCACACAAAGCCCAAATTATGAACCAACCGCAAACACAACAGATCGTTGTAACCCAAAAGCAACCTCCAGCACTTATCAGTACATCGTCGACCAACCAAATAGTTACTAATCAGATCGTAACCAGTAACCAGCAAATAATACAAGGGAATCAACAGTTATTGCAAGGCAACCAGCAAATTATAGCGGTTTCCAATAACCAACAGATTATTGTTAATGCCCCGATGAAACAAGGGGTTCATAGGATTGTTCAGCAACCACAGAGGAGTCAAGTGACAACGGTACCGGTTACAAGTGCATCGATGACAATGGATAGTAAGCCTTCAGCCATTCAAAGTGCGGTGGTAAGTTGATGTTAGAGTGGAAGTGTAAATTTAGCCTTTTTTGAAATGTTAATTAATATACATTGAGTATATAAAGACAGACACTTCAACATGGTATATAAGATTCATATGACATCTGGAATTTTATATAAATATTGGTTTTTAATTGATGATTTTAAGTTGAGTTTTAGATATCCATACATACTGTACGCTCAATTCCGTACTCGATAGTAAATTTAATATTTTAATATTTTATGCGCTGGGAAACCAAACATGGCACTAACCTGCAACTGCAATCTTAAATCTTGTACGTGTCACTTTTCTTGACGTTGTTCCCGGGAACTGAATTTTTCTTATTTTCCTCTAATTTGGATTACTTTTAATATAGTGTAAATCTTAACTAGAAAGTTTTAGTTGCCAGTTTTTAAAACGGTTATTTGTGCGGGGTTCCCAGCTACAGATAAAGCTCAAACACATACAATGAAATAATAATAATAATAATAATGTTCTCCTGACCGATTCCGGCCACGGCGGCCAATCTCATTGAGACTAGCCAACTGCGCAGGAGATATTATAGTGCACAAATGTACGCGCAGACACAAGTGCACTCCCTATTCCCGTCACTCTCATACTCCGGTGGGACGACTACTCGACACGACCGGTGAGAGTTAAGGCGCAGGACCGACGGCTTTACGTGCTCTCCGAGGCACGGGGGTGAAACACCGCCAACTTCCCAACTCCGGGCTGTTACTGAGGCTTACTATACAGAAAGACTCAATAACTAAACTTGGCCCGACCCGGGACTCGAACCCAGGACCTCAGGATGTGCAGCCGTACATGCTAGCCACTACACCACCGAAGCAGTTACAATGAAATAACTACAATAAAAAATGTAATTTAAGTATTTTAAGCAAGAACGTTTAAAAGTGAAAAAAAAAAAAACAATAGTTTTATATTTATTCGGATCTCGATTTTTTCTTTATTATTTCATTGTAAAATTCCATATTTCCATTCAATTTACTAGTCTAGAATGATTGCTCGAGTTCCATATTTTTTATAAAATTAGTTTTCCCAGAAACCCGCTCAACCCGTTATGCGCCAAGTTATCACCCGCCAACCAGTTATGATGGGCAATACTAAAATTGGTGATAAGGAAGTGTTCGTAACACAACCTGTCGCAGAGGTAAAGACGCCTTTCACTATTTTTTTACTCAAATTTCTAATAATTGAAATTTTAGTTTCTTTTTAAGAATTGATTGATGAAAATACTCAACAATGTGTTTAGTGTTTTCAGCGATCGATTCACTGGCGCACAATTGGCCAAGATAGAGCGTAAATTAAACATATAAATATATAGATGAATTGATTACCTAAAATTAATTTCAAGGAGTGGGGTCTCACATATAATAAATATACCCGCCTTTTATTTTTAGAAACCAACCACCCCTAAGAAGACAGAGACTCCCCCACCGCAACCTTTGCCGCCCGGCGCTGAGGACACCCCCTGGATTTGTCATTGGAGGGGATGTGGCAAGTGAGTATGGATCTTTGTTATTCACACTTATATTCTATTGCTGGTTAAAGACTATGTATACCGTTAAAAATATTGCGTGAACCTGGTGTATTATCTACACTTATATTGCAAAGAGGTAAATTTTGTAAGTTTGTATTTAGTGGGTTATCTCTGAAACTACTGATCCGATTCTGAAAATTCTCTCACTAAAAGGAAGCTACATTACCGCCGAGTAGGTACTATAGGCTTTATTCCGGTAAAAATGTGTTTGCTGTCAGAAATCCTAATGGCTTTAATTGAACTCCGAAAAAATGACTGACTATCAGGAACATAGGGACAAGGGTCCGTGAATTACACTGAGACTAGCCAACTGCTCAGGAGATATTATAGTGCACGAGTACGTGCGCAACTATTCTCTTACCAGCCAAATACCCAACTTTAGACTGTTATTGGGAATAGAAAAACTACATTTGACCCTAGGACTCAAACCTAAGACCTCCGAAACTGTGGCCGTATATATTAGTTACTAGACCAACGAGGCAGTATACAATTGCCATACATATACAATATATATGATCAACTATAATACACACGTATATGTATATATATATACATTATAAAATTCTAACTAAGCCGAATCTGTACATTAAATATTTTTTGGAAAATCTTATTGAAATAGACATTATTATCGATGCAGAGGCCGAATCTATAGTTTTTAGAATTTTTATCTGTCTGTCTGTCTGTTACATGTTGTCATCACAGAAAAACCACTGGAGGCATTTTGATGAAATTTGGTATGATGATAGCTGGTATATATATATATATATATATATATATATATATATATATATATATCTGTACCTGAGAAGCATAACACTGTAACTCCGTTTTTTACGAGTTTGTGTTTTTTATAGTAAAAACGGAGTTACAGTGTTATGCTTCTCAGGTACAGATATGTCATTTGAATAAAAATATAAGCCCATAATAAACCTCACCCGTATCAACAGAACGTTCTCGAACGCATCGGAAGTGTTCTCGCACGCGGCGCGCGCGCACTGCCCGCGTGGCGCCGGCGCGGAGGCGGCCTGCCAGTGGGCGGACTGCGACCGCGTGCCGCGACGCACCTTCGCGCTGCTCAACCATCTCACTGACAAACATTGCACGCCACACGTGAGTTATATTCTCGCCCTTTTTGACATGCCACTGCTGGGCACGGGCATGAGGTCACATCACGAACAATGTGAAATTAGTTAAAAAAAATGATAATAGATGGCGTTATATGTATCGATTTGTTTTTATGTTCATGTTAAATTCAAAATTTGAAAAAAATTAAATGCGAAAAGCATATATTCTAACTTTAAAAAAAATACCTAAAGTAAAAAAAAGGAAGTAATGGACAAAAGTATAATGTTTTTAAAGTTTTATAAAATTCAATAATATCGTTATATTTCTGGCCGCAATAATGGGCACTACATTGTGATAGCACGATCTTTGATAATAATTATGTAAACTGTGTTCATAGATGGCGCTCGATATAATAAAAAGTTTTGTAGCACTCAAAGACAATATCTTAAAAATATAGTTTGTAATTGTCATAGTAGCCTTGAGAGACCTTACATAGTTACCTACATACAACATTGCGCAGCGGCAGCTCGGGGATAGATACCCTTAGCTTTTAACGCCATCTATCATTTAGAGCATTTACATTTAAACTAGAGTTGCTAGATGTCGCCTTATTTCTAATTCTCACTTGCGCCATCTATTATCATTTTAGGACAAAAAAAATAGTGTGTCCAATAGCGTGAGTTAGCGATGTCCAAATATTTGTATGGGATGCTCTATATATGATCTGTGGCACGGGCCTCCCTTCAATACGAGGGGGATCAGGGCATAGTCCAGACAGTGGGACGTTAAAAAGGGCTGAATACAATAAACTATTTTATAACCCACTTCATAAAAATAATTGGGTTCTTAGTTTCTTTTATGTGTGTTTTTTTCACGATTCCCTGTTTTATAAGAGCAGTTTTATTTAAATTTCAAAGAAAAGTAATTTTTATAGTGGTTCTCGTGGTTAAGCTATAGTATTTAAAAACTTAATCAGCAAATTACTATTTAGGGGTTTATTATTATTTAGGGTTTCTGTTTCCATGAAGCTAAAACTTTTTTTTCTTACATAAGAAATTAGTATGTTAAAACAAAATATTTTTTTTACAAAGTTTAATGTAAAATATTAAATATTTCCTTACACTACAGGCACTAAAAGCCCTATACAACTCGCGTCGGCACATAGCGGCGGAGGCGGAGGCCAGCAAGCCGGTGTCGGTGGGCTACCCGCCCAACGCCGCGCTCGCCGCCCTCAACAAGCACGCCGCGGACATGTTCAACCCTAGAGAGCTTATGGTAAGGGTTCACACATTTAAGTACACTAATAGTCTTTACAGTAATACCATAGTATAATAATATGTACACTAGACTATCAATTATAACAGAAATGCTTTTTTTAAGGGTTGTCAATTATCAATTTTTATGGTGAAGGATTTAATATGGAAACTTTGTAGTGCCTTTTGGCAAGTTACAGTTATATTTGTCAACACTAAATCCATCTCCCGACTGTCATATAAAAGTAAGTATGATAGTCGGGTGCGTTTTACCCGAACGCCTCGCGTGATTGTTCTGTATAGACGCCTTTGTTAGGCTCTATGGATATTAGTGGACTGTAATCGATTGAGTTGTATACTAACTTCTCTAATTGACTGACTGACTCATAATGTTTTTTTTTTCTTTAAATCGTAGTTTTGTTAGTCTGCGTCTGCATTCAATTAAAATATTTATGCAGACTTGTTAAAACCCTCAACTGTTTTTATTTTCATACGTCTTCTTGTCTTGTTAATTATAAAAGAGTAATTATTGTTTTCACAGCTTTTAATAGGTACCGGAATGTTATTGTTAGACACGTTGCGATTATCTATTTCTAAACTATGTGATAGGATATGTATTATTTTTCGCCACCACTATAGTTATTAACAGTCTTTAACTTTGTTTAATACAAGTTTTTTGCTCACAATCAGTCAAAATTCTTTATTTAGCTATTGATAAAAGCTGTGAGGTTAAGTGTCAATAAAACTAATGTTTAATTGGACCAAAATCTAGATTTTTGTAAAGATAAGTCTAGATTCATTATGTTTTTAAAAAGATAAGCTTTTGGTTAAATTAGTCCCACGCAATGGAATAATCTTAAAGAAATAAGTACTTACGACTGCTAACTGTAACCATCGTCAGGTTATCTATTTATGGTCCCAAAAAAAATAATTGTAACCGAACTTATACTAACATAAGTTCGGTTACAATTATTTTTTTTTGGGAATTGTGCTGAAATTCGACATACTTAAACTAATATAAGTATGTCGAATTTCAGCACAATCGATTAGAGTATGTAAAATTTACATATATACTGTATGACGTTTTATACATTTAATGAAGCGTCTGTTTTTAATATTTTAATATATTTTGTTTAATTTTTTTAATAAGAATCATAATATTTAGTAAATATTATATTTTTTTTAAATCAAGTTTTCTTTGAGGATAATTAAAATGAATTAGCTGATTGTGGATGTAAATGTGTTACTAATTAGTTAAATCGATACCTATTTTAAATTAAACTTAAACTTTAAGTAAACTTTTTGGTATTAAGTTGAATATATTAACTAATAATATAGCACAAAGTAGGAGTGTTCACATATTATGTGTTATTTTATAAGAAATAAACAAGTTAAAGACATTCGAATCGACATCAAACGGTACATTCTTAAAACCATTCGATAGTTATTATTCGATAAAAGGTTTTATTATATTTGTATATTATATATTCGATGTAGGAATTCAACGCATTTAAACCGTTTAATATCGATTTGAATATCGTTTGCCAGAACCGATTTCAAAATATAATTTTGAGTTTTAATTAAAAATGACTAGTGCATTCACACCGTTGCTACCAATTCTTTTAAATGTAAATCAAACGTATAAATGATAATTGCAAAATCATTTTACCGACCAAACTCCCTCGTGTCTTCTCCAGTCTACGTGACATTTGCGAAGTAATCTATGCTCAACTGTCATGTTTTGAAGCCATTGAAAAGAGAATCTAATTAAATTGTACAAAAACATTGCCACATCTATACATATAATAAAATTCTAACTGAGTCGAATCTGTAAATTAAATATTTTTTTGGAAATTTTATTAAAATAGTAATTATTCTCGATACAAAGGCCGAATCTATAGTTTTTAGAATTTTTATCTGTCTTCCTGTCTGTCTGTCTGGAAACGCATCACGTAAAAACCACTGGACAGATTTTAATGAAATTTGGTATGATAACTGGTTATCTGGGTCGACATAATATAGGATACTTTTTACTGCGGGAAAACATCTCATCTCTGAGAAATCTGTACTAACCGTTAAAATGTTCCTAGTTTAAGTTAATAATATAGTGACTATGCTTACATGATGATATGAGCATTATTGTGATTATTTTGAAATCGGTTATCTATATCTCAGACTTAGGAATAATATAGACTGTCATAGATCTAAACATGAAGCCAAACAATAATATACGATGCTTTAAAATAGTATACGAATGACAATTTGTGTACTGAGTGATAAGTAAATAAATGTTAATAAATAAAAATAGCTTACGGATTTCATCATAATAAAGAAAAAAAGGAGAAGAAAACTAATGCTTAGAATAAACAATAGAATATAGTATTATTTTTATTATTCGTATTTCCTTCTCAGAAATTGTATATTAATTTAACTAATACATATAAAAAATCCTTTATTGAAGAAAGTAAACGATTTGTATAACAAAAACGAGAATAGTAGCATAAACACTAAATTACGCTACTGTTTTCGACTTCGCGTTTGTTTTGGCGGGGTCTATATAATTCTTTAGTCTGATTCCATATATGTATGTATATGTCACTAATTGTATCACTGTCACGTAACCACTAACTATGTGCAGCACAGAGCCGATGTGAGTCGAACTCCGGACCAGATGGTGAGATTCGTTTGCGTTGCTTTGTGACGGGGCTCGTCTTTTACTTCCATTTGTTCTATATATAGATATTGATATATTTATGTAGTGTTTTTTTCGTTTTTTTTTATATAGTCTTATATGTATGTTTAAGCAGTTAAATAAGTGGCTGGTTGTCATGGTGTTTGTTCATCATGAAATGTTTAAAGTGTAATTGATCAAGAGTCGATTCGATTTTTGTATCGATAAACTCTTTGTGGGGTAAACCTTCTTTAGTTGTATAACCTCGGATTGGATCTACACCCTGGGTTGTAGGAATTTTAGGTCGCTGGTATTTAAAAGCTATACGCGATACTTAGATTACCTTGGCGGCACGTGTTAAGATGAAAAATACCAGAAAATAATAAATATATATTGAATTATATCTAAACTCACCCCTTTGGCTGCGTTTATCTATATAGTGCGCACTAACACTGACTCAACTAAAATTATCCATGGTTTTCTAATTTTTAAAGTCCACATAAAGTTTTGCACAACATCGTAACTTTGTAACGGCGGCCATTGTGTCCATGCTTTCTTCTAGCCAATTAACACACGCGAGCGTGGCGGATAACCAATCCCCGTTAAGTAGTGGGAGGGAAATAGATATATTATATACAATATAAAATAAATGAGACAAGTGTATAATGTGTGTTGCATTAAAATAATAATAATGGTAACAAAACTAAACATCCTCCCCCCGAGAAAGGCTGGATTAGCCTTTATCAAAACCAAACAGTATGATCAGAGAATAAAAAAAAAATAAAAAAAAAATAATAATAATAATAAACCAATTATATTAACTTAATTTAGTTACTATGAATAAGCTATTCTATTTATTCATTTAATCAAGAGGCAATCTACAAATCTTAACAACTGGTCGAGTCAGAATACCTGAAGCAGTTCTTAATTTAACTACTCGAATTACATTATCTTTCCCAGGCAATAATTCTAAAATTCTAGCCATCTTCCATCTTAATGGAGGCAGATTGTCCTCTTTTATTAACACCAGATCCCCTACTTTAGGAGGATCAGTAACTAAGGTCCATTTGTGACGCATCTGAAGTGTGTGAAGATATTGTTCACTCCACTTGATCCAAAACCGTTGAGAAATTGCATGTACTAATTGGTATCGTCCCAGTCGAGAATTAGGAATCTGGTCCCATTTATACTCTGGTACGGAAAACAAAGGTCGACCTATTAAAAAATGGGCAGGGGTTAACACCTCAAATTCTTCTGGGTCGTGAGATAAAGGAGACAAAGGTCTCGAGTTCAACACTGCTTCTATGCGGGTAAAAACTGTGGAGAGCTCCTCATAAGTGAGAACCTGTTCTCCAATAACACGCTTTAACAAAGTCTTAGCCGATTTTACAACCGCTTCGAATAATCCTCCAAAATGAGAAGCTGCAGGTGGATTAAATTTCCAAGTAATACCCTGAGCCCCGGCCTTATCTGCTAGCGCTTCTTGGACGTTCCGATCACGTAAATATTTCTGAATTTCGTTTAAATGTCTACTACTACCAATATAATTGGTTCCACAGTCCGATCGAACTACACTGGGCAAACCACGTCTAGAAGTAAATCTGGAGAGCGCCGCTAAAAACGCTTCCGTCGATAGATCACCTACGACTTCTAAATGAACTGCTTTAGTAGCAGAGCAAATAAAAACACACAAATAAACTTTAAAAGATTTTGCCTGTCGGAGCCGAGAGGCTTTTATGAGAAAAGGTCCGGAAAAAATCAGTTTGCACCGTATGGAAAACGCCAGTAGCATTCACCCTATCCGCTGGCAAGTCTGACATAACAGGCTCAACTGGGTTGGCCTTAGTCCTAAAACATGAAATGCATTTAAACAAATGACTTCGAATAACCTGACGTGCAGAAATAATCCAAAATTTAGTTTGCAATATAGCCTGAAGGGCAGTTGTCCCAGCATGACAATGTAATTTGTGATAATAAATCACGATTAATGAGGTAAGAGCATGCGATTTAGGCAATAACAATGGATGCTTAGAGTTAAAGGTTAAATTAGATCTCTCGAGACGACCGCCGACTCGAAGCAAGCCAACCTCATCAAAAAATGGCTTCAACCTTCTTAATGAAACTGAACAAACTTTATTTTTCTTTAATAAATCAATATCTTTCGAAAAGGCTTGAGCTTGAACAATTTGCACCAGTCTTTCCAAAGCGTGATTACGCTCTTTCACTGATAAAGGACCGAAAATTTTATGTTTAAGGTTAAGAGTGTTATGACAAAACCGTAAACAATAAGCAACTACGGAAATTAAAGTTGATAACGAACTATATTTCTCTATAAATGACGTATCCACCACAGCAATCGACGAAACAACTTTAGAAGATTGCTTTCGTAACCCTGGCAATGGTTCTGCCATTTTAACCATATTACATGGCCAAGAATCCAGGCTTGATTTCAACCAATTTGGCCCCCACCAAAGGTTATGCGACAGGAGCTCTTTCCCTGTACAACCACGGCTTGCAACATCCGCTGGATTTAGCTCTGAAGGAACATATCGCCAATTTAATTTTAAATTACTATTGTTAATCTGCAAAACACGATTTCCTTCAAATGTCTGCAACATATGAGGTGGATATTTCAACCATGAAAGCACAATAGTACTGTCAGACCAACAGAATATGTCGTCGACAGAAATTTTATCTTGTATAGCTTCTATCACGTATGCAACTAGTTTAACCAGCAAAGCCGCACCGGATAATTCCAATTTGGGAATAGTCAATTTAGATTTAATAGGTGCCACCTTAGATTTGGCCATCACTAGACTTATCTTAACTTGACCACACTTATCTACCACCCGTAAGTAGACTGAAACTCCATACGCTTTCTCTGAAGCATCAGCAAACCCATGAAGCGAACAATTAACTATTTCATCTGCTAGGATAAAACGATCTATTCTAATAGATTCCAAAAATGTTAAATTTTTGAAAATAGTTTCCCACTGATTCAAAATTTCTGGCGGTGGACATTCATCCCACGCCAGCCTTAACATCCAAAGCTGTTGAAGCAAAATTTTTCCTTGTAAAATAACCGGAGTGATCCAGCCCATAGGATCAAACATCCGGGCAAGAGTAGACAGTATAGATCTTTTAGTCCAAACCTTATCAGGACTCAAATGAGTATTATAGGTGAAGTTATCCGTTACAGGATTCCATTGTATTCCCAGGATTTTAAAGTAACCCGGTCCATCCGTCTCAAATACGTGAGGTTTTTCATGATATTCAGCCGGTATATCTTCAAGTAACCGTTTATCATTGGACACCCATTTGCGTAATTCAAACCCGCCTGACGCAAGTATATCTATCAATTCTTGTTTCAATTGTCGTGCATCTGATAAGCTGGAAGCACCACTTAAAATATCATCCATGTAAACCGAATTCCGGAGAACATTAGCAGCATTTTCATACTGACAGGTATCCAGGGGAGATCCACTGTTGACTGTTACATCATCAGCCAGTTGGTGCAACGTGCGTATAGCCAAATACGGACTACATTTCATTCCATATGTAACAGTTCGAAGTTCGTAAAGTTGTACTGGCAATTCCGCTGATTCGCGCCAAAAAATTAATTGAAACTTTCTATCCTCCTCCTGAATGTTTATCATTCTATACATCATCCGAATATCCGTAGAGAAAGCAATCTTAGGTAACCTAAACCGGGAAATCACCTGCATAACATCCTGCTGCAACTTTGGTCCAGCGTGCAGACAATCGTTAAGCGAATAGCCCGATGAAGTAATACAACTAGCATCAAACACGACCCTAATTTTCTCGGAACCTGATTTAAATATGCCATGATGCGGAATCACATAATACGGTTCTTGAGGATCTCCAACATAAGGTGCCATGTGCCCCATATCTTCGTATTCCCTCATGAACTCTACGTATTTTTCTTTTAATCTTGCATCAGATTGTAGACGTTTTTCCATAGAAAAGAATCTCTTCAAAGCTTGTGTCCGGGAATCACCTAACACCGGCCCTTCAGAGAGAAATGGCAAACGCACTTGGTAGCGTCCTGATTGTTCGCGTTTATAAGATTTTTTAAAAATAGCCTCACATTCTTCATCCTTAGGATTTACAATCTGCGAAGGAACCTCCTCAATTTCCCAAAATTTTTCCAAAATAGAATTAGTATTAACAAGAAAAGACTGTGTTATATTCAAAGTATTTTCTAAATTATAATTGTAAGGACCCTGTAAAATATATCCAAAAACAGTATTCATAGCATATGGTAATCCTTTGGTACGGATAATGTCACCACCTAACAGAATATCCCCTAAGACATCTGCACCTATAAGAATATCAATCTTACCACTTCTATAAAATTGTTTATCTGCCAATTGCAGTCCTTTATAACAGTTAATTAATGAACTTGGTAACGAATAAGCAGGAAGCTTATCTGAAACTTTATTTAAAACTAATCCTGTAGTGGAAATCAATGGTTCAGGTGTATGCTGTGGCACCATTCTCAAAGTCACCTGACCTCTACATCCAGACAATTCATTACCTCCAATACCCTTGATCTCAATACAACCAGACCCACGAACACACAACCCTAACCGAGATGCACATTTCTCAGTAATAAAAGTGGATTGACTACCGCCATCTATTAAAGCCCTGGCCTCTTGAAAATTACCATATTTATCTGCCACACGAATAACTGCCGTGGACAACAAAACAACGCATCTAGTATTATCCGCAGCAGCATGTAAAACATTAGACACAGAGTTTAACTCTTTATCAGGAGATAATAAATTTGTCTCCGGCAAGCCCGTCTTTGCCTGAGACACAATACCTACAGTAGGACCGTCCACTACTGCCCCATTTTCAACCTGGGTTTCCAAATGAATTAACGAATGATGTCTATTAGAATTACATTTAGTACATGTCAATTTAACCCTGCAATCATGAATACTATGGTTATTTAAGCAACGGAAACATAATTTATTTCCAATAATAAACCTTTTCCGGGTCATTGGATTCATTTTAATAAATTTCTCACACTTATTAAGATAATGAGAACCATTACAACATAAACATTTTATTACCTGCTTCTGAGAAATACTATGAGAATAAGAAACATGTACTTTATGTGAAGTACCTCTATGACCCTCTGTAGTCTCCAAAATTTGTACTTCTCTTGTTAAAAATGAAATAAAGTTATCAAAAGTAGGTAGCTCCGAAGTCCCTCCATACTTGTCTTCAAATTGTCTTTTTAAGGATAAATCAATTTTATTTAAATTAATATACAACAATAAATATGACCATTCTCCAATAGGAAATTTTAATTTTTCTAATCCTTTAGAAGTCTCTAATAAAATATTTAAAAAAGATTTAAGTGAATTTAAATTTTTACCAATATGATTTATTGACAATAAAGTATGAAGTAATTTATCAGCTTGGAGTCTCTTATTTCCATACCTATTTTTTAATATGTCAAGCAATACTGAATAATTTTCACCTGTTATGGACAAATGTTGAACTAATGACCTTGCCTCCCCTTTCAAAGATCCATATAAATAATACATTTTTTGAGACTCAGATATATTATCATCACTACCAATCATAGATTCAAAAAGGTCAATGAAATGGACATATTCCTCAATTTTACCAGTAAACACAGGTAATTGCACACTTGGCAACATAATATTTGACCTAGCTTTATGAGCTTGGGTTGAAGATATATTTGCTTTAGGTAGATCACTAGTTTGGAACAACTCAGCATACTTAGCTTTAGAAATATAGTAAATATCATTAATATATTTAAATTTTTCCATGTGTTCTTCCGGACTTAAATCTAAGCCTGAATCTGATGCCAACTGTATATGCAATTCTTGAAATTCTTGAAATACCGATTCTAAATCCAAACATCTGGTTTTAAATAGTAAGGCATTCTCATTAGAATCCAACGCCGTATGGGAAAGAGAATGTATGGCTTCTATATTTGTAATGGTTATATCATAACGCAATTTAGACATTAACCTTTTACCACCCATCTTTAAAAACTACGTTTTAAAAAATGTAAATAATAAGAATAACTTTATAAACTGCCTATGTATGTCTGTCTCAACACAACAAAATTATACCCAAACACTATAATCGTTAAAAGTAGTCAATATTATCCGATTATTGAACAATACCTTTAACCCAATTTATAGGTAAATATATAAAACTACAACTTATTACAAGAATGCTTACTTTTGTTACCATCTGAACCTCAAGACATGTAACAACGTGCGCGTGTAATAGTATGATGCAATAATGTTGGTATAGACTACATAGACTTATAACTTTATAGCGGGACTTTTATAAACTTAAACACAATATATGTAATATAAATATATTGGTGAATATTACGTGTAGTGTAAATTATGCACTTTAATTCGATAAACCAATCCCACAAAGGAGTATTCTTTGTAAGGCTGCCAAAGCAAACTAAGTAGGTATATATTTAAAACTTCGAATGGACGTCCGACTCGAAGGAACAAAAAAGTTTGTGGGGTAAACCTTCTTTAGTTGTATAACCTCGGATTGGATCTACACCCTGGGTTGTAGGAATTTTAGGTCGCTGGTATTTAAAAGCTATACGCGATACTTAGATTACCTTGGCGGCACGTGTTAAGATGAAAAATACCAGAAAATAATAAATATATATTGAATTATATCTAAACTCACCCCTTTGGCTGCGTTTATCTATATAGTGCGCACTAACACTGACTCAACTAAAATTATCCATGGTTTTCTAATTTTTAAAGTCCACATAAAGTTTTGCACAACATCGTAACTTTGTAACGGCGGCCATTGTGTCCATGCTTTCTTCTAGCCAATTAACACACGCGAGCGTGGCGGATAACCAATCTCCGTTAAGTAGTGGGAGGGAAATAGATATATTATATACAATATAAAATAAATGAGACAAGTGTATAATGTGTGTTGCATTAAAATAATAATAATGGTAACAAAACTAAACACTCTTTATAAGGACAATTTTAATGTTTTTTTTTAATGAATAATAAAATTGTTAAAGAAGAACAAGAAGATTGTGTGTTGTATTTACAATACATGAAATATCAATTAATAATAAAGAATATATGTATAATGGAGTTCTAAAATCAATATAAAAGCGACAAAAAACAAGCTCACTTTGAATCCATTTATAAAATTGAATTTAATTGAATTCGACAAAAGTTTACTTATCACAACATATCTCTATCTAGTGGAAAAGTATATCGTAAACTTTAGAATTAAATCGATTTGATATATTATTAAGTAATTTATATTTCGAATAAAAATATTTTTCGATTTTATTAGTTGTATACATTTATATATGTATATGCCAACCCGCACTTGGCCAGCGTGGTGGACTATGGCCTGATCCCCCTTGTACTGAAGGGAGGCCAGTGCCCAGCAGTGGGACTTTAAAAAGGGCTGAATGCATGCAGTTATATAGTCTATACTAATATTATAAAGTGGTAAAGTTTGTTAGTTTGTGAGTTTGTGATGTTGTGATGTCGTAGGGGATAATCTTTGGATCTACTGAACCGATTTAGATGAAATTTGGCAAAAAGGTAGTTTGAGACCCTGGGAAGGACATAGGATACTTTTTATCCCGGAAATCATCCCTTAAAGAGGTGAAAATGGGGATGAGAGTTTGTATAGGAAATCAACCTAGGGACGAACCCGAGCGAAGCGAGTCTGAGTCGCTAGTAGCAAATATATGGGGAAGGTATTGGCTTCTTAAATACATTTTATATTAGCGCGGAAGACCATAAATTCATATAATTTGTATACTTATAACTAGATCAACAAAGATGGTTATTTCACTTCGAGCCCCGTCACTCACTTTGCCACCGCACATATTCTATGTTGTTTTGTTCTTCTTTTATTTGCAGCTTATTGTGTACGTGATTTCTGTTAGTTTTATTTACATATAATTTTTTAACGTGAATACTTTATAAATAATTTAATTTTTATATACGTATAAGCGATAATTGTAAAGAAAATTGATCTTTGTATTGAGTAAAAGAAAAAAGCTATACACAGATAATACATAAATAAGGAATCAAGCTGTCATATAAATGTTTAATTGAAACTAAATTTTAAACTTCAAATGAGGATTGTTTGTTTTTTTAGTAAATCAAGAATCGTTAATGAAGTGTTTTTAGAGTCATAAAAACAAATATACAGAAGGAATAAACTATATAATTTCATTAGTAAGAAAGTATTGGTATAAGCTATATAGCGGTTGAGGGAAGAGAGGGCATTATCAGCTTTGACAATCAAAATATTATTTTTCTATAGTTTATTATAATGTACCAAAAGTTAATGTTATTAGTGGTCATATACATATGTACACATAAATTCATTCACTAATAGTCAATATGCTATATAATGTTTATATATCGCCCTTAACGCTTGTTCTAGAATCTTGCACAAACGTTTCTTGTACATCAAAGTGTGCATTAAGGAACGATTTTAGGATTTTTTGATGATGGAAGCTTCATTTTTGAAGTTTAGAAATCGATGCTTAGAAATGTTTATTATATTAAGTCAAATAAATCATGGTCAGATGATATTCGTATCAAAAATAAAAAAATTATATATATTTTTTTAAATTAAAAAAAAAAATATATTAAAATAATATTAATATATTAATTTGATTATTCAAGTTTATTCATATCACGTGTTCACGTTAAAATCTTTATAAAAACTATTTTTGATTATTAAATACTTTAGTGTCTACTTAATGTTATATTACATGAACTACAATACATATTTTGAATATTAAATCTTTATTTTTTAAATCACAAGCTTTTGGATATTTTCTGTTTCTTTTGTTTTGTTCGTCTTCTAACAAAATATGATTATATTATGCATGATTATTGATTAATGTAAAAAAATATCACATTTGAATTTTTAGTACTCTTTTTGTTATTTAAATAACTGTTAGCATGCTTTATGTCAGCTTTAATTTTTATTATTTAGTAATGTAGCTGTTACGTAGGTGTAACTTACTAATAGCTTGACCGAAATTACTCTATGGCTTTCATACAGCAAAACATTTTATGTACACGTTTACGTAGAAAAAGTTATGAATGCATATTTTAAATTTTTGCTCTATAGAGTCAAATTTTATTATACAGAGCATTTTTCGCGTCACTCCAGCGAAAACTGTCTCAATGTTAAACGGGCTCGAAACATTTTATTATTATAATAATCATATTTTGTTAACGATTTTGCTTTTGTGTGGCGTATGTGTATATTGGAGGTTTATTTTGTTGAATTTTTAAAGGGTTTATTATATATTCTTATCATTTTTCACAATAGGATGAAAATGAAGGTCCCGTCACAAAAAGTATTCGACTCACAGCTGCCTTGATATTGAGGAATATCGTCATTTACTCGAACACCGGACGAAGGTAAGATGTTTTATGTTGTTTTTTTTTAATTAAATCAAATTATATGTATTTTTTTTTCTGTTTTTCAATGTATTTTATTAATAATATTTTTCAACAACTTGTATGTAATGTTTGACTTTGAATTAAAACAGTCGTCATTTTTAATCGTATCGATTAATTATTTTAAATTTTGGCCCCTGTAATTAAAGATAACATATTTTCATACTAATTCTCAATCTCTGTTTTGCCTATATAGACTGAATATCCAAAAATCCTGTCTAAACCTATACCTATTCCCTATGAGGAATCTAATGTAATCTACTTAACAAATTTGAAATTGGTAACATTTATACTTTCTTAGATTTCGTCATCATTGAGTGAAATAGATCATTTAATTTTTGTTTGATTTTGTATGTGGGTGATAATCTCTGGAACTAATGAACCGGTCCTAAAAGTTCTTTCACTTATAGAGAGCTACACTATCTTTGAAGGTTAAAGGCTATTTTTTTTATTTATTTTATTTATTTAATCTTTATTGCACACAATATAAATATAAAAAAAAAAAAGGTACAAGTATTGTTGCGTTTAAATTTCACATAAAGCGTGCAAAGGCGGTCTTATTGCTAGAAGCAATCTCTGCCAGACAACCTTTGGTGAAAGGATTTAACATTCGAAAACGGGACGGTGCTATTTAAAAACTGGTAAATTAATATAAGATATACTTACACATAAACAGGTACAATATAATATATACAAATAATATAATACACAAATAATTTGATTCTATATATACTAATAAATATGAATATATATATATACATATATATAGATACATATATACATACATATATACGTACACGGATATGTAATACAATATACATAGATGCTAAGAGTAGTAACATGTACTAACATGTCATAGTTATTGAAGCGATAGATAATAAAGTGTTAGACGACGTTTAAATGTGCTTAGCGAAACGGAGTGGCGGATATCGGGAGGAAGTATGTTCCACAGCTTAACCGACTTGACAGTAAAAGAATTGGCGTAGTACTGCGTGTAGCATGTTGGGAGTTTTAGCCGATTATCATGCCGCGACCGAAGCTCGATGCCAGAATGATCAGAGCCAAGGAAACAAAATTTCTCTTTTAGGTAACTAGGATAGGCAGGGTTATACAGAATGGAGTAAAGAAGAGAAAGGATGTGCAAATTGCGTCGATGTCGAATATTAAGCCATTTTAGCTGTTCACGATATTGGGAGATATGATCAAATTTACGCAAGCCAAAAATAAATCTAATGCATAAGTTTTGCAGGCGTTCCAGTTTATTTAGATGTTCATCAGAAATATCCAGGTAGCAGCAATCGGCGTAGTCTAAAATTGGCTATATTTTATTTTGATTGAAAAAAGTTTGCAGTTTTCAATCTTAATATTTGCAAATCAAGTCGGAGCAAAATGAGCTAAATAGCCAGTTTATCGGCCTGCGCTGGTCAAATCGTTGTCTGTAGATGAAAATAATGTTTATAATTAAGGGCGAACTCGAGCGAAGCAAGCGTGAGTCATTTTATAATTATAATATTTTTATTTCAGAATACTACGTTCCTACGAAGCGCACTTAGCGTCCATAGCGCTTAGTAACGTTGAGGCTTCACGAACGATCGCCCAAGTGCTGTACGATATGAGCAACATTTGAGAATCGCTCCCGGGCTCGAGCCCGAAGTGAACTGATTTGTGCAAATGAAATATAATAGTGGACTATTTTATACTGAATATGTACAATTGTCTTAATTAAGCTACTTTTTGTTTTATACAAGTTAATCTAGTTTTGCTTAAGACTTTATAATTATAAAACTTAGATTGTATAGCACTGTGGTATGAAGTAATGTCACTCTTTAAGCCTTTACAACGTAATAGAAGGTTATACAATAAAGATACTTTGGTATTTTAATGTATTCAGCCCTTTTTAACGTCCCACTGCTGGGCACGGACCTCCCTTCAATACGAAGGGGATCAGGCCATAGTCCGCCACGCTGGTCAAGTGCGGGTTGGCGGTATTTTTAATAATAGACATAATTTTTGTGGTTGCTATACAGCTATAGTGGCACTGTACTTCACATGTAAACTGCTTAGTTTGAATAATTTGTCATTTGTGTATACTGTACAGTGTATATAAATAGGAGTCTCTCACAGGAATCGAATCTAAGATCTGCGATGTACTATGCGATATGATAAACACCATACTGATGCCATGACTATTTTTGTTGACCTGACCATAATGGTGGTAATATAATTACTGTTTAACTTAAATTAAAAAAAAAACCTTTAGGGGTGAATTTTTTACTTGAAATATATGAGTTATTCACACCCTGGAAGTCCATACATTTGTAATAATAATTAATAATAACCATGGAAATCGGCATACAATTTCCCTCGATATCGTGTTAAATAAAAAAAACATACACTCGTATTATGTAATCCTTCTTTTTTGAAATTGGTCAATGAGTAATGTCAGTGGCGACGCACGAAACATATTACATTTAGTAAATAAAAATCCCATTGATCGTATCCATGCCAATATCGTATTTATGTCACAAGACTTAAGGTATATATTGCTTTTAAGCTGATTAGTACTTATATATGAGTATATTAGTATGGATTCATTTATTAAATGGGATTTTAATGTTGCTACGTAAAATGTATGTAATGTAATGTATATTAAGCATGTTAAACATCGAGAACCAAAAATCAACATAAATTCGCAAAAAATTTCGAAAAGATAGTTTTTATCTCATACCTATACTTAAAAATCAAATAACTAAACTTAGCCTGACTCGGGATTTGAACCCAGAACCTTTGGATCTACTTACTTTCTAGGCACAGCAACACAACAACGTTCTGAAGTGCAAATGGCTGCGCAGTAGCAATATTACTGTAACAATAGTAATTAGATTTTTGTATAGTTTCAAAACGGGACAGTTATAATATGAGTGTTTTTATAATCTGCGAAATTTCAATATTAACTTGTATTTAGCCTAAATTATTATCGATTTTAAGAAGTTGGTATATTTTTAATTTTTAATATGGATCTGACAATGTATTACAAAATGTAACTTTTGTTTCAAAATTTAATTGTATTACTAAATTAATGTTGGCAAGTAATTTATTGCAGAAAGATTTTGTAATAAATATAAACTAAATATCTTAGTAAAGTATTTTTGTAAGGTAAATTCACGTTTAAGTGTGAATTTAAGAAGCGATGAAAATCAGTTCTTATAATTGAAATGATTCAATTATATATTTTTTTTTCTTTAAAATAAGGTTTACTACATAACCTAATTTTTATAAAATGGTTTGGTAAAAGTTAATGATTTCGTACAGTGTGTGTTAACCCTTAGAATAACTTAACTTTTACACGTGCAAATAAAAAATGCGATTAGAAATGGCGGCTTAAACAAAGCATAAGTTTAAGCTATAATGGTTTATTTGGATTAAAGCGTAATAAAAATTTATTTTGGGAATAATGCTCTAACAGTACCTACAATATCTAATATATTAATTAAATATTACTGAATAGATATTGCTTTATTTCATTATTAACGTTCATTTTATTTATTATTTGAGAACATTTTGGATCATTTTACGTTTAATGTAGGTATAATATAATTGAATTGATTGGTTCGTAGCTTTTTTGCACCCATAATCTCGATGCTTATGAAATAAAATAAAATAAAAAAAAATAAAATATATATATATGTATTAAATTTTTTTTGTCGTCTGTACTGGCGAGTGAGTAAAGACGGGGAAGTTTTCAAAGCGAAATTTAATAGAGGCGAAGCTATAATCCTATTTTTTATCTGCACGAGATTTACATACAATAAGACTAAATACTTTCATTATCTAACGAATGGACGTAAACTTAAATAACTTTTATATACCTATCTATGTATGCCTGTCAACTCAAGAACTACAGCTCTAATATGCTTGATTTAAAGACATTTTTTAAGGAAATTTGTCTTATTAGAGTGTGGTTTGAAACTGTATCTTAAATTATAATAATGAAGTGAAGCGTGATTGTATGTAGATGTAACACAAATTAAATGTTAATTGCGAAATAAATCATTAGATCATTGAAATTATTGTCTTATAATATTTTCCATATCCATACTAATATTATATATGTGAAAATTTATGATGATGGATGAATGGATGTTTGTTCTTTCACTCAAGAATGGCTGATGCATCTGGCTGAAATTTGGCAAGAGTTAGATTATAGTCTGGAATAGCACATAGGTTACTTTTTATCCCGGAATATGTATGGTTCTCTCGGGATAGATTTGTTTTTATCTAGGGACGAACTCGAAGCGAAGCTAAGGTGAGCCTTTACTTAATATATAATATGTATATTTCCTTTTCCCGCTTTCCACCATTTTGACAACCACATACTAAAATGAATTCTATGACATAAATATTAATAATTGAAACTCATCTATTGAGTTAATCATAACCCAGCAAAATATAATAGTGAAACAATTGGACTATTTTATTTATTCAATGGTCATTTTTAAAATGCTCATATTGTAGTTTATTTTTTTAGACGATGTAGGACGATTATCGATATATTTAGCTTGAATTCTTTACCTTGTGTTTCCTTGCGCTATCCATACTTAGTGCTTGCACCTTACCGTACCTTCGACAATAGCCCTAAGTCATAGTCTATTTATCTACTAAATTTCATCCAAATCTGCTTAGCCGTTTTAGCGTGAAGAAGAAATATAAACACTTAGAAATTTTCTCAATTATAATAGTCCGATACTAGTATACTAGAACATCAGTGGAATTTTTGAAGTCAAACTTCTTTAAAGACATATTGAGTAAGTTTGAGATATGCTATATTTTTAGTTTCGAACCCTATTAGGTACTTTAGCGGCCGTATAATTAACTTTTTCTATACATATATTTATTTGAGGTACTACTCACACTTGACTAGTTTTAATTATTTGTGACCTCATTAATATATCCCTCCATCACTTGAAATACTAAATTATACGAATTTATTTCTACAAACTTGTATTAAACGACATTACATTAACTCTATAAACTTTAAAAACTACGTTTATCCCGAGCGGGAACAAAAATAGCGACCTTTGACAAAAAAAAAAACTACGTACCATTGAAATCAGTGTATACAAATGACAAATAAAATTTCATTTTACAAAATGTTAAACCCATATTTTAAAGCATGCGTTTACTTAAAAAGGTGTTAAAGTTTTAAATATTCATTTTGATGTGAACATATTTTGCAATTCAATGCTATCGCTTTTTCCCCAATGTTCAATTTACGTTTCGTATAATTAAATTTCCGGTGAGTGTGACTGTGAGGGCGCGGTACACGATTTCCATTCTTTTGTACGGTTTAGATTTTTTTTTTTATAGTTTGATTCATTAGGTTAGATTTATATTGAATTTAACTATAGTTTGCTGTTCGTGCGATATTTTTTCATTTCGGCCTGAAAGAATGACAATAATTTATCAAATAACTGAAATAAAACTAAAAATATTTATTTAAAATTCAGCCTTCATAAATTTTATTTAAACACATTGAATTCAAATAAACTGTCGTGATTTTGAAGTAAAATTATTTTTATACTTTATAAATTTTCTATTACTAGGGATATTATAATTATATACTTAAGTGATATTATTGTTTTGCTTTTTGAAGTGAAATTTCTTTAGAATCGTTATTATTTGAAACTCGATGAAACGGAAATGCGACACTGAAAAGAGACAAATACATAAATATATATTATTAAGCCGGTGAGAGAATGAGATAGAATACATTTCCATGTTGCCATGGTAACCGTTGTTATTGTTTGACAAATATATAATAATATAGTCTTCCGCATAAGATATTTTATAAATATATAATTGTAATATGTCTAACTTGCCTTATTTAATTATGGATTTGTTTTAATTTAATTGCGATATTTGCCAAAGAAGTTTCACTTCTACCGTGAGTGAATTGCATACACATAAACTTTTTTTTAACACGCTTTTATTAGCTTGACCTGTATGTAACTATGTATGTATGTAACGGAATCTTTGAACTTCATTTTCACCTACTTCTAGGAGTCTGATTAACATGGAAATTTGCACAGGGGTCAAGGACCGATGACAATACAATAATCTCATAACTTTATATTAAAGTCCTAACTAGGATCATCAGGATAAAAAAAATAAATTCAGATGAATTATCAGGTTATTTAGCCTATACCACTTGCTGAAAGCCAATGAAAAATAATGCTAAATGCTGCAGGAAAAAACGGTATTCTCTTTCTCTTGCTGCCGATTGGCCCTCTGCTACCTACGGCCTGTTCCTCTTTCTGGTTCCCCCCACTTTCAAAAGACAAATTTCCTTATTGGTTGCTGCTACCAATTGCCTCGTGTGCATGCACTCTCACTCCTCGAATATGATAATTGTCGCTGCTACCGAAATATTGCGCGCGCATCCGCACTTGCATATTTAAATTTCTTTAATATTTTAATATTTTGACAATTTTTAAAATTAAATGAATTTTTAAATTAACTTCATTTAGGGAGAAATCCTAGAAAGGGGGGTAATCCTCCTAAGGATAAAAAATTAATTATAATTGAAAATTTAATTAAAAAATTATAATTAAAATTAAATAATTGATTAATATAAAAAATATTTGTAATATAAAATAAAAAACATATAATAAATAAAAAAATTGATTTTTAAATGATAATTTATAGTTTAATACTGGCCGTGTTCCAATTTGATCGTGAACAATATTTAAATTCTTATTAAGAATCTCGTTTTAATATTTTGTTCTAAATTTTAAAGCATTTATAATATTTAATCTTTAATTTCAAAAATATTGATAAACACTTTTTCCGAATTCGAAATAGGAACTTTTTTTTTTTAATTTTCAAATTTTCCAAAATTTTCGAATTTTTTAGTTTTTAAATTTTCTGAAATTATTCAATTTTTCACAATTTTCAGAATTTTTAGGCTTCTTGAAATTTTTTTTAATTTTTGCAAAATTTTTGTTCTTCCAAATTTTCAATCTTTTTTTCAAATTTCCTAATTTTTGGTACTATTCAAATTTTATAATTTTTTAGTTTTTAAACTTTTTGAAAATTTTTAAAATTTTTGAACTTTATCCAAATTTTCAATCTTTTTTTCAAATTTTTTAACTTTTTGATGTTTTCTAATTTTTCGATGTTTTCAAATTTTCCAAAATTTTCAAATTTGTACGGTTTTAAAGTTTCTAAAATTTTTCAATTTTTCAAAATGTTTACTTTTTGAAAATTTTTTAATCTCTTCAAAATTTTGAACTTTTTCCAAATAATCTAATTTGTTGAATTATTCGAATTTTCCAAAATTTTTGAAATTTTATCATGACACTCCAAAATTTTTAATTCTTTTTTAGTTATCGGAATCCAAATTATCGGGAGTTAAAATTGCTCTGTAGAGACCATAGCTGTGTAATAGATTGCTGACGGTCACTGCAGCATGTAGAGATTCTAGAACTGTTTGCTGTGATATGCTAATAATAACATCTACTGAAATTGCTATTTCATGAATTAGAATATGCAACATCTGTAAGCTGTACAGCGCAACTTTAACGATTGTCGGGCACTAAATTTTCACTCAATTTTAAATTCACCCAATCCAATATAAGGTGAGAAACGTGCCGATGGATGAATGGCAAGAGGGTGATTAAAAATGTCATGTCGCTAGCGTCAACCTCAGGGCACCGGGCACACCCTGTTGTATAAGAGCCTTACCCTTCTATCGGACCTCTGGGAGGGTTGACCGTTTAATTGTCCATTACTCGTGGGAACAAAAATGAAAAATGAAACTACAACACAAAGAAAAAGGAGACTGGAGAAAAAAAGACAAAAAGAATAGATAAAATTTCAGAACTCTCAAGTGATGAATTGATTGAGAGAAAACAAAAAAGGCGACTGTATATGAAAAATTATCGAGCCTTACAGTCGGAAAAAGATAGAGCTGCTCGCTTAGAGCACATGCGGCAACATAATGCTGAGATTCGAGCTTCACAATCAGAAGAAGATAGAGCCGCTCGCTTGGAGCATATGCGGCAACATAATTCATTCTTCAGTACTTTGAGACAAAAGGAACAAGAATTTATACAATAAAGGCGCAAGATCAACTTATTGTTGCTACACGAAATTTAGGTGATAAAAATGTGGAATCTGTTATACCTGATGATATTAATAAGACGGGAGGTCTCCCGAAGGTCTTGAAAATTTTCGTGGGGGCTAAAGTAATGTTGAGATCAAATATTGACGTGACAAAAGGTTTAGTGAATGGCAATATGGGTATTATCACTGAAATTATCTGGCCACATTTCCGACGTGATCAAGTATATGATTCAGACATACCATCAGTCCGTATCGACTTTGGTCAGGATGGTGTACATCTAATTAAGCCAATATCGATACAGTTTCCAGCAAAATATAGCTATGGTACTGCTGAAAGACGAATGTTGCCAATAACTCTGAGTTGGGCATCTACTGTGCACAAAATGCAAGGTTGTACAGTAGATAATGCGGTTATTTATTTGGGTTCTCGTTTGTTTGCTGCTGAACAAGCTTATGTAGCTCTAAGTCGCGGAAGATCACTAAATGGTATTCGAATAGAAGAACTTGATTGCTCGAAATTAACAGGAAAAGTTCTCTGTAATAGAGATGCTTTAGATGAAATGGAGAGATTACGTAGACAGGAATGAAGTGAATTTGGATCTATTGTGGAATATATAATATACAAAAAATCGAAGCGTTTGGTTATAAGTTTTTTTTAATTGTCGTCTTGACACTAAAAATTCAGAAAATAAATTATAGTTTAAAAAAACTAAAAAAACACGCTTTGATAGCAATCGAACTAAAAAGTAGAAAATAATTTTTGTTTAAGACAGTTTGTGTTACTGCAATATCAAATTCAACAATCAATTATCATAATTAATTCAGAATAAGATTAACATGAATATTAAGATATTAACAAAAATTCAAATGAAGTGAAAAAGCGTGGGGTGCTTGATATCGAATGTGAGGTTTATTTTATTTGTCACTATTTGCAATATCAGAATTATTGTAATAATATGATTAAGCACCCCACGCTTTTTCACTTCATTTGAATTTTTGTTAATATCTTAATATTCATGTTAATCTTATTCTGAATTAATTATGATAATTGATTGTTGAATTTGATATTGCAGTAACACAAACTGTCTTAAACAAAAATTATTTTCTACTTTTTAGTTCGATTGCTATCAAAGCGTGTTTTTTTAGTTTTTTTAAACTATAATTTTTAAACAATAACGACCGAGAAACAAGGTGAAGTAAATTTTGCAAGAAATCTGAAAAGAAAGAAATATTTAAAGATATTGGATCAGCAATGAGACCAGATGTTCGATTTTACAGTAACTGCAATTTTTTTTATTGAGATAAATCTGCTTTAATGCGATACCTCAACTAGTTGTCGAATCCCTTGGAATTGAACCGATAATATAATAATTCAATTCAATTTTCTTGTTAATGGCTCCAAAACGTGCCATTTGAGCACAGATTACTTCGCCAATGTCTCGTATAGTAGAATGGAGAAAACACGAAGGAGATTGGTCAGATAAAATAATAATTAAGAGTCACGAGGACATCACTAGTTCAATTATTTTAAACCGCGAAAGCCTTCATAATGATAATATAACATAAATATTAATTTTATATCAAATTTAGGTCACATTTGGGAATGTATGAAGTTTTGTCAATACAATTACGTATGCAAAATGCTTGTTAATTTTATGCGCCATTTCATTTTCGTTGTTCGATTTATATAGTATACCGTTGATTGTAATGGACGATTGATTTATGAATTTTCAATTCAAAATACAGTTATATTAATATTAATCTATACATATAATAAAATAAGGCAGTGGTAGCCCAGTGGTAACGTGCTCGCTTGGGAAACCGAGTGAAGCGGGTTCAAATACTGGGTCTCGCACCTCTGATATTTTCATGTGCGAATCATTTCTATCATGATTACCACTTGCCTTACGGTGAAGGAAAACATCGTGAAGAAACCTGCATGTCTGAGGAAACTTAGCAAGTTTTCGAAAGACATGTGAAGTTCGCCAATCCGCACTTGACCAGACTATGCCCTGATTCCCCGCGTATTGAAGGGAGGCCCGTGCCCAGCAGTGGGACGTTAAAAAGGGCTGAATGCAATACAATACAATAAAAAATAGTAACAGTGAAATCTGTACATGGAATATTTAAAAAAAAATGACTGATACGTATCGTGTACAGAATATAGACCCTGAGATAGTGGTTGTTGAAACTTTTGTCAGTTTGTATGTATGTCTGTTTATCGGTAGATCTATGTGCATTTAACGCAAAAAGGACTGAACGGATTTTAACCAAATTTTGTGCAAGACAATGTAGGTACAAGAAAACTTTAGGTCTTAGAAAGGCCTACAGAAAAGTTCGTAATAGCATTTGTCTATCTCCTAAGGTACATTCTCAATGACTATTTTTTATCCACTAAAAACGTATAGCAGGTACGCACCGAAGGGAAGTAAGGATATGTTGTCAGTGTTATAATAAAGCTGCCTACGGCTTTTATACAACGGATCCTATGGTTTATATGTTATATTTTTCTCATCGTTCCTTTTTCATCTGGAAAAATTACTCATATGCAAATAATGAAAAATATTTTTGTTGATAAAAATATATCGTTTTCATCTTTATCAAACGTCTGCACGTTGAATAAAATTGCCACGAGTACGAATAAAAACGTTGATTTCCGGGATATATGGGATTATATAGTAAAAAATTAGATAGTAGCTTAGGTATTCCAGGTGACAATTAAATTTTATTTATAAAATTATGTAGGATATGCCTTCAGGGGTTAAAATATTATAATATATTCGGCTTTGTGCCCAAAATAGGCCCATAACGGGGAATAATATTTTGTAGGATTACTAATATTAATCTTACAATTAGTGAGTAAATGAGAGTATGTTATTCCTTTTAGATTTTATCGGAATTAGTATAGAAATATTTATTTCTGACCTTCATTAACAGAAAATCTATAAAAATATATTAAAATTTATATCATTATTACCAATCATCGCTCTTCACCAATCCTATGTCCTTGCCTATCATCAGTTCATGTATGAAAATCTGATATTTTCAAATTACGCTGCTAAGGTCGCGGGCAAATGCTAATATATGTTTATTCGTAGTAATATAATTATAATGTATAGATATTCTATCCGTCGTGACACACATATCAATAAATCCGACCCGGATCGTCGCTCCGTGAAACTCAACCCTTATCAAATGTAAACTACCCGCCCTAATCTATTCTTTCAACCCTTCGTGTAGCTGTAAAGTAGATCTTTTAATATTTATGTAAAGAAAATTATTTTTACTGTATTTTACGTGTTAAAAATAACTTTTATTTCAAACTAGTTGACTCTACAGGATAGAGGTTGTCTTGTGCATGTTTTTGTTTGTCTTAGAAAATAGCACATTCGATTTTCATGTATTTCGCAATTTTCCGGGCAACTTTTTCTTTTCACTCTAAACCTTATGTGGACTACTATGTACATTTAAAGGCTGAAGATAAACAAATAAATCCTGACATGCTCAAGTTAGTAATTTACTAATTTTAGTATCCCAGGTGCCCTTCGTATTTATGTTATCACGGAAATTCTCAGAAAGGATAATTTTATTTTGACTTAATATACAAATGTAATTATATACCCTCACCCTCGCTTTCCTCGGGTTCGTCCCCAGCTTGCTTCCCAACACAAACTTTCATCTCCATTTCCAACCCCTTAAGGAATGATTTTCGGGATAAAAATTATTCTATGCCCTTCCCAGGGTCTCAAACTATCTTCGTACCAAATTTCACCTAAATCGGTTAAGTAGATCCAGAGGTTACCCCCTACAACCTCACAAATTCAAAAACTCACAAACTTTACCTCTTTATATTATTAGTATAGATAGCGTACTAGCGACTTACTCTCGCTTCGTTCGAGTGCGTCCTGAGGTACGAATAATTCCGTAATACAATGTTTTCATATATCTCTATTGGTTTACGCGACGCACGCCATTGAAGCTTCCAGACCGCAAGATTTTTTCCGACATCTTCAACAATCATCGTCATATTCAGAGAATTTTTAAAAAACTTTAATGAAAAATACATTTAATCCCTCTTCATGAATCTACGAGTATATTGGTGAAAACCGTATGAAAATTCGTTTGGTAGTTTATGAGTTTATCGCGTTCTGACAGACAGAATCGACGGGGAGACTTTGTTTTTTAATATGTAGTGTTGACTTTCCAAGTTAATTCTTATTTTCATTTGTGAAAAGTATATGAAAATTCGTACAGTAGTTCTTGAGATTAGCCCTTACAAACACAAACTTAGCGGGCGAGGGACTTTAATTTGTAATATACGTATATAGTAAAGATATATAAATTAGTTTTCTTAATTTTTCCATATTATTGAAAAATATTCCATATTTTACTTATGACCATTTTGTTTCGTCCGTGGTTTTGAATAATGAATGACCATTCAGACCTGTCCTTCGCTACACCATAACGAATAATTTTCATGTTAAATTTTTGTCTACGCTTGTGAACCGACATGTGACAACATCTATAGTCAATCACACGTGTCAGTTCGTGCATGAAATTTCACAATAAAGCTCCATATTGGAATTGTAAAAATTTCAACAAGCAGAGCTTTCATCGATTTCGCATTTTGATTGGTCTAAATCTTTTGACATAATCTTAATTGCTACTTGACATTGGCAGACATTAAATGAACGGTTAACCATAATAGATACGTAGAAATCTCGATATGATTTTTATCTTAATTTGCATGAAGTTTCATTTATACTTATAAATAAAATAGAAGTGTTTGTATTAAACTATGAAATTCAGTTATTTGCGTGATGAGAAAGTCCAAATGATGAGACGGCACGTTTGGCTCAGTTTGTAATGACCCTACTTTCTGTGCCAGCGGTCGTGGGTTCGAGTCCCGCTGAGGGCATTCATTTGTGTGATGAGCACAAATGTTTGTACTCCAGTCATGGCTGTTTATATTTATAATATGTATGTATTTAAAAGTTATATATGTGTAGTGTATCAACTATCTGGTATCCATAACACAGGCCTCGTAGCTTATCATGGAACTAGATGGTGCTGTGTGTTAATGTCTCAACATATTTATTTATTTATTTTAATGATGAAAGAATTGTCGGTCTATTTGTATCCCGTCTCTGGAATATTTGAAATGATTTTAGTAGGGCCATCACTAGCCCACTTTTATAAGCGATATTAATCCATACAGTCGTCAAACGAAAGCGATCTACACAGTAGACAGGGCAATCGTGCGGTTGAATTGCACCCGAATGTCATACGTTCTTTTATATGGCAGTAGGGAAGCTTCTTTAGGGTTGCCATGATACACGATATGATAAACTACAGCGCTTTAATTTCAAAACCGTCCGCCATGAAAATTGAAATTTTTAACAACCTACCTTTGACGGGATTTCTTTTAAGATCAATGGCGATCACCTATTTAGTGTGTGGATTTTTATACTATGATAACTGTAAGTACTGAAGCAAAGAGAATATATGTATTTATTTATCAAGGATGAGCGAGTTCATAATGCGTTTAACATTATATATTTATTTATTAAGGGATAACCAACAAAAGGTTTAAAAACAATTAGATACATGTTCTTTTAATTATAGATTATACAACATGCAATATCAAGTCAGTAATATTAGTGAATTTTAAAATAATTTAATTACAAAGTACAGTAAAAAAATAATAAGTTAATAGATAAAATTGAAATTATATTCATAACCGAAAATAGAAATTAGTAACCCCTTTGATCATTCTTCTCAATCAATGTATAATAATATAGTATAGTAATTAACGTGATGCAAAAGTTTAATTGTTCTAAATTTTGAGTTTCAGCGAGCTCGTTACTTCACAAGACATTCTTCAGTTTATATCTTGCAACTTGTAGCACAGTTGCTGCAACTTTAGCCTTTTGTAGCGTTCCAGTTAAAAGTTGGACTGTGAAAGTAAGTATACCTAATAAGACATATTGTTTAAATTTTAAATATTTTTCTAACTAGAAAATGCAGTACTAAAACACGTGAATAAATTGTTCAATAAACCAGTATAAAGTAAGATATATTAGGTTTCAAAAACTACTGAGATTCTTAGAGAATTGAGTTATAACAAAAGATATTTTGCAATTTAATATATTATTAGATTGTATTTGTTTACTTAAGCAAAGCTTAGAGATTATTATCAGTAGCGCCAGTAATGTCATTTAGATTTTTTTAGGGTTTCTAACAGTTTCGTCATGTCCGTGTGTTTGTATGTCACAATAATTTTACTTGGAGGCTATTCGTAATATACAATACTTACCTGTAGACAATGCTGTAGGTAAATTATAAAAAATAAAAATATTAGTTAATAGATGTAATGTATATGTAGGTGCAACTAAGAGGTGATAAAAATTAAGTATTGTGTAATTAATTTTGTGTACTACTTTTTTGGATTTACGCGAATATTTGAAATTTTACAGCAGACAATGCTTTACAGCAATCATGGTCACGGGAGAGACTGACTGAAACGGAAACCAAAAATAAAATTAAATCCGCGAAAAAATCCTAAGAGGTAGTTGTATTTAATTTTGTGTGTTAAGTATCTTTGGATAGGTCTTAAAAACGAGATAGATGTTAAACAACAGTTTTATTAAAGCCAATAGTTGTTTTATTTTCTTTTAAAGTCGTAAACATTGTGTCCCTCTTCACAGATAAAGTATCGATGTAGCCCTACACAATTCATTTTTGATAGCACTTCTTAACAGCAACTTATAATAAAAATAGAAGAATGATTACAAGTCTAAAGTAACTAACTCTTGCCCATGTCTTTGTATGCGTTATAAGGACCTTAAAAAAATTGCTTGTATCGTCTATAATTAGCCATCTCGATGTCAGTGTGGTTAACATTAAAGCGAATTTAATGAATCTGTAATTTACTAGAGTCTGAATATTTACTCTAAAAGTGATAATATTATAAAGATTAAATTAAAAGATAATATTTATGTTAGTTTTGATATGGCTACCGTATGTACCAACATATGTCGATAAAATAGTCTAGCTTTTTATTAATCTAGAATTTTTAGGCACGATATTGTACTTCCAGAAATTACACAATCATACAATTTTTACCTTTTTTATATCTTATATATTTAAACGAGCAATTCTTGTATATTTATATCTTTATATATTTATTTATACCGGCGATCTCGGAAACGGCTCTAACGATTTCGCTGAAATTTGGTATGGGGGGGCTTTCGGGGGCGAAAAATCGATCTAGATTAGTCTCATGTCTGGGACAACGCGTGTTTTCGAGTTTTCATGCGGTTTTCTTTTGCATTATTCTACGCAGAGTATGTTCGATATTTATGTTCGTATTTCTTACACTCAGGCATAAGCATCGTGGTCAAGCGACCAAGGTGCAAGATTAACATTATATGGATCATATTGGATAATGGATACAAAGTTCTACTTTTTTTTGTATTTATCCAAGTTTTTAGTTTTTTTTTTTAATCTAAAAAATATGATATAACCAAAAAGAACACCGAGCGAAGCTCGGTCGCCAGGTACTACATTTATTAATTTAATTATTAATATGCAGAAATCTATTAAAATCCAAAATCCGGGAACACAACAAAGTAAATTGTGTAGAAATAAATCAACATTCATCTTTACGAGAAAGAAACGAGACAAATAATAGCGGTTATTTCTGTCTGACTGGTATTCAGTCAAATGCTCTATATTATACGGTAAAAAGTTAGCAATAAAAAATGAAATAAAAATAAAAGGAACATATGTATACTTCTCTTCCTTGCAATTGTAAATCGATATTACTATTTTACCACGAACGTATGCAAACAACTAAATTGAAATACATTTAATTAATTGCTCAAATGAAAGTGAAAATACACACGTTTTTCGTTTTAAACTATAAATGCCCTTGGGAAATTCCTCTATGAAGGCTTGCGAGCATAACGAATATTTTTAATGGAAAACAAAGCACACCGATAGTATATAAGCTGTGGAATTAACAGTAATTAAATTGGTATCAGTGACAAAATTGCTTGCGGTAAGGAAAGCTTCATGGGATTATTTATTAATTTTAATCAAAAACAACTATGTTTTACATTATTTACTTAAGAAAAGCTCGTGGGTCCTATTCGCTGACTTTGCTTTTAAAGTTAAGACAGTTGTGGGAGGAATCTGTTTCATTTAGTAATTCGTGACTCTGAAACTTTTTGGGAAAACCCTAAAAACCAGACAATCCCACGGGAGTCTCTTACCTATAAAATATATTTACACAAAAAATATTAAAAGTTATTGCATAAATTAATTAAAAATTACAAACTGTACAGGCCATTCCGGGGTATTTCGCATCTATCCGGTGCTCTCTACCGTGTCTGTTCTGCTGCTGGTGCTTTCACTACACTTGCTGCATAGTGTTCTCCACTCTAACACATGTTGACTACATCGACTGTCAATGCATCTGGACCTGGAGACACGACCATATCTGGCTCACATCCATTTTAGCGTGCTAATTCTGCATGCAATGTCGGTTACTATAGTTCTTTAGGGAATGATTTAATTTTGAATTCTATCAATCAGAGAAACTCAAACCCTCACGCTTTACATTGCTCGCTGAGTGACCTTGCATTTTCAGACCAGCCGGCAACCCTACGGTAAGTGTCCACGGGTAAGCCACTGGTTAATAACTGGTTTTTAGGGGGTTATAGTTTTGACAACTCTAGAATATGACGTATCCTCTCAAAAGGAATATTCTTTGGTTGGTTTTCTTTTGCAAAGTTGTGCCGGCTGCGTTTTACAGTTTGAGATAACTTTTAGCATAAACATCGAAAAAATCTATCCCATTTGTATTCCACAGGAACACAACCCACACACAGTCTTTCATATTTATAATTCGGCAATATATACATATATATATATATAGATATATATATATAATATATATATATATATATATACATATATATATATATATATATATATATATATATATACACACAATATATACATATAGGCATAAAGTTTGTCTACCTATATAAAATAAATTATTTGATCCAAGACAATCTCAATTAACATATTACAAATACACTTAAACTTACATGTAATGAAACTTAAAGAGCCCAGGCATATTGTTAGTCTGAACACGAGCCGAGCTAGGTTGCTATTTTCTAGGATTAAAGCGGACCTTTGTAATCTCTTGAATGTGCCACGAACCACGATAGTGAGCGACCTCGGGTGGATTCTTTAAAAATATTTAAATTTTATTGTAATATGGTGGGATTATTACAGTTTAATTATTATTAAGTTTGATACAGCAATTATATAAAATAATTAATTAATGTAAATTGAGACTAATGATCTGAGAACTTAGACGAGATTTTCTTTCAATGCTGTCGCAAGTAAAGGCATAAAATGAGCTCAGTCAGACTTGCACTCGTTATATTTGTATAGTATAGAGTAGTATTTATTAATAAAACAGGATTTTATATCGAGCATTTACTAGTTGAAACATTTAGCTTGATTTGAAATATTTAGTCAATAACTTTTTTTAAACACAACACTAAAACTGTTTTTCATAAGTACGAGTATGTTGAGCTATAACAATGACATATAATCACCGCGATACCACATAGGTTATTTATTACGGTTCAAAATATATGGGCTTTATATTGGGTTCGAAATATGTAGTTGCACGATCGTATACAGCAGGCTTATCTTTGGCTACGGAATCTTAAAAAAGTTTAGGAAAAAAGTTCTATTCTTGTGAATGGATCTATAATAAAAATGAAGTTTTAAAAACAACTTAATTAGGCTTTAAGCTCTCAGTACATAAATGTAATGTAAATATTAAGAAGAAAAATTTGTTCTAAAAAACCTTCCAATGAATAGTATTGTATTCAGCCCTTAGGTATTAACATCCCACTGCTGGGCGCGGGCCTCCCTTCAATACGAGGGGAATCAGGCCATAGTCCACCACGCTGGCTAAGTGCGGATTGGCGGACTTCACATGTCTTTCGAAAACTTTATAGGTTTTCTCAGACATGCAGGTTTCCTCACGATGTTTTCCTTCACCGTAAGGCAAGTGGTAATCATGATAGAAATGATTCGCACATGAAAATATCAGAGGTGCGAGACCCAGAATTTGAATCCGCTTACTCGGTAACCCAAGTGAGCGCGTTACCACTGGGCTACCACTGCCTGATAGCAATGGCAATGATAGTACTCATACATTTCTACAAAGTATTTTAAACGATCAATTAAATAGAAGCGAGTTATTTGTTCTGTGAAACTGTTAAAAGATAGTTATATTTTATGTGAAAACATATTTTAATTTTAATTTTACGAAAATCAAAGCTTTTATAATGTACATGAAATGTCAATTACAGATACATTCTGACAACTATGCAGATTAAAAAAACTGTATTGACAGGTTTCCAGGGAGTTTAACAAATTAATTTAAATTTAATCACTAAATGTAATTTATGAAATATCCAATGTATGCCTGCCTTTATCTACGGGTAGTAGTCTATACATATTATAAAATTCTAACTAAGCCGAATCTGTACATTAAATATTTTTTGGAAAATCTTATTGAAATAGACATTATTATCGATGCAGAGGCCGAATCTATAGTTTTTAGAATTTTTGTCTGTCTGTCTGTCTGTCTGTCTGTCTGTCTGTCTGTTACCGCATCACAGAAAAACCACTGGAGGGATTTTGATGAAATTTGGTATGATGATAGCTGGTTATCCGGGTCAACATATAGGATACTTTTTACCGCGAAAAAATATCTCATTTCTGAAAAAAAAAATACAAAAACTGGTAGGAACAAAACAACGATGAGACTATTTGTAAACAGTTTAGCAAGGTAACTTACAAAATATGGTAATAACTGTAAAAATAGCTTATCTTGAAAATCAAATTATCAATTGCGCTATTTTATCCATTAAAATAGTTATTTTAATTAATATTTATTTATGTGTTATTTAGATATTCGACAATAGATGTCGCCATGTGTTTTTAAAATACATAGTTTTAATCCCAAAAAATGAATGTACAGATATGACCTTTTTACGATTTTATTAGAATTACTACTAAATTACCCGCGGCCCCGCCCGTGTTTAAACAATCGGTGAAGCAAACTTTTTGGCTTTATAAATTAGTAACTATCTATAGTTTTTAGATTTTTTTCTGTCTGTCTGTATGTGACCGTATCACAGAAAAACCACTGGAGGGATTTTGATGAAATTTGGTATGGTAATAGCAGGTTATCCGGGTCAACACATAGGATTCTTTTTACCGCAGGAAAATATCTTATTTCTGAGAAAAAATACAAAAATTGGTTAAAGTAAAAGCACGATGATACTATTAACATTTTAGCAAGGTAACTTACTTATATATGTTAAAATATCTTAAAAGAAATATTAATAGCGCTATTTTATTCATTAAAATAGTTATTTTAATGAAAATTTATTTATGTGTTATTTAGATATTTGACAACTCGCGCATTATAGGTTTCGTATAGCAAAATGCTATGTTGTTTTTCTTACTTACGTGTTTTCTTAGGTTAACACTAAAATAAATACTTCTGTTTTATTTGTGTTTTTATTTTGGGCGATAAAGTCTCAAATCATTTTAATCATTTTTTACTAATAGACAGCTATAGATTAATTTAATATATAGCTGATTATTTAAATTTCATAATGATAACTTTTCTTAATTAGCGCTAGTTAGTAATATTTTCCAAAACGATTTTCAAAAGAAAGTATAATAAGTAAATAATTCTAAGCGAATACATTTTTTTATTTCATATGGCTCGGCTAATATGATTAAAGTCGTAAGCATTTTATTGTGTCCTTTAAGCCTTTACCTTCCAAGAAAAGGTGTCAAGAAAAAGTGAAAAATTGAGGTATAACAGTTCCTAAAATACTTTTTCATAGTTTTTGAGATATGAAATGTTTTTAGTTACCCGCTTTGGCAGTTTAACAGCCATAAACTTGTTTTCCATAAAATGTTATAAAATAATATAAATTGAACTTATTTTTACGGTGCAAAAAATGAGTAGGTATTGTGGAAACGTAAATATTATTCGTATTTATTTTAGTGTTAACCATACAAAACACGTAAGTAAGAAAAACAACATAGCATTTTGCTATACGAAACCTAAAATGCGCGAGTTGGATTTGCATTTGCCCAATTTTTACATTAAAAGATTAAAAAACAATAACATTATTTACTAAACAATAAAAATTTACAAATATTCTAATTTGAAAATTGTTTCGGCCAACAAAATATTACTAATATGTTACTAATTTATAAAGCCAAAAAGTTTGTTTTATTAAAAATTTAAGCACGGGCGGGCCGCGGGTAATTTAGTAATAATTATAGTAAAGTCATAGAAAGGTTATATCTGTACATTTTTTTTTAGATAAAACTACGTATTTTAAAAATATATGGCGACATCTATTGTCAAATAGCTAAATAACACATAAATAAATTTTCATTAAAATAACTATTTTAATGAATAAAATAGCGCTGTTAATATTTCTTTTAAGATAAGTTTTTTTAATAGTTTTAACATAATATATAAGTAAGTTACCTTGCTAAAATATTAATAGCATCATCGTGCTTTTACTTTAACCAGTTTTTGTATTTTTTCTCAGAAATGAGATATTTTCCTGCGGTAAAAAGAATCCTATGTGTTGACCCGGATAACCCGCTATTACCATACCAAATTTCATAAAAATCCCTCTAGTGGTTTTTCTGTGATGCGGTCACATACAGACAGACAGAAAAAATTCTAAAAACTATAGATTCGGGCTCTATATAGCTAATAATGAATATTTCAATAAGATTTTCCGAAAAAATATTGAATTTAGGGGTTCGGCTTAGTTACAATATTATTGTATGTATAGTTACTAATTTATGAAGCGAAAAAGTTTGCTTTACTGATAATTTAAGCACGGGCGGAGCCGCGGGTGATTTAGTAGTAATTCTAATAAAATCGATAAAAGGTCATATCTGTACATTAATTTTTTTGGGATTAAAACTATGTATTTTAAAAACACATGGCGACATCTATTGTCGAATATCTAAATAACACATAAATAAACATTAATTAAAATAACTATTTTAATGGATAAAACAGCGCTTTTGATAATTTGATTTTCAAGATAAGCTATTTTTATAGTTTTTACCATATTTTGTAAGTTACCTTGCTAAACTGTTTACAAATAGTATCGTCGTGGTTTTGTTCCTACCAGTTTTTGTATTTTTTTTCAGAAATGAGATATTTTCTCGCGGTAAAAAGTATCCTATATGTTGACCCGGATAACCAGCTATCATCATACCAAATTTCATCAAAATCCCTCCAGTGGTTTTTCTGTGATGCGGTAACAGACAGACAGACAGACAGACAGACAGACAGACAGACAAAAATTCTAAAAACTATAGATTCGGCCTCTGCATCGATAATAATGTCTATTTCAATAAGATTTTCCAAAAAATATTTAATGTACAGATTCGGCTTAGTTAGAATTTTATAATATGTATAGATTTATATAATACTAGCAGAACCCGCGGCTTCGCCCGCGACCAAACTTTATTACTTGCAAAAATAAGGAAAACAAATTTCATTTTAGCGATCGTAACTCAAAATATCCAGTATCTTAGAAGATGTTACGCGTATATTTAGCAAGCTCCACTACCTGTATTTTTTGCACATTTTTCTACTCTCCATCTCTCCAAAGTTAGAGGAAGAGAATACAATGATACAATCGCGTACAATGTTAACGATTTTAGAGTCATGTTACCCGATATGGATTTTTTAACAAACATACTAATAGGCTATAATCTACGTTATTTTTAAAGACCCAATGCTATGTACACCTGTACCTGTTCCTTTTTTTAAGTTACATATATAAATTGCCATTTTTATTTTGCTGTAGCTGCTGTGGCCAGCCGAAAAGTTGCACATAATTTTTCTTTGAGTTCGGAATAATTTCTGTTCTCCGCTTTATATCGCACACAGTAAGTGTGCACTTACGGAGGACTTGAGTCATGTTACTCTATTTAAATATATTCAACAACTCCAACTTCACCGTCCAGTTTTACCCACTTAGGGGCTGAATTTAAAAAAAAAACTACAATCCATGTTTATTTAATTGTATTGAAGAGCATTAATACCAAGTTTCATGTAATTCTGATCATAAACAACTTTTTCCTCATATAAACAGCACAACCCCGTTTTACCCTTTCAAGGTATGAATTTCGGAAAAAAATGATGTTTGTATTGTTTTAGTTGTCATTTTAAAGGTAAATACCATTTTCCGTGCATTAATTACAGAGTTTCATACCAACTTTCATCCCCTATTTGACAGCCTTATAGGATGAATTTCAAAAAAAATTTAAATACGTATATATTTAATTGTATTGAAGAGCATTAATACTAAGTTTCAAGTAATTCTGATCATAAATAATTGATTGCCCATATAAACTTTATCATCCTCTTTTACCCTCTTAAGGGATGAATTCCGAAAAAAATCTAATACAGATATTTCTAATTTTTCATCTTAAAGCTAAGTACCACTTTCTGTTCATTTCGCGTTAAGGATGACAGAGTTTCATACAATCTTATATCACCTATTTTACCCCCTTAGAGGATGAATTTCGAAAAATCCTTTCTTAGCGGATGCCTACATTGTATAAGGAATATGTCTTCCAAATTTCACGTTTCTACGACCAGCAGTTTAGGCTGTGCGTTGATCGATCAGTCAGTCAGGACAAAGCATTTTATGTATATATAGATTGATCATACAAAGATACTAAAAATACTAAAATCACAATTAAAAATACGGGGTAGGGGTAGGAAGGTGAAAAATACTTTACGACCTGTTCTCATACCTACCAAATATACAAAAAAAAATCATTAAAATGGGTCGAGCTGTTTCGGAGAAGTGCGACCACAAACACCGTGATACGAAATTTTTATATATTAGATAAAAGCTACTGTTATATGATATATACATACATAGACTAGGATTAAATCTTTTTATTTATACAGAGAAGTAAAAGAGATTGTGGTGATTCAACATAGAACGTTCCATATTTTATTATAAAATATAATAATGTCCTCCTGGTCGACTTCGACCACGGCGGCTAATTTTACTATGCCCGCAAATCTAAGTGCACACTATATTAGTTGCACTCTCCAACTCTGGTTACAATTCAACAATAATTGTGACATTACACAGTTCCAGTTAGTCTTTAAAGCTATATATATAATGTTTAATTTTATTATCCATGCATTAAAAGGTACATCACAATGTGGGATATAATTAAATTAAATTTTTAACACTGAATAATTTAGGAAAAGTGGTAAATCTAAAATTCAAAGTGGCCGCAGAGCGATGCCGGCACGTAATATTAAACGTAAATTGCCATTAAATTGTTCTGGAGCGAAGAATTGCTCGCAGCGGACAGGCGTGCGGAGGAATGCCACCCGCACTTTTAATGGACGCTTCACTCTAAAATCTATTTTGCATTCTAATGACAAACGAAATTCACTATACAAGTACATACACTGTCTGATTCAATGACAATTTTGTTATGGTGTAAAACAGACATGTGTGACATGAGTATATCCGTGACCATGGCGTTTGTAATAAAAAACCATGGTGCTAAACATGGTAAATATCCCGTTTTACATCATAATAATATCTGACTACCATTATGATTGCGAAAGATTCTGTGTATGTGTATTCTTCACGCTGTAACGATTGAGATGGATTTGGATAAAATTTAGTATATAATACATACAGGCAGTGGTAACGCGCTCGCTTGGGAAACCGAGTGAAGCGGGTTCAAATCCCGGGTCTGGCACCTCTGATGTTTTCATGGGTGAATCATGTCCAACATGATTACCACTTGTCTTAACGGTGAAGGAAACTGAGTCTGAGAGAACTTAGCAAGTTTTCGAAAAACATGTGAAGTCCGCCAACCCGCATTTGCCACCGTGGTGGACTATGGCCTGATCCCCCTCGTATTGAAGGGAGGCCCGTGCCCAGCAGTGGGACGTCAAAAAGGGCTGAATACATACATACAAAACATACGTTTTAACGGTTAGTATGGAATAGATAGACTATATATTATATTACTGCTCCGCTCCCTTGGGCAGCAGCATGATGATATATAGCTTATAGCCTTCCTCAATAAACGGGTTATCTAATGCAAAAAGAATTTTTCAAATCGGAATATTAGTAGTTCCTGAGATAAGCGCGATCAAACAATCAAATAAACAATCTCTGCTCCTTATAATATTACTATATATATATATATATATATATATATATATATATATATGTATATTATATGTAGTATATATAGTACGATACTTTTCGTACACAAGTTAGTTTCGCTTATTTATTGTAATAATGTTTTACATTATTACAATAAACCTACAGTTTAAAATTAACAGGGCGTAAAAGCACCGGGGAAATAGCACAAGGGTCAACCGGGTTCCTAGTAAAATTTTTAGCTGTTTGTATTTCATTCTGCTATCTACAGTATTTTGTATAGTTATAGAATGTGGGACGACAAAATTACAGGTTATTAGAGAGCACATTTGCCTCCCCTTTTACTATGAAAAATACAAGCGATTTTCGTCGTGTTTAAAAATATGTATTTGATACAATCAAATCAAATCTTATCATAATTATAAAAAAATCTCAAATATCCTTTAATGACAATTATTTATTAATTCTGTACTTATGTATTAATCTTGTAACTTTTAATAGCATTAACTATCTTTTGCTTACGGTTTCGTTTGTGTCATTTATTTATGAGCTTCCTTCTAAGCTTTCTATATTTATTCATTGGGTATAAAATAAAAAAAATAAATAAAATGGAGTGGAGGTTTCAGATAAAAGCGCGTTCAAACATACAAAAATCATTTCAATATAAATATTATTTGTTTTATAGAATATTTTTTCTGATTACTTCACATAGTATTTTTTACGAATGACTTATACACAAGTATTAAATTTTGAACTACCAAATTTTCAAATTCAAACGTCATACGTGTAAAACAACGGGCAAAAGTTACTACCATAAAACACAATTTACTAAATAATATATCACAGAAGTATGTTGCTCTCATACTATTTACCTAACAAAACCGAGTGGCTCAAAACAAATAATGATTAAGTCGTATATTTTGTTTACGAGAGTATTACATCCTGGTGTAAAGCTCAAAAAGCTCAAGCATTCCGACAATCTGCAGGCAATTTCAAAATTAATTTAAGCTAAACATTGTTTAATACGTTCAAAATAATCCGCTTCAGCCTCTTTGTCTCCCGCTCGCACTCTCGCCGGTCCCGCTGAGAGCGTGATAAAGCTCTCTAATACCGCTATCACAGTTTGTTGAATAACTTTTGTTCTATTATACTTAAATCAGAGTACAGTCAGTCTGTATATAAAGGATTTTAATCGGACTACTATGATAAATGTGAAAGTTTTTTGCTGAAACGCACCTACCACTTGTACCAAGTGGTTATGTGGGATTCACTGGCTAGAAAACCAGTACTATCCACTAAAACCCAACAGAGCCTTTCCGTCTTAATGGAGCATCGCAAGATCGCTTACGCACTTAAACACGACGCCCCGACGGCAGGTCTGCCGAAGCATACTACAAAACCATGGGGTTGCTCCTTCGGTCCACTCTGCTGTTAGAAAAGTACCAGGAACAACTCGCATGGTATACCACCCACCAAATTGGGCCTCTTCTTAGTGTGTCTCTTAGCTTTACGTCCGGCTGGATTGCCGGGCGCTTATGAACCCCTATCACGACAAGATAGACTGTGACCTGGAGTAACCCATAGGCTGTTAGGCACTTATGCAGTCTAGTAAAGTGAGAGTGAGTACCTAGCTTCTTACTCTCCCTTCACTAGACTGTATGTAATAGCTTTATTTATATGAATACATACACACCTACATAACTCAGCGCCTAGATGCAGCGATGAAATGGCAAACCACCGACGCCGATGAGGACTATAAATAAATAACACTATTATTATAAATGCTTAAGTTTGTGAAGCATAATGTCAATGGATTTGATTCAGAATGGAGACAGCTTGTTAGCGATTTACCACATGAGTGAAAATTAGTAGATATAACTAAAATTATTAAACATAAACTAATAAATTGTATAAAATTTTATTTCTGCTGATAAATTTTACCATCTGCACTATATATAGGAAACCACATTGAAACATTCAGTAGAACGTCGTAACGGCTCATTAGCTCGCGTTGCGGAGTGACGGACGGAGTGATGAATTACCACTGCTATCTCCTGAATAACGATCATTTGTTAAAGTTACATCGGTACAAATACACTTAAAAGCGTACGTTAGGGACACTTCATTTAGTGCTTTTGTATGAGCTTTACTAAAAGCTTTGAAATCTTGATCTTTTAAATCTAATTTCTATCATTTTACTATTATTATTAATGCGAAAGTTTTTATGTGTTTGTATGTTTGTTACGCTTCGGTAACTTAGAACTTATTCGCGAATATATATGTATATAAAATTATGTATGTATGTATGGTCCCTATGGACTCCAAAACGGCTGGAGCAATTTTGATGAAATTTTCAGGCAATCTTCAGATTAGCCCAGCGGGTGATCCTATGAAGTTTGGTAGCGATTGGAAGTGTTTAGGCGGGCGAAGCCGCGGGTACTGCTAGTTTAGTATACAAATAAATGATGACGCGGAGTAAAACATAAGCACTGTTAGGCATCTATTGACGTAACCGAGCAAACCTAGGCTAAGTCGCTGGTTATAAATAGTATCAAAATGTATATTGGTGACGTAAGTTTACAAAAAAATAGAAACTAAGAATCAATTATTTGAATAAAATGTTTACATGTGCACTGTTCATAAATTTCCATATTAAAGACAGTTGTGTCTCCTATGGGCGTGTTTAACTAATCACTAAATATGACACTTGATTTATATTTTATTATTTCATGAGTTACGTGTTCCCCTGGAAATCCAAAGAAGGATCAAATCTGGATCGGGCACCGTTTAGATTTTCATATGCAAATTTTTCTATCATGATCACAATTTGCTAGAATAGTTCAGGAAAATCGTGAAATCTGCATGCCTGAGAGAATTTAATTAGTTTTCGAAAACCATACAAAATCCTAATACCTTTCGCAATCGCGTGGAAAGGCCCGTTAGCAGTGGGACGATGAAAAGGCTCATTATTATTTTCATTATTTTGCTTACGAGGATATGGGTAGACCCATTGTTCTATCTTGAGATTTACTATATTGACATGTGTAACAATTTAACAATTTCATTCGAATCCAGCCAGCTTATTTAATTGATGCGATTTCAGACAGACAGACGTAAAAAAGGGCTGTGGAAAAATCTTAAAACTTTAGATTATTACATAATATGTATATACAAAATATCACAAATTAAAAAATACAGGTATATCTTCGTCAATTTGTATTTTCAGTACTTGTAAAAAATGTTTTTTTACAATATGAAAAACATTCAATATGATGTTTATTTTTAATACTTCCGATTCCGCTTCATATGGAATAAATAACGAAAAATATGTTTATTATGTTTATACAAACGCGTAAGTGTTGTACGTAAAATGAACAAGTCATGAACATTGTTTCTTTACTGCCAGAGAGCTTTGGAACTTTTCCAATGGCAATCGTATATTGCAAGTAATATTTAATTTATGTTGCACAAGTGAGTATATAGTTTGAAACTTTTTAAATTTTGAATCGTAAATAAGTTCCTTACTTTATAATGACTTTTTAATACTTATATTAAGCAAACTTTATATGATATAATTTAATTCAGTTATAAAAGTATGTAGATACTTTTTAAAATAATTATCTTTACAAATAAATAAAATTGAAGTGTCTGTTTGTAATATTAAAATAACCGCTTTTTACTGATGTATACACGGTACATATACCAAAACAACATTTTTTACAATTTTTGTCTGTGTATGTTTGTTCCGGCTAATCTCTGAAATGGCTGGACCGATTTTGACGGCGCTTTCACTGGCAGATAGCTGATGTTATAAGGAGTAACTTAGTAAAAACAAAAAAATAAAAATAAAAAAAGTTTGTTTTGGAAAGCAATCTAGGGACGAACCCGAGCGAAACGAGTCTAACAATATAATATATAATATTCCCTTTTCATATAAGTAAAAATACATATATCCATGTATATAATCTAAGCAAAATGAAGCTAAGCCAATCCGAGAAACTCTTTTAGAAATAACTTGATTATTCTGTATTTTATTAACATAACTAATCCTAAATAATAGTTATGCGACATTGAGATAGCTATATTTATAGCTTTATATTATTTTCCTTATGTGTAGATATATAAAGTGACAATTCACTCCATTATTTATGTTTCGTGTATGTCAAGATTCGAAATATCACGCTTAATCCTTAATTAAAGCTTGACAAACATCTGTATTTTACTCTAGAAACATTTTCCTCGTGTAATCAAATTGCATTTTGATAGTTGGTCGAGAGATAGAGACTTAATAAGTAATTTCGCAAGAAAAAGAACTACATATATAAAAAAATATATATAAAAAGCAGTCATGATAACTTAAAACTATAAGCAAACAGTTGTTATTTTTGGATATTCAAACTAATTGTTTGATCTTAAATTATGTAATCAGCCCTTTTTTTTAACGTCCCACTGCTGGGCTCGGGTCTCCTTTCAGTATGAAAGGGATCAGACCATAGTCCACCACGCTGCGGACTGTACATGTCTTTCGAAAACTTGTTAGGTTCTCTCAGACATGCTGGTTTCCTCACGATGTTTTCCTTCACCGTTAAGAAAAGTGGTAATCATGTTGGAAATGATACGCACATGAAAATATTAGAGGTGCGAGACCCGGGATTTGAACTCGCTTCACTCGGTTTCCCAAGCGAGCGCGTTACCACTGGGCTACCACTGCCTTGGTCTTAAATTAAAATTTGTATATTAAAACTGTTTACATTTATCTGGTTTTAATATCTATCGGCACTCTGAGTGTTAGTGTTTATACGTCACGTCACCATGTCGATGACGACTTACATGAATTTAGTCCCCATCCAAACCTACCTATAGAAGTTATCACTACACAAAGTGAAAATAAAAAAGTACTTAAATATTATAATTTTACACTTGAAAATATTTAACGTTCACATAATCGTATATCAAGATTTTTTTTATGCCATATTTTTTTTTGCTTGCTAATATTTATCTCTAAAATAATATATTTTGGTAAAAATAAAACAAATAAATAAACGTCAAACGCACATAAATAAGATGAATCACACGACCTATTTATAGCTTAGGATCGGAAATCGAATACTATTGCGTGTCGCCGCTGCCATCGACTCTGTTCCTGACCGAAGCGATATTGAAGTACTTACCTTCCATTTTAATACTCTCTTTAATGTTACGGAGCTAATAGATAGGCTGATATCTATTTATTTTGGATAGCATATACGATTTTAGGGTTTTAGGGCTGAAATTAATTTTATTCAACAGTGGCGACTAACACCTGTTTCGCTTAGCGGCGTTAGACAGCGAACGTCGAAAAATAACTTAACGGTCAGTTTTTCGCCTATTCTGTCGACTAAAACTCATCAAAATCTGATTTGAAAACGCAATCTTTGATTTTCTAATTATCATTTTTGCTTTTAAAGGAAAATGTTTTAATCTTAAATATTAAGTTTCTAATCCTGTATATTTGGCTGCTAAGGTGCGACATGTAATTTGACGTCAATCTCAGGCCCTCGGGACGTGCCGTGGATCTTTGTAATTAGCTTTTGACGTTTAATAGGAAATATATGTACTTCTAAGAATTCATTTTGGTAAATAATTATTGATAGAATATTCTGTTTATTAATTACTTCAATAAAGATTTAACATAAATAAGGAATATTAATAACTAATTAATAAACTTTTTATATTTAATTTCTAAAATGTAGATGTCAATAATTAAGTACGTAATTAGATTTTTTTAAATTTATTTTTGGCTAAGAAGCTCTAATAAGAGAGGAAATATTTTATACTAGCGATTCATCCTCGCTTCGCTTCGGGTTTGTCCCTAGACAAAAACAAGTCTATCCCACGGGAACCGTATATTTTTCCGGGATGATATATAGCCTATAGCCTTCCTCAGTTAACGGGCTATCTAATGCAAAAAGAATTTTTCAAATCGGATTAGTAATTCCTGAGATTAACGTGTTCAAACAAACAAGCAAACTCTTCAGTATTTATATTTTAACGATTGCACTATAATTATGTTTTTCTGCGTCTAAAAAATATTTTTTGCATGCCTAAATGCGAGATATAAGATAAATTTAGGCGGAATTCAACAACGACAATTCTTATTGATATGTTTTTGTTGGATCTGAGCCTAGGATTTATATAACTATATTAGAAGCTACTGCGGCCAATTTGAATGAAGTTATATGGTATTATTTCAAATCTACTACTACATATAAATACTATTATTTATTTTTAATTGTTATTTTTAACCCAAGTCGAGTTTTACAAACAAATAAACCTTCATTAATTAAAGCGACACATAAAAATCTCAACATGTACTTAGCTGATGTTATTTCAAAAAAGATTAAATTTTTTTAACCAAAAAGCACTTAGACTAATAGAAAATTTATGTATCAACATTTTTTAATCAATATTGTATTTCTATTATAAAGCTAAAGTACAGTATAAAGAAAAATACAATTTTATTTCTACAATGCGCTCATTATACATATTTTTTCTACATAATAAATATGCAGAGAATTATTAGATAAAATACCTATATCTAAAATTTAACATTCTCAACTTTAACAAAAGCGATTATGCAAACGATTATGAAAATGCCTTGGAGAAGCGTGATTCAGATATAAAGTTAATTTCCTTGAATGCTTCGTCGTTATGTGGAATACTTGTGACAAGATCGTAAAAATATTTTATAAGATGGTAAAGGTTTGTTCTGAACACGTAGATATAAAAGAAGGTACGAGGTTTTTTACAGAACTTGTTTTCTATGGATAATGATACTGATTACTGATAATATAATGAGATATAATTGTTTGTTAGTCTGTTTTATGAGGCAACCTCTGGAATTGTTAAACAAATATCGATAAAAATATTCTTGTGCATATGGTACGGGTAGTGTATATATCAATAATACATACATATACACGGTTGCTGGTACAATTAATATTTTAATTAATATTATGGGAATGACGTGATTTCTGAGTAAATTTTCTGAAGTGAACAAAAGGATGTTTATTTTTAGTTTAAAAATATATCACATCATCATGGCTAGAGTCATGAATAGATACAATTGTTTCAAATTCGACTAGAGTTGATATTAGCAGAAAATCTACGTTTAAGCATTATACAAGTCATGTCTTTGTGAATTGGTGGCATGAATAGGTACTTGCATTCCCCTACCTTTTTACCCTACGATTTTCTATTCAAGTTAATATTTAGTTTCATTTTTTACGAAGCCATTTTTTTGTAAGTATAAGAAAAAAAACTAATATTAATTTATTATTATTGTATCAACAATACTTAACTTATTATCACTTCTTAGTATGATATGCATTTACAGCTATAGCAACGTTCGTGCGTAAGCCGGGAAATCAGTCACGGCTGGGTGGTATAAGGTATTACGCCGTCATCCCCCGAGCGTCACGTAACGCAGCGGTACGCGTCTAATGACGCTCCGCCGGCGAACCGGATCCGAATCCTTTTGAAATATACACTTTGGCTTATCATAAGGCAAATTTTGATAAAATTTCTGCAAATATAGAACTGACTGATATTATAAATGCGAAAGTATACATTCATACTAATATTATAAATGTGAAAGTACCCGAGCGGGGCGAGGGTGAGTTATTAGTTATTATTATAAAGGTCATACTCACTGAAAATACACAGGAAAATTGTGAAAAACAAATATTTTAATAAAACATTCTTCCCACATAAAGGCCTAAAGTTTTATATTCGAAAATGTCTCTGATTTCAAGATGGCGTCTCTAAGATTAATCTTATATAGCAATTTGCATGAATACCGAACGCCAAACAACCATTACTGACGACTAGAGCAATTTTAATCTTCACAGATTAGATTAGATTAGATAGACACAGATAGAGAATAAGGGCGGATTATCTTTTAGTTGTAAACTAATAAAGTAAAACTAACTAAATAAAAAAACAAAATCCAATTTGTGGATGATTCAAAACCAAAATAAAGTTAAAGTCATATTGTGATTTAATATTTAAATGGAAATAAAAATCTCATACAAAGTGTGTATTGTATGAGATACATTGTATGAGATAATGTATTGACAATTAAAGTAAATTAAAAATAATATGACAATAAGTAAATCAAAGCTACGCATATACATTATGTCTACACAACAAATGTACACTTAATTTTTAATGTATAAGTCATGTTCGCGTGGGATTATGGCGAGAATGCTCTCTCGCTGAATGACAATGCCCGATTCTTTGGGCGAAAAGCGAGCCAACTCTCTAGTACCAATAGCGGCAATAAGATATTAAAACTTAAAACGTGTATAAAATAATAAGATAGTTGCAATACAGATCTATACTTTAAGCGAGAGTACTTAAGTAACTACATTCAATAACATAATAGATCTCAGACTAAACTATTATACAGGCGGAGTCCGCTAAAAAAATGTTAAAGTCAAAAATAGTAGCCTGATTTTTCTGTTTATGCTACTATTCTCATTTCAACCGTAAAAATCGTTCAATTTTTAAAGAAAAAGGGATATTTTATGAAGGTATTAATTGTTACTCTACAATATTTGGGAAGAAAATATAAATAATAATTAATTAATAATGAAAATAATAAATACTCTATCCGTTGGTATTTTTAGAATTAGTTTTTTTCCCTTTGAAAGAGGAATAGCAAAATAAAAGCTAATTTTTTACATTATATATTTCTTTATTATTATAATACAATCCGTTAGCTATTTTTATCTATTTACATTTACATATTTATTTATCACAGTAATGAGTATTCTATTAATATTTCTATACTGTTTTTAAACATTATTGTTAGGCTTCATATTTAGTTCTACTCTGTCTATATTATTATATAGCCTCTATACAGCCTGAGTAATAGATATATTACTTTGACTTAGGTAGATAAGTCACTCATCAGTCACAATTCTAAGGCATTATATTGTCATTTACTAGGTAGCGTCACGTAGCGTCACGTAGAGCAGCGCTACGCGGCTACGAGCTACGAGCCACGAGTAATTGCGCGCTTTGCGGTGACCTGAATCCAGTGAATATTTCTCTAAGTATACCTTAATCACTTATCGTTTATTAATGGGTATAGTCGATTATTTTTAAAATGGAATTTGAAATGATTTATTTTGTAGCTATACGATATTATAAATTAGTTTTTTTATAAGGTATATAATTAAAAATTTATAAGGTATATAATTAAAAATTAAAATAAGGAAATATAATTAAAATTAATGTTACTTTGTATGCAATGTGAATTCGTCTTTTAACCGTTTTGCGTTATTCTGTTAGTTCTTGTGTTAGTTTATGAAATAAAAAGTATAAGTAAATTAACAACGTCAATGTTTTCAACATTTCAATAAAAATATTTCTAAAAGCTCAAATTAAAAAGCCTTATAGGCATGCATGCATAGACTATCATCTGTATAAATATTATAAATGTGAATATGAATGTTTGTTAATCTTTTACGCCAGGACGGCTGAACGCATCTGGATGAAATTTAGCACAGAGATAGTCTGGAATGACACATAGGCAGGCAACATTTATCCCGGAAAAATATACAGTTCCCGAGGGATAGATTTGTTTTTGTCTTTCTAGAAGCGAACTCGAGCGAAGCGAGGGTGAGCCACTAGTTTAGATAATAAATAATTGTCGCAAAAGTCAATGGCCGAATTTTAAATGAGGTTGTGCTTAGCCCAGCTAGAGATTTTGTAGATTTTATAATAATTATGGAAGTCTGACAAGCATATTTCGTATAGTGACATTTTCAGATAGAGCATTTGAAAGTGTAAACATATAAAAAAAATTAGCACCAGGCAAAAATTTCAATGTTTTATTTATGTAACGCTAGCGGCTCATCTTCGCAAACAAATCTATCCCATGGGAACGTTACATTTTTACAGGATCAAAGTAGTATATGAGCTAATCTAGACTATAATTTATCAATGTGCCAAATTTCATCGAGATCCGTTTTGCCGTTATAGCGTTATTGAGTAACAAACATCCATCCATCCAAACTTTCGCATTTATATAATAGTAAGATAATGTAATATTCATGTACAATTAATCAAAGTTATTGACAATGATTCCTATACTACATGAAAATAAGAATAATAAGAAAATAAAATAAGGATAATGACATTTATTATTTATTTTATTTATATAAAACAGAGCTTAATAGAAATTTTGAATTAGTTTTCGTCGCATTTTCTGAAAACCAAAAATCATCAAAAAGTTTCCCAAAGACCGGAAATTCTTGTGTTGTGATTGATGTCAAATCACCCGGAGGCTCTAAGAATAATATTTAAGACAAGATAAGCCGACAATCTGTCAAGGTGGGGCGTCTTACAGTCGTTATCATCGCGTCACGTGACACTTTATTTGAGTTAATGGTACGCAATCGCGACGACGCTTGAAAATCAGGATTTTATCGATTTTTTAAAAAAGCTACTATACATATATTGAGAAAGAAATTAACTTAATATGCCAGAACATTTTTGGAGATTTCATAAAACTTTATTAACACCATGAGGTCAGTACTGATTAGTACATGTGGTTACTGACCCTAGTTCCTAGGTTCGAGTCCTGAATGAGGCTAAGTATACATAATAAATAACTGAATTTAAAAAAATATTTCATAAGCAATTCAGAGTTGAGAAGTTATGAAGATGGTTGGCGATACAGCTATATATAACATCTACGCGGGTAGCATGTTAGTTAGGTCGTCTACATCTAGATCATCATCATCTCTTACATTGATAAAAAATTAAAAGATGATGACACATGACAATACATGTACATTGTACATATATGTATGTTAGGAGGCAATAATAATATAACATAAAAATATTTAAGATTTACGCAGAAAATGTGGAGGAAAGAAGTTAGATGAACTGAACGACTTCATTACTTAAGAATTGAGTGAACAACAATAAATAAAACAGTCAATAGATGAAAACGATCAGCGGAAGTATTCCGAAGCTTTGTATTTTGACCCCAATGTGTCGGTTATGAATTGTTCTTATTATTGGTTTTTGACAAATGACAGGTGAATTCAGTTTTAACAAGCTTTTATTATCTTAGCTTGGAACAAAATAACTAATTATCTTGGAGCTCGGAAAACGATTTGTCGATTTAAAATTTTCATCTATACATATTATAAAATTCTAACTAAGCCGAATCTGTACATTAAATATTTTTTGGAAAATCTTATTGAAATAGACATTATTATCGATGCAGAGGCCGAATCTATAGTTTTTAGAATTTTTGTCTGTCTGTCTGTCTGTCTGTCTGTCTGTCTGTCTGTCTGTCTGTCTGTCTGTTACCGCATCACAGAAAAACCACTGGAGGGATTTTGATGAAATTTGGTATGATGATAGCTGGTTATCCGGGTCAACATATAGGATACTTTTTACCGCAAGAAAATATCTCATTTCTGAAAAAAAATACAAAAACTGGTAGGAACAAAACCACGACGATACTATTTGTAAACAGTTTAGCAAGGTAACTTACAAAATATGGTAAAAACTATAAAAACAGCTTATCTTGAAAATCAAATTATCAAAAGCGCTATTTTATCCATTAAAATAGTTATTTTAATTAATATTTATTTATGTGTTATTTAGATATTCGACAATAGATGTCGCCATGTGTTTTTAAAATACATAGTTTTAATCCCAAAAATTTTTATGTACAGATATGACCTTTTTTCGATTTTATAAGAATTACTACTAAATCACCCGCGGCTCCGCCCGTGTTTAAATTATCAGTAAAGCAAACTTTTTCGCTTCATAAATTAGTAACTATACATACATACAATAAAATTGTAACTAAGCCGAACCCCTAAATTTAATATTTTTTCGGAAAATCTTATTGAAATATTCATTATTAGCGATATAGAGCCCGAATCTATAGTTTTTAGAATTTTTTCTCTCTGTTTGAATGTGACCGCATCACAGAAAAACCACTAGAGGGATTTTTATGAAATTTGGTATGGTAATAGCAGGTTATCCGGGTCAACACAGGATTCTTTTTACCGCAGGAAAATATCTCATTTCTGAGAAAAAATACAAAAACTGGTTAAAGTAAAAGCACGATGATGCTATTAATATTTTAGCAAGGTAACTTACTTATATATTATGTTAAAACTATTAAAAAAAAACTTATCTTAAAAGAAATATTAACAGCGCTATTTTATTCATTAAAATAGTTATTTTAATGAAAATTTATTTATGTGTTATTTAGCTATTTGACAATAGATGTCGCCATGTGTTTTGAAAATACGTATGTAGTTTTATCCAAAAAAAAAAAAAATGTACAGATATAACCTTTCTATGACTTTACTATAATTACTACTAAATTACCCGCGGCACTGCCCGTACTTAAATTTTTAATAAAACAAACTTTTTGGCTTTATAAATTAGTAACATATTAGTAATATTTTGTTGGCCGAAACAATTTTCAAATGAGAATATTTGTAAATTTTTATTGTTTAGTAAATAATGTTAATGTTTTTTAATCTTTTAATGTAAAAATTGGGCAAATGTAAATCCAACTCGAGCATTTTAGGTTTCGTATAGCAAAATGCTATGTTGTTTTTCTTACTTACGTGTTTTGTATGGTTAACACTAAAATAAATACGAGTAATATTTACGTTTCCACAATACCTACTCATTTTTTGCACCGTAAAAATAAGTTCAATTTATATTATTTTATAACATTTTATGGAAAACAAGTTTATGGCTGTTAAACTGCCAAAGCGGGTAACTAAAAATATTTCATATCTCAAAAACTATGAAAAAGTATTTTAGGAACTGTTATACCTCAACTTTTTCACTTTTTCTTGACACCTTTTCTTGGAAGGTAAAGGCTTAAAGGACATAATAAAATGCTTACGACTTTAATCATATAAGCCGAGCCATATGAAATAAAGAAATGTATTCGCTTAGAATTATTTACTTATTACACTTTCTTTTGAAAATCGTTTTGGAAAATATTACTAACTAGCGCTAATTAAGAAAAGTTATCATTATGTAATTTAAATAATCAGCTATATATTAAGTTAATCTATAGCTGTCTATTAGTAAAAAATGATTAAAATTAATTCCGTAGTTTGAGAGTTTATCGTGAAAAACTAAAAAAACAAACAAAACAGAGGTATAGACATACATAAATGTTATTGCTAAAACAAAAAAATCAATTTAACGGAGGAACCTTTGTGGCATTGACAATCACTGCCATTATTTACCAATCATGCGGTGCGCAATGAAAGTAATGTATAATGTAAGAGTATACTAATGTGTAAAACCTAAGAATTTGGTTTTTGATCATCTGAACGCGGGCGGAGCCGCGGGAAATGCTAGTATTGAATATAAAATTCGGATGAGGATGAAATAATAATAAGATACTATTGACCAAATTGAGCAAACAAATGGACAAACCGTTGTTATTTTATGTTTTATAAACAAATTGTTTTATACGTTATTTTCCCACGTCGCCTATTTCTTTGTATTAGTTGTTAGTACCTATATAGAAATAGAACAACCAAGAATTTACAATATTATGTATTATGTATATGGGTATCTATTTTCATCATCATCATCAATTAAAATTGAAAAACATTGTAATAATATTCTGTTACTAGCGGCTCACCCTCGCTTCGCTCGGATTCGCCTCTAGATTAACAAAAACGAGTCTATCCCACGGGAACCGTACATTTTTCAGGGATAAAAGTAACCTATTTGTTATTCTAATATATGAACTATTTTATTGCAAAGTTTCATTTAAATCCAATCAGTAGTTTTTATGTACTAAGCCGTATAAGTTACTATAGTTTTTAACTATCCCACGGGAACTCTTTAATTTTCCGGGATGAAAAGTACCTAAAATGTTGACCGGGGATATAAGGTACCTACCAAACTTCAGTTAGCCTCAGAGAGTCTTTTGATCACATTAAAAAATAGGACTGTTTGGCAACAAAGAATATTTCGAGTTGATTAAACGTTTTTCCGTACAAAATGTATGGGAAAAGATTTCGGCGATTTCTGTCATTTCTAGTACTCAAACCTTAAATGGTCCCATAGAGTCTTTTGATCCCTCCATGAAATAGGATCGATTGACATAAAAAAAATTTCGTATTTTAGTATTTTTCACGCTGACTGTACATTTCTTCCAAAATCTGTGAATGCAGTTCAGAATATCTCAAAAAGTTATGGATGGTCTCCTAGAAACGTTTTCCTGTAACTATAGTATTTAAGGTACCTGCCCTTACTGTCCCGTTTCAAAAATCCACCCTGTATAGCCTATAGGCTATATATCATATAATATATAGTCATACTAACCATCAAAACGTATCTAGGGAAGAACCCTAGCGAAGCGATGGTGAGTCGCTTGTAAAAATATATTTATGAAAATTCTATATACTAAAAACTGCTTTTTACTTTAATAATTAAAAATATAGTATTTTATATCGCTATGATGAGGAAAGCTGTAAATATAACAGTAAAATCATACTTTGCCATATTACACTTTTCAGAATACAAAATAGCAGTCTTCTAATCGAAGACTGAAAAATTTGTGTCATTTGATAATAATGTTAGGATTAAAAGATATTTTTGTGTATCAAAATTATTACATGTGTTACATTATCTTTTTTGTAATTTTTAATCGTTTTTATAATTAAATTAATGATAAATTTTTGTAATATCCATCATCTGTTTGTAAAAATATAAGATAAAAAAATCTCATAAAATCATCTCGTTCATCGTTTTATTAAAAAATAATCTTTCTCTTGAAATATTTTCTCATCTGAAATTCGTATATAATAAAACGTATTTCAGTTTTTTCGATTAAGACCAAATTGTAAAGATCGGTTGACATATTGAGACGTCTAGATGTGACAGCTAAATAAACAAGATACGTACGCAGAGTTTTGTCTAACCATTTAAAGTATTTGAAAATAATAAATAATTTTTACATTTTATTTACGAAGTGGTGTTATTTTATACATAATCATATTATGGATATTTGTTTGCAATAATAATTTATGACAAAAATGCTTATATAATATAGTAAAATGATAAATAGCCTACTTTTTTTAACTTATAACTTATAAACTATATTTATAGAGATTCAGTCATTCTTTTGTTTCATTGCTGCGTGAATGATGACAAACAAACACTCTATAGCAGTTATAAGCGTATCATTTTATAAAAAGCGTTCTTTCACAAGTTTGATTCTTATGTCAATGATATAGAATTATATGTTGAAGAAATTACTTTGAGTTGAAAGCTATTTAAATATCAAATTATTTAATATACATACAATATACAGGAGATATTAAGATATAAATATAGTGAATAAATGTACGCGTAGACACAAGTGCACTCTCTAATCCTGTCACTATCATACTCCGGAACGATAATTATTAACTCTGGGCTGATACTGAGACTTTTTTAACAGTAAGACTCCTTAACTAAAGGCCGGACTGGGGACTCGAACTCAGCACAAGCACTAGATCACAGACAGTCTGCAAGAACTAGAGTCTGTAAGATCAACAAATAAATAAACAAATATACTCTTATTTTGCAAGACATTTTCACTTAAGGATACCAAGGATTAATAACGCCATTTGCACTCTATACATTAATCAACGAGAGCTCTGAATACGTGGCGTCTAATGCGGGACACACTCATTGTGTGTAATAATGTCCCATTTATATTAATTTCCTACTATTTACCGCAATATTGTATTGTTGTGATGTTTTCTAAGATTTAAAGATTCCGTGCTGGTCAAGATTTTCAGGAGAAAATCCTAAATTACTATTTAAATTTGAGAACAGAGTTCTTGAGCAACGTGCAAAAGGAAACGAGAAAAGCTGGAAGGGCTATACTTTAATTTTCCTCAAACCGAAACCACTGTTTCTGATAGGAAGGGATGCTTGGGTCCATGTATACTCATAGAATAGTTTTAGAATTTTTTCTAAATAATTTCTTAAGGTCACCTTGCCGTAAGGCTCGGAAATTTCCCAATTGTGCTTGAACGAAGAATATACCATAATTTTGGAAAGACAAATCAGTATTTAAGGTGGTAGGAATATTGTCCGTAAAATAATTTTACATTTAGATTTTAGTTTCAAGCCAATTTTATTTAAATTTTCTATCAAAAGAAGAAAATCTTTATGGACATCATTAGCTTTGTTACTTAAAGTGGCATCATTTAGGTATCAAATATTTAATTTAGACTACAGGTTTTTGCAGGTGAAATCAATTTATGAATCTAATATTATAAATGCGAAAGTTTGTAAGGATGTATAGATGTCTGGATGTATAGGTGTATGGACGTTTGTTACTCTTTCACGCAAACACTACTGAATATATTTTAATGAAACTTTACAATAATATAGCTCATACATCAGAATACCGCTTAAAATACTTTTTATCCCGGAAAAATGTACGGTGAATAAACCTAGTGAGCCCCCTATTGAACACCAACATATAAAATAATAGTTTTATCGCCAAATAGTAATTTAGAAGGTATGGATAGGTACAAGTGTATTTAAGAGATAATGTTTCCAAATAAAATAATTGGGATATTTTAACCGATTGTAAAAAAAAAGGTTAGCTAATTTTTCTCTATGTATCAATAAACTTATTTGAAAAGACTTTCCAATTACTAGTAAATACTAAAAACTAATCTAATGATAAGATTTTTGTATTCGTGCCTGAATGCTTTTAACTTTATACTTATGTATTCAATAAAAACTTCGCTTCATAATTGGCATACATAAAAAAAAACAGCTAAATAGACACTTCTTTTTTTGAAAATCGGTTATATTTCATTCGTTCACATTGTAATTAAGAGTCCATTAACTGATTTTCAGTGTAAATGAATATCTTTCAAGGGGGATTACAAAGGTAGCTCGTAATTCTAGATAATTACAAGTGGTTTCAACCGATTTCATTGTCACAAATTTGCTCTTTAAATTTAATGTAAAGACTAATATACAGAGTGGAACAAATGAATGGGACGTGGATGAAAATTTAAATATTAAAGTTATAAAATTTTATTCAAAGGAAACATTATTTTATTAAAAAAAATAATAACAACTACATATTGCGCTGAGATTGTTGTGCTACCACAAGACATAATTGTTCTTAGCTTAACAATAAAGTATATCGATGTATTTAATATCGATTGAAAGCACTAGCGCTTCGATTTGCACTCAGTCAGTTAGTTAAGTTTTTTTATAGTTTTACTTTATAGTAATTTAAAATTCTCTTCTCTACTACAATCCGAAAGATAGTTTTCAACTGTAATAGCTAGCTTTTTAATAATATGATTATTGGGACGGATGGATAAACAGTGTATGCATTGTAATAATAAATAATGGTCCTCCTGACCGATTTTGGCCACAGCGACCAGTCTTAATGAAAATCGCCAACTGCGCAGGAGATATTATAGCGCGCATATGCACGCGCAGACACAAAAACATTTTCTATTCTTTTACTTTGAAAGTCCAATAGGTCAATACTTCGATTCAATACCGGTCGATTGTCCTATTTAGTCAAGAGAGAGATCAGGGCGTAAAATCGACAGCTATATGTACTCACTGAAGCACGGAGTGAAACGCCGCTAACTTCCCTGCTCTGGGCTGTTCCTGAGAATTTCTTGACCCGCCTCCAGTGCTGCGGACGTACATGCTCGCCACTATAACTCCTGACGTAATATATATTGTTTATTTAATCATTATTTGAAAATGAACTATTTCTTCAATGAATTTTATTATACTAAATTCATCAGGTTCATTTTCCAACACTTTCTAATCGCACCCAAACAATTATAAGTACAATGCTGTATACACCTGTAAAGGCGAATTATACTGAATTGCATGTACATATTATATGTTACAAAAATTATAGTGTCATTATGATAAGTCGATGGTGTATCTCTCTAATAAATAAAAGGACAAACGATTGTTTATTTGGTCATTCTTACGCATGTTTTTTGTTTGGAAATGAGAGCCTAGGAATAAAAAATTGTTGGATTTTGCGCATTACCTAACTAAAGGCAAAAAATAACGTATTAATAAAATTATTACCACTCTCTATTTACGGAGATAAAATGTAGCTTAATTTACTTTTAGGACCATAAGCTGATTCCAACAAAAAAAAAAAATTCTTTGATTCTTTAATCTGTTCCGTCAAAAAAGATAAACAAATCAACAAAAACACTTTCGCAATAATAATATTAGATATAGATGTTTCTAAGCCTAGATAAATCTAAATGGTTAACCCTCTTCACTTTACATTATTCGTACACACTAAAAACAAATGGGATCATCGGAGAGTCTTTTATATATAAACAAGGGTCACTACAAATGTCGTCCCTGTATAATTCTGCTATTTAGAGTTTCGTCGTTTTATGTCGGGTGTCGGATATACATAGTACTATTTATTAGGTCATTTAAACAAAGAGATTGAAAGCTGTAAATTCAACAGAGATTGGAAGTTCGAATCTGGGACGAGGCGAATAGCTGATATTGTTACTTAAGGTATTTCTATCTGGTAATGTACGGGCGTTGGGTTTGTTGTAATATGGTTTTTATAAGCACGGGTATATTGTATAGTTATCCAAATGTGTAACTTGGATTCTTAATCAATAATACATACACGAATTATATGTTAAAATTACATAATATTTTTATAAGCTTTATATTTAACTAACCGTGTTAGTATGTTAGTTATTCTTAACCGATTGAACTGAAATTTTGTATACACGTTTAATTTGGATGACAATGCATGGTTAGCTAAGTCACGTCATTCTAAATCCAATATGGCGGACTCCCTAAGATGGCTGACTACATTTTATTTATGCACCCCTATGATATGGATATCAAATGAAAGGGTTTTCTGAGAAGAATACGAATAACTAAAAAATAATATAATGGTAAAAATTATTTTTTTATGTTTTAAAAAAAGCTTTTCTTAAAATACTTTAAAAAGAAGGAAATTAACTTTAAATTAAATCAATTCTATCAATTTATAACATTACACAATGTTTTTTTATAATTATTTTTTACTATTATCTATCTAAAATAATTAAGTATAAGCAAATAGAGAGAAAGAAAAGATAACATAGCATATAAATAAGTATTTAACTATGTATCAAAATGAAAATAATTCATTTTATTTGTATCTCTGGTAAGGTAATCAAAATAACGATAAACATATATATATTACAAGTTTAGACTCGTTGAAATTCCATCAACTGTAGCTATAAAATAATAAATTTGCGAACATGAATTTAGTTAAAGCGTAATATGTTATAGAGAAATCACTCAAAGTTACTAACATGATCTACTTTGCACACGAGGATAGCACAGCGCGTTTCGAAATACATTATTCCTCTTACGGTTGTTGCAGCATAGAATATTAATTTTAAATAAAAATAAAATTGTAAGGGTTATTAAAGGAGTTCTTAATTACAAATAAAAAATATAAAAAGTATGTACAGATTTGTGCCTACACTCTCATTTTATAGTATTTTATTCAGCCCTTTTTAATGGCCCACTGCTGGGCACGGGTCTCCCTTCAATACGAAGGGGATGTCTGTTTTTCGAAAACTTACTAAGTTCTCTTAGATAGATATGCATGTTTCCTCACGATGTTTACCTTCACCGTAAGACAAGTGGTAATCATGTTGGAAATGAAAGCATTTATAGTAGCATAATAATTTTCGATATTCACATAAACATATATATATATATATATATATATATATATATATATATATATATATATATATATATATAAAAAATGTATATAGTATAAAATTACTATATACATATTATGTGTATTATTATATATAATTATCAAACGTTTTTATGTAACCCAAAGTTTTAGATAAGCTCTTAATACTTAATATGTTTTCGTAATTGACCTAGAACTTATCTTGTTTAAGTTTGCAAAGCCGAGACGGAATAGATTCTTGTGTAATATCTACTGAAATTACTTTACACTTCGTCGAATATATTCAATGTACAATTCATCTTTTTATATTTTATTTCAATCGAAAATTTTTCGAATTCAAATAAAACTTTTGTTTAGATAACTCTTGATTTTTTATATAATAATAGTTATATTAAATTATATGTTCTAACTGACTCACTGACTAATGAAGTCACTTAGTCTTATCCTCTTAAGGGTAAAAAATCAACCAAAATATAATGGAAAATAACATTATTATGAGAAATATCATTATAGCTATTTGACTCGATTATTAAAAGTTTCCATGTTTCCTAAAAAATGCAATTGAATAAAAATAACCAAGCAATGCCGGAGTATGTTACTAGTAACCAATTTTGAATCACACTATGTATCTTAAATCACACAAGTGAATTCTCTAAACAAAAATTCAAGCTCAAAATATTTTCACCCATGGTATACAATTTTACGTTTATCTATTTAAGTAATAGAAAGTTGCAATAATAAACTTATCGAGTGTATGCGATCCCTTCATACATTATTAAGTTCTGAAGCCGTACTGTAAATTGCGGCTTACCTTAAGTTTACAGGCCCTTCATTGCTTTCGTCAGTTAATTTGTAAAGTTTTATGTATACGTTTACGCCTAGTGGTCGAAATTTGACCAAAATCGTTATTGAAAATTTGAGCAAAATATATACGAATAGAACTATCTGTTTCCAATGAAAAATTATTGATAACACTAAAGCTCGTTTATAGGTACTAAACAAAAAAAAAAAACGTGTGTGTGTATACTTAAGTACGCACGTAAGAAGTTATACTTCTTTGGCGTAACAGAACTAAAATAGCTAAAGATTTCATACCGTATGTCACAAATCTCTGTTTGTAAAAGGAATGCAGCTAACTTCATCGTGTCGCTTTCAGCTAACTTCATCATGTCGCTTTTGGTTGTCGGTGTGCACGCGCATCGTAAAAATTTTATTCTCACATTTTTTTCTAAACGTGCCAAAAGAAGTTTAACTTCAAAAACAAGAAGTCGTGGCAGACACGAGATCTGTGGATTTTTTTCTTCCGCTTGAGCGTACTTTTTCTCTCACGCTCAAGCGTCAATTATAACAGCATACGAATATCCAAACACACACATCGTTTTTGGAAATTGAATCCCAAACGGGAGAAACAGGGTGGAAAAATTAGTATAAAAATGAAAAAAAAAAAATGGTCTCAGCTACTTGAAATTTATTTTTGTATTTCTTGATTGAAATGATAAACAAACTATAAACATGTATTTCAAAGTTTTTCAAAATTCCTCCCCTTAGACGAGAAAAGGGGTTGCTATTTATTTATTTTTGTTTTGATTATATGTATGAACTGCAAAAGTAACTTTGTAATCGCAAATATCGCATATTTATTTGTATAGGATTACAAAGTTACTTATGCAAATTGTTGTCTCGAAAACGAGACTGAAATTGTGGGATGCTTGAGTTTTTTTTGCGCTATAGGCTAAACAATAATTGTGTTCAAAATTTGAAGCTCGCATGTCTGCTAGAAGTACGTTAGAATTTTGATGATCGGTGAGTGGATGAGTAAGTGCCTAATATGCGTTATATAATATTTTTTTTATTATCTCACTTACCCTAATTATTTAAACTGTCAGTTAGCTTAACTGTGTGCTAGCTTAATTGTTTGTTTGTGTACCACAAAAAAAATATTAAAGAGTGCGTGTGTATGCGCAAGAAGTAAAACTTCTGTAGGTACTCTTATCTGTCGGTACTCTTTATGAAATTCAATTTATATTTTAAGTAATTAGGATAGGTGAGATACTAAAAATAACTCATATTAAGCATATTACAATCATATATTTATAGAATATCATTTAAGGAAAGAATATATTAATAATATAAGAATTAAGTTATACTTCCTTGGCGTAACAGAACAAAAATAGCTAATAGTTATTTTTAGAGAATGTATTATAAGAATATATATTATATATCATTTGTCAGACAATAACGACGGTTATCATGGCAAAAAACGTTCGACTCACCAGATTTACACCTTTCGTAACACATTCACCGGCTTACTCCCCAAGTCAAGCGTGCGTAAAGAAGTTTTACTTCAATAAATATTTAAATTATTAAAAGGCAGACCTTTGTCACTTGCCAATCTCAGGAACTGCTAACCCGATTTGAACATTTTTTTGCATTATTGAGGAAGGCTATTTGATGATAGCATGATTGGCTACTATCCAAGGGAGCGGTCACAAGTCATTCTACGAGTATTCATTAAAAAAGATATATATCTAATATTGATACGGTCACTATAAAATGTTGTTACTTAACTAATTGGGTAACGGTTTATTACAAAATTGTCGAATAGATGCTTCCATAGATAGGCACTGAATGAATTAACCGACTTGGTTTTACTTATAACTTTTTGCGGTAGAAGAAATGCGTCGCAAGACTTGAATTTTTTTACATGTTACGTTTTTGATGGGATTACATTTATAATAGTCTGGTAATCATAATTGATTTGACAAAATATAATCATTAGGATTTGACATACATAAGTGGCAATAAAATAATTATTTACTAGAATTCCAGTTTTAACAATTGTTTAAGCTTACAATTTATACCAAATAATAGAGCAGCCACAATGTAGACCCAGCGTCTCGCAACACTAACAATCTGACACCGAACGGTTGATTAAAAACGGTTTCATTTTATTTCTTTCATTAAAAGACTTTTTACATTTAAAATATAAATTTTGTTTTGTTTCAGTGATTGCAATGACGAAGAGTGATATAAAATTATATAACTGCAAACACTAAAGTATAGGAATGGCAGCGTAGATTTGTAACTACTACCTACCCGCGGCTTCGCTCACGTGATAGGTACGTTAGTTAATAATATAACTAGGTGAGAGACTAAAGCTGTTAGACAGTAGTTAGTATTTTAAGAAATACGAGTAGGTGATATATTTTATATGATGATATAAAGATTATTTTATAACTAGCGCACTGTCCTTTTCTAAATATTTAATTTTTGACAAACTATAAAAAAAAAAAAACTATTATTTATGATCAGAATTATTTGAAACTTGGTATTAATGCTCTTCAACACAATTAAAAAATACATGTTTCAGCATTTTTTGAAATTCATCCCATAAGGGGGTAAAATAGGGAATGCAAAGTTTGTATGAAATCTAAGATAGGATTAGAATGTTTTTTTGTAGTTTTAGCGCGAGCGAAGCCGCGGGTTCTGCTAGTAGTATATAAGTATAGCACGAAGTAGATCATTTTATGTAAATAAAAACGAACGCTAAGCCTTATTTGAAGAGTGTATAGACACCGCAAATATGTTTAATTTTCCCAAAGAGCTTTTACCTAGCCACTTGTTTATTAGTGCTGGCCTTTTTAAGAGAAGAGGTTTATCTCACAAGCTTGTCTTCACTACGTTAGGTAGACAATATGTTAGGTGAACGGGCTATTCACTTAAAATACAGCTCTCTAGATAAAATTTTATTTTGTTTCTCTTGTAGTACAAATTAATTCTTGTCTTAGGTAGCTTCGAGCTTTAAAAGGCCGTTTTACAATTATTTAAAAAATGTAAAAATTTATCTATTTAATAAAGACGATAATTTATTATTTTTGATAATTTGATTTCATGACCTTTGACCTCTCATTATTTATTCATAACGATACGGGGACGAGATTTTATGAGACATTCGAGCAAAGAGCAAAGTCATAAATTTTCAAAACAAAGGTATTCACTAGTTTATAGGTTATTATCTTCCACTCCAAGGTCAAACCCTTATTTGATTGGGCTAGCTAGATAGAAAGATATGATTGTTATCTTTAATATCTAATATATAAAATTCTCGTGTCACAGTTTTCGTTGCCATACTCCTCCGAAACGGCTTGACCGATTTTGATGAAATTTTTTGTGCTTATCCGGTATCTATGAGAATCGGCCAACATCTATTTTTCATCCCCCTAAATGTTAGGGGTAGTCCACCCCTAAATTTTTATTTTTTATTTTTTTGGACAAAATTTTTAATTTCTATTTTTTTATGATACAACATACAAAAATACATACAATCCTCAATTTTCACCCTTCTACGATCAACCCTTATTTTTTAATAGCCATTTTAGTAATAGGAAATTATTTATATGGCAAAACAACGTTTGCCGGGTCAGCTAGTATCTTTAATAAAATTCTTACTAAGAGGTGAATGAGACTTGACGAATGAGTTTTAGCTCTGCCATTGCTTATTACCAAAGTCGATGTGCCCATTTAATTTAAAACTGTTGCTAGTCGTTCAATAATAATAATCGGACGAATAAGATTTAATTATAATTCGTCTAATAATATTTGTCGGTTAGTCATAAATATCTGTCACTTTTTAATATTATACTAAAACTAGCGGCTCACCCTCACTTCACTCGGGTTCGCCTCTAGACAAACACAAAAAAAATATCCCACGGGAACCGTACATTTTTCCGGGATAAAAGGTAGCCTATTTATTATTTACAACAGAATGAACTATATTATTGTAAAGTTTCATTTAAATCCAATTAGTAGTTTTTGTGTACTAAGCTGTATAAGTTACTTTAGTTTTTTAACTATCCTATGCAAAATTTAAGTTAAATCGGTCCAACAGTCTCAGAGCTTAGCCCGTACAAACAGACAAACAGACAGAGAAACAAAAAAAATTAAAACAATCTGGATTTGTTCTATTTCTCTTCTCACATCACTCTGACTCAGATTTTAGCATTTTTTTTCTTTGTGCAGACATTAGACCTCTACAGTTTTGTTATATGTATAGATAAAATAATTTATTTTAAAGCGCAGGAGTTTCTTTGACGAACTTTTATAGATTAGAAAGATTAAAAAAACCAAATCCATCCAAGCACGAGGGGTTTACTAGAAGCCACTGAGTTGTTCTACTATCCACCTCCTGGTTCCATCATCAGATCAGCTCCAAGATACCAAGTTATAGTATTGTCATTCGAACTACATGTACATACCAAGTTTTATTTCGATCGTCTTCCAATATATCCTTTTCACATTAGAGGAGGCTCTCAGGAGGCGAGAAAGGATAAGTAGATAATAAATATATAATAAAATATTTTCAAAGCTTTACGGTTATGCTATACTAATAAAACTTTGGGAAATTTTGTATCTTACTGTTTTTTTTACATCCCTTGCAAAATGAATTCTTCTGCATTGAATATCACATTTTATCATTTTAAATTGTCTACCCTTCCATATTTTACCCTCGAGGATTGATAAGAACACAAATAACTGCGGCATACTGTTATATTTACAAAAAATCTTATCAAACTGTTTTCACCCTTACTTACATGAATATAGAGATTTTATTCCTTTAAAAGGATATAAATTTAAAAGTTTAAGGGCATTGCTGTCCACCAGATGTTTAGTATAAAAGTGATGTAATGGCGACCTCAAATGAGTTTATTATGAGGCCGACCCGACCTGACTGATAAAGTTATAACGTTGGCCTTACTCTCATTTTAGGGTTCATTAGAATGAAAAATATCTTATAATAATCTATGAAGTATTTTGCATACATTATTTTAACACAATATATTAAAGTATTAGCGACTCATCCTCACTTCGCTAGGGTTCTTCCCTACGTATGGTACGTTTTGACGCCTATTTTTGTTTTGAAATAAATGATACCTATAAAACAAAACGTGAAAATAGAACAAATGAAAAAATATGTGAATGTAGCTAAAAATAGAAAGATAATATATAAACGGCCATTTATTACTCAACGAGTCAGACGCCTACGTTTTTAGTTCTCTTTAGTTAACCGCTTGCGTGTGCTTTTGTCATTAAATTATTGTACAGGAACTATTTTAGTTACTAGGTACAGCATAAAATGTCATATTGGAAAAGTTATAATCTTACTAGCAGAAACCGCGGCTTCGCTCGCGCTAAAACTACAAAGAAACTAAAAAAATGGGTTTCATACAAGCTTTCATGGATCTTCTAGGATGAATTTCGAAAAATGTGAAAACACGTATTCATCTTATTGTATTGAAGAGCATTAATACCAAGTTTTAAATAATTCTGATCATAAATAATTTTTGATTTGTATTATTACGTGTTTTCCCGTGGGAATGAGATTATCTCCCGCGGTAAAAAATAGCTTATATCACTCTCCAGCCCTCCAGTTCTCTCCACATAAAAAATCATGTCGATCCGTCACTCCATTTTGACGTGAAAGAAAGACAAACAAATAAACAAACACACTTTATGTTGTAGCGGTGAAATTTGAAGCAAGCTGTTATGCAAACAACAATAACATATCCCTTACAAGTCTAACTGATATAAAATGTAATACAGCATAGTAATAAAATAAAGAATTACATTGATTTTTCACCATTTTTATACGATGAAGGAAAAAATCATGAGGAAACCTGTATCTGAGAGAACTTAGCAAGTTTTTGAAAGACATGTGAAGTCCGCCCGCATTTTGACAGCCTGGTGGACAATGGCCTGATCCCCCTCGTATTGAAGGGAGGCCCATGTCCTACAGTGGGACATTAGGGCTGAATACAAGACTAATGATGAATAAATAGAAGATCCAAGTAATTACTTTGACCATGCGTCATTTTACAACACGTGACGTAAATTTGTTAAAGCAGTTATTATGAAGCGTGGTAGTTTAATTGAATTATAAGACGGCTAAGTAAGTTTGATTCGTAAAGTTTAAGCTATAATCTTCAAGGCGGTCACTTCAATGTCGGGAAAGTTCATAATACGTTAAGGCGCTGTAGGTCTAAAGAAATTGTCTACTAAGCTAACTACGTTTTGACTTTTTTTGAAGCTTTTATTTAACTTGCAATGTTTGTTAGTTGGTATGTTTGTATAGATTAAATCTTGTGAGCTGAATTGGAACCACTCTTATCCAAAAAAGTTGATACATGCTGTTTTTTGTGATAACAATGATTTTTTTTGATAATTGTTTTTAATGTTAGTTGTATCAATTTAAGTATAATAAACATTTTATCAAACTTTACTATTTTGTTTACTGCTTCTGTTTTTCATAGAATTTGTGTAAAGTAAAACGTGATAGAACTCTTTATTATTATTATATTACCGACTTGTCCTCGCTTCCTTTTTCCCTTTTGTTTTTAAAATATTTTTTAAATGTATTTGTTTTCAAAATATTATTTAAGGTACTTTTTGTTAGTAAAATTTGCCAAAAAGTTGGCAACCCTAGTAGTGACACCCTTTATTAAATTTTTAGTATTAACATTAGCCAATGTATTCGTCCAAACATTCTATCTGTGTGCTAAACATTCCAATTAGTCCAGCCGTTTCTGCGAGAAGAATTAACAAACATGTTTATACAACATTAAGTACATATTTTAATGTATATTATAGTTGTATATTATTAGTTACTAGCAACTCACCCTGAAAACCAAAAACAACTCTATCAAACGGGAACCGTACTTTTTTCCGGGATAAAAATAACCTATGTACTATTCCAGACTATAATCTATCTTTGTGTCCAACTTTATTCAGATCCGTTCAGCCGTTCTGGCGTGACTGAATAACAAACATCCATCCAAACTTTCACATTTATAATATTAGTATGGATTAACGGGGTTTTATAGAGCTGGCATAAAATTCGGCATACTTTGTATAGGTTTCGTTGAGGTCTGCAACTGAACTGATTTAGGTGAGCGCACGCTTAAATAGATAATTATTTAAAGACTAGCAGAACCCGCGGCTTCGCCCGCGATCAAACCGCACATCGGCTACGAGAGTGTCACAACACAATAAATGTACTTTTTGGGAAATCACGATTTTATTTTTTTTTGTAACTAATAACTCCATTTAATTTTTTCTGGGAAAGCTTATCAAAGAACTTATGACATATTTAAGAAGATTATTTAATACTCTATTATGTTTTTATGGAAATTAAAATCTAAAGACATTTGTTCCATTTTATATTTATTTTTTACTTTTAAATTCCTCTAATGTGTCACTTTTTCAGACAAAATTATCAAAAATTTCATGAAATAAAACACTTTTATTTGTTAATACTTTTTATTGGTCTTTTTTTTTTAAATAAATAGTAGTTATTACCCGTTACATTAAAAACAAACAAATAAGGTATCAAAACTATTCATATAACATCAATATAGCACATGTTCAGACAATAGATAGTCTAGAAAACTATTAATAAAAATTTTCACAAACAAAATGAAATTGTATTGCATGATTTGTGTGAACTTAACCTTAAGCCTAGAAGTAAAAAATAACAAAAATAGCTTTATGTACTTGCGTTATACTTGTTCTAACTTAAACATTCTAAGTGTGTAACAAAATGAAAAAATCAAACCTTTAACAAAACAAACAGTTAAAATTAATAGGAACATAGATCAACAGCACCACAGCTGATTTATCTTCAGATAAGCAAATCTGCAAATAAATTAATTGTTATTGAGAAATCTGTAAAACGACTCATAGAATTAAGGAATGTGATTACTTTCAACCAAACCTAGTAAGTCATTTATTTTATTTGATTTTATTTTAGGTTTAGTTCTGAAGGCTGGTTTCAAACTTATCTCGCCCAAATTTATTTTTCGAGACAACTCTGCTGTCAGGAACACTGGTTGGTTAAACGAAGTTTTATAAAACCTTTCCTTTCCTAAAACTTGAATTCCTAAAACTGGAATTTGAACGCGAAGTACTAGATCTTGAACCAGAAGACAAGCTAGAACTCGACGATGAACAATAGCTCGACGATAAGCCTGAAGACGAATCGGAGTCATAGTTAGGAATCTTTTCAGAATTGAACTGAAATTCCTCCTGTAGAATATTTATAGATTTAAACGATAAGTTATTAGTTCTTTCTTCCTCGCTATTACAAAAAAGTCTTCTTCTCAGCAAACCTTGACCAATAATAAAATCGGGATTCTTTACGCTGTCGTCGTCGTCGCAGAATAAGCTCGCCGAAGTGGAAGTGGGCCGGTCATGTCTCCAGACATACTGATGGTCGATTGAACCGAAACGTGTTAGAGTGGAGACCGCGTTTAGGAAAGCATAGTGTAGGACGCCCTGCAGCACGATGGACAGATGACCTAAGAAAGGTGGCTGGCAGTGGATGGATGCGGGTTGCGAAGGACCGGGACGGTTGGCGCTCATTGGGGGAGGCCTTTGTACAGTAGTGGACGGCGATAGGCTGATAGATTGATTGATACGCTGTCGTCACTATTTTCGATAAAATCGTCTTCATTTGAAGGTTCTTCTATTAGTTTCATTACAATTCTTAATAGTTTTAAAAACACAATTAATCATAACAAAAATAAAATAAATAATTTATATTTATATCCACCATCCTTATTAATCAAATATTCATCTTCGTGTACTTCTACTGCGTCATCTAAATTATTATTTTGTAGACTAAATTGTTTAAAACTTGTAGATGCTGGTGCTAAAAATTGACGTGAACAGAATATTAATAAATGTAATGAAAAGTTTTGTAATGACGTAGATATTTGAAAAAAAATTACTATCACTTACGTATTACTCTTCAATATTAGAGAGTTTATTGTATTGTTGATATTTTCTTTATAAGTTCAGATTCATTCATGCCAACGGATACTTCTGAAGTGTCATTGCATAAAACTAAGTCAATCATGAACTTGTTCCTTGAATTCCTCTTCATTATGTCCTAATAAAGTAAAAAATAAGTATAGTTGTAACAGTTGTAATGCGCCCTAAGATAAATTATAAACACTATATACAGCAGAATTAAAGACACATTATTAAATAATACCCAATTAAATACTTATTTTATTCGGCAATATAGTTATATCACATGTTAAAATACTTATACCCATATTATAGTAACTAGGTATCAACTAACGCTAAAGCAAGAAAATTGTCATTTCACATGATATGACAGTTCTATTCTCTAATTTTAAAATACTTAGTGAGAATAACTCAAAAATATGGTCATTCCACATGATGTGACTGTCTTTTTGCCGAAATTAAAGCAATTATATGAGAATTACTTACCGTAATAGGGTCGTTACACAGGTTATGACAGTACTACACACACTAAATGCACGTCCGCTCTGTATCAACTTTGATGTGACACTGTTTACGCCGCAAAAGGTAGGAAAGTGGCTCGGTGAAAAAGGGTATTAAATGCCATCTCTCGGCGAGGAATCGCAATATAATTATGACGTTTTTTTAGCAGATAAAGTTTGTGATTGCCTTTCTAAAGGGATACTTATCTCAATTTCGTATTTTTATGTGATATGACTCTCTTGTTGCCGATGTGCGAAACTTTATTACTTGCAAAAATAAGGAAAACAAATTTCATTTTAGCGATCGTAACTCAAAATATCCAGTGTCTTAAAAGATGTTACGCGTATATTTAGCAATCTCCACTACCTGTATTTTTTGCACATTTTTGTACTCTCCATCTCTCCAAAGTTAGAGGAAGAGAATACAATGATACAATCGCATACAATGTTTACGATTTTAGAGTCATGTTACTCGGTTAATATAGGATTTTTAACTAACATACTAACAGGCTAACATCTACGTTATTTTTAAAGACCCAATGCTATGTACACCTGAAGCTTACAGTCTCCCTCCTTCTCCTTTTTTTAAAGTTACATATATAAATTGCCATTCTTATTTTGCTGTAGCTGCTGTGGCCAGCTGAAAAGTTGCACATAATTTTCCTTTGGATTAGGAATAATTTCTGTTCTCTACTTTATATCCCACACCGTAAGTGTTCACTTACGGAGGACTTGAGTCATGTTTCTCTATTTAAATATATTCAACAACTCCAACTTCATCGTCCAGTTTTACCCACTTAGGGGCTGAATTTAAATAAAAACTACAATCCATGTTTATTAAATTGTATTGAAGAGTATTAATACCCAAGTTTCATGTAATTCTGATTATAACAACTTTTTCCTTATATAAACAGCACAACCCCCTTTTACCCTTTCAAGGGATGAATTCCGAAAAAAATGATATTTGTATTGTTTTAGTTGTCATTTTAAAGGTAAATACCATTTTCCGTGCATTTATTACAGAGTTTCATACAAACTTTCATCCCCTATTTGACAGCCTTATAGGATGAATTTCAAAATTTTTTAAAATACGTATTTATTTAATTGTATTGAAGAGCATTAATACCAAGTTTCAAGTAATTCTGATCATAAATAATTGTTTGCCCATATAAACTTTATCACCCCCTTTTACCCTCTTAAGGGATGAATTCCGAAAAAAATCGAATACATATATTTCTAACTTTTCATCTAAAACATAAATACCACTTTCTGTGCATTTCGCGTTAAGAATAACTGAGTTTCATACAATCTTATATCACCTATTTTACCCCCTTAGGGGATGAATTTCGAAAAATCCATTCTTAGCGGATGCCTACATTGTATAAGGAATATGTCCTCTAAATTTCACGTTTCTACGAAAAGCGGTTTAGGCTGTGCGTTGATCGATCAGTCAGTCAGGACAAAGCATTTTATGTATATAATATAGATAATAGAAGTTTACTATTTTAATTTCCTTAAAATTTTATTTATTATCAGTTCAATCTATTTACTTAAGTAATATATTGCTAAATTTAAAAACAAATAAGATTGTGATCTACTGTATGGATGGTACAAGACTGGTTTTCGTAGAAATATTTTGCGAGAGGTTCTAGGCATTTATACTTTAGTCAAGTCTTAAGCCGGTAGTTGAAAATACTATTTTAAAAGTTTTAATCTGTCCACTGCCTCATTATACTTTTTCAATTAATTAATTACAAAGAAAAAGAAGTTAATTCGTAGCAACAGAAGTTAATTCGTAATATTAAAATAATCACGAATAATTTTTAAAGATAATAAGAGGTTATTATACTTGAATTGAATAATTAGAGCGCCGTCATACTAATAAATGAATTACTATTAGAACTTTTAAAACTGAAGAATTTTTTACATTAAGAATGTCCAAATGTTATTATAAGGTAATTGATCGATTAAATGTTTTAATGTAAGAATAACTATTTCTTTATTTTGTAATTACTGTATTTTGAAAGGAAATATAATAAAAAATATAAGTTACATGAACTTGTGACATATAATTATAATCTCCTAGCGACTCGACAAAAACAAATCTATCCCACGGGTACCGTACATTTTTTCACGGATAATATATAGCCTATAGCCTTCCTCAGTTAACGGGCTATCTAATGCAAAAATAATTTTTCAAATCGGATTAGTAGTTCCTGAGATTAGCGCGTTCAACCAAACAAACAAACAAACAAACAAACTCTTCAGCTTTATAATATTAGTATAGATTATCGTAACATATACCTACGTTATAAATAACTAGTGACTTACCCCCACTCTGTTCTTCTCTCCCTATTTTGCTCACTGCTAAATATGTACTACTCGAATTCATAACTTATCTGTACACTATATATATTTCATCCAAATCTATCCAGCCGTTTTAGCATGAAGAAGTTATAAACATATAAACACGTACAAATTTTCGCATTTAGGTATAATAGTACTCTTATTCTTATTTCTTAACTAGCGACTCATTCTCGATCCGCTCGGGTTCGTCACTAATTACGTTTTAACGTTTAGTATAGATTTCTGAGAGATGAGATATTTTCCCGCAGTAAAAAGTATCCTATATGTTAACCCGAATAACCAGCTATCATCAAAATCTGTTCAGTGGTTTTCTCGTGATGCGGTCAGATACAGACAGATAGACAGGAATTCTAAAAACTATAGATTCGGCCTCTTTTTCGACAATAATGACTATTTCAATAAGTTTTTTTTAAATATTTAATGTACAGATTCGACTCAGAATTTTATTATATGTATACATTATATTAAATCAAAGTAAAGATCGTATACAGAAGATACGCTACCAGCATCCGAGCTTGTTACGTTTAAGAGGATAAAACAAAATAAATTATGTGATTTGCTTCATCATGGTCTCTACAATCGTACTAGACTAATATTTGTTTTGATTATGCGGGTAAGATTTCCAGAGAGGTCTCTTTGTTATTACTGGTAATTTTTCAAATTATTTTATCGACTTCTAAATATAGTTATTTGCCAAAAAAATCAATTTAGTGTAGTTTTAGTTCGCTGATGGGGCTATGCATATATATACATATAAATGCATGTGTGTGCATATTTGTTACCTCTTCACGCCAAAACTGGACTGATTTCGATGAAGGAATTAAAAGTGCTCCAACCTCGTTTCATTTGTTATTGACTTGACTATGCTTGATAGTAATATTTTTATACCACATTTTTTGACATTTGGTGTAAAAACGTTTATTAAACCCTCGTTATTGAGGATAAGATTTTGGCCTTACACCCAATAATGAGGGAGATAAGGGGATGGCAACCTTCAACTTTAAAAATCATTGTAATTAAAATTATTTCAGATATCACAATGGAATTTACATAATATGCAAACTATGTACAGATAACATAGTTCTTTATAAGGTTCATATATTATTTATAATGTTTTTCTTTTTCAGATTTGGATCGTTAATAAATATTAAAAAACACTAGTTTAATCGTCCATTCCCTAAAAATAACAAATAAGTTTTGTGTAAACTCGAACAGGTGGAACATTATTAATAAAATATAAATCAAAATATGACATATTAAATGAAGTATTTATTTTGACCAATGCCATAAATATTGGGAATAGGACAGCTGACATTATTTTGTGTTATTGTTATACTAGTTATATTATATTAATGTCTCTCAGCTATTTTTTGTAATAAACTATTCGATGTATATTCGTAACAATTATCTAAACATATTAAACTATATTTTGTTTGCGAGAAAAAAATGTAATAAACTAAAAAAAATTACAAAACAAATGTACATTTAGTTATTACTGTACAAGTAATGTCCGTTTGGAATTTTGGCAAGAACGAATTTAAACGGATCTTAAAATAATAGCATGTAATATTAGCAGGATTTTTTTATGATTATGAATAACTAAACTAAACTAAGGCAGTGGTAGCCCAATGGTAGCGCGCTTGCTTGGGAAACTGATTGAAGCGAATTCAAATCCCGGTTCTCGTACCTCTGATATTTTCATGTGCGGATCATTTCTAACATGATTACCACTTGCCATATGGTGAAGGAAAACATCGTGAGGAAACCTGCATGTCTGAGAGAACCTAGCAAATTTTCGAAAGACATGTGTGATCCACCAACCCGCACTTGGCCAGCGTGGTGGACCATGGCCTGATCCCCCTCGTGAAGGGAGGCCCGTGCCCAGCAGTGGGACGTTAAAAAGGGCTGAACGAATGAACGAAACAAATAAATAACTAGTCTCGCTATGCGTCCCTGGTTGCCTTACTACAGCTACGTGCTATTCCATGTCATAGGGTATTTATATCCAAAATTTCATCCAAATCCGTACATTTAAATATAACTAGGGTAATCTATTTGATATTGTGCCCGCGAGCGTAATCGATAAACCAGGTATGTACAATCCAGGTATAATAGTTTAATGTGCATCTAAAATGTATACATAATATTATATTTTTATTTATATACTAGCTATTCACCCTCGCTTCGCTCGGGTTCGTCTCTAGGTATAACAGTTAGTGTGGAATAGATAGATTATATATTATAATATATACATAAATATATATTTTTTTTAACTTAGCGTATTATTGTAGATGGTAGGTCCACCACTGACACCGTCATTAAAAGTAAACCGAAATAGTGGTTCCTATACAAAATAAACAGTTCTGAACTTTCCGATTTTCCAACTGTTCTTAAGGGTTTTCCCTATTTTTTTATACTTATACCACCCCTGACATACTCTCAACAAGACAAAAAAATATTCAAATCGTTCCAGCCATTTTTGAGTTTTGGCGTGACTAACGAACAGCAATTGATTTTTATATAATATATAGACTACACAATAGCAAAGGTTTTGATGTTGGTGTTGAGTTCATTTTACAAAAACATCTATATTGAGAAAATTAAAGTATAATATTATATATTTATAAATTTTAAATTCTTGTATTGAATTATTGAACACAATAATAACCCTGCAAAGAAACAATTACATTTAGCTATTTGCTTTTCGTACTCTTAGAAGTAAAATTAATTAAATATAGTTAAAGCTAGAGCAATTTCATGTAAACGGCTTAAAGAAAGCTTATTACGTATTCATTGGTCAGTATTCTAAGTAAAATAAACTTATTTGCTTAGTTGCTCCTTTGATGGTACTCGAAAGCATTTTCCAAATGTCAAGCTACCCTCATCAGACTGGCTTTAGATTAAAATTCGTAACACTCTGCACAAATTCATTATGATTTTTTAATGATTATATAGTAAAGATTGAAATAATAGAAGAACTTACCTTGCTAGGTGACATTGCGTTAACATTAATATATTCTTTTTATAATTGGTACAAAACACAAAGAACACGTTATTTAACGAGAATATCCTTTTTTTTAATATTTGATATTTATACATATAGTCTATATCTATACATATAATAAAATTGTAACTGATCGCTATCTGTATATGGAAGATATTTGAGAAAAACTATTACATATTGGGGATCTTTATTACCGCAATAGAATCCAAAACAATGATTTTTAGTTTTTTTGTCTGTTTGTCGATTTGTCTGTGTGTGGTTTTCACTAATGTATTGTGGTAAGCTTCACTTAACATTTAGTATTAGTTTTATTTCAATCGGTTCTGAAATAAAAAACTTAAGTCAATTTAAAGAATCATCTAGGGGCGAACCCAAGCCGCTAGTTTTAATTAAAACTATCTTTTCGGATTTTAGTAGGATTAATATTTGGATGGAAAAGTCGGGATCAAATCAAAATCAATCCGTGCACAAAATCGAAAAAATAGTTTTTATTTCAAATAGTAAATATCGTAAATTACTACAACTTTGCTTAAATGTTGAAATTATTATTCAATAACTTCAGAAGTTTTAAGTCACATTTGATTTTAACTACAATTTAACTTTCGAATCTAAGTTATAATAACCTGAGAATAATGCTACGAACCAAACAAATATCTATTAACCACCAAAAATTTGCTTTTAAAACGTAGGCAAAGATAAAAAGAGGGTTACAAACTACAACATTGCCTAGCTAAACATTTTTGAAGTAAAACTTCTTTACGCACGCTTGACTTGGGGAGTAAGCTGGTGAATGCGTTACGAAAAAATGTACGTACGTTTGTTGCCATGGTAACCGTTGTTATTGTTTGACAAATAATATATAATATTACTAGCATTTCCCGCGGCTCCGCCCGCGTTCAGATGATCAAAAACCAAATTTTTAGGTTTTACACATTAGTATACTCTTACATATACAACTTTCATTGCGCACCGCATGAGTGGTAAATAATAACAGAGATTGAGAATGCCACAAAGGTTCCTCCGTTAAATTGAACTTTTTGTTTTAGCAATAACATTTATGTATGTCTATACTTCTGTTTTGTTTGTTTTTTTAGTTTTTCACGATAAACTCTCAAACTACGGAATTAATTTTAATCATTTTTTACTAATAGACAGCTATAGATTAATTTAATATATAGCTGATTATTTAAATTACATAATGATAACTTTTCTTAATTAGCGCTAGTTAGTAATATTTTCCAAAACGATTTTCAAAAGAAAGTGTACTAAGTAAATAATTCTAAGCGAATACATTTTTTTATTTCATATGGCTCTGCTAATATGATTAAAGTCGTAAGCATTTTATTGTGTCCTTTAAGCCTTTACCTTCCAAGAAAAGGTGTCAAGAAAAAGTGAAAAAGTTGAGGTATAACAGTTCCTAAAATACTTTTTCATAGTTTTTGAGATATGAAATATTTTTAGTTACTCGCTTGGGCAGTTTAACAGCCATAAACTTGTTTTCCATAAAATGTTATAAAATAATATAAATTGAACTTATTTTTACGGTGCAAAAAATGAGTAGGTATTGTGGAAATGTAAATATTATTCGTATTTATTTTAGTGTTAACCATACAAAACACGTAAGTAAGAAAAACAACATAGCATTTTGCTATACGAAACCTAAAATGCGCGAGTTGGATTTACATTGCCCAATTTTTACATTAAAAGATTAAAAAACATTAACATTATTTACTAAACAATAAAAATTTACAAATATTCTCATTTGAAAATTGTTTCGGCCAACAAAATATTACTAATGTTACTAATTTATAAAGCCAAAAAGTTTGTTTTATTAAAAATTTAAGCACGGGCGGGGCCGCGGGGAATTTAGTAGTAATTATAGTAAAGTCATAGAAAGGTTATATCTGTACATTTTTTTGGATAAAACTACGTATTTTAAAAACACATGGCGACATCTATTGTCAAATAGCTAAATAACACATAAATAAATTTTCATTAAAATAACTATTTTAATGAATAAAATAGCGCTGTTAATATTTCTTTTAAGATAAGTTTTTTTAATAGTTTTAACATAATATATAAGTAAGTTACCTTGCTAAAATATTAATAGCATCATCGTGCTTTTACTTTAACCAGTTTTTGTATTTTTTCTCAGAAATGAGATATTTTCCTGCGGTAAAAAGAATCCTATGTGTTGACCCGGATAACCTGCTATTACCATACCAAATTTCATAAAAATCCCTCTAGTGGTTTTTCTGTGATGCGGTCACATACATACAGATAGAAAAAATTCTAAAAACTATAGATTCGGGCTCTATATCGCTAATAATGAATATTTCAATAAGATTTTCCGAAAAAATATTGAATTTAGGGGTTCGGGTTAGTTACAATTTTATTGTATGTATAGTTACTAATTTATGAAGCGAAAAAGTTTGCTTTACTGATAATTTAAGCACGGGCGGAGCCGCGGGTGATTTAGTAGTAATTCTAATAAAATCGAAAAAAGTTCATATCTGTACATTATTTTTTTTGGGATTAAAACTATGTATTTTAAAAACACATGGCGACATCTATTGTCGAATATCTAAATAACACATAAATAAATATTAATTAAAATAACTATTTTAATGGATAAAATAGCGCTTTTGATGATTAGATTTTCTAGATAAGCTATTTTTATAGTTTTTACCATATTTTGTAAGTTACCTTGCTAAACTGTTTACAAATAGTATCGTCGTGGTTTTGTTTCTACCAGTTTTTGTATTTTTTTTCAGAAATGAGATATTTTCTCGCGGTAAAAAGTATCCTATATGTTGACCCGGATAACCAGCTATCATCATACCAAATTTCATCAAAATCCCTCCAGTGGTTTTTCTGTGATGCGGTAACAGACAGACAGACAGACAGACAGACAGACAGACAGACAGACAGACAGACAAAAATTCTAAAAACTATAGATTCGGCCTCTGCATCGATAATAATGTCTATTTCAATAAGATTTTCCAAAAAATATTTAATTTACAGATTCGGCTTAGTTAGAATTTTATAATATGTATAGATAAGCATTCCTTAAATGATATTCTATAAATATATGATTGTAATATGCCAAATATGCGTTATTTAATTATATTTTTAGTATCTCACCTATCCTAATTATTTAAAACATGAATTGAATTTCATAAAGAGTACCGATAAACTACAGAAGTTTTACTTTTTGCGCGTGTACACATTCATACAGGCCCTCTGTAATTTTTTTTAATTAAATAGGTCATAAGGCACTTGTTTTGAAATCTATTTTGCTTCTAATTTATTTACCAAAAAGTTGGTGAAGTCTAACAATATCGATACAATTTTTTTTACTGATAGTATGCAAAGTTAGTTATTTTCACAAAAAAAGTGGATGTGGTGTAGAACTGCCCCAACTATTATTTAACAGGATTTATAATGGGGTTGAAACAAACATGAAGTAACTTAGAACAGTGTACGTTAATTATAACATAAAGGTACGTCACGGCTTGAGTAATTACACCGGCGGTTGCAACTTGTTACATTTATGAGCTGAGTACTCATATTTAAGTTTATTTTATATTAAATATTTACATTAATTAGTATATAAAAAATTGTTTTATCCTGATAAAATACTTTAGACGGCTATTCTTACGAAATCTAGCTAGGATATATTTTTTTTCTAATAAAATATTTAATGTACAGATTCGACTCAATTAATTTTATGATATATAGATAAATAATAAATAAATAAAAAACAAAAATGTTTAATAAAAAATATATTTTTTATTTATTTTATTTTATTTTTTATTAGTATAATAAAAAAATGCTAGTAAATAAAAAATAAACTGGAGTACAAACATTCATGCTTATCACACGAATGAATGCTCCCAGCAGGGCCCGAACCCGCGACCGCTGGCACAGCAAATAACCCTATTTACTACAAACTAAGCCAAACGTGTCGTTGTGTCTGTAAAGGAGATGCTATTTTTTATATATATTATGAATATACAAACACCATGGATGTTTTGTTTTTTTAATGAAAGTAGGCTGAGTTATGTTTATATTCTTATAGATATTTTTAAATATTATTATTCGGTGATAGGCAGAAAAGTCTAGAGGAGTCCTCTTTAAAAGAGTCTTTTTTTGCCAAGTAGATGCCGCTATAGTGCATAAATACGCATGTGTATGTATGTGCGTAGACAGTTGTCTCTCAATTTACTCACTCTTATATGCTTACAGGACGGTAATCCGACATGACCATTAACCAGCAGGGCTATGACTTGATGACATTCTACAAGCGCTATTGGTTGAAAAGTAAAAAAAAAAAAACTTAGACAAGACGTAATTCTACAACTGTTGAAATATAAAAATTAAACATGAATAATTTATGAGAGTGACATTTTAGGATTTTCAGACAAAACGATTGCATAATTAGTTATTTCAGTACTAAGATTTATTATGTTAACGTAACGTTGTAGAGTAGTTATAGAGCTCAGCTTTTGATAATAACTCTGCCTACTATGACGTAAGTCTTGGGTTCGACTCCTTATGGGCTTTGAATAAATCATATAAAAGCTCTGCTTATTCTGCCTAAGATACAATGTAGCTTTCAAAACCGCCATATTGAATTCATTATATCGATATTACTTAAAAGCTGAGAATGGATATGTGTCATGAGGGAATGACGCTTTTATTGTATAAAATATAATATGATAAATAAAAATATTGTGTCTGGTGAAATTTTAGAGTGGAAAGAATGCCAACACTCTCTAATTGTATTGGAAAATGCGGGCTTGGCACTTGTTTCAGGAAAATTTTTTTTTTTTCATTTTAAACAAAGAGGAGGTTTACTTTATATAGCGACTGGATAAAATAAAAAAAAACACTCATCAAGATCTACAATATAATTTTATAAAACGTAAAAGACAACCTTCTTAAAAGAAAACACTTTGTTTACAGAAATATTGTTCGAGCAATTTTCTCAGCGTAAATTGAAATTGACAACTCGGGAAGAACAATTTTACCTTTCAATCCTAGACTTTACATAATTTATTTACTTTCTAAATGCGGAAATGTGCTATAATGTTACTATTTGTTATTATTTGTTATATTTGGTGAAATTCAATACGATTTATTACCGCTGCTGTAATTGAAGAAGAGTTTTAAGAGTTTAAGCTGAGCTCTACTATCTACCCTATAGTTACATACATATATGTTAACAGAATACATTTAAAAAATTGTACTGAAATAAGTAAGAGCGAAAAATACAAATCTGGCTTCGTCTGTCTTGTAATATGTTTCTTTGTACAACATCAAAGCGGGATATAGGCTTTTTCTTAATGCTATGTGGGCAAAAGGTACTAGGTAAGTAAAAGTAACTTTATTTTAGTACTAGCGGCTCACCCTCGTTTCGCTCGGGTTCGCCTCTCCTCTAGGAAAACAAAAACAAGTCTATCCCACGGGAACCGTACATTTTCCCGGGAATTTTTATATAGACCATTATTATGAAGTTTAGTAAAGTTTCAGTCAATGCTACTGAACAGAGAAAGAATAGATAGATATAGATAGTTTAACAAATGTTTGACGTGATTCTTGAAATTGGCATAACTTTTTTATTTATGAACCGATTGACATGGAATAAACACTAAATGTTTAGTGAAGCTTACCGCAATATATTAATCAAAACCACATCTAAATCGGATAAGCCGTTTCTGAGATTAGCGTGCACAAACGCACAGACAAACAGATAAACAGACAAACAGACAAAAATTCTAACAATAATTGTTTTGGGTGCTATTTGCTTTGATAAAGGTTCCAATAATATTTTTTCTCATATATCTTCCATGTACAGACAGCGATCCGTTGCATTTTTATTATATGTATTGATATGAATTGATTGATAATTAATTAAAAGTAGCCTTTGTGTAACTCAAGATTATAGTCTATCTGTCTATTGAATTTCATCCAAATCTATCCAGCCATTTCAGCGTTGTCCTGTTTGTTTCAGCGTGAAGTAACAGACATACAGATATATAAACTTTCTCATTTCTAATAGTAAGTCCGACATCGAAATATCTTTGAAAATAATATTCGCTTTATTTCGAAATCCCATGAATAATTCCTCAGGTTTTTGTACAAAACATTTACTTTTGCAATTTCTATTGTAAAATTTATTTAGGAGCTTTACTCGTGGAAGCTTATTAGTAGCTGGGCGAGTACGTACATTGTAGTTGCAAGTTATTTTATGACTTTCAACTTTTACACAATGACATTAAATTGTATCACGTAATCTACTATGCACTAAACAAAAACATTTTAAATTATAATTCGTATATTCTAGTTTAATATTATTATCTATACAGATAAATAAAATTGGAGTGTCTGTTTGTAATATTAAAATAACCGCATTTTACTAAATGCATATGGATGTATACACGTACATATACCACAACATTTTTTACAATTTTTGTCTGTCAGTCTGTCTCTCTGTCTGACTGTCTGTCTGTCTGTTTGTTCCGGCTAATCTCTGAAACGGCTGGACCGATTTTGACGGGGTTTACACTGGCAGATAGCTGATGTTAAAAGGAGTAACTTCGGCTACTTTTATTTTAGAAAAAAATAGGGTTCCACGAAAAAGTATTAAAACAAAAAATAAAATAAAAAAATGTTTGTTGTAGGAAGTAGCCTAGGGACGAATCCGAGCGAAGCGAGGGTGAGTCGCTAGTATTATATAGGTATAATTTAGCGACAAGGCCGCCTCTTGTACTTAGCTCTTTTTATATTTTTCTTGTACAATATTTTTTGTGGGTGTACAATAAAAAGTATTTATTATTATTATTAAATTTAGGCTATGTATTGTTTTTTAATATTCTTTAGAAATAACCTCTTCACAATAGTGAAAGATAAATTAATAGTAAAAAAACATTTTTAAAAACAAGCTTTTATTTAAATGCTCTAATTAAAAGAAATTGTTTGTGTTTATATGTGTTATTGTGTTATTTGTGTAATATAATAAATTCTTGGGTTTGATTTAATTTAAAGTTTATTTTCTTCTTTTTAGAGCATTTAAATAAAAGCTTGTTTTTAAAAATGTTTTTTTTTTATTATTAATTGATTTTTTATTTTTAGTTTTTATTTCATCTGCATTCTTCTCAAAAACCCTTGCATTTGAGATCCATATCATGAGGGTGCATAAAAAAGCAGTCCGCCATCTTTGGTAGTCCGCCCGCCATATTTCATAGTCCGCCATATTGGATTTCACTTGTCACTTTACTTTCTGTATTTTGCTCATCAAACCCTTTCAATGGTATATAAATTTTGTGGAATTTAGTGAATGTAAAATAGAATGTAAACAAATAACGTCTTAACTTAGGTTTGTTTTGATACAGCTCGCTAGTCAAAGGATTCACCGGGCTTGATGTGTTTGTTTGACCATTCATTGCATCGGTAAGCACATTATCGTATGTACTATTTGTACCAAATGTAAATTGCTTACAGTGTTTTGTTTCCAAATTCAACAGGTTTGATTATCGTCTAGCCATATTTTTTTTATTCAATGTTACAACCTTAGTTCCTATTCAAATCAATTGTGAAATATCTTTTATAGTTTTATATATTTTGGTGAGTTAAAACAATAACTACATATAACGAAGTAGGTTCTTCATTCGATATTTATTTCATTAATTTGTATTAAAGAGATGATTAAAGTTGTGCGTCTAATTGGCAGATATGTATCAGAACTTTGTATGATAATTTAAATTATCATTATATCGCGTAAAAATCGGAAATGTCAGGATAGATTTTAATGATGTTTTTATTGTATAAGTAAAATATGATATTTTTTCCAATCAGGGTCATGTAAAGACGATTTGACTAAATTTTATAGGTACATACTAGTTTGCGGACCGAACCGCAGGAATTAGCAAGTTATATCATAAGTTAAATAGTATACGAAAACAAACATTCCGAGGACGCAAGTAATAGTCCGTTGGAATGTTACGTTAATGCTAATAATATTTGTATTTCAATAAATATAGGTTAAATCGCTAAAGTTTACGAATTCTCTTGAAAGTAATTCCACTTTAAGGAATTTGAGTTGTTGTTAAATAATGAATGAGAAGATTTGTGTAAAGTATAAATTACATAGTAAGTTTTAGCAGCAACATAAAAGTGGTCGTTGTAGTTCTGAATAGGTTACATATAACAAGTGTTCTGGGATTACATTTAAAACTAGCGACTCACTCGCTTCGCTTCGGGTTCGTCCCTAGACAGAAACAAATCTATCCCACGGGAACCGTACATTTTACCGGGACGATATATAGCTTATAGCTTTCCCCAATAAACGGGCTATTTAATGCGAAAAGCATTTTTCAAATCGGATTAGTAGTTCCTGAGATTAGCACGTTCAACCAAACAAACAAACAAACTTTTCAGCTTTATAATATTAGAATAGATGTTACAGAATATATATGGTTTTTAGAAATGTTGTGTGTTTGTATTCCTATTAATTCACGAATCACTCAAGAACTAGATGAATTTAAAAAATCACCCATAACAGTGGAATGATTACGGCGAATATTACTTCTAAACTAATTATGAAAACGTTAAATATTTTACATTTTTACCGTTTTAAAAAGTAGGTGGAAGTTGTAAAGGGGATATGGAAAATAACATTTTTAGTCAGTTTTATTTTAAACTCAATAGTTTACCCTCGCTTCGCTCGGGTTCGTCCCTGTGCTGATTCCCCATAGAAACTTTCATCCCCATTTTTACCCATTTAAGGGATGATTTCCGGGATACAAAGTATCCTATGATCTTTCCAGGATCTCAAACTATCTTCTTACCTTTCATCTAAATCGGTTCACTAGATCCAGAGATTACCCCCTACAGCCTCACAAACAAAGTTTACCTCTTTATAATATTAGTATAGACTAGGTGGTAGTTCTCTTCGATATGATAAACAGAACACGTATTTTGGCGTTTTGAAATTGTCTTTACAGGGATTTCGAGTAGCATCAAATTAAATACAGCAATCATACTTATTCAGGGCAAGTTGCAAGTAAAAGTAGAAAATTACTGTTTATATCATTGTTCTTTTCTGTCATGTCATAGCAATTAATATGGCTTTGTGACATAATATCTATTGTTGTGAAGGAAGAGAATAATCAGTTCGCGTGGGTAATATTACTCTTGCAGTAGGAATTTGAAATGAAATTCTTATTACTTATTACTAGGGTAATAGGAGATAGTGAGCAAATGAAAATTTATGACGTATTTCATTTAAAAGCAAGTAAATTGAAATTTTTGTAATAGAAAAAAAAAATACTATAAGTAAAGATTTCTATGCAAAATATTAATTTTATAATAATAAACAGGCATAATCATAATGCAGTAGGTACTTATATTTTACAGTAAAAACCATGTTTTTTTTTAATTCATTCAAAATGTGAGAATGTACAAAACTGATTCATGCAAGTCCGATTCGCACTTGACTATTTTTTTAGATAATAACCATGAAATAATCGTAATTCTGTATAAGTCACAAGTACGGAAAACCGTTCGTAAGTGATTTACATTTATATTAAACGGGTCAGTTTTATGAAAATTTCAATGACCACGTGACGGCATAGAGACACCTATATATTTAAAAAAGTACCCCTTTTACTATACGTACAAAATTAAATAGAAAAGCTAAATATCTGACGACACGTTTGTCTCAGTTTGTAATGACCCTACTTGCTGTGCCAGCGGTCGCGGGTTCGAGTCCCGCTGGGGGCATTCATTTGTGTGATGAGCACGAATGTTTGTATTCAGTTATGGGTGTTGGTATTTATAATATGTATGTATTTTAAATTATATAATATGTGTAGTGCAGGCCTCATAGCTTACCATGGAACTAGATGGTGCCATGTGTTAATGTCCCAACATATTTATTTATTCCTAACATATTATATATGTGTTTGGTGATTTTCAATTTAACTTATAGCCTACTCTATTGATACCGCACCGAGAGTGTTCTTAGTTTTAAATCAAGAAAATCCATTCTGATTTTTGCAGGCTATCAGCTCTTTTCTAGATGGTAAAATTATATGATCAATTTCTACATAACTAACTGATTCGAAACTTGGCATCTCGTTCCTTCAATGACGTTACAATGATATGGTAAACTAGATCTGGTGCAACAGCATCACCTGGAATCTACAAGATACTCAACTCTATTAAAATACTGCAGAAATATCGTGTTTGGGCGCTTTGAAATTGCCTCAACGATTTTTTAAACTTTTAATTTAAGAGTAATGGCACAAACGTAGTTGTTCCGTCTGTTTTATATATTAGAATTAATGTAAAAAAAACTAACATTAGCAGCATTATATTTAAGCAGAACTAACATGATTCTAAAATAAAAAAGTATCCAACAAATTAAACTCATTATTAAAGAAGTATTTCTTTTATGTTAGCAAATTACAATATTTATAATATTCAAATATATTTAAACGAGCAATTCTTGTATATTTATTTATTTATTTATTTATATATACCGGCGATCTCGGAAACGGCTCTAACGATTTCGCTGAAATTTGGTACGTGGGGGTTTTCGGGCGCGAAAATTGATCTAGATTAGTCTTATGTCTGGGAAAACGCGTGTTTTCGAGTTTTCATGCGGTTTTCTTTCGCATTATTCCACGCAAAATATATGCAAGAATTAGAATCGTGGTCAACCGACCAAAGTGCAAGATTAACAATTACAGGTGTCCGATTTCGAATATCGACCGGATTCAAAGTTATTACTTTTGTTTTTTTTTTTGTATTTATTCAAGTTTTAGTTTTTTTTTATCTAAAAAATACGATATAACAAAAAAGAATTTCGAGCAAAGCTCGGTCGCCCAGGTACTATTCACTATGAGTGTTGTTTTCTGTAGATAAAACTTAATAGAGTTCGAGCGAATAAATCAAGGACTAAGCTGAGATTGCGCCGACCGTAACAAGAATTATTTTGAGGCGTGAAAATATGTTCTACTGTTTATCAGATAGCCAAGTAGATGATGTTTATGGCTGACGTAAGTTATTCCTATAATATAAGCCTATGTGCGAAAATCAGGGTTCGAGTCCCGGTTGAGACTAAACACTAATAGGCAGAGTTCCACTCATGAACTAATCTCTGTCCGGTAATATTAGATTGTTATTCCAAACATATAAATGAAACTTATGTTATTTGAAAAATATTGTACCGTAGATGTGAAAAATATAAATCTTATATCTATCTATACATATTATAAAATTCTAACTAAGCCGAATCTGTACATTAAATATTTTTTAGAAAATCTTATTGAAATAGACATTATTATCGATGCAGAGGCCGAATCTATAGTTTTTAGAATTTTTGTCTGTCTGTCTGTCTGTCTGTCTGTCTGTCTGTCTGTCTGTTACCGCATCACAGAAAAACCACTGGAGGGATTTTGATGAAATTTGGTATGATGATAGCTGGTTATCCGGGTCAACATATAGGATACTTTTTACCGCGAGAAAATATCTCATTTCTGAAAAAAAAATACAAAAACTGGTAAGAACAAAACCACGACGATACTATTTGTAAACAGTTTAGCAAGGTAACTTACAAAATATGGTAAAAACTATAAAAATAGCTTATCTTGAAAATCAAATTATCAAAAGCGCTATTTTATCCATTAAAATAGTTATTTTAATTAGTATTTATTTATGTGTTATTTAGATATTCGACAATAGATGTCGCCATGTGTTTTTAAAATACATAGTTTAAATTCCAAAAAAATTAATGTACAGATATGACCTTTTTTCGATTTTATTAGAATTACTACTAAATCACCCGCGGCTCCGCCCGTGTTTAAATTATCAGTAAAGCAAACATTTTCGCTTCATAAATTAGTAACTATACATACAATAAAATTGTAACTAAGCCGAACCCGTAAACTCAATATTTTTTCGGAAAATCTTATTGAAATATTCATTATTAGCGATACAGAGCCCGAATCTATAGTTTTTAGATTTTTTTCTGTCTGTCTGTATGTGACCGCATCACAGTAAAACCACTCGAGGGATTTTTATGAAATTTGGTATGGTAATAGCAGGTTATCCGGGTCAACACATAGGATTCTTTTTACCGCAGGAAAATATCTCATTTCTGAGAAAAAATACAAAAACTGGGTAAAGTAAAAGCACGATGATGCTATTAATATTTTAGCAAGGTAACTTACTTATATATTATGTTAAAACTATTAAAAAAAACTTATCTTAAAAGAAATATTAACAACGCTATTTTATTCATTAAAATAGTTATTTTAATGAAAATTTATTTATGTGTTATTTAGCTATTTGACAATAGATGTCGCCATGTGTTTTTAAAATACGTAGTTTTATCCAAAAAAAAAATGTACAGATATAACCTTTCTATGACTTTACTATAATTACTACTAAATTACCCGCGGCCCTGCCCGTGCTTAAATTTTTAATAAAACAAACTTTTTGGCTTTATAAATTAGTAACATATTAGTAATATTTTGTTGGCCGAAACAATTTTCAAATGAGAATATTTGTAAATTTTTATTGTTGAGTAAATAATGTTAATGTTTTTTAATCTTTTAATGTAAAAATTGGGCAAATGTAAATCCAACTCGCGCATTTTAGGTTTCGTATAGCAAAATGCTATGTTGTTTTTCTTACTTACGTGTTTTGTATGGTTAACACTAAAATAAATACGAATAATATTTACGTTTCCACAATACCTACTCATTTTTTGCACCGTAAAAATAAGTTCAATTTATATTATTTTATAACATTTTATGGAAAACAAGTCTATGGCTGTTAAACTGCTAAAGCGGATAACTAAAAATATTTCATATCTCAAAAACTATGAAAAAGTATTTTAGGAACTGTTATACCTCAACTTTTTCACTTTTTCTTGACACCTTTTCTTGGAAGGTAAAGGCTTAAAGGACACAATAAAATGCTTACGACTTTAATCATATTAGCAGAGCCATATGAAATAAAAAAATGTATTCGCTTAGAATGATTTACTTATTACACTTTCTTTTGAAAATCGTTTTGGAAAATATTACTAACTAGCGCTAATTAAGAAAAGTTATCATTATGTAATTTAAATAATCAGCTATATATTAAATTAATCTATAGCTGTCTATTAGTAAAAAATGATTAAAATTAATTCCGTAGTTTGAGAGTTTATCGTGAAAAACTAAAAAAATAAACAAAACAGAAGTATAGACATACATAAATGTTATTGCTAAAACAAAAAGTTCAATTTAACGAAGGAACCTTTGTGGCATTGTCAATCTCTGCCATTATTTACCAATCATGCGGTGCGCAATGAAAGTGGTATATGTAAGAGTATACTAATGTGTAAATCCTAAGAATTTGGTTTTTGATCATCTAACCGCGGGCGGAGCCGCGGGAAATGCTAGTGTACGTATATATTTTGCTTGCCATATATCTATACATATTATAAAATTCTAACTAAGCCGAATCTGTACATTAAATATTTTTTGGAAAATCTTATTGAAATAGACATTATTATCGATGCAGAGGCCGAATCTATAGTTTTTAGAATTTTTGTCTGTCTGTCTGTCTGTCTGTCTGTCTGTCTGTCTGTCTGTTACCGCATCACAGAAAAACCACTGGAGGGATTTTGATGAAATTTGGTATGATGATAGCTGGTTATCCGGGTCAACATAAAGGATACTTTTTACCGCGAGAAAATATCTCATTTCTGAAAAAAAATACAAAAACTGGTAGGAACAAAACCACGACGATACTATTTGTAAACAGTTTAGCAAGGTAACTTACAAAATATGGTAAAAACTATAAAAATAGCTTATCTTGAAAATCAAATTATCAAAAGCGCTATTTTATCCATTACAATAGTTATTTTAATTAATATTTATTTATGTGTTATTTAGATATTCGACAATAGATGTCGCCATGTGTTTTTAAAATACATAGTTTTAATCCCAAAAAAATTAATGTACAGATATGACCTTTTTTCGATTTTATAAGAATTACTACTAAATCACCCGCGGCTCCGCCCGTGTTTAAATTATCAGTAAAGCAAACTTTTTCGCTTCATAAATTAGTAACTATACATACAATAAAATTGTAACTAAGCCGAACCCCTAAATTTAATATTTTTTCGGAAAATCTTATTGAAATATTCATTATTAGCGATATAGAGCCCGAATCTATAGTTTTTAGAATTTTTTCTCTCTGTCTGAATGTGACCGCATCACAGAAAAACCACTAGAGGGATTTTTATGAAATTTGGTATGGTAATAGCAGGTTATCCGGGTCAACACATAGGATTCTTTTTACCGCAGGAAAATATCTCATTTCTGAGAAAAAATACAAAAACTGGTTAAAGTAAAACATGATGATGCTATTAATACTTTAGCAAGGTAACTTACTTATATATTATGTTAAAACTATTAAAAAAACTTATCTTAAAAGAAATATTAACAGCGCTATTTTATTCATTAAAATAGTTATTTTAATGAAAATTTATTTATGTGTTATTTAGCTATTTGACAATAGATGTCGCCATGTGTTTTTAAAATACGTAGTTTTATCCAAAAAAAAATGTACAGATATAACCTTTCTATGACTTTACTATAATTACTACTAAATTACCCGCGGCCCTGCCCGTGCTTAAATTTTTAATAAAACAAACTTTTTGCCTTTATAAATTAGTAACATATTAGTAATATTTTGTTGGCCAAAACAATTTTCAAATGAGAATATTTGTAAATTTTTATTGTTTAGTAAATAATGTTAATGTTTTTTAATCTTTTAATGTAAAAATTGGGCAAATGCAAATCCAATTCGCGCATTATAGGTTTCGTATAGCAAAATGCTATGTTGTTTTTCTTACTTACCTACGTGTTTTGTATGGTTAACACTAAAATAAATACGAATAATATTTACGTTTCCACAATACCTACACATTTTTTGCACCGTAAAAATAAGTTCAATTTATATTATTTTATAACATTTAATGGAACACAAGTTTATGGCTGTTAAACTGACAAAGCGGGTAACTAAAAATATTTCATATCTCAAAAACTATGAAAAAGTATTTTAGGAACTGTTATACCTCAACTTTTTCACTTTTTCTTGACACCTTTTCTTGGAAGGTAAAGGCTTAAAGGACACAATAAAATGCTTACGACTTTAATCATATTAGCCGAGCCATATGAAATAAAGAAATGTCGAATACATTTCTTCTTAGAATTATTTACTTATTACACTTTCTTTTGAAAATCGTTTTGGAAAATATTACTAACTAGCGCTAATTAAGAAAAGTTATCATTATGTAATTTAAATAATCAGCTATATATTAAGTTAATCTATAGCTGTCTATTAGTAAAAAATGATTAAAATTAATTCCGTAGTTTGAGAGTTTATCGCCCATAACTAAAAGAACAAACAAAACAGAGGTATAGACATACATAAATGTTATTGCTAAAACAAAAAATTCAATTTAACGGAGGAACCTTTGTGGCATTGTCAATCACTGCCATTATTTACCAATCATGCTGTGCGCAATGAAAGTAATGTATAATGTAAGAGTATACTAATGTGTAAAACCTAAGAATTTGGTTTTTGATCATCTGAACGCGGGCGGAGCCGCGGAAAATGCTAGTGTATATATAAAGTATGAATTAATTCATATGAACTAAAAATTTATATATAATATAAATTTAAGCAATAAAATGTACATAAAATTGTTATTGTTATGCAAATTATATAAATATAAAAAAAACGTATCAAAATAATTGTAGGGGATTCATTTATGTAAATAATATAGTCAAATAGGCATCTTCTAGGCAAGCGCGCTCCAATTGTCGTCAAGCGCAAGCCTATCTAACAATAAAAAAAAATGTTAATAAGATTTAAAAAAAATAATAATAATAATTACGGTCAATTTTTAGTATATAAAGGCAGAAACATTTTGAAGAGCAAAAGGTCGAATACAATCTACCTGGAGCAAACTTCGGTGAAATTAGTACCGATACTTGTAACTAAATTAAATTTAAAGGGTCTCTTCCGAGCCAACAGCTTACAAAGACTAAATTTTAAGGGTTAAGTCAGACTAGTTATACTGTATAGCTTTTTAAATAATTGTTTTAACTTTATTTTCTCAACTTCCTTTGGGGCATAGAGATACTTAAATAAAATATATTCTGTTTACATATCTATCTATACATATATGTATACTATACCCTGTACAAGTTAGCATGATCTTTTTGACAGATGTAAATTTTTCTGATCGACATAACTTTGCAATGACGAACATATTATTTTCTTAATTTAATGATTTTAAAAATTGTAAAAATATTAAAAAATACATATAACACAAAAGTCCCTAAAGATTTAAGCGTTATCCGAAAATTTTAAGACTTTTTATTGCTTCAAAGTAAAATTTAAATAGGAACACTGAAAATAATAGACGCTTGTACAATGTTACATCGGTCGGTACATACGGATGGGACACGAATAACAGGCAGTAACTGTTACAAATATCGATTACAATAAATCATTATTAAAGATCATTGTTAAGTTGTAAATAAAAACTGTTTTAAAGATAAAACTATTTTATTTTTCTACCTTAATTTTTACATACAGGGTTATTTTTGGACCTCCCGTCAAATTTAAATAGGTGGTTCAGACCATGAAACTAAACAACTTTTTTAAAGAAACATGGGTCGAAAAGTGGAAAAAAAAAATCAGACCATACAGGTGGCATACATATAAAGTCATACTTTGTCTTAGCCAGATCAGACAAGCATAGACGGAGGTTCATGCAGTGGGACTACTAAATACCTATATATCTTGAAAACTTAGAAACTTTTTGGAAAAGAGTACTAACCTACATTGTGCCTAATGGGGTAAATGTAATTCACTAACCCATAAATTGTCCTTATGCAAAAAAACTAATCCATCTTTAATGTAGAGGAAAAACAAACCACCAAACATTATTTTGTACTTATCATCTTATTTTTTTTTTCATTCATCAGAAAAAAAGGATAGATTAGAGTTTTTTTATATGTTTTGTATATTTATATTAATTTCAAAAACTCAGCCACCCTCGTCAGTTTAGAATATAGTAGTAAATTTTCATTTTAAAAATATAAAAACTTTTAGTTTGAATTTACCTTTAGAATCATTACATTACACGTTTCGATAAAGGAACTCGCGACCACGGAACATCAAATTATTCGGGTAACTTCGTCGTCAGCTTCCGAAGATAAGGAAAATTTTTAAAAGTTCAAGATATCACGTAAACTAACATTTACTGAGTAATAGAGGAAAAAGTCTTCTAAATAAAATTTTAATTTTATTCTGAATATTTTCGAAAATTTAGTTTGATGACCTAAACCTGATATATGACAATGTTCTAGTTACTCGTGAGCTTTTGGCTACATTAAGGTAGAATCAGGAAATCAGTGCATATCCAGTACATTTATCCTGTACTGTATTATCCTGCACATCCATATACATTTGGTTGCTAATTATTTACCATAAAATTTATTTTTTGCAAGATAGCAGTGATTTTTTTTTAAATTAAAACATTTGTGTCGACATTGATTTACACAGGAGTTGTTGGAAACAAGTTTCCATAAATATAATTTAGTTATAGTTATAGTTATACAGGGTTATTGGTAATTCGACGTATTCCCGTTAGGAGGTGATAGGGAAGACTATTTGCGATAATTTTGACCCCCATATGCATTATGCAAAAGTGAACCATTTTTGAGTTATCATGTTTTTTTAGCTTTTTTCAAAATAAGCCAGAAATGCAACTTCAAAAATTTATTAAAAAAAAGTATCAATTTAAATTTCATTTTCTCTTCTGATTTATAAAAACGGATAAACACCAGTTATTTATCAATATTAAAACAACAGTTATCGGTCCAAATTAAAAAATGCGAGACGAAAAACGATATTATTTCAATATTTTTTTGAAACTTTCTCCACTAAAATGCCTTAAAAACCAAAAAAAAAAAAAAACGTTATAAAACTTGGCTTGCAGATTATTTTAAAAACATAACCGTTTTCTTAGCTCTCCAAAAATGCATTACAACTAGGAACTTATTTCAAAAAAAACTGAAAAAAATTGATCACAAAGGAAGCAGGCAGAATTTCGTATTCGAACTAAACTTAAGGTCGTCCTTTAAAATTTCCATAAGATTAATTAAAAACAATACCCAATGTAAATAAAACAAAAAAATATAAATTTAAAATAAAATTTAGAACCAGTAACAGTTTAGTAGTAATAACAATTAACAATTAATAATAAGTAACAATTAAGACATTTTGTAATTTAGCTTAATTAAAGTTCTTGCTCGAAGTGACTTCCCCTATTGCATACGCAAAGTCGCATTCTTTTTCCGAGTTGTGACTTAAGTTCTACCGAAGTAGTCAAATTATTCCGCATCGCATTTGCTGCGTTCATAATTCTTGTTTGGAGTTCTTTCGCGGATGACACAGACGAGACGTCGTAAACTAGGGACTTCTGTGACCCCAGACATAGAAATCAACCGGCGTTAAGTCCGGACTTCTCGCACTCTACTTTAGTACTCTACTTTAGTGTTTTAGTCTAATCTTTTTAGTGACGTCAGGTCCACTGTAATAATTCACATTATATATAAATAATAAATCAAAAACACAGCAAAATAATTAGATGTTATGGAAAATAAAAGTTATTAGTTGTTCTAAAAATACATTGACACATCAAAGTATTAGGTAAAAGCGTTCCATTAGAAATAAAAGGTTGAGTAGGCGGCATCTTACCAAATATATTTAACTGCCATTATTTTTCTAACTGGAAATATTCTCATTTCGTTGAGTTTCTTCGATATTAACTAGCTTTCCTTATTTAATATTTTTTTTAATTAATTTTAATATTGATTTATGCAGTGTGACAATTCGCCTGTTTTGAAGATCTAAATGTTCCATACAACTCCCATCCAACTTTTCCATCCACCGTTGTAAAGTTCATTAAAATCAGTACCTCATTTTATATTTTAGTAAGAAATATACCATGTCTTGTTTGTAAATTACGTACGAGATTAACTGGGGAACATGAGACATGTAGTGGACTTAGTGCCATAACGTACTTGCCATGCCGGTCATGGGTTAGATCTTTATATTATTAGTTAGTATAAATTTCTAAGAGATGAGATATTTTCCCGCAGTAAAAAGTATCCTAATGTTGACCCGGATAACCATCTATCATTATACCAAATTTCATCAAAATCTGTTCAGTAGTTTTATCGTGACGCGTTCCCAGACAGACAGATAGACAGACAAAATTTCTAAAAACTATACATTCGGCCTCTGTTCATGTTCAAATTTGACTCAGAATTTTATTATATGTATAGATACTTAGTATAAATGCTTGTTTGAACTTACAAGAAAATTTAAGTTGACAGGTGAAATTTGAAATGTTAGTATATTGAAGTAAAATAAATCTAATGAAATTAAATTAAATTAAACTTTAATCATTTAAACTTATATAAGCATTTTTCAATATAGTAAATTGCTATCTCAAAAAGTCCAAAGTATAACAACAAAAAAGTTTTTAGGATGGTAACATATTTCATCCTACCTTTAGATAAATTTTACACGCGTGTTCACTGAGAAATTCGATAACATTCATAAAACATTATTCTGCGGTATGTTAGATTTATTATCATAATGTCCTATGTTGAACCACAATAGAAAACTTCGAAAATGTTTTTTTACATCATGTGTTTTTTCTAGTATATTTTTAATTAATTTGTGGTCATTTGCTCTCATTTGATTGGTTAAAGGCCTTTTGTAGGTATTATTTAAGATGTATATCTGTTCATTTTATTTTAATTATTATAAACACGCTTACATAGTACTGGTTAGCTAGTAAAATGTTAAAAATGATATTAGATTAGCTCAATATTTTCTTTTGACTTAGCCGATTTCGTATGGCTTATTCATTGTCCTCTTAGCTTCAAAAAATAATAAAAATTAATTACATGGTCTATAATTCATTACGCAAAATGAAGGTGATTAAGGCAAATGGAAAATAGAAATTAATAAAATTCTACCTGACTCCTACCGATATCGCGTTCAATTTATCATCGTCGTTGAAGCAAGTTTCATTTGTTTTATGCGGAAGATTAATTATAATTCAGATTTAGTCCAATTACCTGTGAAAATAAATTGCCTTATCACGCTACTACTAGTATAAATTCACGCTGTTTTCTTAGTATGTAGAAAGTAGAGTATAATTCTATTTTTTCTTCTCCTTTCTCCGTAGATTAAAGAAGAATTAGTGAGGTATGGAGAGAACAAGTCCTGCTTTCATATTAAAGCTACATTTACTATTCATTTTTTTATGATGCTCGAGTAAGTATACTTGCTTATCTTACGAGATAAATGAATTTAAATTCTAAAATACGATGGTAAATTTTAAGAAAATTTACCATCAAAAAGGCAGTGGTAGCCCAGTGGTAACGCGTTAGCTTGGGAAACCGAGTGAAGCGGGTTCAAATCCCGGGACTCGCACCTCTGATATTTTCATGTGCGAATCATTTCTAACATGATTACCACTTGCCTTACGGTGAAGGAAAACATCGTGAGGAAACCTGCATGTCTGAGAGAACCTAGCAAGTTTTCGAACGACATGTGAAGTCTGCCAACCCGCACTTGGCCGGCGTGGTGGACTATGGCCTGATCCCCCTCGTATTGAAGGGAGGCTCGTGCCCAGCAGTGGGACGTAAAAGAGGCCTGAATACATTCTCGGACCCACAAAATTCCAGATTTGACATAATGTAAATATTGTCATTGCAATCTCATACAATTATTACTATAATGATAATGACATCTAAGGTACAATTAAAATTAGTTTTTAAGTATATAGATCAAGTTAAAAAAAAAGTTCCAGCGAGTGTTTTTTTCTAAAATTATTCAACTGTCGCCAGACCCTATAACTTTTACTTAACAATTCCTTTCACATCAATAATAATGTAATACCTATATTACGTACGAGTATATGTATATAAATATGTATTCAATGTATTTTGATATACAAGTATAATCATTAATCATATTTCTTGTCACGTAATCATTGTAATCTTTGTAATCTTTGCAGATCTTTAGACAAACTTCGGAGTAACTTTTGGCAATTTCAAATTGTTTGTTTGACTTTTGATAACTTCAGACTGTTGTAATGTGTTGTGTGTGTAGTATTAGATTTGTTGTACTCTGTTGCTTGATTAGTTGGCAGTTTTTAAATAACAAAAGTATTGTATAAATTTTACCTATATAAAAGCGTAAATACTTACACACTGATTAATGCTATGAATTTGAAATTAGTCGGAAAGATTTCACATAGAGAATAGAGCAAATATGCGTCAAGAAAGGATTTTTGAAAGTTCAAACCCTGAAGTTGCAGTAATGGGGTTGGGAGTTCGAAAACCCAATATTTTTTATTATTGGGATAAAAAGTATGCTAAAATATTGGAAATGATCTTTATGATCAAAAATAACAACTTTTTAATAGAAATCTCTCAGGATGAAAAATAAGGGATGACATGAAAAGTCGCGTGGAAATGCTAGTATTCACATAAATACATTTTTCTATTGATTTAAGAGTTGTATTTTAAGCACACTCCATACACAATTTTCAATTATTAAAATTTCGTTACACAACTATGACAACTATACAATTTAATTAAAAGTTGTATCGCAGATCGTATAATACTAGTTATACTAATAATATTTTTTTAGTAAAGTAAATTATGAGTAGATTCTAATTACTTAATAGGTTAATTAACTTAATAATTAATTTAATAGGTCGCCCGATGCTTTGAGTCTGTTATTATTATTTGTATTTACGCCCTTAGATATAAAATGTTTTTCATTTTGAACGTAAACATGTAAATTCACGCAGCTGTTACACGATCACGTCATTCAAGCATCATCGCAACGGAATAGAGCTAATGAACCGTTCAACGGATTTTGGCAAATATGTAAATCTGGTAGGTTTTGTTGTGAACAAAATTACTTACTACTAGCGTCTCACCCTCATTTCGCTCGGGTTCGTCCCTAAAAAAATCTCTAGAAAAATAAAAATAAATCTATCCCACAGGAATTGTGTATTTTTCCGGGATAAAAAGTAGTTTATGCTATTCCAGATTATTGATCTATCTCTGTGCTAAATTTCATGTAGACCTATTCAGCCGTTACGGCGTGAATGAGTAACAAACATCCATCCATTCAAACTTTCGCTTTTATATACGAGTAGTAGTAAGATTCGGAAAATATTAATCATACTAACGGCTTTCCCTCGTTTCGTTCGGACGCGGCCTATCAGTAGCTTATTTGTTTTCCAGATCAGACTATCTGTGGTCCGTCCAGCTGTTAAACAAAACCTAAGGTAGTAACAAACATACATATACGTACAAACTTTTTCATTGATAATAGTCCTATGCTTGAGTAACTACGAGTACGTCATTAGAAATAATATATTAAGAGCTTAATTTATAGCAATGTATGAATGTATTTAACTTCCAAAATAGTTGATTTTACAGTTCTTTTTGGAATATTTTACTACAAACTACTGATTGAAATATTTTAATCGATTTTTTAACTCTTTGCTTTCATCGAAAATGTTTACTATCACCTTTTATTCAATAAAGCGTGTAAATATAAGTACACTACCGACTCACCCTCGACTCGTTCGGGTTCGTCCCTACTTATGTTTTAACGTTTAGTATAGATTTCTCAGAGATGAGATATTTTATCGCATTAAAAAGTATCCTATATGTTGACCCGGATAACCAGCTATCACCATACTAAATTTCATTAAAATTCCTCTAGTGGATTTTCCGTGATGTGGTAACAGACAGATAGACAGACAGACAAAAATTCTAAAAATTATAGATTCGGTCTCTGTATCTATAATAATGTATAATTCAATAAGATTTTCCAAAAAATATTTAATGTACAGATTCGGCTTAGTTAGAATTTTATAATATGTATAGATTAACTTAATTTGGTTTGACCCAAGGATAGGCAGAGATGAAATGAAGCTTTAGAAGTACATACTAAATGTAGTTAACCTATTTGTATATTTCGTATTAGACATTAAAGAAATTGATTCCGAAGGTTTTACTGAACTTAAATATTGTATACCATTTTCTCTTTCCAGCGAGATATCCCTAAGGTCTTGCGTGACAGCTTTCAGTGCCAACCTAATGTCGGTATGTATGGAAATTTTCTAGGTGTCCTACCAATCCTTTTTATAGTTTCTAAAAGGTTTTGTTTATATTTGTAATGTTAGTAGAAAACACATGTATATTTAATGGCTTTATTTGTCGGTATTTTTGCTCTAAAATAAAACTAGCTTGCGACGAAATTAATATCTAATTAATTTAAGACAAAAAAAAGACCCTTGTTGGGAGGGCAAAGAGAACACACTTATATAGCCTATTTCTTCCCCTATTACGAGTATATATTCTCTTATACATTCAGTACGGGTTATAATACTGGTACACCAATATAATCATTTTAAAAATATCAATTTCATTTAACAACTATAGATGTGTATTTTAGAAATGATACATTTTGAACAAATGTCGATTAATATCGTTCTACAGTAGTAATAATGTATCTGGATATATTTCTTTTTTGCTTTTCAACATTTTTTTCTTTTTATATTACAGGATTTTCTTTTCGTGTTAGAAAGAGAGAGAAAGAGAGAGAGAGGTAAAAAGGCATATCACCACAATTCCCTCTATTGCCCTATTATAATATTGTATATGAGTTACCGGCAATCTGTATAATTCAGGTATTCTATATATTATCCAGGCAATACATAGGATACCTGGGACGTCCAGGTAATGTATAAAATATTATAAAAATTATTGTCCCTTACATACTTTACCTAGGTAATGTATACAATTTCAAGGGATTGTATGTAGGTATAGAATACCGGATTATTCAGATTGCCGGTAACATATACAATGTAATCTGGGTGTAAATTTTGACTTAAGAGCGGAAAAAATCTCCATAGTAATTATTTTCCTTCGCTTGAGAATAGAATCACACGACCAACATTGCCCTACGCAGATTTGAATATTTAAATAAAGCTTTAAATTAAAAGTACGGGAGGCATTCCTCCGCACGCCTTTACTCTACGTGCAATTCTTCGCTCCAGAACAATTTAATTGCAATTTACGTTTAATATGACGCGTTCAATTGTACTTTACGTCGTTTTTAACTCTTATTAGTGCTTTCATTTCTTTATTTAAAAGACGGATAGATGCTACTAGATAGATGAGTATATAGAAGAATTAAAATGAAAGTCTAATCATTTTCATTCATTCAACGACACGTTTGGCTCAGTTTGTAGTGACCTTACTTGCTGTGTCAGCGGTCGCGGGTTCGAGTCCGGCTGGAGGCATTCACTTGTGTGATGAGCATGAACGTTTGATCTCCAGTCATGGATGTTTATATTTGTAATATGTATATACATACATATTATTATATAAAGATAATATATATATATATATATATATATATATATATATATATATATATATGTAGTGTAACAATTACCTGGTATAAATAACACAAGCCTCGTAACTTACCTTGAAACTAGATGGTGCTTTGTATTAATATTCCAATATATTTATTATTTATTTTTGATAAAATATTATAGAAAAACGAACAAGTTGTATAAACATATTATTGCATTTTATAGCAGCAACAAATTGTTCACGAATCTTTTATTACTTATTACGTCTAGTATTACATCGTGCAAATAATCAAAGCCGTTTACACGTTATTTGCAGTGCGACTTGCTCATTCGTTCCTCTCACCCCTTCATACATTATTCAGTCACTCAATAATGTGACCCACAAGCATATTGCGCTATTTCGTTTTGTTTCGGCAAAAAAAGAGAGAATTTTTATAAAGTACCTACCTACAAAGTGTTGTCTAAGGCTTTGCTCAAATAAGCCTTTAATAAAATATACCTTTAGTTGTATATTGATAAAAAATATCTCTTTTAAAATGCCTATTGGATTCTAATTCTAATATGTAAATTATGTAAGTGATTGCTGTGGGAAATAACGCTTATTATAATTGAATACGTATTCGTTTGTAAATAAAAAATGCGCGTTCTAAGTCTTTAGCTTAACTATACATATAATAAAAATGTAACTTAGCCGAATCTGTACATTAAATATTTTTTTGAAAATCTTATTGAAATAGACATAATTATTGATAAAGAAGCCGAATCTATATTTTTTAGAAATTTTGTCTGTCTGCCTGTTACCGCATCACGGAAAAACCACTGGAGGGATTTTGATGAAATTTGGTATAATGGTAACTAATTTTCCGGGTCAATATATAAGATACTTTTTAATGCGGCAAAACATCTCATCTATGAGAAATCTATACTAAACGTTAAAACGTAAGTAGGGACAAACCTGAGCGGAGTGGGGGTGAGTCGATAGTGTCGATATAAATCTGCACACTTTTCAGCGGGTAACAAATAGTGCGTTATCAGCTAACCCATTACATTTAGTCTCTTACGCAGTCTCGCATCTATATTACTGTCACGATCGGCAATTTTGTCGCAGCCGGAACAACTCTCGATATTGTTTTTTGAATAAACGGCAAATTAATTAGTTTAAAAGTGCGTGTTTTGTTAAGTTTTTTTTTTTTATTTAAATTTAGTTTTAGTTAGCTATTAATATGATACATTTCATAAGTGAAATTTTTTACAGATCAATTTGAGTTTAAATAGTTACCAAGCATTTATTTAGTTTTTTATAAAAAATCGATTATACCAACAACCAAAGTCTTATAAAATGAGCTATCATTTTTAGTAAATTACGTACATGTATGTATGTATCATTAATACGTATCATTTATACTTAATTTATATATTACATTTTGTTTTACGATCATTTGGCATAAACCGTTAAAAAAAGCTTGATTTATAAAATAATTTTGTTCCAAAACCATGGGAATGGTCGTTTGTGATATCTTCAAATAACTAAATTTGAATAGTACTCGTACAAATACAAGTATGATAAATAAATAGTGCAGAAGCGGCGGCAAATGGAACGATGACAAGTAGCGGGTAAACAGATTTGTTTTGCAAAACAAATCCTTTACGAAATTGTGCATAGTAATATAATTTTTCTCTTTTTCATTTCGAATTCAATCTCATCTTGCCAAAGAACTTAATTATGTTTATACTAGCGGCTCACCCTCGCTTCGCTCGGGTTCGTCTCTAGACAAACAAAAACAAATCTATCCCACGGGGACCGCACGTTTTTCCGGGATAAAAGTAGCCTATTTGTTATTCTAATGTATGAACTGTATTATTGTAAAGTTTTATTAAAATCCAATCCGTAGTTTTTGTGTACTAAGCTGAATAAGTTACTATAGTTTTTTAACTATTCCACGGGAACTCTTTAATTTTCCGGAATAAAAAGTATCTAAAATGTTAACCGGAGATGTAAGGTACCACCATACAAAATTTTATTTAAATCTGTTTAACAGTTTCGGAGATTAGCCCGTACAAACAGATAAACAGACAGAGAAACAAAAAAATGAAAAAAAATGGATTTGTTCTATTTATTTTTTTACATACATCCCCTTGACTTGGTTTTTGGCATTTTTATTTCTATGTACAGACGTTCGACCTCTACAGTTTTATTATATGTATAGATAAATTATGTATATAAATATATACATAATTAAGTTCATTTAAGTATATAAAAGCCTTTCGTGTTATGTGTATATAAGAGCGTTTCGTGATTTATATAACAAAAAATGACTATCATAAAACTACTTATTTCGTATACTGATTCCTCTACAATAAGGTTGCCTGGAAAGGATCGTTTGTAGCGATAAGGTCGCCTGCTGTGCATCTCTTATTTATGTATAATTCTCTTTCTCATGTATTTCTTGTGTGGTATGCAATAAAGTGTCTATTGATCTATCTATTTTCATGATATTCGCATCTAATTTTATAATTAACATATTGATTTCATGAAGTTCACGTATTTTTTATAAAAAAAATCAAATTTTGAACTATGCAAATCCGATCGAAGCCGATCCTAAAATCCGAGTCTGTAAGAGAAGTTCGGAGTACATTACTTGTATAATGCAGAGAAGATTTCGAATATTTGTTTCTTAATAGATTAAAAAGCTGGTGGAGTAGTTAGAATCCTTTTATATAAAAGAAAGCTATTCTGTGACTAACTTAATACGCTAACTTAATACGATTAAGTTAGTCTCTAAAAATACACCGATATTTTTTATAAAAAAAAATCATGAATCATGAAATATTCCTTCTTAATAATAGGTATAACGTATCAACGCGTTCGAGACAAATTCGAAACGAATGTAGCTTTTATATATTGTTAAAGTTTAGTATAGCTCTCAGAGTTGAGATATTTTCCCGCAGTAAAAGTATCCTATATGTTGACCCCGGTTAATCAGCTATCATCGTACCGAATTTCATCAAAATCTATCCAATGGTTTTTTCGTGATGCGTTCCCAGTCAGATAGACAGGCAGACAAACAAACAAACAAAAATTCCAAAACTATAGATTCGGGCTCTGTATCGATAATAATGATTATTTTAATATGATTTTCCAAAAAATATTTAATTTACAGATTCGACTCAGTTAGAATTTTATTATCTGTATTAACATATTTTACTTAAAATACATTAAGACCTCGTCCTATTGCCTTTACAGGTGATAAGAGGGCTGGCTCGTTTTCCGCCCAAAGATTCGGCATTACCATTCAGCAGAGGAATACAGCCAGCATTCTTGTTATAATTCCACGCGAATATGACTTGTAGGTACACTGGTATAGTAATAATTAAGTGTATATTTGTTTTCGATAAACACGTTAACTAATTTTTGTACGGATCTGCTATGTGAGCTGCGGATAAAACTAGTAAAAATATATTTTTGGTTTGATTTAAATATTAGAAATATGTGCGGTTGAAATGACATTCAAAGCTTTGGCTTTTTGTCTCTGGATGGATTTTATCAGAATGTTTGCATTTAGGATACTGGAAAAAGCGTCGGTAGCAGGCTATTATTTTTGGCTTTGAATTTTAAAAATGAATTTCCTACTATATTATTTTATAATGTATAAATTGTGCTTTTTTCAAATTATTACTAGAAGTTTGAAGTTATTTTTTTTTATATAATATTTTTTCCTAGCCTGCGATTACACTTGTTTAGGTTATGTTTGTACAATCTTCCTTGATATAAACGCTATGAAAAGCAAAAGATTTTTTTAAATACATACTATCTACTAATATTAGAGTAGATGTGCGTGATTTTAATTTTTTTTTATACAATAGCTTACATAGTTATATAATTGTAAAAAAATATCCAGTTCTAAAAAAAAATAGTATAAAAAAAATTAAAAATATCATACCGATACAGATACTTTAAACGTCCGCCATTTCGTGCGATTGTCGTGACGTCACAGTATATCACACAGAAAATGACGATCAATTTGTAGCGACAAAATTGCTAATCGCTCTGTTATGATAATATACTCTGAAGTCATATTCGGTCTGACCAATGGCGTTCGTTGCAACTACTTTGAATTTTCCACCTGTATTTTCATAATTCTTTTCTTAATCAAAGAGAAATTACATTAAAAAATATGAATATAGGTTTAATTCAAAAGCAATAAAGATTATAAAAAAAATATTTCACCTTAATTTAAATCAAACGCATATAATATTACAATTTCTACAGCATTGTACAGATGTATAGATAGGGACAAAATCAATGTTGCTTATAGTTTTCGGCAGAGAATTTAATTGTATATCTTCCTATTTTATTAATCTAGACATTCGATTTCTTGAGATATCTTTTCAGACGGTATTTACAACTTAAATAATATTTATGAGATTAATATTGTTATTTTAAATATACTAGTGTTCGTCCAGTGGTCGAAATTCCGACCATATTCTTCCTTTTATTGATAACATTAAAGCTCGTTAGTAGCTACTAAACAAAAAATATATATAGAACACAGAAAATGTGCTAACAAACAGAGGAGAAAAAGGTACTACATTGTTTTGTCCTTTCCCATTCATGTATAGATGAATACGAATATCTATACATCTATACATATAATAAAACTGTAGAGGTCGATGTGTGTACATAGAAAAAAATGCTAAAAACCGAGTCAGGGTATGAAACTTCTTACATACCCCTGATTTTTTTCTCTTCAGAAATAGAAGAAATCCAGATTTTGTTTTCAATTTTTTTTGTTTCTCTGTCTGTTTGTCAGTTTGTACGGGGTAATCTCAGAAACTGTTGGACCGATTTCAATGAAGTTTTGCATGGTGGTACCTTATATCCCCGGTCAACATTTTAGATACTTTTCATCTCGTAAGATTAAAGAGTTCCCGTGGGATAGTTAAAAAAACTATAGTAACTTATACAGCTTAGTACACAAAAACTGCTGATTGGATTTTAATGAAACTTTACAATAATATAGTTCATATATAACAATAACAAATAGGTTACTTTTTATCCCGGAAAAATTTACGGTTCCCGTGGGAGAGATTTGTTTTTGTTTGTTTAGAGGCGAACCCGAGCGAAGCAAGGGTGAACCGCTAGTTTGAAATATGTACATACATACATATTATGTTATGTACATTTCATATATTATCATAGTATCCGATGTACTCTATATGACTAATTAATTACTTAAATATGTTATTTCCTTTTCTTTTCTCAAGAGAATTTTGAGCAATCGTTTGAGCCGTCATAAACTTCATCACACTTTTATACCGGCTGTATATGCTCACAGTGTACTCGGGGGACCACTCTAGATTTTGTGTGTACAGTAACTTTCATTATTCCTTGCATTTTGAGAGGTCGTGAATGATTGAGGGTAGTACTTACATGTTTTATTACTATAACTAGATTATAGCTGCGGTTTTGCATGTTAGTTTTTGAATTTAAGCTTTTATGCGCGCATGAGAATAAAATTTCAAGGTTGTGTCATGAGAAATCGTCACGAAAAATCGTCACGGTTGTCATAGTAATCGTTGGTATTGTCTGAAAAATGATATAATAAATGATATTTTTTCCTTTGCTATCATCAAAGATTACTATTTTTATTAATTTGTTTTCAAATATGCAAAATATTTATAAGTAGCGGCTCACCCTCGCTTCGCTTGGGTTCGTCCCTCAAAGTATATGCGATACATGTAAGAATCCAGCTAGATAGTATTAATCTGTCCTCTTTGTGTGATATTTTTAACAACGTTTAAACCATATTTTTATCTAAGTGTAGTATTAAAAGTTTTTATTGATTTATTAACCTTGCAGATTTGAAATAAAAATAACCAATGAAGTTTCACTTCTAACACGCTTCGATAGAAACTTGATATTTTATTTAAATAGCAATTGTTGAGTGTCACACATAATACCTGTACTAGAAATTCCAAAACATATCGGTTCATTATTTATCCATATCTATAAGCTAGTAGGCGAGAAATCTGTTCAAGAAAATTTAAGAATGTTATTGTAGGTATGCAGACAGACATTTATTTTGTTTCGCCACCTGAATTAAAAATGTATCGAACAAGAATCGAATCCACAACCATAAAGTGTTGAAAGTCGTTCATTTTTCATTTCTACCAGCGCGAAATGCAGCACATGAAATATTTTAAATACAGTATTAAATGTGTATTGCTATAAAATCCATCGAGTGCAGCGATTATCGCTTTCATTTTAATACATAAACACATTTTTCTTGATCTCATCTACAAATTTTGTTTTAATATATATCATTAAAGTAGATTTGTTATTTAAAGTATACTAATAATAAAATAAAAATATAAAAAAAAAAACACTGTTGAAGACAAGAATATGTAGTGGATATAGTAAAAGCATACATATTATGTGTACAATGAACATACAACATTTTTTTTAATTTTTATTTAATTTATTCTCGTATGATATTGATTACTTTATTACCTGACTTTATGTTTAAAATTAGCAATATTTAAACGCTTATTAGCCAAATAATAAGAGTCAAAGCCAGAGTTTTGGTTTTGATTTTTTGCTTAGTACCTCTCACCTGCGGCACCGCTCAGGTGGTGTGTCGATAAAAGCGTAACGCACCGTGATAATGATGGATATAAGCTGTTACAGCGTGAAAAAGTAGCAATCACACTTATACGTATACCCTCATAAATTTTCGCATGAGTGAGATGAAGTTTTTTAGCAAACAGGGCACCTCTTTTATAATTTTTGCCCTTATTTCTAATTTAATTCAATTATTTTTATCGATTTCAGACCCTTTTCATAATTAGTACAATATTAAGCATAGAACTATTGACCAGACTAAGCAGTTCAAACCATAATACTTCACAAATTGAAAATTTTATAAAAGAAAATTATTCCATTTTGGGGGGCAAAGGTAGGGTACAATTAAAGCCGTAGTTTGGCCAGGGGAATCATTCATTAGCCCGATGTGTGTTCACCTTTTCGTTTTGTCGCATTAGCGTCCGGCAGTCCAGCCGGGCGTAAAGCCAACAAACACCAGAAGTGGCCTATCTCGGTGGGTGTGTATGGGTTGCTCCTGGTACTTCTTTGATAGCAGAGTGGAACGTGGGAACAACCCCTTGGTTGTTCTGGTCTGCTTCAGCAGGTTTGCCGTCGGGTCGTCGTGGTTGAGTGCGTAATTCTGCGATGTCCCATTAAGACAGGTGAGGTTCCATGTTAGGTTAGGGTAGTACTGGACTTTCTTGCCGGTGAGTTCCATATAACCACCTTATGCAAGTGGTATGCGTAAATGCATTATCCAAAAAAGGGATATTATTCATATTAAAATTTTGGAGATTAATGATGAGGAAAGTAGAGCAATGAACATGGAGGAGGAGGGTTACCTCTACCGATTTTACTTATTGAAGGAAATGCAACAGTACGAGAACTGCTACTATACATCGATTTTCTGTATAAAACTTCCCTGTCCACGCTAACTTAATTAAATAGTGATAGACTGCTAGTTGAAATTAAAGTATCGGTCTATATATTTTAAGGAAACACTCTTATATTGTTTTAATTAAGTGAAGTAATGTCATTGTATTACTTACTCAGTGAGTCATTGTACTACATATAGAGCTTTAGTGCGTTAAAAAGTAGTCATAATTTTGGTAGAATATCGTTATACAATATTTGAAAACAGCACTAATAATAGAAAAATAGAAAAATTTAGAATTTTCTTAGAGTAAAAATTATTTAGTTAATATAATATGTAAAATATGTACGCAAAGTGTATACTGTAAACAGTTATGTTATAACCACAATTTTCGTATTTTAAAGGAAGATGTATAGTGATTTTTTGTAAGGTCAAAAATTCGATAATAATTTCATTTAAAATAGTTAAAAGGCACGAGTGAATAAAGTTCTCAGTAAGTTTGATCGCGACAGACACTTCAGTTCGAGGATAGATGAAGTCTGCTTGAACAAATATTACAGGAGACTAGTTTGCGAGCACTTAGGTACGGAAACTACTATTGAAGTTACTGTATAACTATAAAGTTAGTAAATGTAATAAAACATTGGATGGATTTTTTTATGAAATTTTGTATCAGATATCTCTTGTAAAATATAAAATACATATCACGCACTCATAACCAATAAATTAATACCCGAATTAAGTATTTTCTCTTCTTAAAGTCGTAGAAAAATTTCGATTTCGTAAAACTAAGTACCTATGTACTTAGTTTTAAGTTATTCCAGTATAATCAGATTTACTTCAGTGTTTTCAACACTTGTTCTTCACAAATTGGCGTGTCCATGATAGACCAGTGGTAATGCGCTTGCTTCGGAAACCAAGTGAAACGGGTTCAAATCCCGGGTCCCACACCTCTGATATTTTTATGTGTATATTTTCGAAATACATGTGCATTGTGCAGTCCGCCAACCTGCAATAGGCAAGCGTAATGGATTATGTCGTGATCCCCTCGTATTGAAGGAATACCCGTACCCAATTACAGTGGGATGTTCAAAAAGACTGAACATACTCGGTGAAGTCAGGGTCATTGCGAATTAAAATTATATTTAATCATCGCGTTTTAAGACCATTCCTTACTGTTTATGGTGCCGGTGGCCTCGCGTTTAATTTTCTCACGTTTATAATACTTGAGTAACAAAATAATAAAAATATATATAAACTTAATGCGAAGAATTTTTTTTATGACTTTTATTACGACTTCAATTGGATTATTTGAAAATTAAATAATAAAGACATCGAATTCTTCAGTTCTATTCGACTGTAAAAACTTGTTTAAAATATCTTAACTTCGTTTTTATAGTGTCTTATTTAATGATTAATTTAAACATGAAATTTTAGTTAATTTTAATTAAAAAATTATATTTTTGTATATATTTTTTATATTATATTAAAATATATTAAATAATATATTTTTTAGGTCTAACTTACCTCAGTTAGGTAATTTATCAGCAAAAATTATTTTTCTAAAGGAAAAATTTGCTTTAATTAAAGTCAAAATAGCCTACATGCGATATAAAAATCTACCCTAAGAGCACATATTAAAGTGGAAATAGCCTACATGGGACATAAAAATATACCTAAGCAAATTTTGTTTTAATGAATCATAAACTTTCTGGTACAACTCTCATTGTTGAAGATAAGACAAATCTCAAATTTTCATCGTAAACAACAAACAGATAACATATTATATTTTTACTAGTAACTTAACCTCGCTTGGTTCGTCCTTAGTTACATTTTAACGTTTAGTACAAATTTCTCAGATATTTTCAGACCAACAAAAATTCTAAAAACTATATATTCAGCCTCTGTATCGATAATAATGACTATTTCAATAAGATTTTCCAAAAAATATTTAATGTACAGATTCGACTCAGAATTTTATTATATGTATAGATAAATAATACTGCTAAAGTAAAATTGTGTCTGATACTATCCTATAAAACTAAATCAGTTTCCTTGAAGTAATAGGAAGTTTCTGAATCAACTTGAGAACTGAGATGAAATGAGTTGTTGATAAAGAATTATACTGAAGGAAAACCAAGATTTAAAAGGAATTAGTTTTGTAGACGTAGGTATGGTCTGAGTTTGAATTGAAATATTCGCCAAAATCAATTAAGAAAGTGACACGTGTCACATAATTGATGAAAAAAAAAAAAATTAATTAAGATGTGACTTTTAAATGTCAAACTTTTTCTTGACTCCGAGAACTTTATTGAAAGTATAAATTTAATTATAACTTTTTAAATGACAGCTTTCTATCCTAATACGAATTTGTGTTATTATTTTGTTGTGAATTAATTTTCAGTCTCGTTGTTATCTTTACATATACAAATAGACATAGACAAACAGTTCAGTACCTTTTTCTTCTCTGTTTGTTAACCGATTTTCTTTTTTTTTATTTAGTAGGTATTAACGAGCTTTAGTATTAGCAATAGAAAAAAATGGAAACAGTAGCTTTTTTATTTTCTTCTTAGTTGTTACTCTTGATTTGTCTTGTCTGTCTGTGGTCGTGGTCATGTCTCGGTCGAATCTTGCGCCACCGCTTCTCTCATGATGCAACGCCTTGTATGATACATGTATGATGTATCTCTATGTTTGGCAGCTTTTTTTATATCATACATAATAATGTTTAACAATGATTATAGTGAAATTTCGATCACTACGCGAACACTAGCAGTATTAGGAATGCATAAGAGCCTCATAATATGTAATATGTCCTTAATTTGACCCAATATAATAATTTATAGCAATTCGTAGCATTTATATTATATATTCTTTATTGCACTTTAAATGTGATACAGAAAAAAAAGAAGAATGAACATAATTCACAAAGGTGGTTATATAAAGAGGTCAAATGATCAAAAATCTTTTTATAGGTAAATTATATTGACTATACATTTATTTGTTATGCTCTATTTTCTAATTCTCGTGGGATACAAATATGATTTGTTATTACTTTGTTAAATGGACACTTGAAGAATAAAGTGAGTTCGAATACCGGGCCTTGCATTGCTTTTATTGTGTATGTTTGCTTTCAACATTATTGCTACTAACTAGTACGGTAAAGAAAATATCATGAGAAAATCTATATGTTTAAGAGAACCTCCATTTGGCCTTCTTAAAATATTTTTCATTATGGTGTAAAAGATGCAATATTATAGGTAAGACAGATGGACGGACAAAATATAGAAAGCTAAAAAATGCGTTAGGTATACCATCAGGTCAGTTACCTATTTATTTTATATACATTAGATTAATTTTTGTCCAATATATTTTCCCAATGGCAAGATAAACAATTTACGTTCGTCGATGTTACTGGTGGAAGGAAAGTTTTTACGAGGGACCTATTCTTGAAAATTGCTTATTTTATGCGCCTAATAAAAGTTAGGCAACTCTGATAGTATAAGTCAACTATGTTGATAAAAGATATTAAACCGTGATTCTGAGGTCGAAGATTTATCCCCTTGTTTTATTGAATGAACAAAATTTGGTCTGAAAATGCTTAGGTTATAATATTATAGATTATTTGCTCACTTATTTTTATGTTAGCGATTCGTGTTATGCTCAATTTTCATTAAAATAATTATTTTTACAATCGAAAGCCAAATGTCAAGTTTTATGGTATCACTAGCGACTCAATCTTGCTCTGCTCGGGTTCGTCCCTAGTTACGTTTTAACGTTTAGTATAGATTTCTCAGAGATAAGATATTTTCCTGCAGTAAAAAGTATCCTATATGTTGACCCGGATAACCAGCTATCATCATACTTAATTTCATCAAAATCTCTCCAGTGGTTTTTCCGTGATTTGGTCACAGACAGACAAAAATTCTAAAAACTATAGATTCGGTCTCTGTATCGATAATAATGTTTATATCAATAACATTATCCAAAAAATATTTAATTTACAGATTCGACTCAGATAGAATTTTATTATTATATTATATACAGAATAATTTACGAGTAGCCTTTTTTAAGGCTATACGATTTTTTTTGTGTGGTTTACGGTTTTGGTTATTATAAATAAACGGTGTAATTTTTAGGGTCAAACGATTGTAATTAAGTAGGTAATGGAAAAATTTATTGCTAATTAGTTTTTCAAAATCCATTTTGTAGCTCAAGTCACACTACCGCCAAATAATAGTTACTTGTACCTAAGCATAAATGTTCTATCAAAAAGAATAAAAAAAATGGGAGGTGATTTGTAGCAAATTTTTTACCGTACTTATAATGGCCGAAACGTTTCTGATAGACGCCTAAATCTAAAATTACTAACATTTTAAAACCGCTTACTACGTTTCATTTAATTAAAAGTAATAGAAGGTTTTAGGTATATTGAAATAGTTACGAAATTATGAATGGCATAGTTGCATAGCTACACATAATATTTCTGGTAATCTATGAGTAGAAGCTACTTCGCGAATAACTATGTACATGAGACTTGATTCTTTGCCATTTGGCAATCATACTTACATTGTAGTTTCAAAAAAATAATGAAACAGAGTAAAGCTAAAAGCACATTTAACGATCGGTTTGTTTTGACCGATTTCAATAAGATAGAGGTAACTTACACAATTTGGCTGAACGTTCTTAGTGTATTTATTTTACTTGCACAAAAACTTTATATATGTACATATATACATAAAAAATACTAATAAAATTTAGTGGAATCATTTCGTTCTATGTACTCAAATAAAAGACAGGTGATAACTAAGTACAAACTTAGACTAAATGACTTTTGCACGATAAACCACTGCTCATATTTAATACTCGTATTTCATATGCAATGCGTCACTCGTTATCTAAGAATATTAGCGGTTTTTTACACTATTTGATCTCATATGTGCCGCCTTGAACATGTTCGTCATCAATCATGATTCCAGACATGACTTGACATGTCTCATGTTGATGTAATGATATTCAAAAAGTGTAAAAAACGTTAAAAGACGTAATATGATGTGTGTAAGGCATATTTTTCAATGAAAATGTAAGTATAATTATGGAAATTGAATATTTCACTGGTACGCCTAAATACATCGTCATGGTGTTTTGTAATAAACAATGATAGTATAAGTATAAGCTTCATTTATCATGTATTTATAGTGGAAGGTACTAAATTTTGTGAATTCTCACATAGTATAAAAAATTTCTTATATTTCTTACTAGAAGCGTCAGTTGTGGTTAAGTCTCGTAAATATTTGGTCTTTTCGGACCACATTAATTGGTTAGACTAGGTATGGAAAAATTGAGATTTTTTTTTAATATGATTTTTTGCAAATTGAAAAGAAAGATTGTATATTTCTATAGTCAGTCAATATAGACTATATCTATATATGATCTGTGACTATATATAAAACAAAGTCGGGTTTGTTAGAATACTTATAACTCGAGAACTGCTACACCGATTTTTATGGTGTTCGCTTCGTTGTGTTTTCACTCCAAATAGCAGAATAACTATAAACAAAATCAGAAAAATTCACGACAAAAAATAAAAAAAAAAACTATTCCATACTAAGCGTCAAAACGTACCTAAGCAACGAACCTGTGCGAAGCGAGGGTGAGTCGCTAGTATGTATATGAAAGCGAAAGGGAGGTAGAAGACTTGAGCTAAGGGCTGACAGGGCCGAATTAAGGGTGTCTAAAGACTATCGTAACTTTATATGGACAACCCTATATTTTAGCTAGAGAGAAAAATATGAGTAGGTATTTGCAGTCATATGAATTAACTACGCGGGTAACATTCTTTAATAATATTATGTTGTTTCAATTATTACTACCATTATAATACTTAAAAATTTAAACTAAACAAAAAATATGTACGTGCAATAATTATGTGTACTTAGAGGCTTTCACTTAGTTAAATTTGTAATGAGTGGTGGCTGATAGTACCCAATGATGTTTTTCTCTTCAACAAAATGGAGTAAATATGTATGACCCATAAATTAAAATATTCATGTTGGAGACTTATGTATTTGTAGGTATAATTTAATGTTATTCATATAAATAAATCATCATAAAAAAAGCTTAAACAAGCTTAATATAATAATCTTTGAGTAAAAATATCTTTATTATAAAATAATATTTACAACAAGGTTCTTAGCAGAAATTACTCGTAGATCAAATAAAAATGAGAAATAACATTTCGATAAAAAACAGAAACAGATGAAAGATAAAAGATAATTTTAAAGAGTTTCATCTCTCTTGACATGCGGATCAGAGGCATAGCTTGGGGCATTACACCAGACCCATGTCAAATGAATTTAAACGCCCCACTAATCTATATTCCAGAAAAAACACGAATTAGTTTACTGTTATCATTTTTTTAACTGACGATAAGGGGAGTAATGTTATTTGAAGTGTATGTATATACATATATCTTTTTCTTTAAAGCTATATAGCTTGAATAGTTAAATAGAAATTTGATTAAAAAAAATTAGACTGCCAATTTAAGAGTATGTTTTTTATTGAAATTACGCTAAGACGTCACTAATTGCTAATTTATTTTCTTTATCCTTTTTCTCATAATAGGGTTATCCTACAAGTACGTATTTTTAGAGAAAATTCCAACCTAAGAAATTAAAATGACCGCTAATTCGATTTTGTACCTTTCTTAGTTTTTAAGAAATTATAATTATACTGTATTTGGTTTTCCTTAACATTTATTTAAGAGCTTAAAATTGTTTTAATTGTCAGTATATCTCAAACGCGTTTCTTATCTACTCCAAGACTTTGCCTCGTGTATTTTTTTATTTATTATAGCTTACAATTATTAAGCATAATGACCAGCATAATTTAGTACGACTAACACTGTAGCCCATTGCTGGGCTGTAGCCCAATGCATGCGCGATTTGGCTATAGTCCAACTCGCTTGGTTGGCAGGTTGGCGGATTTTATACATTTTACGAAAACCAGTAAGATTTCTTTAAGATATTTTCCTTCACCTTATTATTAACAAATAATACTCATGTTGAACATATACTCCGGGTTCCGGGTTTAAAATGGCTTCAATTGGTTTTCCAAGCGTATTTGTACTAGCATTATCTTTTTTATATAGAAATGCGTATAGAGTAAATTCCATATACGAGTTTGTACTAAAATCTACTTAGCCTGTTCATTTGTAACAAAGGAAAATAGTACTGGAATCTGAATAAAAGTAGCCTTATTGTTATCCTTCTATCTGTTTGTCTGTCTGTCTGTCCGTCCGTCTGTTCATCCGTAGTCCCTCTAAGGTGATGATTGAAATTCACCATTTAACAAGATCAGCGATCAGTGTTCAACATAGGCTGTCACTCAGCCCATGTTGCCTTCGTTTTAGTCATGCTACTTTGCTGTACAAATATCACTTTTTGTTCTTTTGTTTTTAATTTAATTTTTGTTTTTCTTTTGTAGTAGTTATATGTATGCATGTATCTTTAGCAATGTGTATTACAATTATAGTTTTATTCTATTTTATATTATTCTAAAAAGAACTTCATGTACCGGGATATAATTAAATTTAAGCCACTTCGGTCCAGTAATTGTATGAAAAATTCACTTCGATTCGTTTCCCTATTGCTACTCAAAAACAAGAACAAACAAACAAACACATTTTGGCATTTATAATACTATTGATGATATAAAAAGGTACTCGAGCTCAATATCAGGCTATTAGTTTCTTTCTTTATTGTAATGGAACAATGAAGACGTATGCGAGCATCGATCATGTCACAGACAGGGTCCTTCTGCCACTCACAGACTCTTTATTATATTGTAAGTTGGAATGGCTTTTTAAAATCAATTAGATATATATTTTATAAGTGGATAATAATTATTTGATGTACAATTTTTCGTTAATAAAGTAAGTATTTTATCGTTTTGTTGTAAAACTAGTCATTATGATTAATCTTTTATTTTTATGTTGGGAAATGCATTTGCGCATACCACCTGTATAAATACAGGTGCTAATATGGAACTCATCGGATTAAGAGAAGCCAGTACTACCCATTAAAACTCAACAGAATGCACTCAATCACGAAGCCCTGATGGAAGGTCTGTCGAAGCAGACCATGTAACGAAGGGGTAGCTTCCACAGTCCACTCTGCTATCAGAGAAGTACTAGGAGCAATGCGCATGGTACACCGCCCACAGAAGTGGCCTCCCTGTGTGTCTCTTGTTTTTACGCTCGGTTGGATTGTCAGACGCTAATGAGCTTCCCCACCACCACGACAACGTGAACACACATCAGGGGTGATGATCATTAATCCTTAGTCATACCCTTTTATCTATAGAAACCAATTGATTTTAATTCAAAGTATTATTTGAAAAGCGAAAGAATATATTGAAATATCGAGAAAAATCCCATTAAATTAATCGAAGTATGATGAATGTTGCAAACATCGTGCTCTGCATGTAGTGTAATATATTTACGTGACTACTCTACTAGGTCAGCGCTTAAGCCGCTGTGGAAAATGAAAAAAATATTGTAAAAGCCTAATGAAACTAAATAAGATATAACGTAAATAAATAGCTGGACAGCGTTCTCTCGAAAATAAATAAAAAGGCACTATTCCAATTATTGTTTCGTAATTAAATTAGTGATTTCCCACGGCTCCTTCCTGAGATATGGTCTAGATTACCTTTTATATATATTTTTTTTTATATTTTACTCCTGACTCTGCTGATTCTAATTATAATTGCAAAGCAAAACAACTACAAGTTCAAGTTCAAGAGAGAAGAGAAGTATTTTTCGTAGCGCTTTCGTAGCTTTTTTAAAACTACATAAAAGTTAAGACAAATTATCATTTATTTTTTATTAGTTATCGCCAATGTATGAAGATTATGATAAAGTTCGAAATTCCATTTGCAATAAATATATTTTATGTTACAAGTATTTATGGATAGTTTCAATATCAAGGACGTGAAAAGTTTTATCTCGGCGTTCTCATAGTTTTACGTGAGAACACGTAATTTATGAGTTGATAAGAAAAAATATGTGGATGACAGTATAAAGTTCTGTTACTTTATTTTGTACTAGCGACTCACCCTCGCTTCGCTCGGGTTCGTCCCTAAGTTGCTTCCCAAATGAAAATTAATTAATTAATTTGGTTTTCTTTTGTGGGACATTATGTTTTTTTCTAAAATAAAAGTAGCCTCAGTTACTCCTTATTACATCAGCTATCTGCCAGTGAAAGTCCCGTCAAAATCGGTCCAGCCATTTCAGAGATTAGCCGGAACAAACAGACAGACAGACAGACAAACACACAGACAGACAGACAAAAATTGTAAAAAATGTTGTTTTGGTATATGTACCGTGTATACATCCATATGTATTTAGTAAAAAGCGGTTATTTTAATATTACAAACAGACACTCCAATTTTATTTATTTGTATAGATAACATCATATACATATATCATTCTGTATAAGGTTTACAATCTGAAAATATTGTTTATTGACTTTAGTATGTTTGTTTGGCGATAAAAAGTTTTAAACGTCAACTATTCTTTAGAACTGGTTCGGATGTTATTTCATTGCTTCATAGTTATTCATAATGAATGCTCGTTATATTATATAGTGTGCTGGTTCAGCTTTCTTTGACTTAGCCACGAAGCAAATCGATTAGATTTATTTTATAAAGACATTTTGTAGGCTGAAATAATATATGCTACTTGTTATTCCAGTATATCAGTTCCTGTGGTATATTAGACTGTGGCAAAAAATGTACAAGGTTATACCTGAGTGAGGTTAGGGTGGCTCACTAGTATGTATACGAGAACATATATTATGATGAGCGTTTATTTTCACATTAAGTCTTTACTAAGCAAAACGAAACATGCTTTTATTTTTCATTATAATTTTAATAAATGTTACCTTTTATAGCGCGGTTTTATTAAATTAGGAATGTGAATGCCTCAGAACTTCATTATCAAAGTAAATAGAAGTTACGGTCAAACCAACGTCTTAGTATAAATTCTAAAATCTTGTTTCTACGAAAAGCTATGAAAAGATTTTCAAGAAACAAACGTTTAAGATTAAAGTTGCAAAATGTTGTACTTAATTCTACGGATGTTTTGAAAGTATATATATGGACTAAGAAATTTAGTTTGACTGTACAACTATTATTTATATGGTAGTATTCATACCTTTTTGACGTCCCATAGCTGGGCTGCACCAGGCTGGCCAAATGCAGGTTGGCGGACTTCACATATCTTCCCAAAACTTGGTTCTTTTAGACATATAAGATTCCTTACGATATTTTAAAAGATAATTTTTATTGATAGCTATCAGAATCCGCGGCTTCACTCGCGATAAAACTACGAAAAACACGAAATTTCATGCAATTCCATATGTTCAAAGAACAAAAAGTTTCATACAAAATTTTATCCCCTATTTCACACCCTTGGGGGTTGAATTTTAAAAATTCTCTTTTTGTGGATGCCTCTGTCATATGAGGAATACGTGTGTGATATTTCAATTTTTCTAGCCTTTTGCAGGTTTGGCCTGTGCGTTGATACATCAGTCAATCAATTTTGCCTTTTATGTATGTATATTGATTATATAGGTTTTAAATGAAGTTCGAAAATAAAATCATCGTTAAGTATTTATTATTATAGTATATTAGTATAGTATTCATAGTACTTGGGCGACCAAGCTGTGCTCGGAGTTCTTTTTTGTCATATCGTATTTTTTAGATAAAAAAAAACTAAAAACTTGAATAAATACAAAAAAAAAAAACGAAAGTAAAAACTATGTATCCGATCCAGATCTGAACTCGGACACCTGTGATTGTTAATCTTGCACCTTGGTCGCTTAATCACGTACTTATGCCTGAGTCTAAGAAATTATCGACCATATTCTGCGTGGAATAATGCGAAAGAAAACCGCATGAAAACTCCAAAACACGCGTTGTCCCAGACATAAGACCAATCTAGATGGATTTTTCGCCTCCGAAAGCCCCCACATACCAAATTCCAGCGAAATCGTTAGAGCCGTTTCCGAGATCGCTGGTATAAATAAATATATAAATACACAAGAATTGCTCGTTTAAATATATTAGATATTTTGATCGTTAAAAGGCTTTTAACATACAAGGGTGTGATTGTGAAACCAGGTGTATAAGTGTATTTTTTAATTATCATTAGAATAAGCCTAGATCTAATATAGACTCATAATGAGACAAGTCTTAAAATATCCCAAAGTTGCCCTTAAAAGGCTTAAAACCCTTTTGCATATTTTGTGTATAAAAAATATGTTTCTCGTAACCCAGGATCAAGTAAATTAGCAATTTATCACTTATAATGTGATAATGTAGGTAATAAGCGACGGTGTAAAGTACGGGCACCTTTTTAGTACAGCTGGTGCTTAGGGTTTAGGGTTTCACAAATAAATAAAGTTAAACCTTTATAAAAGTGTATATGATACCTTTATAAAAGGATATTTGCACTTTTGTGGGACTCCGCCTGCATTTTTTTCAATTAAATTTGCAGTTATGTTAAGCATGGCTTTTTAATTACGGATGAAAGCGCATCGAACAGTAAGATAAAGCTATTTATCTACCTTTGATTTTGCTTGAACATTTAAAATTAATAATACAAAAGACCATAAAGATGTTGTTTTTAATGCAGCATATTATCTGTAAACCTAAACTCATTAAAATCTGTCTTAATGACAGGTATGTATTTGGATTTTTTTTAACGTCCCACTACTGAAAATGAGCCTCCCTTTAATACGAAAAGGATCGGGTTGACGGACTTCACATATCTATCGAAAACTTGATATCTTAATCTAGGGCGATGGACCACTTCGCCCACGTCTAGCTACGCCACTGCCTACGTGTTACTAAAGGTCGTATTCTATTTTTGCACTAAGTAAATTTCATCCACATCCGTACAGCTGTTTCAGCGTAAAGGGCTAACAAACATACAAACAAAGTCATATTAAAATCAGAAATTTAGTCAATTTCTGAAGCAAAACAAAAATCAGCCATAAAAATCTCTATAGGAATTATTATGTTTGTGATAACGCCATAATGAAAGTTTCCATAAAAACATTAAGGAATGTAAGACAAACGGTAAAAATATCTCAATAAAACGTGCCAATCTTTCTTAAATCAAGAAACGTAATAAGATGGCACATCAAACACTTCCACATTACTAGAGAGCACTTTAAGAAAAAGAATACTTCGAGATTTTATCTGTGTAGAAAATTACTTTGGCAAATTAGAATAAGTTTTTATATACGAACTAGCGGCTCATCGTCGCTTTGCTCGGGTTTGTCCTTACGTACGTTTCAAAGGTTAGTATGGAATAGATAGACTTTACTATATTGTAAATAATAAATATGATTATAGGTATGATGAGTCGTTGTGGGTTGTATAACAACGTGTTTTCCCATAGGAATGAGATAATTATTTGTATAGATCCATTATTTGTATACATGTTTCTTTGCAATGCGTGTAACACCTATAATTAAGATAATATTTAGATTCCTTGTGGGCTATGGGCATGCTATAATTCTGTGTTTTTATTAATATATATCTTGTTGGTGTTAGTAATAGATAAATAGATAAATAATCTCCTGCGGCAAATAGTAGCCTATGTCACTCTGCAGCCCACAAACTAATTCCACATAAAAAAATCACGCCAACCCGTCACTCTGTTTCGACGTGAAAGAAGGACAAACAAAAAAAGAATAAGCACACTTTCACTCTATACTAATATTATAAATGTGAAAGTTTGTGAGTATGGATGATTGTTATTTTTTCACGCCAGAATGGCTGAACGGATCTAGATGAAATGCGCAGAGATAGATTATAGTCTGGAAAAACACATAGGCTACTTTTTATCCCGAAAAAATGTACGGTTCCCGTGGGATAGATTTGTATTTGTTTTCCTAGAGGCGAACCCGAGCGAAGCGAGGGTGAGCCGTTAGTTTATAATATTAGTATGTAAGAAAAGGTTATTCATGAAAACTAAAGATCAAAAAGACAATTCTATCTATTTATTGATATGTGTGTAATTTTGAATTACATACAGGATGGAACAAATGAATAAGATACGGAAGAATAAAAATTATCATCATAATAATATAGCTATATAACATATAAGTAATAATTTTATACATAAGTTGTATAAAATTAATTTATTATAAAGTTTAGTAAGTTCAAGTAAAAATTGAAGTTACCTGAACTCATTAAACTTTATAATAAATTAATTTTATACAAGTGAGAAGTAATAAATATTTAATGAACAAAAGAGTAAGAAATTGTAATGAATAATTAATGTAGTATATTCTGATATATAATTACATTCCCAAGGAGGGTTGATGTCAGGCAAGCGGCCGGTAGTAAAACTTTTGCTAAAACCAATCAGTAGTACCGAAGATGTACTGCGCCGACCCCAAGTAATTGGGAAATAGGAAGAGATGATGATGATTTTTATATATAAAATTTTAGGTCGTTAATATTGTTATATTTGTTATACTAAACATATATTAAAGTAAGCTAAATATAAAATATTGTTTAGGAATATGACGGGTGCTGTTCAAATGTTTTTAAGTAAAAAAAAACGTGTGTGTGTACTTATGTAATGTAGAAGTTATACTTCTTTGACGTAACAGAACAAAAACAGCTAAAGATTTAATCCCGTATGTCACAACTCTGCGTTTGTAAAAGGAATGATAAATTAATATTTTTTTTTATCTCCACTGATATAAAACACGTATTATAGATTTATGAATATTTGAGAAAGTACTTTGGAAGTATAGTTATGACTTTTAACGGGAACCGGAGATACAGTTATCAGCTAAATTCATCATGTCGCTTTCAGCTAACTCCATCATGTCGCTTTTTGACTGTCTGTGTGTGCGCGCATAGTAAAAATTTTACTCTCATATTTTTTTCCAAACATACCAAAAGAAATATAACTTCAAAAATCCTTATTTACAATTAGAGAAAACAATTTCAAAACTTAAATATTCTACAATTCCATAAAACACAGCATTATACAGTTGCAAATGCCTAACAATAAGAAAGCTTAATTATGTGTCATGTTACCCTTACGACTTTACAAAGACTTATGTTTTGGTAACATTTACTCAGCGGTAACGTGTGTAAGAAGAACAATTGAATTCCTTTTGAAATTTGGATATTGTGCTATTTAATGTAAAGAAAATCTTTGGTTTCAAAGATTTTTTTTTCAAAATTCTTGGGCAGCGCCATCTGTTTATAAAGTTATGAATTAATTTATTTAAATGAACTTATAGAAGCACTTTTGAATCGTCAATTTAATTTAAAGAGAGATATTAGTGTGGTCAGGGAGTTAATGGCAGTTCCGCTGAAAAGTGAGCTAGTGAGACACTCAACAATTGTTATTTTTAATATCGAGTCATATTATTTTTGATATGATATTATAGCTAGTCCGCATTATAATTCAATTATTGGTGAGATAACAATAAAGTTAAAATATTATATTATGTTCCGATAACGTATTAAACATAATTACTCTTTAACCAAAAAAAGGTATACTGGATTCTAAATAATTTAAAAGTATTTGTTTATTTGTTTTTTTTTTTATTTATATGGATCTACTGTTGATTTATAATAAACTAGCGATGCTCCCTCGCTTCTCTCGAGTTCGTTCCTAGGCTGCTTCTCCATACAAACTTTCATCCCCATTTTCACCCCCTCAAGGGATGATTTTCGGAATAAAAACTATCCTATGTCCTTCCCAGGATCTCAAACTATCTTTTTACCAAATTTTATCTAAATCGGTTTAGGAGTTTCGAAGCTTATTCGGTACAAACAAACAAACAAAAAACTCTTTCCTCTTTATAGTATTAGTATAGACTATTTATTAAAAAACTTATGAAAATCTATCTTAAATACTAAGATATCAAGTAATATACGTATAAAAAATTCAACCAAATTAAGTACATCCGCCTGTTTGAAAGTCGATAAAAATTCCCTTTGATTTCTTTTCAAAATCAGAGAATTAGCCCTTTACATGGTTTATCTATGAGCCTAGTTTCATATACATCTGTTCAACAGTTTCACACATTATTGGTTTTGACATTTTGGATTACAAACATTCAAACGCTCTAACACCCTCGCGAACTTTCATATCGATAATTTTAGTAAAATTTGCTATTTTGCTCAGTTTAATTTCTATTTATCTTTTAATTAATTGATAAGACTTTTTAATTCACATTCACAAAAGTTCAATAATACTTTCTTAGATTTACGCGAATATTTAACATTTAAAAAAAAAACTATCTTTTCGGATTTTTGGTTCCCAACGTTTCGAATGCTTTACAGCAATCATGGTCACGTGAGAGACAAGATTTTAGACATCTCAAAGGCATTATATACTTGTTACAGACAGTGCCTACCCACTATTTTACTAAAATGATTTCAAAAATTCAAAAACGGCACCAAAGTACCTTACAGCATTTGTTGATTTTAAATCTAAACATTTTAAATTTTGCACTGTCTGTACTGCACAAAGATAGTTTTATTTAAAAACTTCAATCTATACATATTATAAAATTGTAACTAAGCCGAATCTGTACATTAAATATTTTTTGGAAAATCTTATTGTAATATACATTATTATCGATGCAGAGGCCGAATCTATAGTTTTTAGAATTTTTGTCTGTCTGTCTGTCTGTCTGTCTGTCTGTCTGTCTGTCTGTCTGTTACCGCATCACAGAAAAACCACTGGAGGGATTTTGATGAAATTTGGTATGATGATAGCTGGTTATCCGGGTCAACATATAGGATACTTTTTACCGCGAGAAAATATCTCATTTCTGAAAAAAAATACAAAAACTGGTAGGAACAAAACCACGACGATACTATTTGTAAACAGTTTAGCAAAGTAACTTACAAAATATGGTAAAAACTACAAAAATAGCTTATTTTGAGAATCAAATTATCAAAAGCGCTATTTTATCCATTAAAATAGTTATTTTAATTAATATTTATTTATGTGTTATTTAGATATTCGACAATAGATGTCGCCATGTGTTTTTAAAATACATAGTTTTAATCCCAAAAAAATTAATGTACAGATATGAACTTTTTTCGATTTTATTAGAATTACTACTAAATCACCCGCGGCTCCGCCCGTGTTTAAATTATCAGTAAAGCAAACTTTTTCGCTTCATAAATTAGTAGCTATACATACAATAAAATTGTAACCAAGCCGAACCCCTAAATTCAATATTTTTTCGGGAAATCTTATTGAAATATTCATTATTAGCGATATAGAGCCCGAATCTATAGTTTTTAGAATTTTTTCTGTCTGTCTGTATGTGACCGCATCACAGAAAAACCACTAGAGGGATTTTTATGAAATTTGGTATGGTAATAGCAGGTTATCCGGGTCAACACATAGGATTTTTTTTTACCGCAGGAAAATATCTCATTTCTGAGAAAAAATACAAAAACTGGTTAAAGTAAAAGCACGATGATGCTTTTAATATTTTAGCAAGGTAACTTACTTATATATTATGTTAAAACTATTAAAAAAAACTTATCTTAAAAGAAATATTAACAGCGCTATTTTATTCATTAAAATAGTTATTTTAATGAAAATTTATTTATGTGTTATTTAGCTATTTGACAATAGATGTCGCCATGTGTTTTTAAAATACGTAGTTTTATCCAAAAAAAATAATAATGTACAGATATAACCTTTCTATGACTTTACTATAATTACTACTAAATTACCCGCGGCCCTGCCCGTGCTTAAATTTTTAATAAAACAAACTTTTTGGCTTTATAAATTAGTAACATATTAGTAATATTTTGTTGGCCAAAACAATTTTTAAATGAGAATATTTGTAAATTTTTATTGTTTAGTAAATAATGTTAATGTCTTTTAATCTTTTAATGTAAAAATTGGGCAAATGTAAATCCAACTCGCGCATTTTAGGTTTCGTATAGCAAAATGCTATGTTGTTTTTCTGACTTACGTGTTTTGTATGGTTAACACTAAAATAAATACGAATAATATTTACGTTTCCACAACACCTACTCATTTTTTGCACCGTAAAAAAAGTCGATTCATATTATTTTATAACATTTTATGGAAAACAAGTTTATGGCTGTTAAACTGCCAAAGCGGGTAACTAAAAATATTTCATATCTCAAAAACTATGAAAAAGTATTTTAGGAACTGTTATACCTCAACATTTTTACGTTTTCTTGACACCTTTTCTTGGAAGGTAAAGGCTTAAAGGACACAATAAAATGCTTACGACTTTAATCATATTAGCAGAGCCATATGAAATAAAAAAATGTAAATCGCTTAGAATTATTTACTTATTACACTTTCTTTTGAAAATCGTTTTGGAAAATATTACTAACTAGCGCTAATTAAGAAAAGTTATCATTATGTAATTTAAATAATCAGCTATATATTAAATTAATCTATAGCTGTCTATTAGTAAAAAATGATTAAAATTAATTCCGTAGTTTGAGAGTTTATCGTGAAAAACTAAAAAAACAAACAAAACAGAAGTATAGACATACATAAATGTTATTGCTAAAACAATAAGTTCAATTTAACGGAGGAACCTTTGTGGCATTGTCAATCTCTGCCATTATTTACCAATCATGCGGTGCGCAATGAAAGTAATGTATAATGTAAGAGTATACTAATGTGTAAAACCTAAGAATTTGGTTTTTGATCATCTGACCGCGGGCGGAGCCGCGGGAAATGCTAGTAGTTTATATTTCTCATAAAATGTAATCATAAGCGAAAATATCAAGTAATTACAGGCGCTATAAAAGGTTTTCGTAGTAAGGCAAGGTGTTAATAAAATTGGGTTATTTGCTTCTTCCGTGTTCTTGTGTTGTTCACACTTGAGTACGCTTAATTAGGAACTTTCGAAGTCAATTAGTAAAGAACATTACGGTTACTGTTTTGTTAAGTCCTGTTTTGCCACAGTTGGTTTAAGCAATATATTTTGCAAGATAACTGAAGTTAACACGAGTTTTAGTAAGATTTTATACAGATTATTTCAAAATCCTGATTTGTGGTTAAAACTTGTGATTGAATAGTTGTACTTAAATTTTCTAATTAAAACGATTGAAAACCATATTTAGAATTATATAACTCACCAATTATTTTCTTAAACAAAAAAGTTTTTTTTTGACTTAGTATTGTTTTATAATTTGCCTATATAATTGTCTATTTATCAAATTCTGATAATATACCTTTAATGGTTTCCGAGATAAATGGCTGTGACATACGGGACAAATGGACATGACGAAACTATAAGAGTTTTTCGTTTTTATATTTTTACTACGGAACCATGACAAAGTCAGGTTAAGACTTTTAGTCTGAAGGTTGTTAATAAAGTTTATTTTAAGCTCGCACAAAAGTGTGTTATCTCAAGAAAATAAAACAGTAGAAAGAGTTAGAATATAGCAAATAGAATACTAATATAGTATATGTATGTATATATTAATATGTTTTTCTGTTAAAAGACACACTCATCTAATATAGATCGATCGAATCTTGGACTTTATTGCCTTTAACGTAATTGTGTTTTCTTTTTGTCCTGGCTTTATTAACATACTACGTGATCTGTATACGGTCTTATTGACTGTAGATAAACGAGTAGGCACTCCTCGAAATACGTTTCTTCATTTTACATATACACAATATATAAATGCTAAATATAATGGATGGCGATATCAAAAACCATAAGAAATAATTCAAATTCAAAATTCTCTATTCAATAGTGGTACTTCAAAAATACGCTGATGGTTTGTCAAAATCTCTACCAAAAGAAAAGAAAATCTCTGCCAAAAAAAAAAAAACAGCGGGCCTACTGTCCTTTTTTTTTTGCATTTTTTATACCTATATATTAAACTAGCGACTCACCCTCACTTCGCTTCGAGTTCTTCCCTAGACAAAAACAAATCTATCCCACGGGAATCGTACATGTTTTCAGGATGATATATAGTTTATAGCATTCCTCAGTTAACGGGCTATCTAATGCAAAAAGAATTTTCCAAATCGGATTAGTAATTCCTGAGATTAGCGCGTTCAACCAAACAAACAAACAAACTCTTCAGTTTTATAATATTAGTAAATAGTAGATTAAAAATCAAGGTCAATGGCCAATATTTCATTGTCGATAAAATTGAATACTTTCTCATATTTTGGTCGAAAAACAAAATAGCTTTATATTTTTTTTGAAAAGTTAAACTTTAATGCCAGAAATGATATCGTTTATTATTTTAACCGAAAAATACCGTATATAGTTATTCTACCAACAAAATATCTTACTAACTTTTGTCCATGATTTTATGCGCTTAAGTTTAGAATCATATATTAAAATTAATAATATTATATACTACTAGCATTTCCCGCGGCTCCGCCCGCGGTCAGATGATCAAAAACCAAATTCTTAGGTTTTACACATTAGTATACTCTTACATTATACATTACTTTCATTGCGCACCGCATGATTGGTAAATAATGGCAGAGATTGACAATGCCACAAAGGTTCCTCCGTTAAATTGAACTTATTGTTTTAGCAATAACATTTATGTATGTCTATACTTCTGTTTTGTTTGTTTTTTTAGTTTTTCACGATAAACTCTCAAACTACGGAATTAATTTTAATCATTTTTTACTAATAGACAGCTATAGATTAATTTAATATATAGCTGATTATTTAAATTACATAATGATAACTTTTCTTAATTAGCGCTAGTTAGTAATATTTTCCAAAACGATTTTCAAAAGAAAGTGTAATAAGTAAATAATTCTAAGCGATTTACATTTTTTTATTTCATATGGCTCTGCTAATATGATTAAAGTCGTAAGCATTTTATTGTGTCCTTTAAGCCTTTACCTTCCAAGAAAAGGTGTCAAGAAAACGTAAAAATGTTGAGGTATAACAGTTCCTAAAATACTTTTTCATAGTTTTTGAGATATGAAATATTTTTAGTTACCCGCTTTGGCAGTTTAACAGCCATAAACTTGTTTTCCATAAAATGTTATAAAATAATATGAATCGACTTTTTTTACGGTGCAAAAAATGAGTAGGTGTTGTGGAAACGTAAATATTATTCGTATTTATTTTAGTGTTAACCATACAAAACACGTAAGTCAGAAAAACAACATAGCATTTTGCTATACGAAACCTAAAATGCGCGAGTTGGATTTACATTTGCCCAATTTTTACATTAAAAGATTAAAAGACATTAACATTATTTACTAAACAATAAAAATTTACAAATATTCTCATTTAAAAATTGTTTTGGCCAACAAAATATTACTAATATGTTACTAATTTATAAAGCCAAAAAGTTTGTTTTATTAAAAATTTAAGTACGGGCAGGGCCGCGGGTAATTTAGTAGTAATTATAGTAAAGTCATAGAAAGGTTATATCTGTACATTATTATTTTTTTTGGATAAAACTACGTATTTTAAAAACACATGGCGACATCTATTGTCAAATAGCTAAATAACACATAAATAAATTTTCATTAAAATAACTATTTTAATGAATAAAATAGCGCTGTTAATATTTCTTTTAAGATAAGTTTTTTTTAATAGTTTTAACATAATATATAAGTAAGTTACCTTGCTAAAATATTAAAAGCATCATCGTGCTTTTACTTTAACCAGTTTTTGTATTTTTTCTCAGAAATGAGATATTTTCCTGCGGTAAAAAAAAATCCTATGTGTTGACCCGGATAACCTGCTATTACCATACCAAATTTCATAAAAATCCCTCTAGTGGTTTTTCTGTGATGCGGTCACATACAGACAGACAGAAAAAATTCTAAAAACTATAGATTCGGGCTCTATATCGCTAATAATGAATATTTCAATAAGATTTCCCGAAAAAATATTGAATTTAGGGGTTCGGCTTGGTTACAATTTTATTGTATGTATAGCTACTAATTTATGAAGCGAAAAAGTTTGCTTTACTGATAATTTAAACACGGGCGGAGCCGCGGGCGATTTAGTAGTAATTCTAATAAAATCGAAAAAAGTTCATATCTGTACATTAATTTTTTTGGGATTAAAACTATGTATTTTAAAAACACATGGCGACATCTATTGTCGAATATCTAAATAACACATAAATAAATATTAATTAAAATAACTATTTTAATGGATAAAATAGCGCTTTTGATAATTTGATTCTCAAAATAAGCTATTTTTGTAGTTTTTACCATATTTTGTAAGTTACTTTGCTAAACTGTTTACAAATAGTATCGTCGTGGTTTTGTTCCTACCAGTTTTTGTATTTTTTTTTCAGAAATGAGATATTTTCTCGCGGTAAAAAGTATCCTATATGTTGACCCGGATAACCAGCTATCATCATACCAAATTTCATCAAAATCCCTCCAGTGGTTTTTCTGTGATGCGGTAACAGACAGACAGACAGACAGACAGACAGACAGACAGACAGACAGACAAAAATTCTAAAAACTATAGATTCGGCCTCTGCATCGATAATAATGTATATTACAATAAGATTTTCCAAAAAATATTTAATGTACAGATTCGGCTTAGTTACAATTTTATAATATGTATAGATTTTCAGCATACTCTAGATAAAATCAATAACAGCTATGGCCATCCACAAAGCACACAAAGCTCTTGTTATTGAAAAATCATTTAGAGATACAGTAGAAAATATTTTTGTGAAACATTGCTGAGAGGAAAAAACGAAAAAAATTAAACGTTTGAAAATTTTTGAAGCTTTCAGGATACTATTGTATCCATCAGTAATTTAAAAATATGAATCCTAGAATTCTATTTATTTACCTTTGTTCTTTTATACTAGTTTTAGGTTAACGATACTTAATAAAACTTCAAAATAGTATCAAATCTGATCTTTTTTTTAGGCAAGACCGAGGCCTTCTTCTTTTTCTTCTTCTTTTCTGTTACAATATTCTTAGCAGAAGCTCGGAGTTGAGGAGTTGTAACGCAAGAGCACGTTAAAACGGCCCTATTTTTCTTTTTATTTAAATAAATATTATTTAAAGTATATTATTATAAAAAAAACGAAATTTAATTTTAAATAAAAAAATAAACTTCTACCACATTTCATCAAATACTTTATAGTCACTCTGTTTAAAACGCTGCATATTTCTAAAACGGACAACCACCGACTAGATCGATCGATTCATTTAAAAATTATTATTTTATTTATTTTTATTTATTTTCTCATCACAAAAGCCATTATAACAAGGTTGCAATATTATAAGTAAACTTAGCAAAAAACAGTAATAGAAGCCGTTGTGAGAGACTGTTGTCTGTACTAGGTAAGAAAGAACCTGTATTACAGATCGCCAGGCACTCACCCTTATTAGTCAATAAATAAATAAATATGTTGGGATATTAACACACAGCACCATCTAGTATCCATGGTAAGCTACGAGGCTTGTGTTATGGATACCAGATAGTTGATATGCTACACATAAATAACTTTAAATACATACATATTATAAATATAAACACTCATGACTGGAGAACAAACATTCGTGCTCATCACACAAATAAATGGCCGCAGCGGGACTCGAACCCGCGACCGCTAGCACAGCAAGTAGGGTCACCACAAACTGAGCCAAATGTGTCGTCAAAGTTAGAAGTTATAAGATTACAACATTAAATTAATGTAGACCTTAATTATATAATATAAATATGGAATTACAGTTACGCGTGACGAGGGGTGTGATGTGTTGAGATGCGTTATAGTGTGAGGTTATGTGTAATGTGATGGTGCGGAGATGTGTACCTATAACTTGTGTTGTGTTCTACTTAGCTATAAGTAAAGTATTTTTATGATTGGTATTACTGTAAAGGATAGTCAGCTATGTATGTACTGTATGACCTACTCGTAATATAGAAATTCAAGAAATTCACGTATCTAGGGAAATATGTAAGATGCATATTTTGATTCGATCCGTTGAATGTCAAGCTTGCATTCAGAATCGACGTGAAATATGTATCTATAGAATACAGTATTGGATAAGTTCAAGTACGCATTGAAAGTAAGTTTACAAAAGAGTCTTTTTTAAAGTTTTCCAGGTTTTAATTTCTTTACACTCTACATTTTGTAGAGCCGTGAAAAGGTAGAGATGTAAGCAACATGAATGTGAATAGATGCTTATATTATTGTAATTAAATATATAATAACGTTATTATGGGATATGTTGGAATCTTCTACAAACTTTAATTATGAAATCTTGTATTTCATTCTCTCATTATAATATTTCATTTTTTTCTGAGTTGCGATTTATGTGTATATGATGGAAAATAATTATGAAAAGAAAATATAAGGTCTGAAATCTATCTCACTTTGCTAGTCAGTAAATTATATCGAAATAACTTCCTTAACTTACGAACTGATATTAAAAAAAAATAATTAAAGAGTGCGTGCATGAATGTGTACACGCGCAAGAAGTAAAACTTCTGTAGGTTATTGGTACTTTTTCTGAAATTCAATTTATGTTTTAAATAATTAGGATAGGTGATATAAAAATAACGCATATTTGGCATGTCACAATCATATATTTATAGAATATCATTTAAGGAAAGAATATAATACTATATATCATTTGTCAGACAATAATGACAATTACCATGGCAACAATACGTTTGTTGCCTTTGTTGCGTACATTTTTTCGTAACGCATTCACCAGCGTATCTCCCAAGTCAAGCGTGCGTAAAGAAGCTTTAATTCAATAATATTAAAAAATAAACTAAAAAAAGCTTAGAATACTGCCTATTTTGAATTTTGTACTTGCACACACATAAAGCTTAGTTTTCTACTAAAGAAAGAACCAGTTCGATTTCCATTATATTTTTTTAATCAAAATAAATTTTAAAAATATAAAAGTTTTTAAGAATATACGGAAATATAAAAGCGGTTTATACGTATATCTATTATTATAGCTAACCCGACAATCGATATAATGTTATCTACAGATAGGTCTCTCTTATTATTCACTACAAACAACGCCTACGCTCCGCTCAGTTTTCTAAGGAACATTTTACAATATATCCACCTACGAGAGAGAACTACTTGTATCGATATAGAAAAGTATACGATATTTTCCGACTTCTAAATTCTTCTTTATTACTATCTTAAAGAAGAGCAAAGTAACAAACATATTTTACAAGTATTTATTATGTAAAGGAATATAAAGAGTGTAGGTGTACTTATGACACGATATCAAGTAAAAACAACAACATCAACCAAAATAATAAAAATTGCTCTTTTAAGCTTTCTTAATATTTATAATATCTATGTATTTAAAGTATATATATATATATATGTGTGTGTGTAGTGCATCAACTATCTGCTATCCATAACGCAGGCCTCGTAGCTTACCATGGAACTAGATGATGCTGTGTGTTAATGTCCCAATTTATTTATTTATTTATAAGCAAAATAAAAATTGTCACGAAAACAAATACCGAATTAAATACTACTTTTATATTCGTAAAAGCGAAAGTTTGGATGAATGGATGTATTTTATTCAATTATAGCCAGAACGGCTGAGCGGGTCTGGATGTTTGGCACAAAAATAGATTATAGTCTGAAATAGTACCTACATAGGTAACTTTTAACGGTTCCCGTGGGATTTTTGTTTTTTTTTCACATAACGAGAGATCGATATGCAAAAATTTGCAATTGCATAAGTTTTTCTCTTAAAGTATACTCGCAATAACTATTTTATCTATTTAAAACGTACCAAGGGACGTATACGAGCGAAGCGAGAGTAATTCGCTAGTACATTATACAATTTAATTAATTGAATATAAGTGAAGTCGCAAGAGTCGTCTAGTATGATGTACCAAATAGAAATGTAAGCGTAAACCTACGGTATGCCAGTCACGAAGACAAAGTTAGTGTTGGTATTTCAGTTATTGCTTTATAACCGCGCTCTTAATGAACGAAGTTGCGGTTGTGATATCATACGATTAGCTGCTTCTATTAAAAGTGGAGTTTGTTGCAGAAAGTATTCAGACCCAATGCGTAGGAAGAGCTAAACTTTTACAAACTAAATATGAAGAGATAAACGGATTTAAGCCTATTTATTTCAATTTATATGCAAATCAAAATTGTTTTATATAGTTAAACTATCAGAACCCGCGGCTACTCTTGCGTTCAATCTACAAGAGACTCTTTGGCTTTGTGTTCATACAAAAATCGTGATTAGTAGTGGTAGGAAGTTGAAAAATACTTTACCAGATATACAAAAAGAAATCATTAAAATCGTTCAAGTCGTTTTGGAGGAGTGCGACCACAAACACCGTGACACGAAATATTTATATATTAGATAAAAGTTACGGTTCTATCCTTTTTAAAGCAAATAATAAGTTAAAAGTTCGAGATTAAAAGAGATAAGATGCGTCACTGCAGGTTAGGCCATGCGTATACATTATACACTACAATTGTTTTACTATATAATAAACTGCGCTTATAAATGACACCAAATATTTACTTTGCTTTTTAACCCCCTACGCAAAAAGAGGTGTTATACTCGTAAGTTTAACGTTTTTGTCTGTGTGCCTGTCAGACAAAAACGGATAAACTGGTTATAATTTAGTTTTTTATGTTTAAAAGATGACTTGATCGAGAGTGTGAGTTATATATGAGTTTAAAGTAATAAATTAAAAGCTTGAGATTACAAGAAATAGTGCGTCACTGCAGTTTAGGTCATGTTTAAATACTAATTCCTTTGATTTTACTATATAATGAACTAAAGTTATACAGCGTATATTTAACTCTTCATTCTTATATAAAGTTTTTTAACAGTACTAGTTTAAAATATCGAGTATAAAAGTACATTTATTGAAATTCTTTACGGCACAACTTTGAAATATGCATGAATTTTACTAAATATGCACATATTTGCGGATAAGTCGAATATTTTAAGAATGTAACGTTAAATTCGGAAAAAGACTAAGATTGTTAGGAACTTAGTAGATGCAAGAACCTTGAATATTCCTTGCACGATTTATGAAAAATCTTTCTCTCGCTCGCTCGAATTTCTCTTTACTTTTTACTCGATAATATTTTGATTTGTGGGAAAAATACTTCACGTTTTGTTGAGGTCAGCTAAAAATCAAATCACACACAAATGTGCGTGCATGTGTGATGTGTGTGTTACACACTCACACATGCACGCACATTTGTGTGTGATTGTAACGTATGTGTTAGTAACGTTATATCAAAAGGTGGAACAAAACATCTATACATATAATAAAATTGTAACTGATCGCTGTCTGTACATTGAAAATATTTGAGAAAAACTATTATTGGGGATCTTTATTAACGCAATAGAACCCAAAACAACGATTTTTAGATTTTTGTCTGTTTGTTCGTCTGTGCGTTTGTGCGCGCTAATCTTAGAAACGGCTTAACCGATTTGAGTGCGGTTTTCACCAATGCATTGTGGTAAATTTCACTTAACATTTAGTATTTTATTTCAATCGGTTCCTAAATAAAAAAGTTATGTCAATTTAAAGAATCATCTAGGGGCGAACCCGAGCGTAGCGAGGGTGAGCCGCTAGTTTTAAATACAAAAGGCGAAGCAAGGGTAAGTCACTAGCAGTCAATATTGATTCATCAAATAATATTTTTTTTCATTATAGTCTCCTAAAGTAATGGGAAAACTCTCATAAGAATATATTGTTATATTATAATTGCTTAGAAATAAATAAAACTGAAGAGTATTTTGTTTGTTTTTACGCGTGTTTTGTTTGAAAATTTCTTTTAGAAATCTATGTAATGAGAAAAGTAGAAGGCTAACTTATACTACGCTCCGACTCTTAGAACCAGAAGAATTATTCATAAATAAAACAGTGGCAGAGCCGCGGGCTAGCGCTAGCATTCAAAAAAGCTTTGGATAACAGCTATGTGTTATGACTAGTGATTTAACAAAAATAAAGGTAAAAGGTAAAATTCCTTTGTCTTTTTCTAAGAACAATCTTGACACAATAAGTTTTTCCTTATCACAAACTTCCAACTTATATAATCAGAATAATTTTATGGATAGAGTCCATTAATAGATAAAATATTGTTATTGTTAAAACAAATTGACTCTCTACGATCTATATCGCTAATAGAAACCTAAAAATATATGGGAATAATATGCTGATCACGTGACATAGCGCATACATATTACTATGTTATATTATAGAATGTAATCTTGTTTAAGCTCATTTACAACTGCATGGTAGCGGGTTCGATATATGTTCAGGGTAAAACATATCGGTATTAAACACTCAAACACTTGTTGTCTGGCTATTTGTGCGGCATAGAGATTGTGCGTTTCTTGCGTGCGGGGCATATCGCATGTCTTATAGTTATAAATAAGCTCCTTGACAGGGACATGTTTTTTATATTTTTATTTTCATCTATGCCTTTTCTATATTTATATATGTATTATATTAGATAAGTAATTTTTATACTTTCAATCTTAACACTAAATATAATCGCAATAGAAAAACCGTGAGCATTATAGGTAAATATTACCTATATATCTATATAGATAAATAAAATTGAAGTGTCTCTTAGTAATGTCAAAATAATAGCTTTATACTAAATGCGTATGAAATTATACATGGTACTTATAAGAAAAACAACATTTTAAAATTTTTGTCTGTCTGTTTTTTTGTTTCGGCTAATCTCCGAAACTGCTGGACTGATTTTGACGGGACTTTCACTGGCAGATTGCTGATGCTATATGGTTTAAGCTTAAGTAACTAAGGCTACTTTTATTTTAGAAAAAGAATTAGGGTTCTGCTCAAAAAAAAAATAAAACTAGTAAGGCGCTAGTTAAATATAATATCGATACTTATACGTAGAGTATTGTTACGAGTTACGTTTTGGGATTGGGAATTAAAGCAGTACACTCGCACTGTACATGTTTTATTGCTTTTAGGTAAACAATAGCCACTTACACAAAGCAGTTCACGTACATTCATAGTACACTAGCAGAATCGATGTCATTCAGAATCACTCATTAACATTGATTACCATTTGACGATACGCTTGGCTCAGTTTGTAGTGACTCTACTTGCTGTGCCAGCGGTCGCGGGTTCGAGTCCCGCTGGGGGCATTCATTTGTGTGATGAGCACAATTGTTTGTATTCCAGTCATGGCTTATATTTATAATATGCATGTATGTATTTAAAGTAATATATGTTTAGTGTATCAAGTATCTGGTATCCATAACACAAGTCTCGTAGCTTACCATCCCCAACATATTTATTTATGATTAGGCTTCCCAATTTGGTGTAGACCTTCTATACTCGAAACTATGTACATAATTAATACTAGTTTTAATAACTTCGTTTATTTTTTGTTTATTGACATTGAACCTTTTTAGATGTAATATTTGTGTCTATTCAATAGATTAAGGTAAGACTAAAGTAAGCTATGTTTTTTTTAATCAAACTACAATTATTCAAGTAAAAATAATATTGTGAAAAATATTACATAAAAACTAATTAAAATACACGTTTGCTACTTGAAAGAAAAATGAACTTACAATTTGTAACATTATTTATTATTGAGTTTATATTAAAAGTTATCTAATTGACAGGTTATCACGCAAACATTAATAAAACTGTCTAAAGCTCTCCCATTGTGAACATAACCCCTATACATTATTGAAAAAGATTATTTGCTGTACACAAACGACCCTTTAGTACATGTAGCAACTTTATTAAAAGAGAATCGTGAAAAGCTCTAAGGATCTATTTATGGAGACCGGAATGCTGAGCAGTTACACCCTCTCTATTTACCTCACAAAGAAATAAAAATACTTTATATTTATTTTAAAGTTAGAAATTTTTCAACAGCTTACTATGCAAGTCACCCTAATACACAAGCACTAAGATTTGTGGTTTAAAGTTGCTTTAACGTCCTCGAAGACTGAACTTAGGACATATTTTAGGATTTACCGTCGATGTATAAGAAGATTTATATGGTCATCGTGACTAAACTACATAATCGATACTTGTATGTTCGAAATATTTAGAGTAGAAACAATTTTTTGAAATATAGCAAATACGACATTACTGTTATGGGTAGCTTTCTATAATACAAACGTTACGTATTGAATAAAAGTATCTCATGTAATATCCCAGGATTAAAACTATATTTAGGCAAAAAATAATGATAAAATGCTTCTCATTTGCTTTATGAAAAAAAGTTAAGAGTAACAAACGCACTTACAGATTTTTTTATAATGATATCCATTAAATAAATGCAAATAGTAAGGTAGGTATAAGGGGTTTAAAAGATGACTTAAAATAGCAAAGGTTGAAAATGCTCCGGCTTATTATCTAATTACACGTTAAAGGATGTGCAAGACAGAGAAACTCCTTTGTAATTATGCAACGGAAATATTTTTAGTTACCGTACTTTATAATACAGCAGATATTTTTATAGCTTTAGGTAAAAAATGCATAGGAAATAATACTTTCTTAGATTTACGCGAATATTTGTCATTTTAAATAAAACTATCTTTTCGGATTTTTTCGCGGATTTATTTTGATTTTTGGTTCCCGACGTTTCGATTGCTTTACAGCAATCATGCTCACGGGAGAAACGTCGGGAACCAAAAATCAAAATAAATCCGCGAAAAAATCCGAAAAGATAGTTTTATTTAAAATGCATAGGAAATACTTTTTCTTTATAAAAAAATCAATAAAAATGAAATACAATAATTATATTATACTAGTGATTTACCCCTGCTTTGGTCGGGCGCGTCCTTAGCTGCTTATAATTAGGTTATAGTCTATTTTGTACAATATTATATCCAAATTTGTTTAGCCGTGTTAACTAAACATTGACTCTCTGATACTCATTGAAGCATATCAATCGACACCGAACTTAAGGATCTGACTAGTACCCATTGAAAAGTTCCATTATTTAACTAAATAATATAATTATTTAACTGACTTCATCAAATTAGCGATCCATCGTATTAAATTATTATGTTTTCGTCTGAATTTAATACGCTTACAGAGTTTAAAATCGATACATCAATTTGTGAAAATCGATTCCTTTGATTTGAATAAATAATTTCAAGTGAAGTTTATATTAAAGATTACATAAAATAATATTAGGATACTTATAAAACAACGAATATGTTAGGATATTAACACACAGCACCATCTAGCTCTATGGTAAGCTACGAGGCTTGTGTTATGGATACCAGATACTTGATAAACAACACATATATAACTTTAGATACATATATATTTTAAATATAAACACCCATGATTGGAGTACAAACATCCGTGCTCATCACACAAATGAATGTCCCCAGCAGGACTTGAACCCGCGACCGCTGGCACAGCAAAAAGGCTCACTACAAATTGAGCCAAACGTGTCGTCAACGAAACATAATATAAAAATACATCGTTTTATAAATATTGCGATTTATTTTTAAAACTTTTCATACAATATAATGAGCAACATTAAACACAATGACTCGCGTGATGTCACTCGCCCGCCTTGTTAAAGTATACAAAATTAAACTTACCTATTATACATTTTATTTTTTACCTCACAATATTATAAAAGCTATAAGCTTTTATAAGTTATAGAGAAAAAATACAACAATGAAACTGAAAATTTCATTAAATGAACATTGAAAATATTAGTTTCTAGCAGGTTTACCTCACTTTGCTTACATTCTATTTTAGCCGTTAATATTTACAATATTATATATACAAAGGTAGTGCTATTTTTTGGCTATTTATACTAATATTATAAAGCTGAAGAGTTTGTTTGTTTGTTTGTTAGTTTGTTTGGTTGAAGGCGCTAATCTCAGGAACTACTAATCCGATTTGAAAAATTCTTTTTGCATTAGATAACCCGTTAACTGAGGAAGGCTATAGGCTATATATCATTCCGGGAAAATGTACGGTTCCCGTGGGATAGATTTGTTTTTGTCTAGAGACGAACCCGAAGCGAAGCGAGTGTGAGTCGCTAGTTACTAATAGTAATGTATGTTACTGCAGATTATAGTATTATTTTTGTACTAAATTTCACCGAAACCGGACCAGCTATTTAAGCGAGAAGGAGTAACAAACATACATACATACACACCCAAATACATACAGACAAACACGTTTTCAAGTGTTACGAAATTCGACACTAAAAAACATATTACTATATTGGTACGTAACTGTTTTTATAAGCCAAAAGTTTCACTACAGAGTTGAAATTTTGTTTATAAAAATACTAGCGACTCACCCTCGCTTCGTTCAGGTTCGTCCCTAGGTTGGTTCCCCATAGAAATTTTCATCCCCATTTTCATCCCCTTAAGGGATGATTTTCCCAGGGTCTCAAACTATCTTCTTACCAAATTTTATCTAAAGCGGTTCAATAGTTTCGGATCTTATTCGGTACAAACAAACAAACAAAAAATCTTTCCTCTTTATAATATTAGTATAGATTTATTCAAAATCAGTTTTATTTCAAATCAAAATTTCATAATAATTTTAATATTTTCCTATGAAAACAAAGGGAAATGAAAATATTGAAACTATAATATTACAAATACAAATAATAATACAAATACAAATAACAACACAAATACGTTTATATACATTCACATATACCTCCAATCAGTTATTCCTTTCTTAATTTTATTTTCACGGATATTTTTATGAAATTAAGCTCCAAAATTATATTAAAGTAAGAATAAATAATAAATTTTCAATAAAGAGAAGCAATTATTCCCGCAAAATAATTAAATATAACTTGATAATACACAAAAGAGAAATCCATATAATTTCGCCTGGTTCCTACTGATATCGGCGCCAATTCCACCTTGATTCAACACGTTAATTTTAATTGGTATGAATTTCCAATCAGATATATTATGAAATTTATTATTTAATTTTATTTACACTGCGTTATTTATGCCCTTAATTTAATATTATATACACGAAAGTTTGAATGGATGGATGTTTTGTTACGCCAGAACGGCTGAACAATCTGAATGTTTGGCACAGAGATAGGTTATAGTCTGGAATAGCACATAAGTTACTTTTTATCCCGGAAAAATGTATGGTTCCCGAGGGATAGACTTGTTTTTGTTTTTCGCTAGGGACGAACCCGAGCGAAGCGAGAGTGAGTTGCTAGTAATTATATAAAGCAGATTCTGTGACGGTCTGTGTCAGTAGATTGAATAAATACCTAATATGTGTTTAATGGTAGTGTGGGATTCGCGAAATTAAAAGTATGCGTGAAATAGTTTTTACAGTAAAAAGAGACGTATTATATGATTATGAATAAAATGGAATAAAAACAAAATGGAACGATATGTTATAACGGCGGCAGGACGATACATGTAAATGTGGATTTTGTCGGTTGGTGTGCTACGAGTATTTAGTACTTTTATATCAATCCCCTCAGAAGGACTTGATTTTTTTACTTTAACTGTTGCTAGTTTGTATCGTCGTTCCAGCCAAAACACATCCACTGCGGACATTGGCCTTCTCCAAAGATTTCCATTACTGCCAGTCTTGTGCCATATGCATCAAGTAAACTCCATCGTTCTCAACCATGTGAGCATATATTATATGCATATAATCGACTTACTTTTAATGGTTAAAGTACATTAGAAAATCGATATACATAATAGATACATACGCAGTTAAAGCAAAATGTGTGTGTAATAGGTACTTCCATATAAGTAGCTATATATGTAACCATAAGCCGTATTAATCCACGTCTTTGACTAGATAACGTCAGAGATGTCCGTTAAATTGTACCTAACATCGAGAGCGCGGTTAACACATTTCAATTAACCTTCCCTTTGTGCTAATAATTTGCCCATTATGCGGAAAGGGGAGATCAGACGGCAATAGTCCTGATCAATATCATATTAATAAGTAATACAAAATACATAGTACCTATACATTAAGAGATATATATTTTAATCTTTATTAATCTGTACATATACGCGTAATAAAATTCTGAGTCGAATCTGTACATTAAATGCTTTTTGGAAAATCTTATTGAAATAGTCATTATTATCGATACAGAGGCCGAATCTATAGATTTTAGGACTTTTGTCTGTCTGTCTGTCTGGGAACGCATCATAAGAAAACCACTGAACAGATTTTGATCAAATTCAGTGATATGATGATAGAAATGATAGCTAGTTATCCGGATCAACATATAGGATAATTTTTACTGCGGGAAAATATCTCATCTTTGAGTAATCTATACTAAACGTAAACGTAGTCGTAGTCGTAAATGTAGTCGCTAGTATATTAAATATAAAATGTGTTTTTGAGTGTCCTTTTTTCACGTAGCAACTGATACCTATGTCTTTGGATTTTTTTTTTTGTAATTAGCGAACACAACACATATTTGTCCGTGCTATGAGCTTTGGCTTGATTATTGTGTTAAAAAAAAACAATTTTGCCTTTGGATATTTAAAACTAACGACTTACCTTCTCTTCGCTTGAATGCGTCTCTAGTTGAAATTTGTATTTACAATATTATAAACAGGTAGCGCCGCTTTTTAACAAAATTTATTTCTAACAGTAGCCTATTTTTTACGAGTATATAAAATTTGAAAGTGTCAATCTTGTTAACCGAGTCACAACATCACAAATTGAATTTTTGTGCATAAAAATAACAAGGAAACATACGAAATACCACTTTCTACGTTCGTCTTTTGATCTTTCAACTTCATTCGCATCACGTTTTCAATATGAAACGAATATTTGTGCTGTGTCAAAGTATAGGAACAAGCTTCCTGTGTGTACAATAAGAGGAAATGCTACTATTATATCTAAGAAGCAAGTTTCTGGAAGTTTTGGAATATATTTTACAATACGTTTGGCTCACTTTGTAGTGACCCCACTTGCTATGCCAGCGGTCACGGGTTCGAGTCCCGCTGGGGACATAAATTTGTATGATCCGCACGAATGTTTGTACTCCAGTCATGAGTGTTTATATCCATAATCTGTATGTATTTAGTGTTATATAAGTGTAGTGTATCAACTATTTGGTATCCATTACACAAGTCTCGTAGTTTACCATGGAACTAGATGGTGCTGTGTGTTAATGTCCCAACATATTTATTTATATTCTACATCCATATTACTTATATTAATTTTATCTAAATTAATTTAATATGAACTTGAATGTTATTTTTTTACAAAATGGTTATATACTAGTTTAAAAACGTGCTGTTTAAAAACCAATATTGAGCTACAGAATCAATTTTCCTATAAGAAAAGTTATTTTGAAATTTCATTGGGGTTATAATGTTACAATCTATTATTTAGAAAAGAAACATTTGTAGAAAAGATGTAGTTTATAAAGAACATATATTTGTAGTATTAGAGTAGAAAATGTTATATTTTTCATGGTTAAAAAAGCAAAAATATGCATACACTCAACCTTTAAACCAGAAATATAAACGTTTACCTATTGCCAGAATAAATTTGGATAAAATTGAAAAATACTAAATCCTTCAGAATGTTAGTCTTTCAAAGTGAATTTTAACCAACAGCAGTGTTCTCGTATCGTCAAAGTTAAGCCTTAGTGAAGTATCGGTGCATATATCGATGGTACTGAAATTGAAAACATTTTTGTGATAAATTCAGCTTGGATATGCAGCATTCTCGTCACTATTTCATACGGGGTTTTTTATACAGTAATTATTTAGTGCGCCTTTATTTTTATATATCTAATAATAATAATATAGGTTTTTTTTTCCATTTTATAGTATTTTTTTGTAAATAACTCAGAGAAAATAAAATATTAACCTATCTCCGTAAGAACTTAGCTATATTTTATGTGTAATGGTATTATTGTTTTTATTATTATATTTTCTCTCCTCCTTTGATGTAATGGAAAAATTTAAGAATAAAATAAAACACTGGAGTTAAAAGAATTTTTATTAATGCTTAAAACACGCGAAGGATAATGTAGGCTCATATAAAAATAACGAAGTGACTTTATTTAATTTTCCATGTTATTACGGTATAAAGTATTTTGAAGTAAAACTTCTTTACGCACGCTTGACTTGAGGAGTAAGCTGGTGAATGCGTTACGAAAAAATGTATTTACGTTGGTTGCCATGATAACGGTTGTTATTGTTTGAAAAATGATATATAATATTATATTCTTTCCTTACATGATATTCTATAAATATATGATTGTAATATGCCTAATATACGTTATATTTAGTATCTCATCTATCCTAATTATTTAAAACATAAATTGAATTTCATAAATAGTACCGATAACCTACAGAAGTTTTACTTCTTGCGCGTGCACACATTCATACACGCATTCTTTAATTTTTCTATACAATGTAATTGAATTCAATTCAATTCTTTTATTTCGTGGTTTCTAGGAGTGCCAGTTGGGCATAATATTATTTCGCCAATGTCACGTAGAATGAAAAAGAAACGTCATATATAGAGTGACCGGTAAATAGAAAAATTAAAGAACACTACATCTGATTACACGTAGAATTTAAACAATGTAAAAGTAATCTAACAAATTTTAATACACGATTACTGTCATTCTGTCTATACGCATATATTCCGGTCGGGCGACAATCACACACTACCGGACAGATAGATGTAGATCCGACAGCTTAATAGCTCTGAGGCACGAGAGTATAACACTCCCAAACGCCAACTACTGACATTTTCTGTCAGATAAACTCAAGAACTGTTTCCTCCGCTTGGACTCGATCCTATAATGCATGATCTATAGATCAACAAGACAATAGTAATGTCGTCCTGACCGATTTCATCGGGAAATCTGACTGAGATTAGCCATGTACGCAGAAGATATTGCGCGAGACCGCCGCTTTACATGCTTTTCGAGGCACAAAGGTGTAATACCGCAAACTTTTCAATTTGAAATTGTTGCTAAAAATTTCTTATTAGAATTCTCAACTCTCGAAGTCTCGCATTTGAACCCAGGACTTCCAAACCAGTAGTTGAACGTGCTAGCTAGACTAACGAGGCGGTTAAAATATACATATATTTCCATAAAAACGAATAATCGTGATAAAATGCAGCACATCCCTATGTTTATGCAGCAGTGGGCTCGCGAAATAGCCGGGATTAGAGAAGTACACTGGCCATCGATCAATTATATCAATTGTTACACAACGTTCAGTTTAAGTGATTTACTTTTAAGCCTAGAGATTTTCCATACTATTTATTTCATTTCTATTTAACTACCTGCTTTTTTATTTGAAGTATCCTGAGTAGTGGTTCCTAATAAAGCATTTTGTACTCGGAGTTCTTTTTAGTTACATCGTATTTTTTAGATTAAAAAAAACTAAAAACTTAAATAAATACAAAAAAAAAACAAAAGTAAAAATAATGTATCCGAGATTCGAACCCGAACACCTGTGATTGTTAATCTTGAACCTTGGTCGCTTGATCACGATGCTTATGCCTGAGTGTATGAAATTATCGACCATATTCTGCGTGGAATAATGCGAAAGAAAACCGCATGAAAACTCGAAAACACGCGTTTTCCCAGACAAAAGACTAATCTAGATCAATTTTTTGCCCCCAAAAAATCCTACATACCAAATTTCAGCGAAATCGTTAGAGCCGTTTCCGAGATCGCCGATATAAATAAATTAATAAATATACAAGAATTGCTCGTTTAAATATATTAGATTAGATAGAATATTATTTAGTAATTAATATACGTAATATAAAATTAATTTTATAACATATTTGTTAGTTTGTTGTTCATCCTATAAGCGAATTACTAAGTAGTATGGAGTTAGGTAGAAATATTATATATAGCGACTCACCCTCGCTTCGCTTCGGGTTCGTCTCTAGACAAAAACAAATCTATTCCACGGGAACCGTAAATTTTTCCGGGATGATATATAGCTTATAGCCTTCCTGAGTTAAAGGGCTATTTAATGCAAAAAGATTTTTTTAAATTGGATTAGTAGTTCCTGAGATTAGCGCATTCAACCAAACAAACAAACAAACAAACAAACAATCAAACAAACTCTTCAGCTTTATAATATTAGTATAGATTACTGGCAACTTACGTGCAACTTACATTATTACTAACAATTTTAGCGGTGCGTCCCTAGGTCGTTCACAATTTCATGGGTTTTATTGTTCTAGCCCGGAACTCTAATTCTTTGACTAAAATAAAAGTAGCCTAAATTACTCAGTCAGCCCAGCCGTTTCGGAGAATAACCGAAATAAACAGACAGACAGATTTTTTTTATAAATACCATATACTCGTTTATCTTCATATGCATTTAGTATAAACCTGTTAATTTAACATTACAAACAGACATTTCAATGGTATTTATCTGTATAGATTATTTCTTATGTCCGATCAAACGGCTTATGTTACTACTGTTATAATTGTGAAAGTATGTATGATTGTTACTCCTTCATCCTGAATTGGATCACGATAGAAAAATGTAGTACTTATGTTAGACTATTTTATTTATTTTATTTTATTTATTACAGGGAAACAAACAGTATTATAGTACAGACAATTAACATAAAAAAAAATAAAAAAAAAATAAACACATTTACCAATTAAGTTTCCACAAATAAAAAACACATAATTAGAAGAAAGAGTAGAAAGCATAAGACTAAATTAAACAAAAAGTTGACACATACGTATACACATATAAGTATACTATAAACATAATTAAGTATTAAATATTATGAAAATTATTGGACTATGTTATTAATAAATTTCTTGAAATTTAGAACAGAACAGAACTATAAATTGAACACACTCAAGCTTTGCGAAGGTAAGTCACTTATCTCAAATATTAAATAAAAATAATGTACACATTTGCTTTTAATAAATTTCTATTATATTTGATAATAAGTTCATTTATACCTAAGCATAAGGTGTTAGTAAAACAGCAAACATGAATTCGGACTGCATATTAATTTCGCATTAACATGCCATTAAAATGCTTTTAGATATAAACCTCAAGTCCACTTATCGTTCCTTGAAACCCCTTCAAAGGATATTTTAAAGATCGTAATCCTAGATAATAGCAAACGATCTAGAAGGCTTACCCCTGTTCAAACTAAGCCTGACCGTTCATGCAAAAGTATCATTATAGCATGTTTTCTTACAATAGAGAAGTTATTCTGATAAAGTTGAAATATTTTTGTTTAATACAAACTTTAAGTTAAAGATTTACACAAAAACTAGCAGATCCCACGGCTTCGCTCGCGTTAAACTACAAAAAAAAATCTCTAATAACTAAACAGAGGTTTTCATTTAAAATAGATACCTAATCAGATATTTTCGAAGTCGGTGCCAGCCAATACAATTGTATTGGCTGGCACCGACTGGCCGACTGGCTGGCTGGAAGTCGGTTTTTATTTTTTTTTAAAAAGTTTTTATTTTTCCATTTTTAGTGTAGACGTAATAAGCAAGTAATTTGTAAGAAGAAAGATTTTTAATAAAACATAATATTCGATTAAGCCATTTATTTAAAAACCGCTTGACCGATTTCGATAAAATTTATATGGGACCACCGGGGAAGAATACTCTTTGAAACAAAAAAAAAATTTTCCAAATCGGTTCAGCCGTCTTCGAGAAATCCGTGAACATACATAAAAAAAAAAAAGATTCCGACGAATTGAGAACCTCCTCCTTTTTGGAAGTCGGTTAAAAAGATAGGTTTCATACAAACTTTTATCCCCTATTTTACCTTCTTAGGGGTTGAATTTTAGAAAACGCTGAAATATGTAACTCATTATTCTTGCCGTACTCATTGAATAAAAAGTTTCTTAAAAACTTTTATCCCCTATTTCACTCCCGTGGGGGTTGAATTTTGAAAAATCCTTCCTTAGTGGATGCCTTGGTTATATGAGGAATATGTACGTGTGCGAAATTTCAATTTTATAGCCTTAAGAGTTTGGCCTGTGTGTTGATACGTCAGTCAATCACTTTTGCCTTTTATATACGAGATAGGTAGGTACTATACTAATAGATAGAAAAACTTTTTATATTCTTCAGATATATATTTTTTATTCTAAATATTTTTATGTCATACGTGAATTCTTCTACATTCAACTAAAATCGGTTAAGCAATTCTTCTTCTATTCTCTAATATAGTGATGATACTCTTGAATCTTCTTTAAAATTTTCAATCCATTTCATAGTTTAGCGGTTATAGATTAGATTTATCGTGCATAGTTGGGCTGATTAAACCTTAGTTGGTTAGGCCAATCTGTGTTCATCTTGTCGTGGTGTGGGGGGCTCATTAGCGTCTGACAACCCAGCCGGGCGCGAAGCTAAGAGACATACAGGGAGGTAGCCCATTTCAGTGGGCGGTGTACTATGCGGGTTGCTCCTGGTACTTCTCTGACAGCAGAGTGGACCGTGAAAGCAACCCCTTGGTCATGTGGTCTGCTTCGGCATACCTGCCGTCGGGGCGTTGTGGTTGAGTGTGTAAGCGATCCTGCGAAGATTCCATTAAGACGGGGGAGGTTCTGTTGGGTTTTAGTGGGTAGTACTGGCTTTCTAGCCGGAGAGTTCCACATAACCACCTGTATGTATACAGGTATATATACAGTATATATACAGGTGGTATACGAAAATGAATTTTTCAATATTAAAAAAATATATTATAATCTCCTGTGCAGTTGGCTAGTCTCGATGAAATTGGCCGCCATGGCCGAAATACGTCAGGAGTACATAATCTTTACAAGGTAAAATCTACCACATATTTGAATTCGTTATGCGTCTAGTATTAAACTATAAAAAAAGATATAGTTAAATAAGCGTTCACTTATGTATAAGAGTTTATGTTATTTCTTTTCATTGTAGTACAAAAAAATAAATACCTATATACATGTATGGTGTAAAGTTATATTGCAAGGTAAATCTTTGTTGAAAATTCCCATAACATTTTTGCTTTTCTCATTCATATTCAGGTCAGACCAAAGGCTTTTTCATGAGAAAAATAGCACTCACAATATTGTCTCTCAGTAAATACCACTTACCACCATAAAATTTTCTTTTGTTAATACGGCCATATTTTTTCTTATGTGGGTTGAAAGCCATATATGAACTGTGAGTAAAAAGTTATTATATATTTTGAATTATTATCTATACATATAATAAAATTGTGACTGAGTCAAATCGGTACATTAAATATTTTTTGGAAAATCTTATTGAAATAGACATTTTTATCGATAGTTTTTAGATTTTTTGTCTATCTATCTATCTGTATGTCTGTCTGGGAATGCATCACGAGAAAACTTCTGGACAGATTTCGATGAAATTTGTTATGATGATAGCTGGTTATCCGGGTCAAGACATCGAGAACGTTTTACTGCGGGAAAATATCTCATCTATGAGAAATCTATACTAAATGTTAAAACGTAACTAGAAACGACCCGAGTCGCTATTAATAATATAATAAGCTAGTCGAAATGTTACGCCAAGTAAATGTAATACTGTACGTTTTAAGTTTATTGTATTGTATTAGTGTATGCCTGAAGAGTTTCAAAGCTTTTTTTACATGGTATATGTTCAATAGTTGTGGTGGTATGCATATACATATATTAATTGCTAATTTTACTCAGATAAGCCATCAGTGTGGGATATACTCGGATTATAGTGTACATTTATTTCTTCATTCCCATTTTCCGATAGGATACTACCGGAGAAAGATCAGGCATAGGATCGACGCGCTTAAGTGCATGGGATTTCTTGACAGAAAAATCCAATAATCTTTTTGCTCTGACCTAAGACTTATAACCTACTGAGCTGCAACCTTACAAGTTAGCCTCTAGACTAAGTAGACTTACTTCGTTGATATATTATGTATTTATTATAGTAACATACATATATGATGAATATTAAAAAGAATTTTTTGTTAATAAAAAATATAAAGAAATGAACGTTAAATATGAATAGTTTAGTGAGTTAATTCTCACTAGAAAATATAGCCTTTGCTGCTGTACTGCTAATAAAATATTTAAACTTAAAGGGTTCCATTTTCTATTGATGTTTAAAACTAAATCAAATCAAAAGTGGTTATTTGATTTTTTTTATGATTTTTGTGTTATTACAAAGTTCTGCACATATATTCTAAAGACATGGACCATTTGGCTTAGTTTTATTTAAAGATTTATTGCACTAATGCTTTCAAGGCTTCTATCTCGCTTGAGCAATCCTTTTAAATCCCTCTACGTAGCAATTTTTTACCTTTAAAGATTTGCTTAGATGTTAGAAATCCATCAATAAAAGTTACGCTTTACCCTACACTAATAATATTGAAAATGCCAAAGTCCTAAGTCTGATGCTGCAGATTCATCAATTTTAACGTAACGTGGCCTGGGTTTATTTTAGGTCTTAAGGCACATTAGCTTTTAGTAGCTAGTAATTTATTTTAGACTAATAACGTTTTGAAATTACTGGTAATTTATCTTCAACACTTAGGTAAAAGCAAAACTTACTTTAACCTAAATTATTATAGATTCTTCTAATGATATATCAATGTCAGAACTTTATACACAGTACCATATATTTATTTTAATTATATATATATATATATATAATTTATAATATACATATATAAATAATATACTTAGTGATATTTGACTAAGTATCTGCGACTTGCTATCTAGTAAATAGTATTGTTCAGATACACGTATTACGCAACGAATATATAAAATACGTCGCTAGGACTCACCCTCGCTTTACCCGAATTCGACCCTAGGTTTTTTCCCCATACAGACTTTCATCCCCATTTTCACCCCTTTAAGGGATGATTTTCGGAATAAAAAATATTCTATGTCCTTCCCAGGATTTTAAACTATCTTCTCACTAAATTTCATCTAAATCGGTCCAGTAGTTATTGAGTTTATTCGTTACAAACATACAAAAATACGAGTACAAATCTTTCCTCTTTATAATACAAAGAGTTAAAACATACGTGAATGTATATTATTTATAGACGTTTTGAAAATTTAGATAGAAGATTAAAAGAAAAAATGTAATTAAAAGGGGTTAAAATTGCCAAGCTTGAGGCGAATGTTTTCCAATACTTCAGAGCTATTGTAAAGTATTGCTAAGTACACTTCTAGGGGAGTCATATTGCTAAAGAGGGGACGTTTGTTCAACAGTTTATGTCTGACAAAGAGACTATACGCCTTTGGAAAAGCTTCTCCAGTAAAGTTAATAACTATCTCTATCTACCTTTAGAATGGTAGCAAAAGATCGGCGTAATCTTTTTTGTAGAGATAGTTTGTATCGAAAGTGATATAGACTACTTTTTATCTCAGTACATGAATATATTTATCTTTCCTTATCTTCTTCTGATGACTTAGATACCGATGATAGCTTCCATAGTATCCCTTCCTTGAATGATTCCCTTAATTCTCATTTTTCAACATTACAGAAAAATTTTAACGTTATACACATCAATGCTCAGAGTATTCCTGCACACTATGCTGATTTCTTATCCTCTTTTGAAAACACAAACGTTCATGCTGTTTTAGTATCAGAGACCTGGTTTAAACCATGTCTCCCGTCTACTGCATACTCCTTACCAGGATTTCACTTGATTCGAAATGATCGTACGGGTCGGACAGGGGGAGGCGTTGCTATTTATTTACGCGCTCATATATCCTTCAAAATTATAAATCAGTCGCACCTCACCAATAGTACTGGTCCGGAACATCTTTTTCTAGAAATCACTCTCTCTCACACAAAAATCCTTCTTGGTGTCTATTATAGCCCATCGCTAACAGTTGATTATTTCGAGTCATTTGAAACCCTATTGGAGCAACTAACCCCATTATACAGTCATACTATCATTATGGGAGATCTAAATACATGTCTGCTTAAAAATGATCATCGCACAGCTCGACTTAAAGCACTTGTAGAGGCAGTTAATTTACATATCCTTCCATTATCTGCAACTCACATTTTTCCAAATTGCAATCCATCCCTTTTAGATTTGATTTTAGTTTCTTCCATTGATCATGTTGATAAGCATGGTCAATGCAATGCTACATCCGGAGATTAGCGCGTTCAACTAAACAAACAAACAAACTCTTCAGCTTTATAATATTAGTATAGATTATTAATCAAATTATACTTATTATAATTAATTATAGTTATCTTTTGTTTTTACATATCATATAATGCATTAGTCCCTAAAAGAGAAATGCTAACAAGTACGATTTCAGTAAGTATTATTGTTATGATAATTCGAATCGAAATATTAAATTCAAATTTAAAAAGGAATGAGCGAGTAAAAGTTATGTATATCAGATATTATCAGGCGATATGAATGCCATATTCATTTTAATAAATTTAAAACCGTAATTATTTCATGAGATAAATACTTTAATAATCGCATTTATTTATTTAAAATTAATGTTGTATTGATTTTTTTAATCTATACTAATATTATAAAGCTGAAGAGTTTGTTTTTGTTTGTTTGGTTGGTTGAACGCGCCAATCTCAGAAACTACTCGTCCGATTTGAAAAATACTTTTTGCATTAGATAGCCCGTTAACTAAGGAAGGCTATAGGCTATATATCGTCCCGGAAACATGTACGGTTCCCGTGGGATAGAGTTGTTTTTGTCTAGGGACGAACCCGAAGCGAAGCGAGGGTGAGTTGCTAGTACATTATAAATAAAGATGAAATAAGTAAAAGTGACTATTACATGTAAGCAACTCAGTTAATTTTAGCAACCTTATAATAACTATATTTATAATAACTATATTATTATAATGGTTTGAAAAATAATAGCTACTCAACAAAATAAGTCAAGAAAACTTTATAAATATGCGATAAAATGCGAATATAGTGGAGACTTATAGGAATTGTGCGGGCTTAAAGAAAAGCTTGCAAATAAAAGCAAAATAGCAAACACTACGGTACTATTTAAATCCGGATTTTGAAGTCAGCTTCGTCTTTGTAAAAATTATTTGCGAGACTTAGCGTTTTCTGCATACTAACTAAGCCCACGAACTGTATAAACTTAACAAGGTAATCAATATAATAATTTAGGAGTTTAGAGTAACTGAGTGAAGTAACGCTAAATCTATTACAATTACAATTTTATTTAATTACAATTATTATTTTTATATTCCATAGGGTATTCCATATACCTTTTACATAATCCTCATTTTATACGAGATTGTGTTATAGTGATATGAAAGATGAAATTAATATTTATCACGCTTTTTATCAAATACAAACTCTAACAAATTAAAAATTTAAACACTGTATAGGATAACTCAGAAAAAGCTAGCATCAACATTCAAAATGTATATGTTTTAAATTAGATTTAGTTACAATATATTATAAAATAGTTATTCTTAACAATTTAAGTGTTAAAATTACGGATCGACCCCTGTCATCTCCCCGCCGACAAATGCCCCCTTTTTTTTGTTTTTGTAGTCTTTTTTTCTCCGGCCTGCTCATTCTCGTAATTTTTAACTGGCTGATTTACAAAGGTATCTGTAATTTGTGCATTCACATATCATAATCAATTAATGACTGTTTAACAGTTATACACTAGCAACTCACCCTAGCTCTGGTCGGATTCGTGCCTAGTTACGTTTTAACGTTTAGCTCAGAGATGAGATATTTTTCCGCAGTAAAAAGTATCCTATATGTTGACCCGTATAACCAGCTGTCATCATGCCTAATTTAATTAAAATCTGTTCAATGGTTTTCCCGGTAACAGACAGACAGACAGACAAAAATTCTAAAAACTATAGATTTGGCTTTTGTATAAATAAGAAAGTTTATTTCAATAAGATTTTCCAAACAATATTTAATGTACAGATTTGGCTTAGTTACAATTTTATTATATGTATAGATTAAAATAGCGAAACCTTACAACTGTTACAGTTCAAATCGCAAAGGAACACATACCAATATTCTACACATAAAAATATTGTATTTGCACAAACTCAACAATTACTGTCTCAGAAGTAAGTCAAAGGTTAAATAATAAATCATATCCTGTTAAGCGAAATAATTTTATATAGGCTTTAAATATTACCTTACATAAAGTATAATGTATATCCAGCGTATTGAAAATTTGCAATATCCGCTCAATCGGACGTGAAGCGATCATCGCGCCTTTAAGGATTTTATAAATTTTATATTCAAATGGATCCTCGTACGAGTTTGCTTGAAATTTTCGCGTCGCGCGTTTTATCCATTACGCTAGAATAAAAGTAGTGACAAAATATAACCATCCGTTCATAGCGCTATATGATTTTTAAAATTATAATACAGACATATAAAAGTTTTTGGTTATTTTTATTTGATATCTATACTATTATTATAAAGAGGTAAAGTTTGTGAGTTTGTGATGTTGTAGGGGGTAATCTCTGGATCTACTGAACCGATTTAGATGAAATTTGGTAAGAAGATAGTATGAGACCCTGAGAAGGATATAGGTTACTTTTGTCTCGGAAATCATCCCTTAAGAGGGTAAAATGGGGATGAAAGTTTGCATGGGGAATCAACCTAGGGACGAACCCGAGTGAAGCGAGGGTGAGTCGCTGCTCTTCATATATTAGTGAAGAGGAATGAGGTATGTGGATATCGTAGAGGAGGACAGAATAGCCTCCCTGGCTATCCTGTAAGGCATCAAAGTCTGTATAAATGAATAATTTTATGACTATGCAAATATACACATCTCGCATTTAAAGCGATCTTTCTATCTATAGAGTCACTAATGCCAAAAAGTCTCTCTCTCTCTCGTCTCTCTCGAGAGTTATTTTCTTTTTAAAATATTTTTTAAAACAAAATAATATCTATTTGTTAAACAATTTCAATATTTTAAAATAACTTTTCAGCTGTATTCTATTTTACACGAAGCAAAGTGCTCAATTTAAATTATGTAACGCGAAACATGTCGACGCTCAGGGACCGCCGTCTTCGCAAATTGACGTATGGATTAGGCTATAGGTTATCGCATATCTTAGTAACTTAAGCCAATGTATTATTTAAATATAAATACTAGCAAAATACCCTTACTTCTTTCGGTTTTCAGCAATCCTTTTCTTTTCTCGGGATAAAATAAAGATAAAGATAATCTGTACCCTTTCAATCGAAACCTCTATAAGACACTGCATTAAAATGGGTTCCATCTTTACGAAGATTAGTGAATAGAAAAATAAAGAGATAAACAAAGGATTTTCAATTGTAATTTATCGTGCAAATTATTGCATAAACTTAATGTAGGTGAGCTATTTTGAAAACAAAAAAAAAAGCAAAAAAAGTCATGGTCAATAGTGATTCTGCTAAACAACATCCTATCCTACATCATGAAAATTTTTTAGGAGGCCGTAATTTTCCGACTAAGGCTGATACAAAAAAAAAAGTTTCACATTCACAGCTGACCAGAAGTATAATTAATCTTAATGTCAATGAATTTTAGGAATTTTAGGATATTTTTCATTGTCCGCTTCACTTGAAATGAGAGATGGGCTATTATCACCTACAACACTATACAAAGATATTCACAAAGTAAAATTCTTTTTGCTATAGGCAAACTCTTACCTCTAAACACTTACCTCCAATAATACTTCATTATTAGAGGTAAGAGTGCAATTTGATCGGAAGCTGTTTTCTTTTTTTCTCAGTAAAAAGGGTCGTTCTGTAATAGTATACTAGAAAAAAAAAAACGCTGGAGAAAAACCTTAATATTCTGCAAAAGTCATAGTTACGAGTACTTAAATATCGAAATGATGAAAAAATTATAAGCTGTTGACATATTTGTATTAGGCAGTTTGATTTGGCTTTTATTTGAGACTAACTTGGGCTTAGACAAAATGTTATTCTACGATGATATCAAAAATATAAAAATGTTGAACAAAAGTTCAAAAAAATATATAGGAATGGAATATTATAATTTTATGATATTGTTATTTCAATAAAAATTTTAAAATTTCTATTTTTTCAACCATGATTGTAGCACCGTTTTATGACTGTTAATAATTTAGTAATATACTGAGTTTAACCAATGTACATGATACAAGTAGGTATGTACATATTTGTCTTACTGTAAAACGAAATGAAACTTTATTCAAATAGTGCTTTTACATAAAACTATCTTTTCGGATTTTTTCGCGGATTTATTATGATTTTTGGTTCCCGACGTTTCGATTGCTTTACAGCAATCATGGTCACGGGAGAGGTGTTAGATGTCTCAAATTTATTATATAGTTGTTACAGACAGCCTACCCACAAATAACAAAATGAATTCAAAAAACTTGAAAATTGGCACCAAAGTACCTTACAATATTTGTTAATTTTAATTTTAAAACATTTTTATAATTTTAATTACTTTTATATTTATATAATTTTATATTATTTATATTATTTTAGCTTTATTATTATAATTAATACAATTTTTTAGAAAATTTATTGATTAATAATCTATATTTAGTGTTGCCATTATTATATTTATAACTATAAAGAAAAAATAAATTATTAATTATTTAAGCCACATTATTATTCTATGTGTAATTTAAAAAATTAAAATTAATTAAAAATTACTATTTGCAAATGAAATTATTAATTTGAAATATTAATTTGAATACTAATTTAAGTTACTGTTATTTTGATCCGCACAGTAAGAACTTACTACATCTAACTGTCTGTTTTGTTTAGATTTATTATTTGATTTTATTATATTAATGACAGGATCCCATGACGATGGTAGTTCCCAGCCATCTTCCCTATTGAAATTTGGATGTTTTTTAATTTCTATGGCTTCCCGAATCATTCTAGGGCGATATCTGTTTTCTTTCGCGAGGATTTGGGGTCTATCGAAGCGAATATAATGGCTTGGGCGGTCCTGACTGTGTTTGCAGACAGCAGATGTTGTATTACGATGGTGTGTGGATTGTATTACGATGGATCGCTTTGTTTGTCCGATGTAAGAGAGTCCACAATCACAATCAAGCTTGTAAACTCCTGCATCTTGTAGAGGGATGTGGCACTTGACAGGTGGTAAGAATTGACTTATTTTCTTTGGCGGCTTGAAGTAAGTTTTAATTGAAGCTCGCTTTAGGATGTAGCCAATCTTATCAGTGACTCCTCTCATGTAAGGTAGGACTGCAGGGACGCGCTCGACTGTGGCTGGTTTCACTCGGTCCCTGTGACGTAGGCGCGTCACTTGCAGCTTGTTGTCTCGCAGAACTTGCTTGACATGTTGCAGCTCTCCGGCCAGGTGTTGCTCGTCACAGATCCCTTGTGCTCTATGAAACAAAGATTTTCCCACGGTAGCTAACTGTGAAGGGTGGTGGTGAGATTCACCATTCAAGTACCTATCTGTATGGGTCTTCTTTCGATACACAGTATGACTCAAGGTGTTATCTGGGTTACGTATAACTAATACATCTAAGAAAGCTAAGGAATTATTAGACTCCAGTTCCACTGTAAATTGTATTTTAGGGTTTATGGAGTTAAGATGTTCTAAGAATACAGATATTTTATCAGATGGTAATATTGTGAAAGTGACATCTACATACCGCTTGTAGAAACGAGGAGTCACGGGCGATGTGTTTAAGGCAGTCTCCTCGAAGGCGTGACCCGTGACCATGATTGCTGTAAAGCAATCGAAACGTCGGGAACCAAAAATCATAATAAATCCGCGAAAAAAGCCGAAAAGATAGTTTTATTTAAATGTCAAATATTCGCGTAAATCTAAGAAAGTATCAAATAGTACTTATTACAAGCTCTCTTGAAACGTGAATTTAATTTGAAGAGCGTCAGTGTAGTCAGTCCGTGAGGAAGCTACCACTGACTCGAGAAGCAGTTCTGCTGAAGATAACCGGCGAGAAAAAGTTGAAGCTGTGAAAAAGTATTCGTAATCATTCTCCAGCTTATAAATTATCTCTATTCAATAAATCGTAACGATCCATGGTGTGAAAGAAGGAAAATTTAACAAATTGTTCTGTATTTATAGCATTAGTAAGTATTATTAAGTCCACTTTTGAAGATTTAATCAAATCAAAATTTTGAATCCTACTTTGGCTAATAAAGTATTATGTGTTTGGAATTATAAGTTGTTGATGATTCGAAATTTATCTCTTAGAATTGTATTTATTATATAATAATTAATTAGCATGTTTTATTTGAATAACATAATTAAGATAGTTATTACTTACACTGTATACAAAATTATATTAAAAGTAATTATATCTCATCAAAAAATTATGGTGTATTATTACATCCTCATTTTTTGAAATCGGTCTATAACCTTAAAAAGCTTAAAGTAAGGATAAAATATTCCAGAGAAATTGAATCATGAACCCGTAGAAAAATGAAATTAAAAAGAAATTCAAATATAAAAAGTGTTTTTGATCTAACATTTCCGGTAAGTAATTCGATATTATCACAAAGATTGCGTTCCGCCGATATCTCTGCTATGAATTTAAATGTTTAAATTTGACGAGATTCTACATCCACACTATTGTAGTATTATGATTATCGATTTAATGGTAAACTATCATATTTGGGTATAAATGCGAATATTGGTATTTGAATTTATTTAATATTATAGACTTGCTCCCTTACACCGAAACAGCACTCATTTGGATGAACTTTTAAAGTTCGTATGATATATTACTGACAGACATTTTGGAACGCTTCTAAGAACAAAATACACTTAGTAAAACACCTGGGCTACTCGAGGATAAGTCGCTAATCATGAATGTTTTACAGCAATCATGGTGACGGGAGAGACTGATTGCTGTAAAGTGTAAAGCATTCGAAACGTCGGCAACTAAAAATCAAAATAAATCCGCGAAATAATCCGTAAAGATAGTTTTATATAAACTGTCAAATATTCACCTAATTCCAAAAGAAAGTATAATTTCGCTAGTCATGAATTATTTTCAAAATAATAAATGAATACAATAAAGAAACGACTGCACGCAAGACGTAGGTATGTACCTAGTTTCATAAACTCTGGTTCTACTTATTTCATATTTCTTTGGGGAATATATGCCCGATGGCACTTTACTAAATTATTGTACAATATTTTCCAACAAATAATAATATTGATAATATTTCTTTTACACGAGAATAAAAGTTGTGACCACTACTAATTGTTAACTATAACATGAAATTAAATAAACTTAGAACACTGTTTTTACAGTCAGTCTGTACAGTCAACTGTCTTTTTCTGTCTGTTTCCTTTTCAGAAATAAATGAGTGTCTGATATTGACATTTGATATGAGGTTCTTAAGCCTTTAGAATGATATTCTTGGCTTATCTTTTAACTTTAAAGTACCGATTTGGGAATTTGTGGAAACCTATAGAATTGCTAGTTTTACCCGTCACCCGCGCGGGTTAGATTGCTTTTCAATCGTTTCTGTGATTTTCTGATGCAATTTTTATAAGTTATATCTTATGACTTGCGCGAATTTTACAAAATTTTTCAATTTACTTCATCGTCACGTAAAATCGAGTCAACACCTTTATTGAGAATTGTAAGCTTGCCAGCGAAGTTACTATTGAAGCTCACCCTAACGTTAACGAACAAGTAGGTATAAAAAACTCGCACTAGACACATGCCGACTATTTGACGATGATACTTACATAAGTTTTTTGATTCAAGTATGTTCCGAATAAAATGTTTATTTATAGATATTTTACGACTACACAACATATGTACATGCAAATTCAACGTCTCCGCTTCTTTACAGATTATGAAAAAGGTTTTGTCATGCCACTAGTATTATAGTTATTTATTTATCGTTGATTCGTTTTAAATGGTCAGATCGTGATGTTTTATATAGCTTATATATCTTTTCCTAATCAACACTTTACTAGGATATTAAGCGCAAAAAATGTTTATACTGACCTGTTCACTGTTCATTCCCGAGATAATGGTATTGGAACAAACAAAACAACAAACTCTTCAGCTTTATATATTAGTATACATCTATTGCGGTGACCAAATATCTTGAACGTACTCATATAAACTTTGTAACATATCATAAGGGCGCTGTATAAATATTACTCCAACCGAACTATACGGTCGTAGAGAATCAGGTCATACATTCACAGGCCCACAGTTCACGGCGCGTGATACGTGAAAATTGAAAGGTTCCTTTTCAAATAGAAATTCTGAGTGATTTTGTTTTTATTTATTCAATCCTAGCTAGTAATAAAGTAAGTAAAACCTAAGTTGGTTCAAACATAACCTTTCTATGACTTTTTCTATTACATTGGCGATTTCTTTTGAGCAGTGAGTTCCAATTTCAGTCGTGAAAAGTATTATTAATGGTGTCAGAGGGTTTTTATTCAAAGAAATTTTGATAGCCAATCTCCTTCGTGTCTTCTCCATTCTACGTGACATTGGCGAAGTAATCTATCCTCGAATGGTACGTTTTGAATCCATTTAGAAATGAATTGAACTGAAGTTTTATCAATATCATTTATTAAGTACAAGCGACTCACCCTCGCTTCGCTTGGGTTCCTCCCTAGGTTGATTCCCTATACAAAGTTTCATCCGCATTTTCACCCCCTTAAGGGATGATTTCCAAGACAAAAACTATTTTATGTTCTATCCTGAGTCTCAAAATATCTTGTTACCAAATTTTATCTAAATCGGTCCAGTAGTTTCGGAGCTTATTCGGTACAAACAAATAAAAGATCTTTCCGCTTTATAATATTAGTATAGACTACTGAGACTTACCCTCGCTTCACCCAAGTTCTTCCTGGAGTACCTTGTAGCATACGGTTTATATGAATATACTAAATTTCATCCAAATTCATTCAGACATTTCAGCGATAAGTTGTAACAAATATACACAAAGTCTGTCAGTCAGTCACAGCGATCTGTTTTTTTACTTGGTCCATTTCTTTTGTAAATAAAAAGTACCTGGGCGGCCGAGCTTCGCTGGAAGTTGTTTTTTAATATATCGTATTTTTTAGATAAAAAAAAAACTAAAAACTTGAATAAATACAAAAAAAAAAAAACAAAAGTAAAAACTTTGTATCCGGCCGGGATTCGAACCCGGTCACCTATGATTGTCAATCTTGCTCATTCGCCGCTTGACTACGATCCTTATACCCGAGTGTAAGAAATTAGTGACCATATTTTTGCGTGGAATAATGCGAAAAAAAACCGCATGAAAACTCGAAAATACGCGTTTTCCCAGACATAAGCTTTATCTAGATCGATTTCTCGCGCCCGAAAACCCCCACATACCGGGATTGTCGGTATAAACAAATAAATATACAAGAATTGCTCCTTTAAATATATTTAAATATAATAGAGTATACCACGTTGACGTTTACATACTCGTAATACTTATCATAATCTCTATTTTCAACAGAATTTTCAGATAAATGCTAAAACAAAAAGCCGCTTATAAAAGTCGTTCGTGTAAGCTCTTTACAGAAACTTATTGCAGATGAACGATGATGAATAAATTATGAAAATTAACTTATTGTTGATGAAAATTGCTTTAGATCTCTCATATTTAAAATGTGATCGGCATCTTTTTATGTATTAAATGTGAAGATCGGTACAGTGGATTAAGCGTGAAAAGGTAATAGACAGACACACAAAGTTACGTTAGTATTTATAATATTAGTATATAGATTATGTAGTGGTTACACAGTAAACAGTATAATAGACATTATTATAGATACAGAGGCCGAATCTATAGTTTTTAGAATTTTTGTTTGTCTGTCGGTGACCGCATCACGGAAAACCCACTTTAGGGGTTTTGATGAAATTTTGTATGTTGATAGCTGATCCGGGTCAACACATAGAATACTTTTTACTGAGGGAAAATATCTCATCTCTGACAAACCTATACTAAACGTTAAAACGTAACTAGGGTTGAGCACGAGCGGAGTGAGGGTGAATCGTTAGTGTTTAATATAAAGTTAATTTAAGTTAATTTTTTTTATAATTCGTACTTCATTTAAATGCCAGTAACTATAATTTTAATAAAATAATTTTATTTCAGTACACGAAAAGAGACTTTTGGCAAAAACATTTTATTAGCAAAATGTTATGGTACATTTTAACGATAGTAATAAAATAACTTGTTTTGTTTGGATGCTGTCAACCCACACGACAAGAATAGCATTCGGTACACAGTTCGATAAAATGTTTACGTCTCTTAGTAATGTTGTGGAAATGGGCTGGTTTGTTTTTGATTGAAAAAAAAAACTCCAATTTTAGGCATATTTATACAAATTATTTATTATTTTTGTCTACTGTGTATAGCATCGGACAACTGCCTCGGTGGTGTAGTGGCTAGCGTGTACGGCTGCACATCCTGAGGTCCTGGGTTCGAGTCCCGGGTCGGGCCAAGTTTAGTTATTGAGTCTTTCTGTATAGTAAGCCTCAGTAACAGCCCGGAGTTGGGAAGTTGGCGGTGTTTCACCCCCGTGCCTCGGAGAGCACGTAAAGCCGTCGGTCCTGCGCCTTAACTCTCACCGGTCGTGTCGAGTAGTCGTCCCACCGGAGTATGAGAGTGACGGGAATAGAGAGTGCACTTGTGTCTGCGCGTACACTTGTGCACTATAATATCTCCTGCGCAGTTGGCTAGTCTCAATGAGATTGGCCGCCGTGGCCGGAAAACGGTCAGGAGGACATTATTATTATAGCATCGGATATTTGAAAAAATCATCGCTAAATAGGATTTCATTCCAATTAGTAGAAAAATAAAAAAATAAGTTATAGATATGGCTAGTTGGCCCAATAGAGTGGGTCATGGTTTAACTCTTATTAACTTAGTGAAGTCGTGTGCAGGTAGAAGTATGTAAACAAACAAGTGTGTTGCTCTATATAGGACGTAATTACTAAGGGAAAAACGTTCACTTGTCTGGAACTTGATAGGGCTATTAATTATTTCCTCGTAGCGAACAATGGATGCTTGAACATCTATCATGTCATATTTTTGAGTCAAAAGTTTTTTAAGTCAAAAATAAATTGTATGATGTTAGAAGTATAAAGTTTTTATAAATTTTTAACAATCTAATATGTAGTCCAATTAACTAAGCTAAAAGTTTAATCTATGTTACTTTGTTGTACAATGAAATAGTCTATGAGAACAAAATTGAGGGAGGGATCATTATAACAGTTTTTCAAAACGAGTAAGTGTAATAATTACACTACGGGACCCGTTCTGGTTTGTAATATAACTTTTTAAATTTCGTTCCATAATTGTAATAAATAATAATTAATTACACTACGGGACTTAAAAGTGCGAAAATTTTAAAAGTTATATTGCTAACCGGTACGGGTCGGAGTTAGCATTAAACGTTTGACAGCTAAAAAGTTTGCTTCGGGAGAAAGGTATACAGCCAGTTACGAATTCTCGCGTTTAAGTCCCGTAGTGTAATTATTATATAATTATGGAACCCGAAAATTTAAAAAGTTAAATAAACATTTCAATAAAAAATAATAGTATACGATTTAACGTAAAAACGAGACATATTATTAACATATAACGAGACATATTACCAAAATTAATAAATTGTTCATAATAAAAGAGATTTTAATTATGTTTTTGGTTCAAAAATCGGAATTTTTATACATTGTAGTTGAAAACACTACTCGTATAACTATATTAATAAGAGATAAATGTAGCTTATGATCATTAAATGTTTGTGTGAGACCTGGGATTTGAACCCACTTCACTTGGTTTCCCAAGCAAACGCGGTGCCACTGGGCTAGTAGGCGGTAGCCCAGGTTATAACTATTGGCGTATTAATATATTTTTATTTTATTTCATGTGTGATGTAATTTGTGACAGATATGCCACACAACTTTGTAGTTGAAAAGCGCACGTAAATTTAAAAAAAATAAGGCTTTATGGGCCTATAAAGAGGTAGTTTATTAGCTATGAATATTATTTTACAGCCCGTTTTACTCTACATTGTTAGGCAATTCTAAAGCATGGTCATCAATATATTTAATTTAACTTGTTATTATTAGTCATGAAAAAAAATCACTTGCATGTTTCTTTGTATTTTTATGTACGGATATTTCTTGCAAACCTTCTAGACAATTTGAAATAAAGTATATTAAGTTAGCAGCAGAAAATTAGCTCAAATCAAACACACACACACACACACACACATATATATATATATATATATATATATATATATATATATATATATATATATGTATATATATATATATATATAGAGGGAAAAGTGATTGATTGATATATCAACGCACAGGCCAAACCTTTAAGGCTAGAAACTTAAAATTTCACACACGTATTCCTCTTATGACGAAGGCATCCACTAAGGAAGGATTTTACAAAATTCAACCCCCAAACGGGTGAATTAGGGGATAAAAGTTTGTATGAAACTTTTTATTCCTTGGATATATTTGCATATAATTTCTATTTTTCGTAGTTTGATCGCGAGCGAAGCCGCAGGTTCTGCTAGTTATATATATAAAACAAAGTTGGGTTTGTTACATCATTTATAACTCAAGAACGACTGGACTGATTTCTATGATCTTTGATTTGTCTCTGCCTCGGATAGCAGCATAACTATTAAAACATTAGAAAAAAATACGAAATAAAAAAATATATATGGTTAACGCTGGCTAATAACTATTTATATCTATTTAAAACGTACCTAGAGACGCGCTCGAGCGAAGATAGGGTAAGTCGCTAGTAAATGTTAATGTTGGGTGGACTCAATTGTCCGCATTTAGACTCAAAATTGGTCCGTTATGCGTCCTGAATCCTGGCTAATCTAGCCAGCCTAGCTCCGCCCAGAAGCGCAGAAGTTTCCTGGGAGCTTCACAGGCTTCGCGGAGCGACCTCACTGATCCGAGGATTTCTTTACGTTTAAGTCGCTAGTAATAAAATATACGTGAAGTTATTGCTAATGAACTAATTGACAACTACCATGTAATTAATTTCAAACCCATTTCGAAAAATCGGTGTTATTCCTAAAAAAATAAATTACAAAAATAGAATCGCCATCTACATGATAGATATTTATTGTTAATTCGTTACTAATTAGTTGCTATAAAATTCATTTTGTTGTTTTAATCGATTTCAAAAGACGCGATCTTAATATTAATTAGAAGGATTGAATCATATCTCATTTAATCCTTCCTTAATGGAGATTTGAAATAAACAAATGTCGATATTAAAGAGTAATTTTGGGGCGAAATATGTTACATTGGTAATAAAATAAATATGTATATGTTACAGTCAAAACTCTTTCCTGGTCAAAACCACTTTTGACTGACAAAAACTGTTAAAAGTAGTTTTGACTGCTGGCCTTGGTTAATAGCAGTTTTGACTGGCATATCGGTCAAAACTCTTAAAAACTTAAGGAGGTAAGTAGGTTGAAGGTTACTCGGAAGAACCCTTTCTAGGTTAGGTTAGGTTTGAACAATTATAACAACGCATGAGCCGAGTTAGCGAAGCGAGCGTGCCGCGGTAGCGGCCGGCGAATGCCATAATTTTAAGAGTTTTGACCGATATACCAGCCAAAACTGCTATTGACCAAGGCCTGCAGTTAAAACTACTTTTAACTGTTTTTGTCAGTCAAAAGTGGGTTTGACCATGAAAGAGTTTTGACTGTAATATATATACATGAAAACTCGTCGTTTCTGGGTTTATACTTTTAAAACGGATGCACCGATGTCAATAATTTATTTGTAATTGAAGGAAGGCTTAAAAACACAGGATTAAAACAGAATATCTAATAGCTACATGAGTAAGTAATCAAACAAACGTTATTAACGGCCCTTTGCCTTCACCCTTTGTATAAAAGATTAATTAAATATAAATAAACGCAAATTATTTTTTAACTTTTCAAAGGCTTTTACGTGTTGGGAGCTTTTGAAAGTTACAATTTAATTTTTTTTACCCTAATATGGTAACAATGTATTAAAAATGTGATATTTTGACGAGACTGATTTAATAAGAGCACAAAAATTTTATCTTCAAACTTCCTTTATTAGGTATTTCATTATAAAGTTGTCCAGGACACATAAAACACTGCGAATTTTTTGACGGTTTTCTAATTAGAATATTAAATTTTGAGGTGAGGGACTTTTTTTTATCATAGTTTGTACAGGCTTTCAAACTAAATTAACATACAATTTTGTAAAGTCATGGGCTGTGACATAGTTTATATAAACTGTCTTTGCCGAATATAGGATCAGTAGTCGATTCTGAAAAATTATCTATACATATAATAAAACTGTAGAGGTCGAATGTCTGTACATAGAAATAAAAAGCTAAAAACCGAGTCAGGGGGATGTAAGAAGAGAAGTAGAACAAATCCAGTTTTTTTTCAATTTTTTTGTTTCTCTGTCTCTTTGTCTGTTTGTACGGGCTAATCTCCGAAAATGTTGGACCGATTTAAATGAAATTTTGCATGGTGGTACCTTATACCCCCGGTCAACATTTTAGATACTTCTCATCCCGGAAAATTAAAGAGTTCCCGTGGGATAGTTAAAAAACTATAGTAACTTATATTTATAGCTTAGTACACAAAAAATACTGATTGGATTTTAATGAAACTATAAAATAATATAGTTCATACATCAGAATAACAAATAGTACGCTTCCCGTGGGATAGATTTGTTTTTGCTAGCCACTAGTGTTTGTATGTAATATGTACATTGTAGGTACACACTGAAATATAAATCTAGAGCTTTAATATACGAGTAATAGCATAAAAAGGCATCATAAATGTTGGAAAAGTATAAGCTGGAATTATATATGAGGTTTTAATATTATGTCACGTATTTCCGAATTTTGAGGTTACTTTGTCTGCGTTATTATATTTCAAGAAGGTCGTAAAATTGCAATAAAAAAGTAATTAAGTTAACTTCTAAAGACTTTTGTTTGTAAAAAGTTATGAATTAAATGATGAATTGAATGATTGAACTAAATTTGAAGGATTTCAAAAAAGTATTTAATGTTATACTCAATAAAGTTGTTTTTCAATTTAGTTTAGAAATATATGTAATTTAATCTATACAAATTGTATAGAAATAATTTTTCTATTACTATGAATAGTTGTAGTTTTAAAGAAAAGCAATAAATGTAGTTTTAAAGAAAGGAAAATAAAGTTGTCCTGCTACAAGTTGTATATAAAAATGTATCTTAGAGTAAACAAGGCTATCAAAAACATCAAGAATCCCATAACATAGCATTAAATCTCAAGAGAATCACTCCATTACTCCGTACACTTTGTTCAAGTTTATTTATTACACTACTATTATTTAATGTGAAAGTTTGTACGTTTGTCACTCATTCTCACTGAAAATATAAACAGATTTGGATGAAACTTAGTAGAAAGATAGTCTATAATCTGGAGCAACACGTAGGTTATTAATAGTAATAAAATTTGCCAAAAGGTGGCGCTGCCGGTATTATTATTAATACATAAGTAGGTACCTAGGGACGTTTCTGAGCGAAGCTAGAGTGTTGTAATACTTTATTTAACATTCATAAATTACAGAGAATCAAACTTATCAAATCAATAAACAGAAAAAACTTTCCTTCCATGTGAGAATTACTAAAATTAAGTAAATAAAATTCACATATCTACTTGTGCTATATTAAATCATAAAAAGTCACTTAAATTATTTTTGTGCGTCTGTTCGTTCGAATGATGTCTGTACTGAACAAGTTTTAAATAAAATATACAGTAAGATAGAATATCTCATATAGTGCTACAAGGATCATTTGGCACGTAGCGGAAATCAGAACTAACACCGTCATCTTGTAAAACATCACTTTTGAGAGAAGTTCAAGTTGATTTTTGTTGTGGATATTTCGTGCTTTTATTTCAATAAAAATATCTCAAAATATTAAGTGGTGATGTTAGAGAGGTTAGGTGGGTTTTTTTAATAAAACAAACCCTAATTCCACACCCACGCCCTCATGTCAATGCCACCTAAGTGCCAAATGATCCTTGTAGCACTGTAGCTATTGATAAAGGTCGACTTTTTGTATCAGGCGCGGTCCAAACAGGTTACCGTGATCGACCGTCAATCTTTAGTATCAATATTATTAGATAAATACTCTAAAAACACAACATACTATAAACTAAACAAAAAAATAAAAAAGAAATATTTTTATATATTTAAAAGAACACACTGTTTCATTATTAAATTTAGTTTCATTATTTTTATGTATTTGAATCAAAAATATGTATGTATGTTGCATATGTAATTAAAGCCTAATCACTATCGCCATTACTATATACCTATATCAACTAAGGGATATCAATGAATAACTCAAAAAAGTCTAAATTTCAGAATGAAAGAACGAGATATGAAATATGTTAGAGAGAGAGAGAGAGAGCTCTATGCTGCTGCTATGGGCGCCTAAAATAGTGGCATACATCGATCAAAAAAGTACTAGAAACACAATTAGCGACAAAAAATGTCCTCACCTAATGAGCGCTCATTTGAACATTTTGGGCGCGCTTTTAACTTTTTTTGTGAAAACAACTTTAAGCGTTGTATTTAAGGTTTAATTTACAATATTGTATATTTATTTCAATTAGACTAAATCTAAATACAATTGGTGATAGTTTTAAGAGAACTTTTGCAAGACTTTTTTTAACGATCAGTTCAGATCAGATTACATTGCTATTGTTACTGTGGGTGTACCTATATAAAGCGATCTAATTATCTCTATAAAACTTGTATATTGCAAGTGCAAACTTTATTTTCCGATTCCCGAACTTACATCGTAACCATTTTAACTTATTTATTAAGTAGCTATAAAGTATATATTTTTATGAATTTAGAACATTTGATACGAATGCCTTTGTTATTTCCGCAATATAAGGTCAATGTTATTGCTTATTTTGCTAGTTTCTTATACCGTATAAATTTTCGTCGTTATTATTCCACGTTTTATTTGCTCTGTCTTTATTTTCTCACTTAGTCTTCAAGTCATAAACAGTCACAAAGAGGTTTATCTCTTTTAAGAAATTATTCTATCTTTTTAGTTTTTCTTGCTAGTTAGAGTTTCTATCAATAAATGGTCAATAAGAGTTTAAAGTAATCTATACCAATATATTTACTGTACGAATAATTCTGAAGAGCATGTATTATTTACTAGCGTTTTCCCGTTCGCGTGGTTGAATTATGTATTTTTATATATTTAAAATTTATAACCTACTAGCGACTCACTTTCGCTTCGCTTCGGGTTCGTCCTTAGACAAAAACAAATCTATCCCACGGGAACCGTACATTTCTCCAGGATAAAAATAACCTATGTGCTATTCCAGACTATAATTTATTTCTGTGCCAAAGAACAATGGCAGATTTACAACGTTTTATCTGATATCCATTTGAGGTGTCTCTAAATGAAAAAATGCTTAAACGATAAGGATAAAATATCACATCTTTAACCAGAAAGATTTTTTTTATTAGGAAGTCACAAAAAAAGATATTAGCATTTTTATTTTATGATTTGCGGTTATATACCTATCTAGCAATGACAGCTGTCACTAATTATTAAACCAAATAATATAAATTAAAAAAAAGTACGTTAACGTTACATATAAGTAACGTTTTTAATTTCTTTATCGTGGATAAAACAAGGTACTATTTTGAGTCCATTAGAAGAAATCACTGTTAGACGTAGGTATACACTGGCGTTCGTTCGAGAGAATGCACAAGTCGTATGGGGCAGATAATCGGATCCGTGGGCAAAGCAAGAGTCAAAACTTTAAATAAACTTGAAAAATTGTACAATAACAGCAAAAACAAACGTAGTAGTCAGTAGACTAGGCATTTTTATTTGTCATCCATGCTAGGCACATAGTAATCTAAATATGTCAATATCAATTATCGAGTCAAACTCATTATCATCTGTTGTGTTGCCATTACTATTATTTTAATTACCTTACTAACTGTAATAATAGCATACTCAATTAATCTTACAGCTTAAAATATAATGTTTCCTTTATATGTAAAGCTGTACGATTAATAAACTAAACATAATTCATTATTTAATTATGTACATAACACTTTTAATAAAAATATTTTAAGATAAATACGGCATTCTATTTTCTTCTGTGGCAACAGTTTTTTTACATTATCCTTTACGAATCGTTAAACCAGAAGTACATAATAACACCCAATTAGTAGCTTATTATGTAAACATTTCTTCATCTTCATCGTAAAAAAAAATTAGCAAATTAAATAATTCAGTTTTGTATATGTCCTAATCCAGTGATGGGAAAAGTACGGCCCGCCGGCCAGCGAAAGTATTTAATCCGGTCCGCCGCGCCGACGGTCCTTCAACATGAATAGTATATGGCCCGCGATAATTATATTTTGATGGTCCAGAACTATAAAGTCAGAAACCGACTTATTGATGAACACCTTTTCGCGCTGCTGAAAGTTACTTCGTCACAGCTCGAACCTGCATTTGAAAATATTATAGCAAATCAAAAGCAATTTCATATGTCTCACACGCCTATCATGGCAGGGCCTTCGAATAAAAGTTAAATTGTAATTTTTAACATTTGTGCAAATGTGTAATGATGTAATGTTTTTATATGATTAAAAGTTTCAACACAAAATGCATTTTTTTCTATAATTCTGGCCCTCCTCTGAAATTTCTTAAACTTTCTGCCCCCCCCCCCCCCCCCCCCCATTAAGAAAGTTGGCCCACCGCTGTCCTAATCTAAGACGCCTTTAAAAATATTCAGGTAAAAACTTGCCATTGTTCTTTCATCTAGATTCGTTCAGGTACACATCTATCCACCAGTTTAAAGTTTCGATAATTATATTAGTAGAACAGAATTTGTTTGACTGCGTTAACCTCCAAAACTATTAAACCAATCAGAACAGATTTGACATAAAATTTACTTGACTAAGATCATTTCTCTAGCAAAGTACTTGTACAAGAAAGTATTTCCCTGTTGAAAAACTCCAATAGGATCCCATCAAAAGCGACAAAAGCCACATAGAAACCAATAAATATTTATTGGTTTGTATGTGGCTTTTGTCACTTTTGATGGGATCCTGTTGGAGTTTTTCAACAGGGTTATTTTTTACTATAATGCGATATTTTATACACTAAATAATTATAAAGCATTGTTTAATATAAAACTGGAAAATGCCGATTGACAGAAGCGCTTCATAAATAGGATTAAGTCAGCATTTTTGATTAAAACGGGCTTGGCGAGATTTGCATTTTATGCCTTAATTTACTTTGCTGGTGTTTAAAAATATAATAGGAGTTGAGATGGCAATTGCTTTTCATTAATATAGACTGCTATTTGTATAATATAATTTTAAATTAAAAACACGCAGTCATTTTCATTTTATTTATAGCTTTCTTCCACAGTTTTACCCGCGTAAATCGGGAACCCTTTTTTACTATATACATATGAACCTACATACATATATATGTATATATATATATATATATATATACAACGAATAAATAATAAGTACAATATACTAATTTTCACTTTGATCGGTTGAATGGTGCAGAAATCGATGTACTGCAGCATAATTTAGTGCTATCTAGTTCTACAATAAATTGTAAAACAATTTACGTGTAGGCTTATTTGAATAAAAATATATGTAGGTACACATTCTAGCTAACGGGCGGTATATCAATCCGCCTGTCACTCTATATCTGGCCGGCGGCCCCCACAATGCTTGAATCGACTACTTGCCAGGATTACTAGATTTATAGTGTTATACAACTGAAGTAAAATATATGATTAGAAAAATAATTAATCGATATATTATCGATAATTGATAGTAAGATTATTATTAATATCCTTCAATGAGGTCACTGGTTCAAATTTTTATATTATATTGTAGTAAGTTACCCTCGCTCGCTCGGTTTCGTCTCTCGCTCAGTGAAAAACAAAAACATCTATCTATCCCACGGTAACCGTACATTTTTTCGGGATAAAAAGTAACCTATGTGCTATTCCAGACTATAATCTATCTGTGTGCTAAATCTCATCCAGATCCGTTCAGCCATTCTGGCGTAATTGAGTAACAAACATCTATCCTTCCAAACTTTTGCGTTAATAATATGTAGTAGTATGATAAAACCAAGAATTAGGAAAATTGTCAAAACTCAAAACTCATTATCCAAACTCCTTATTTCTAATTGGAGAACTGAGTAATATTTTCCCCTAGCCTCTAGTTTTTAGATATCTCTATCCTTTATCCTTAAGGAAATGCGACAAAAAATGCGATATACTACTGTCTTGGCTTACCTATATTGGTAGTAAATAATTTTACTATTGTCACATATGTAAGTTTACTATTGACATAAGATTTATATTGTACGTGGCCCGTGCTTATTTTGTTTCTAATAATCCATTAGCTTTTATAAGTGCAATCTCTTGCAGCTTCAAGCCTGTAACCTGTAACCTGTATCTATCTAAGTGGCGCAATTTTTGAACGCGATTTTTACCCACTTCAAAAGTCAGATTAACTTAAAATTTAGCATACTTATCAAGGACTGATAATAATTTATACCAAAAAAACCCGCTCTAATGATGAATCGAACTAAAAAGTAAAAAATAATTTTTAGTATAAGAATAAAGTAATTAATGAGAAAATTAATATTACCGTGAAAAAAGAGTGGTGTGCTCGATATCAGTTTGTTATTCTTATAAATATTCCATTAGTAAGATTTCTAAAAGTAGAGTTATACTGTATAAAGCACCCCACATTTTTCTCACAATAACATACATTTTCTCGATAATCACTATACTCTTATACTAAAAATATGTTTTAATTTTAGTTCAGTTTATTATTAAAGAGTGTTTTTTAGTTTTAAACTATAATTTATTATCATGAGATCTAAAATGTGACCGCAAGCTTTAGAAGGAGCACTAATTCTATGTAATAATTTCGATTATATTAGACATATTGGCGCAAGGTTCTTTACTTATTTACCTAGTAGAAGAGCTTTTTGGTCTGTTGCCAAAGCAGTTGAGACTTATTTCTATCTGCTATATTTTATATATATTCTACTAGCATCAGAATTGTTAGATCATATAGTACACTAGAGACTCACCCTCGCTTCGCTTTGGGTTCATCTCTAGACAAAAACATCTATCTCACGGGAACCGTACATTTTTCCGGGATGATATATAGCCTATAGCCTTCCTCAGTTAACGGGCTATCTAACGCAAAAACAATTTTTTAAATCGGATTAGTAGTTCCTGAGATTAGCGCGTTCAACCAAACAAACAAACAAACTTCAGCTTTATAATCTTAGTATAGATGAAAGGCAATTTTTTTTTCATATATTTTATTCCAATTTGAGAATACAAACAATAAAGTCATAGAAAGTAATCATTATTATTAATGTAGAACCTTGCATAATTCGTAACAGAAAGCTAGACTAGATAGAGGGATACATTTTTGTCTAACAAAAAGATGTGCTCTCTTTCACACAACTTCTTTACACAATTATATCACGCTTCACCTTACATAGTGACAGAATCTTGTAGTCAATTGTCATCTGAATTTTAGTTTGTTTGTTTATATTGGATGTATACAACTTTACTTAACTAGTGTAGTGGCTAGCATGTACGGTTGCACATCGAGAGGTCTTGGGTTCGAGTCCTGGGTCGGACCAAGTTTAGTTATTAAGTCTTTCTGTTTAGTAAGTCTCAGTAACAGCCCGGAGTTGGGAAGTTGGCGGTGTTTCACCGCCGTGTTTCGAAGAGCACGTAAAGCCGTCGGTCTTGCGCCTTAACTTTCACCGGTCGTGTCGAGTAATCGTCCCACTGGGGTAAGAGAATAACAGGAATAGAGAGTGCACTTGTGTCTGCGCGTACAGTTGTACTGCCCAGATGCCTAGTTTTGATGAGACTGGCCGACGTGGCGGAAGTCTATGTATATGTATAAAAATTTATAATTAAGTTTATTTTAATATTTCTAGCATATTTTCTGTGTCTGCTTAGTTCAAGTTTGAAGAAATTCCGATATTATTATTTTACATTTTTTATAACTTACGCTATATAAATCCAAAACTTTATTGAGTTTGTTGTACAAAAAAAGCCCCTAAAAATATATAAAACCTATTAGAAAAGGCATGTTTGGTTCGTGGCTTAGTACAGACCAAATCTTTTTTGCTCTTGTCTGAAGGAAGTGGAAGTGAGAACAGGATATTAAACGAGCAATTCTTGTACCTTGTATTCTTGTAAAATGTCGAGTATCTCAGAAGCAACTCTTAATGATTTGGATCAAATTTTGTATTTAGAAAAGGCTTTGCTTTTTAAGCTTATCTACTATGTATAGGTGTCTTGTCTGAAAAAAAAATACAATTTTATATGTTTTCCAAAAAACGCTGAGGGAAGTTTGGTCGCCAAGGTACTAATATTTTATATACAAAAGCAATTCTTTAAATTATTTATTACTAAAGAATTCTTTAATAGTATACAGTCTCCATAGACTGTAAGTGACCCATATTCTGTTATACTTCAAATACATTGATTTATTTAATGCTAGCATTGCCCGCGGTTCTGCCCGTGTTCAGATGACCGAATTCTTAGGTTTACATATTAGTATACTCTTACAATATAAATGAGATATTTTTCCGCGGTAAAAAGTATCCTATATGTTGAACTGGATAATCAGCTATCGCCATACCAAATTTCATCAAAATCCCTCCAGTAGTTCTTCTGTGATGCGGTAACAGATAGACAGACAGACAAAAATTCTAAAAACTATAGATTCGGCCTCTGTATCGATAATAATGTATATTCCAATAAGATTTTCCAAAAAATATTTAATGTACAGATTTGGCTTAGTTACAATTTTATTATATGTATAGATAATGTTGTTATAGAATATTGAAGCACTTTTAAGTGTCTTAGAATGAAATTTTATGCTATGGGCTCTATAGCCGATAACATTTATCACTTTTTGTTGTTTTGCTTACTATGTTTTTTCAAAGACTTTTTCGGGGTTTCACGTTCCATCTTCTCGTACACGTAGCATATTTATTTTAGCCTGGTTAGGTTGTGAGGTAATATTTTAACTTGACGTAAATAAGAAAAAAACTTAAATATAAATATCGTTGCCTAGTGGAGAGTGTATAACATCTTTATACCAAAAATAATAATTAAAAAGGCGCGACTGAAGCATGCTTTATAATACATCATAAGACAGGTGTCAACACATGACAATTAACAGACATGGACAGTTAATCGTAAATTGCTGTGTGTAAGAGAGAAACAAAACATTTTCTAGATAGGTATCGAAATTACTAGAAAGGTTTCGAATTTTCGAATACTAGAATGTTTTTTGTTTATGCATATAAAAATGCTGACAATGTGTCGAGAGATCAGTTGAATTTCGAAGCTAAGTGAAGACAGAGAAGAAGTACGAAAAAGTGAAAAAGTAAAGAAAAGTGAAGTGAAGTCATAGTGAAATGTATCTAGTGGTGAAAATTAGTGTTCAGTGACTGAATTTACCAGACCTGTGTATATACTGCGCGTGTTAGTGAATCTGCTTAACTCTTGTTAAACAAGTGCAATAAATCATCAGTAGTGCAAAAAGACGTGTTCTAAGTTCCTAATCCCGAACTCATAGAACATAACAATATATTATTACAATTCGTAATATTTTTTTATTCGATAGGGTTTTCTTTTAAACCATTTTTGAAAATATATATTTTTAATGTTATTTATTTGAGTCTTACTTATAATTTTCAGTTTCATCATTTTGGCTCTAAGGGTGAAATATTTAACCATTAAGTTCAATTAAAAACTAATTAATTATTTATAATTATTTATTATAGTAATATTATAGTAACTGATTATTTTCTTGTCAAAGTCAAAATACTTTAGTATCTTAGCAAATATTATAAAACTAGCGACTCAACCTTGCTCCGCTCGGGTTTGTCCAAGTACGTTTTAACGGTTAGTATATATATATTTCTCAGAGATGAGATATTTTCCTATTGTAAAAAGAATCCTATATGTTGACCAGCTATCATCGTATCAAATTTTATCAAAATCTGTACAGTAGTTTTCTCGTGATGCGTTCCCAGACAGACAGATAGACCGTCAGACAGAGAAGAATTCTAAAAACTATAGATTCGGCCTCTGTATCGATAATATAATAACTATTTCAATAAGACTTAAAAAAATATATATTTTTTAATAAAAATAATAATTTTAAATCTTTAGATTCGACTCAATTAGTATTTTACTATATGTTTAGAAGATGTATAGATGATGATGATGTCCTCCTGACCGATTCCAGCCACGGCGGCCAATCTCATTAAGACTAGCCAACTGCGCAGGAGATATTATAGTGCACAAGTGTACGCGCAGACACAAGTGTACTCTCTATTCCTGTCACTCTCATACTCCGGTGGGACGACTATTCGACACGACCAGTGAGAGTTAAGGCGCAGGCCCGACGGCTTTACGTGCTCTCCGAGGCACGGGGGTGAAACACCGCCAACTCCTCAACTCCGGGCTGCTACTGAGGCTTACTAGACCGAAAGACTCAATAACTAAACTTGGCCCGACCCGGGACTCGAACCCAGGACCTCCGGGGGCACAGCTGTACATGCTAGCCACTACACCACCGAGGCAGTTAGAAGATGTATAGATAACATAATGGTTACACATTAAATAAAAACTATTCTAAATTCGATTCTCTTTCAGACACTTGAGAACAGCACGTCAACATAATAGCACTTGTCACTTTGAACTCAGTAATAATTACCACAAGACGAAATTTCAGATGAAAGTTTCACACCTCGTGCAATGTTGACGACAGTTATTCAACACATTGTGACCCAGTTCGGGCGTGAGGTCGACAGAAAGTTCTTCTATAGAAATGCTTAAGATTTAGGATTTATACACGTTTATATAATCTTGGATAATATATTTTAATTACTTTTATCGTTAATTATATCATGGATATATCATAAAAGTATATCATTGATTGGAATTTTCCAATTACATATAGGTATATAGGTCTACAAGTATGAAATGAGGATTTTTTTTTTCTAAAGAAACATATTAAATTCAAAATAAGGCTAAAAAGTGCTTTATTCAAAGTATGTTCCATCGCTAGCTATACATTTTTCCCATCTTTCGGGCAATTTGTGAATACCACGCCAGTAAAAATCTTCATCTTTTCCTGCGAACCATTCATCTAGCCATTTTTTCACATCTTCGTACGAACTAAAGCGTTGCTCAGCAAGTGCGTGACCCATCGATGCAAACAAGTGGTAATCAGATGGAGCCAAGTCTGGTGAGTAAGCCGCATGGGGTAGAACTTCCCAGTTGAGGACTTCCAACGTATCACGAACCGGTTTTGCCGTATGTGGTGGGGCATTATCATGAAGAAAAATGACTTTGTGTTGCCTCTTTCGGTATTCTGGCCTTTTTTCAAGCAGCAAACTGTTCAAATTAGTCAATTGTTGTTGGTAATGTTTAGTATTAACCGTTTCCCCGGATTTTAACAGCTCATAATACACTACGCTCCTCTGGTCCCACCAAACACAGAGCATCAACTTTCTGCCAAAGCGATTCGGTCTTACGGTCGATGTGGATGGTGCGCCTGGGTCCACCCATGACTTTTTGCGCTTTGGATTCTCAAAATAAATCCACTTTTCATCTCCTGTAACTATGCGATGCAAAAACGACTTTCTTTTGTACCGAGCAAGCAAAATTTCACATGTGTTTTTACGCCTTTCCATTTGCCTATCAGTCAACTCATGTGGTACCCATCTACCGGTCTTCTGAATCTTTCCCATCTCTCGTAGCCGATTGGAAACAGCTTGTTGACTAACGCCCAATTGATTGGCGAGTTGGTTTTGTGTTTGCGAATCATCTTCGTCTAACAATGATTGCAATTCCACATCCTTGTATTTTTTTGGCGGTTTTCCATGTTCCTTGTCTGCAACATTGAAGTCACCACTTTTGAAACGCCGAAACCATCGTTCACACGTATCTTGTGATACAGCATGTTCACCATGAGCTTCTCGCAGTAATCGGTATGATTCAGCAGCAGTTTTTCAATTTCAGATTTTAGCAGGTTTTCAAATGATAACAAAAAATTAAAGCTGTCCGCAAATGCTCTTTGTTCTGTACAAATTTCGACATTTTGAAAACTACAATACAATACTTTAAACACACTTTTCCAATTTATCACTCAAGCGCGTGTGACTCTTGTTTATAACACAACAAAATGACACAGTTTCAAAATATCTTCATACCACAAACTTCATTGATGTACCATCAGTTTTCTGAAATCCGCATTTCATACTTGTACTGGTATGTATGTATAAATATTAAATACATTACATCTTAATACTATTATAAATGTGAAAGTTTGTGAGTATGGATGTTTGTTACTCTTTCACGCCAGAAACGCCACGGCTAAACGGATTTGGATGAAATTTGTCACAGAGATAGTTTATAGTCTGGAATAACACACAGGCTACTTTTTATCCCGGAAAAATATACATTTCCTCCCGAGGGGTAGATTTGTGTTTGTTTTTCTAGAGGTGAACCCGAGCGAAGCGTGGCTTAGCTGCTAGTACTACATATGTATATTTTCCGAAAAAATTTTTTATTATTACAGTAATTGAATGGGCGTGTATGCCCTTACACACACACACACACACACACACACACACACACACACACACACACACACACATATATATATATATATATATATATATATATATATATATACATTTATTTAGCAAAAAATTAATTTATTTCTTATGATACTTATCACGAAATTTCGAATAATGCCATCTTATTGAGCCTAGCCATCTTACGCACGAAATATATATTATATGCTGTAAGTGTACGCTCTATCGCAAAACATGAGACAAACGTTGGTATAACGTGTTCTCCTGGATACGAGAGCAAAAATTTAATTTACCAATTTTAACTTCAGCACCGTACCTAAATATTTTTTGACAAAAAAATCAAAAACTGTTTTTAAGCTTGACCTGAGATTTGAAATCAGGATTCTTGATCTATCCCATAAGCTATCCAGTATCTACTATTTGTATAAACTAAAAAAAACAATAAAAAGCTTTCAATAAATATCTGTATTTGAATTGTCAAATAGAACTAGTTTATACTCGAAAGAGCTTAACCACTAAAATCAATTGCTACCGAGTAGTCCAAGATAATTCAATGCGTTACAACTGCAGGGAATTAATGTACTGTAAATGGGCACCGCATTCGCTTATATAAAGGACTCTAACCTCAAATGGCTAGTAAAATAATACAAAATAAATAAAATTGAGTATTCTATTTTAGAATTTTTGAGACATTTTCAACTTTCTTGAATCAAGTAATAAATTGAAACATTATTCATGTTGTAAAATAATACTTAGTAAAAACACAAAAGTTTGTTTCTAAAGACAGCCTTTTTATTTATAATAGAACTACTATGAAAAATGTACAAAGTTTTTGTGTGTTTATTTGTTACTTCCATATCCTATAGACACTTATATCTATACAAAATATACGTGTCAAAATGAGAACCTCCTTCTTTTTTTTGTCGGTTAATAATGAAATAATCGTGAGATAATGACATGGACGTTTCTTTTTATAAATCATGTCAGTTCATAATTTATAAAAAGCTTTACAATTTATATATAATAGCTTTTAAGAGGAAGTGTAACTGTGTACAATATTTGAAAATTGTGTACGACAAAAATATTTTAATTAAAATTGTACAAACGATATGTACTTTGAGAGGATTGCGCTTTGTCATCTCGTATAAATAAAAAAAAAAAAAAATGGGAACGGCTGGAATTACGGATGGGAAAATTACCAATGGATACCAATAGATACCACACAAACACACACATTACTTTGCTAATAAATAAATTAATGTAAAATAAAAATGTACAACTTAATTTAACAAGTTACTTATGATGTGGCTATGAAAGAGCGAGATAGCCTGCTACAGGTGTTTTTTACACTTAAAAGGCGATTTCAACCTTGTTTGTAATTTTTAAACATTTTGTTAATGAATATTATTTTTTAAATAAATGAAATACCCCGTCCGAACACAACTCTTCTATGCCGTTATCATTGTAGATTTTCTTAGGTGAAACAGTTCTAAAAGAATTATTCAGACTTAACAAGGACAAAAAATCTTTTATTTAGTGGACCTTAGCTTGAATCAACTGAGCATATTTCGTATTCACGGGGTCACATTTAACAAGGATCAAGATTATTTATGTTACAGTTCCAAAGGTTCCGTCGCACCCTCATCATTTTACCTCTTGATGAAAATTGTTAATTTTACTATGGCTCTATCTGACCTACAAAATCTCTCATGTACGTGTCAAAAGAAAAAGTAGGTCAAAAGGGACTGATAAGCGTTTAGGAAAACATTGAAACCTTTAGATAAGAACAAACTCAGGGAAAGGTGAAAGTATACAGAATATTATTAAAAAACTTTTAGGGTTCTTTCCATTGTTTGAAATGTTTTATAAATGTACTTTTTGCGAGTATATTTATTGTATTTTATATACAGACAATGAATGATTTAGTATTAAATCTGCCGATTCTATAGAGTATTTAAAAAACTCTATCTCTTATATAAAAAAAAAAAAAAACTTTATAACACACTAAAACCTCAAGGAGTTTGCTAGAAGCTATTATAATACACAATAAAAGCTATTACACTATTCAGGTCCAGATTCCATTGTCGTATCAGGTTGGTAGAATTAAAGTATTGTAATGTCATCCTTAATACGAGTACATTTTCAGGATTTCAAATCGTTACAACAATTAGAAGTTGGTTAAATTCAGTTTTCAGGAAATTTTTAACTATGTAGTTGCAGATGAAGCTAAAAAGAGCATTCAAATCATAGAGAGTAAACTGAGTATTTCTTTGCCAGCCGTCAGCTAAAAATGGCGGAAAGGCGCGACAGAGACAAAACGAATGTGCGGCCAGAAGTCTTCTGTATTTATTGAAATACGCTTAATGAACGATAGGTATTGATAACCATTTTATATTACATTATATTTTTTAATAAATTATAATATATTTTTAATATTATATTTTTTTACATTCCATTTATAAATTCAAATTGGAATAAAAGATAGGAATCTATTGGCCGCACGTTCGTTTTCTTTCTTTCTAAAGAGTGGTTAATTTTATGAGAGTATTGATCAGCCCATTCTTTAGGTCTATAGTTCTTATTAACAACATTTGACAATTTTGAAATAACTATCTCAAAAGACAATAATTCTAAAAAGGAGAATGCACAAAACTTGCATGTGTACTATTTATTTAAATAGTAATTAGAGTAATTGTTAACCTTTTAAAGCTTTAAAAACAATGTCATTTGAAAATTCGAGAAGCAATTCTAAGCTTTTTGGGCTAAGAAAGGTTGTTCCTGTCTCTTTCGCGCGTGTAATATGTAAAAAAGTATCAACATAATCGTCTTATTGGCTTACAACAGGCAAACAATTTGCTCATCATATAAATGTATTAATTTATCTATACAGATAAATAAAATTGGAGTGTCTGCTTGTAATATTAAAATAACCGCGTTTTACTAAATGCATATGGATATATAAATAATGTCCTCCTGACCGATTCCGGCCACGGCGGCCAATCTCATTGAGACTAGCCAACTGCGCAGGAGATATTATAGTGCACAAGTGTACGCGCAGACACAAGTGCACTCCCTATTCCTGTCACTCTCATACTCCGGTGGGACGACTACTCGACACGACCGGTGAGAGTTAAGGCGCAGGACCGACGGCTTTACGTGCTCTCCGAGGCACGGGGGTGAAACACCGCCAACTTCCCAACTCCGGGCTGTTACTGAGGCTTACTATACAGAAAGACTCAATAACTAAACTTGGCCCGACCCGGGACTCGAACCCAGGACCTCAGGATGTGCAGCCGTACATGCTAGCCACTACACCACCGAGGCATATGGATATATACACGGTATAATATATACCAAAACAACATTTTGTACAATTTTTGTCTGTCCGTCTGTCTGTCTGTCTGTTTGTTTCGGCTAATCTCCGAAACGGCTAGACCGATTTTGACGGGACTTTCACTGGCAAAGAGCTGATGTTATAAGGAGTAACTTAGGCTACTTTTATTTTAGAAAGAGAATCTGGGTTCCGCGAAAAAAAATTAAAACCCATGAATTGTGAAAAAATTGTGAACAAAATCCGCGTACGGCGTACTTACTCGAGCCAAACGAGGGTAAATCACTATATAATTTAAATGAATATCTTAAGAGTAGTAAGTTACTATATATGTATAAACATAACTAACCGTGAAAACGTACCTAGGGACGAATGTGAGCGAAGCGAGCGTGAGTCGCTAGTTTAAAATAACATTGTACATTTTATAAAAAATACCGTTGCTCATATAAATCTCGCCTTAACTAGTTTACCTAGAAACTTCAGTAAACCTGAATGAATGAAATAATGTATGTAGAAACAGTGTATGTTAATTAAAAGACGTGTAGTGTAGGAGTAATATTAATTACGTGCCTGCGAGCCACCTTATTTATGCTTAACGCACGCGTACTGGAACTCTAAATGAAAAATATGAACCAAATGAAATATTTTCTTAGTTATGATATTTTTTTATTATGAATTTTATAACTCGTTTAATTAAAAAATTTACATTTTATCTACCATCTTCATTATACGTACAGATTATGCTTTGTGACATTAAAAGGTATGTGGAATATTTTATTTTCAGTTTTTTCTTTACTCTTTGTTATTTAATACATAGTGGGTTTAGAGTTAAATGTATGTTTGAAGTATATATATATATATATATATATATATATATATATATATATATATATATATTGCAATAAGTTGTTGAGAATATAAGCAAGGATATTTTTATGAGTACTATAAGAATAACCTTATAAGTTTCACAAAAATTCAAAAGACATGAGCTTTCAAAGATACGAGTACAAGCTTTCAAAAAGCGCACTTGTCGGGTCAAAAGTTCTCACGAGAAGGTACTCCTTTGAAAAGGAAATGAATGTTTAACTCATCCAAGTTCAGAAGAGACAAGTTGAACTTAGAAGTGCTTTGGAAGTTTATAAGATTTTTTGTAAAATATGCAAGACTTAGTTTATTATTAGCTTTGATTGGAGGTGATATAATGAATCTTTATAAGTTTAGTTTACAGTAACATAAATAATTAATCAGGAAGCTTTATGTTTAATATGTATACAGATGTTAATTTCTATAAGAACGTTGTCCAATCTATACTAACATTATAAAGCTGAAGAGTTTGTTTGTTTGTTTGTTTGTTTGTTTGTTTGTTTGTTTGTTTGTTTGAACGCGCTAATCATAGGATATCCCGTTAACTCAGGAAGGCTATAGGCTATATATAGTCCCGGAAAAAATGTACGGTTCCTTTGGGATAGATTTATTTTTGTCTAGGGACGAACCTGAAGCGAAGCGAGGGTGAGTCGCTATTAATAAATAATCAGACTTGAAAAACACATCAAGCGCGAATTATGAGAAAATGAAAATTACCATAAAGCATATTATTAAATTTTGATTATAATATATGTACATATGCGGTTTTATGTAGTTTTAAGTTTTCTCTTAGATAGTAATCAAAATACATCTGTACTTACACATTTATTATATCGGTGCCCTTTGTTTAAAGATAAAGACTTCTTTCAATTGCCAGGACTAAAAATATTTATCTACATTATCTTTATCGTTTTCCATCAAAATTGCAATGTTGCTAAGGTTAAACCTTAAGGGTAAATTAATTAGCACCATGAAGAAAAAAAATCAATCCATTTTCATTTATTTACTACTAGAGATTTACACTTGTTTCGCTCGGCTGCGTCCCGTGGGTATCCATACATTTTAAATTTTTTGAGAGGAACCTACCCTTAGCCTGAACAAACAGACAGATAAAAATGTTAAAAATTGTGTTTTTCTTATAAGAACCGTTTTCAACCAATTTCATATGCAATAAGTAAAAAGCTTTTATTTTGACATTACAAACAGACACTTCAATTTAATTTATCTGGATAGATTATATGTATATATATTTAGCATTTTACTCATGCAAAATTTAATTGTGATTATTTTCAATGTTAGCTGCTATAGTATTAAGCGCTTTTAAGTACTTTTCCAATTGGTCATTCGCTCTAACCAAACCTAACTCGAGAGCTATTCGTTGGGTCATCGTAGTGAGTAATCATGTTGAAAATGAATTGTATATGAAAATATCAGATATGTCTGATCATCAGATACCCGGATTGAACCCGCTTTACTTGGTTTTCTAAGCGAACACACTACCACTGGGCTCGCAATTTATTATACACACGCAAACCTGTATACATTGCCTAGTTAACAATATATGATATAGACGATTAATAACTATGTAATAGGTTAGTACCTAGTTTTGAATGACCATACATTTAAATAATTAAATAATTAATCAATACAACATTATAACGATATGTATTACATTGCATGGTGGGTAACAAGTTTCAAACACAAATTAATTGTTCGTGGGGTTTATTATGTCAGTCACGTATCGAAGTTTGGATTCGGAACTCATTCATTGCCATATCTCCGCCGCTGATAATAAACTAAGTTGTATTGAGATAGCATTGGCTTAGCGAGTTTGTTAATCTGAGATTGCGGGAAGTTTTCATAGCTGATATAATTCTACTGATTTCTCACTAGTGTGCGCTCGCGGTGTCGTTTGTGTGAATAATATTCCTCAGAGAGAGTGAAGGTTTCTATTAGAAATTTAAGAAATATTGTATTCAGCCCTTTTTAACGTCCCACTGCTGGGCACGGGTCTCCCTTCAATACGAGGGGAATCAGGCCATAGTCCACCACGCTGGGCAAGTGCGGATTGTCGGACTTCACATGTCTTTCGCAAACTTGCTAGGTTTTCTCAGACATGCAGGTTTCCTCACGATGTTTTCCTTCACCGTAAGGCAAGTGGTAATCATGTTAGAAAAGATTCGCACATGAAAATACCAGAGTTGCGAGACCCGGGATTTGAACCCGCTTCACTCGGTTTCCCAAGCGAGCGCATTACCACTGGGCTACCACTGCCTAATTTAAGAAGTAAAATTTTAAAATCAATGTAGTAGTTACACAGTTCTTATTTCCCATAAACAAATAGATGTATAATTAAAAAAAAAAAGAAACAATATGTGTATAACTAGTTCACGTGTAAAGATTACAAAATCTTAGGGCCTGTACACACTAACACTTTTTAAGGCGTTGTTATATAGATAAAAGTGTTATATAGTAACGCAAGTAATCTGCATTTTTTAACTTTATTGACGCAGAATTTACCGAGATTGACGCGCGTTAATGATGCGAGTCGTCAGCGCGTTTTTGAATCGTAATATGTATTAAATTTAAAATTAGTATAACTTATTTTAAAAATGATAAAACTGTTTTAAAAATATTCAACGTAGACATTAAATCCTTTTTCAAATAGATTTTTACAAGTGTTATTGAATCGTCAATTACTTAGAATTTCTTAAGGATAGTATTGAGAGTTCGTTAGTGAGATTCACTGGCTTGGAATGCATTTCTGCTGAGATGAGCCGGCGAGTAAGTCAACAAATTGCACTTGTAACATTTTATAAAATTACATTATAATTTTATCATATACCCCTTGTGTAATGAATTCATTAAACTTTAAATACAAAAATCCGGTGTGTGTGTGTGTGTGTGTGTTTGTGTGTAATTCTTCTTTCATTAAATGGCTCAACCGATTTCGTTGAAATCGAGGTTTTTGAAGTAAAACTCTTTACGCACGCTTGACTTGGGGGATAAGCTGGTGAATGCGTTACGAAAAAATGTACGTACGTTTGTTGCCATGGTAACCGTTATTATTGTCTGACAAATGATATATAGTAGGTATTATATTCTTTCCTTAAATGATATTCTATAAATATATGATTGTAATATGCCTAATATGCGTTATTTTTAGTATTTCACCTAAAAATAAATTGAATTTCATAAAGAGTACCGATAACCTACTGAAGCTTTACTTCTTGCGCGTGTACACATTCATATACGCACTCTTTAATTAGATATAGTTAAACTCTGAGAAATGGCGCTGTTGTTGGCAGGAAAACGCTTGTTCGTTTTTAACGTTAAATAACTGAACCACTTTTAATAATTACCAAGATATTTTTTTACAAAAAAAAAAATTAAGAGTTTGAAATTTTGCGTTTGTATGAAGTCGAATATATTTTTTGATCGACTTCAAAAAAGGATTAAGAACTCATTTCGAGAGTGTTTTTTGACAATGCTATATGAGATATGTTTGCCAATATTGACACAATTTTAATATTTACCTTTTGGGTACAAACAATAATTACAATTAAATTGATTGTAAGTAATATAGTAGATATTTTCATTGTATTTAAATACTTATGAATACTGAGTAAAATGATTCAATTAGATAGAGAATCAAGTTAATATGCCCAAGAGAGAACAAGAGAAGACAAGTCACTACTACACATATTTTCGATTTCCACAGGTAAAAATAATATATACTAAATAATATTTAATTCATACTTTTTATTCTATTCCTGTGATTGAAGTTAGCGCGTTTAATTAAATATTTCCATTCTATCCAACATTAATATTCATGGAGCCTTTCCATATTCGTATTTACGAATAATTCATTAAGCCCATCAATATTTCTATATTATTCAACAATTCATCGAGATATGTATTAATTACTAAAATATATCTATACTTAGAAATGAAATTTTAATTTATGCCAATGATTTAAAACGATCATATTGTAAGGTACATATCATATGTATCTTATAATATGGCTAGCATTGCCCGCGGCACTGCCCGTTCAGACGTTCTATAAAGAATAAGAAAAAAATGATGATGGGAGTTTATAATGCCAGAAAAGTTTCTCCTTTAATCTCTCATACAATCTATATAAATAAAAATGAATGTTGGTAAGCGCATAACTCAAAAATGGCTAGACCAATTCGGCTAATTTATTTTTTTGTATGTTCCTTAAGGTCCACGGAAGGTTTTAATACTTAAAAAAAAAGAAAACTATATCCATGTTACTATATCCAAGCTAGGGACGAACCCGAGCGAAACGAGGGTGAGTCGATAGTTTAGTAATATTATTCTTTCTTCTTAAGAATAAGATTAATTGATTGGTTTCATAAGTCCTTAGTTTAAGTTTCAGAGCGGACGGAGTATAATTATTGTGGGTTTCTGTCAAGAAATTCGCAGTAACGTTGAGTTGGAATGTTGGAGGTGGACATCTCCGAGCCTTGGAAAATACGTAAAGCTGTCGGTTCTGCTTCTGAACTCTTGCCGGTCGTGTTGGTTGCTATCCTACCGGACTTTAAAAGTAAAGAAATAGGACGTGAATATTACTAAATATTATAAAATAAAGTCCCACCGCCGCGTCTATTTGTCTGTCTGGATGCGATAAACTCAAAAACTATTGAACACATTTTTTATACAGTTTTCACTAATAGACGGAGTGATTCATGACGAAGGTTTAGAGGTGTATAATACATTAGGTCTTTGTGTAAATTGGCTGAAATAAATTTCATGTTTATTCATCCGCCTATTCATGTATTAACTTCTTTCATTCAATAAAACTTTTTGCACTTATATAATAGCTTCCAATAAATCCATAGTTCAATTTTATTTTAATCTCGTCTTGTTGCGTAGATCCATAATTTATACTCCATGTTCTACGCGCCATCATATCAAGTGGATTTTTAAGTTGTAATTAACATACATATAAATGTATTACTAGCGGTTCACCTTCGCTTCGCTCGGTTTCGCCTCTAGAAAAACAAAATTAAATCTATTCCTCGGGAACCGTACTTTTTTCTGGTATAAGGTATCAGCATGCCAAATTTTACTAAATTAGGTGCATAAGTTGTTGTATACTAAGCTGTATATATAGTTTTTTAACTATCTCACGGGAACTCTTTAATTTTCCGAGATGAAAAGTATTTAAAATGTTGACTGGGGATATAAGGTGCAAAATTTCATTTTAACCGGTCCAACAGTTTCGGAGATTAGCCCGTACAAACAGACAAACAGACAGAGAAACAAAAAAATTGAAAAAAAATCTGCATTTGTTCTATTTCTCTTTTTACATCCCCTTGACTCGGTTTTTAGCATTTTTTTCTATGTACACACATTCGAACTCTACAATTTTATTATTTATATATAAATGTATCTAATGAAATATCAAGTATAGGTAAAAACTGTAATATGGCTTTGTATAAATATATAGTAAGTTTGCAATAATCAAATTATTAATGTTTCTGGTACATATAAATATGTAAGCCATTTATTATTTGGCCTTTTCATTTCATATTTTGTCCAAACAGCATTTCAGCAGCCATGAATAACATTATTTTGAAAGCTACATACAGCGATGACATCAACAAATTTTGTTATAAAGCAAAGCAGAGGCTTTATGATGTCATTATTGTAAGGTTTTATTTAACTGTTTGCATTTCCGGTACCCTACTATATTTATAAAGCTTTTATTTTATACGATTAAGTTATAATTTGGTAAATCTATATGTAATTTTAGTGAATGTATGATTATCTGCGAGTAAATGTGCGTGCTATATGTTTTTGGTACTCGTTGGTGCGTTCACTTTGTCGTGATGGGGGGACTCATTAGCGTCCGGCAGTTCAGCTGAGGGCGAAGCTAAGAAACGCTCAGGAAGGTGGCCCACTTCGGTGAGCGGTGTACCATGCGGGTTGCTCCTGGTACTTTTCTGTTAGCAGAGTGGACTGTTGCAGCAATCCCATGGTTTTTTTGGTCTGTTCCGGCAGACCTGCCGTCGGGACGTTGTAGTTGAGTGCGTAAGCGATCCTGCGACGCTCCATTAAGACCTGGGAGGTTTTGTTGGGTTTTAGTGGGTAGCTTTTCTAGCCGGTAAGTATACAGGTATTTACGCATACCACCTGTACGTCCATAGGTGGTATGCGTAAATACATTTCCCAACATAAAAAAAAAAACACCTCTTAATGAGCCCTAATTTTCCAAAATCTACATATTATCTACAATATAAAAATGTAATCCCGATTTCGATTCGATTATAATAACAAATTTTGACATTTATTGTATTCAGTGATTATTTTTCTTCAGATGCAGTGGTAACCCAGTGGTAACGTGTTCGCTTGGGACACCGAGTGAAACGGGTTCAAGTATAAGGTTTCGCAACTCTGATATATTCATGTGCGAATCATTTCTAACATGTTTACCACTTGCCTTACGATGAAGGAAAACATCGTGAGGAAACCTGCAAATCTAAGAAGACATAGCAAGTTTTCGAAAGACATGTGAAGTCCACCAACCCACAATTGGCCAGCGTGGTGGACTATGGCCTGATCTCCCTCGTATTGAAGGGAGGCTGTACCCAGCAGAGGGACGTTAAAAAAGAGCTGAATACAATACATTATCTTCATTGATTAGCAAATATAAACTTATACATTAATCTTATTAACAATCATAAATCAAACTATCGGCTTTAAATAATAATTACTGTCATATAAAATTCAGTCAGTCCAAGTTTGATGTGTAAACTTTATATAGTTAGGTCCGAGGTTTAATCCGAATAGGTTATCAACGTAAATCCTTAATTAATCTCTAAACTCGAAACGGGTTATAGATTAGATAAGCAAATTTGTTTTGGAATTGATATTAATAGTATCATATAAGTTAAAATATAACCATCAATGGACAGGGTATATATTATAATATACCTATGTTTTGTTTGTGTGTATTACAATAAGTTTTATTTCTTGTGAGCTACACAAATAAATCATGGAGAGTTATAATGTTGACTGACATCAAAAAAGAAGGAGCTTTCAGAGCTTTTATTAGTGAGTATGTTACACGGTATCTTCGTCAATTATAATAATATGTACATACAGCATCATCTAGTTCCATGGTAAGCTACGAGGCTTGTGTTATGGATACCAGATAGTTGATACACTACACATACATATATAACTCGAATGGAGGGAAAAAGAAGAGCCGGAGCAAACCAGCTGCCAAACAGGTGCCACCGTCGGGGTCAAGGAAGAACCAACCTGACGAGGAGGGCTTCGTTAAAGTGGAGAGGAAGAAGAGGAAGCCCTCATGTCGTAACATCTGTGGCACAGCTCCGAACGAGCCAGATCATCTGCTGCGTCCTGCCATACCAACGACGCCGCTGTATGTGTCCCGACTGCACTGGTCTACGAAGGTAGAAGATGTCGTAGACTACGTCCAGAAGAAGTCCAGTTTCAAATTGAGGGTTGAACGGCTGGTACCTCGCCACAAAACGAATTTCAATTCGTTTTTGGTGAGAGTGCCTACTCATCATCTGCCAACCTTCATGAAGGAGGACTTCTGGCCGCAGGGCGTCGTATTTCGGAAGTTCCGGGGTCGTCTGCCCGCTGACACGTCTACGTCGACACTCCGTGCTAAATAGTTTAATATTATATATATGTTAGTTTTTAAGGTATATATTTTATATATTAATATATATATGTTAGTTATTAAGGTATATATATTATATGGGCCTCTGTTTACATATTTAAGATCTTTTTGTAAATATTGCCTGAAATAAATGATTAAAATAAAAAAAAAAAACTTTAAATACATATACATATTATAAATATAAACACCCATGACTGGAGTACAAGCATTTATGCTCACCACACAAATGAATGCCCCCAGCGGGACTCGAACCCGCGACTGCTAGTACAGGAAGTAGGGTCACTACAAACTGAGCCAAACGTGTCGTCAAATTATAACAAAGAGTTTCACATAAGCTTTCAGAAACTCAAGTAAATTTTACCTATAAGGATGAAATAATTACTTAGGAATGATTTTCGAGTAGCTGTACCTTAAAGTAATTACCTATACCTCCAAAGAATGATTATTTCTCCTTATATTTCAAAACAAGTGGGTAACAGACATTTCATATTGAAGTTCTTTCTTTCCCTAGCGGCAAAAAAAAAAACTAATTAACTCCCTAAAAAGATCTCTACAAAAATAATACTCTACATAAAAATAATAATAAACTGTGGAAAATGACCTAACTAATATAAAAATCAAATTGTTTAATTGAAAATACCACAGAAAATTAATATAACAATTCTATCAGTCCATTGTACATTCGTTTCGTTATCATAATTACAGAGTTTGCATAATAAGCGTCTAAATAGAAATGATTTATTATTGCAAATGTACCAAAATGAATGATGCACTTAATTAATTAAATTGAATAATTACTATTATTGGTATAAAATTAATCATCTTCTATAATATTTCACATAGATTTTGACATTTCGGTAGCTAAATTTCAATGTTTATTTAAGACTAGCGACTCACCCTCGCTCCGCTTGGGTTCGTCCCTTGGTACATTTTAAGGGTCAGTATAAATTTTTCTTGCATATATATTTTCCGTATATATTATTTAATAAAAGTATCCTAAATGTTGACCCGGATAACCAGCTATCATCACATCAAATTTCATTAAAATCTGTTTAGTGGTTTTCTCGCAATGCGTTCCCAGACAGACAGATATACAGACTGGAAGGAAATACTCGCAGGATCTACTCTTGGTAATTTACGTGTTTTTCAATATGTGAAATTTTGAAATAAACAATTCAAAATCTTTCTACGCTTAATTCTAAATCTGAAATCAGGACTTACCGCAGTTGGGCACTCGTTCTTTAAAAAAAATATCTATATTAACCTCGCTTCATTTGAATATGTATCTTATTGAAATAATTGAGTAAAGCGGTGCAATTTCCAGCATTTAGCTGAGAGAGATAAATGTTAATTGATTGATACACTTATGGTACAGTGGTAGCGTATTTGCCTTATGATACAAAGATCATAAGATTTATTCTTAAACTAGCATTTCCCGCGGCTCCGCCCGCGTTTAGATGATCAAAAACCAAATTCTTAGGTTTTGCACATTAGTATAATCTTACATTATACATTACAGTGATTGACAATGCCACAAAGGTTCCTCCGTTAAATTGCACTTTTTGTTTTAGCAATAACATTTATGTATGTGTATACTTCTGTTTTGTTTGTTTTTTTTAGTTTTGGGCGATAAACTCTCAAATCATTTTAATCATTTTTTACTAATGGACAGCTATTGATTAATTTAATATATAGCTGATTATTTAAATTACATAATGATAACTTTTCTTAATTAGCGCTAGTTAGTAATATTTTCCAAAACGATTTTCAAAAGAAAGTTTAATAAGTAAATAATTCTAAGCAAATACTTTTTATTATTTCATATGGCTCGGCTAATATGATTAAAGTCGTAAGCATTTTATTGTGTCCTTTAAGCCTTTACCTTCCAAGATAAGGTGTCAAGAAAAAGTGAAAAAGTTGAGGTATACCAGTTCCTAAAATACTTTTTCACAGTTTTTGAGATATGAAATATTTTTAGGTACCTGCTTTGTCAGTTTAACAGTCATAAACTTGTTTTCCATAAAATGTTATAAAATAATATAAATTGAACTTATTTTTACGGTGCAAAAAATGAGTAGGTGTTGTGGAAACGTAAATATTATTCGTATTTATTTTAGTGTTAACCATACAAAACACGTAAGTAAGAAAACAACATAGTATTTTGCTATACGAAACCTATAATGCGCGAGTTGGATTTGCATTTGCCCAATTTTTACATTAAAAGATTAAAAAACATTAACATTTTTTACTAAACAATAAACATTTACAAATATTCTCATTTGAAAATTGTTTCGGCCAACAAAATATTGCTAAAATGTTACTAATTTATAAAGGCAAAAAGTTTGTTTTATTAAAAATTTAAACACGGGCAGGGCCGCGGGTAAATTAGCAGTAATTATAATAAAGTAATAGAAAGGTTATATCTGTACATTTTTTTTTCGATTAAAACTATGTATTTTAAAAACACATGGCGACATCTATTGTCAAATATCTAAATAACACATAAATAAATTTTCTTTAAAATAACTATTTTAATGAATAAAATAGCGCTATTAATATTTCTTTTAAGATAAGTTTTTTTTTAATAGTTTTAACATATATAAGTAAGTTGCCTTGCTAAAATGTAATAGTATCATCGTGCTTTTATTTTAACCAATTTTTGTATTTTTTCTCAGAAATGAGATATTTTCCTGCGGTAAAAAGAATCCTATGTGTTGACCCGGATAACCTGCTATTACCATACCAAATTTCATCAAAATCCCTCCAGTGGTTTTTCTGTGATGCGGTCACATACAGACAGACAGAAAAAAATCTAAAAACTATAGATAGTTACTAATTTTTAAAGCCAAAAAGTTTGCTTTACTGATAATTTAAACACGGGCGGGGCCGCGGGTAATTTAGTAGTAATTCTAATAAAAACTTAAAAAGGTCTTATCTGTACATCCAGTTTTTGGGATTAAAACTATGCATTTTAAAAACACATGGCGACATCTATTGTCGAGTATCTAAATAACACATAAATAAATATTAATTAAAATAACTATTTTAATGGATAAAATGGCGCAATTGATAATTTGATTTTCAAGATAAGCTATTTTTATAGTTTATACCACATTTTGTAAGTTACCTTGCTAAACTGTTTACAAATAGTCTCATCGTGGTTTTGTTCCTACCAATTTTTGTATTTTTTTTTCATAAATGAGATATTTTTTCGCGGTAAAAAGTATCCTATATGTTGACCCGGATAACCAGCTATCATCATACCAAATTTCATCAAAATCCCTCCAGTGGTTTTTCTGTGATGCGGTAACAGACAGACAGACAGACAGACAGACAGACAGACAGACAAAAATTCTGAAAACTATAGATTCGGCCTCTGCATCGATAATAATGTCTATTTCAATAAGATTTTCCAAAAAATATTTAATGTACAGATTCGGCTTAGTTAGAATTTTATAATATGTATAGATAGTATTCTTAAATAGTGCAAATATTTTTAGCTACATAATATTTTAGCAGTTATAATAAAAAAATGGTACAGAAACTTTTCTACAAACCTTTAACTTGTTTCCCAAATTTTGATTTTAATACCTCATGACCTCATAAATCTTGTGGCTTACATTACAATACTTTCTTAGATTTACGGAAATATATGACATTTTTGTACTTTTTTTTTCATTGTATAATTTTGTTGAAAGGTGTTGTCTGTAACAACTATATAAGGACCTTTGAGACGTATAAAACCTTAATTTCTCCCGTAACTATGATTCCTGCAAAACATTTGAAAAGTCGGGAACCAAAAATCAAAATAAATTGGCGAAAATATTATCCGAAAAGATAGTTTTATTTAAAGTAGCATGTATGAAAAATCCAGAGGTAGATTGAAGTCCCTAGTCGGATCAATTATAGTTTTTGTCTTTCTGTCAAAAACTTAGTAGAAGTCATCGGTTCTTCATGATCTCTAAGCAGACACGTCAAATATCATCTAAATAGGACTTTGAAACTGAAAGCAATAGAGAGTGCATTTATCAAGTGCGTCCCTAGGTACGTTTTAAATGAATAAAAATTAAAAATACTTAATGTGAGTGTACCTTAGGCAAATTAAATTTTGTATGTTCCCATAAAAATGAAAGATTTTACCGGACTTTATTGTTGAATATGTTAAATGTTAACTCTGTTATTAGCAGTTTTTGTATAATTATTGAAATTTTATGTATGAAGGATAACTCAGCCGAAACAGTTATTATGTTTTCCCCTAGAAATGAGAGATTTTCCTGTGGTAAGAGGTATCCCAAATATTGACTCGAGTAGTAGGTTATCACTACATAAAATTTAGTTAGAATCCGTTCAGTACTTTTTGTATAAAATTCTCACAGATTCAGAAAAATAGACAAAAATTTCAACAAAAAACAACTATTGTTTTGGGATCTATATTATTCTGTATACAATATGCAATAGTCATTGTTTTTAAACATTTTTGATGCACATAATATTTTCCTTTGTTACTATTTTATTATATTTATTATTGTGTATTGATTACTGCGTTCTAACATTAACTTGCGTTGAAATCTCATTTAGATTGCTCACCGTGACCGAAATCAGTATGAAAAATATGTATATCATATACATACTTTATACATATACATGTACATATATATATATATATATATATATATATATATATATACGTACATATATATATATACATAGTCTGGTCATAAGTTCTGTCACACAATAAAAACTTTTGAATTTAAAATGCTGGCCACAAAAAAGTTTATTGAAATCGAATTTCAAATTTTTCATGAATATAAAAATGTATACTTTTTAGAAATTTACTCATTTTTAAATATGGAGTGGACACTTAAAGAAGACCGCGTTGCGGTTATTGCGTTGCATCGTTGCGGTCTCGCGCCAATTCAGATTTTTGACATATTGAAAAATTTGAATATAACCAAAAGATTCGTTTATCGTACCATCAAACGATACATTGAAGACTCTAGAGTAGATGACAGGTCAAGAAGTGGTCCCCCTCGCTCGGTTAGGACTCCAGCAGTGATAAAAGCTGTGAAGGCGCGAATTCAAAGAAATCCCATACGTAAGCAAAAACTTATGGCCCTTCAGATGAGTTTAAGCAGAACCACGGTGAAAAGGGTATTAAATGAAGACTTAGGGCTTCGGGCATATCGAAGAAAAATAGGACATCGTTTGGACGCTCGTTTAATGGACCTGAGGTTGAAAAGATGTCGCGCTTTGTTGAAGCGGTACGCGGGAAACAATAATCGGGAAATTCTTTTTTCGGATGAAAAATTTTTTTATGTGGAAGAGAGCTACAACAAACAAAATGTTACGGTGTTCGCACACAGTAGTGAAGAAGCGAGCAAGCATGTTCCGCGTGTCCAACGAGCCCATTTTCCATCCTTACTCATGGTTTGGTTGGAAGTCTCTTATTGGGGCTTAACTTAGGTACATTTTTGAGAGAAAGGCGTAAAAACAAATGCAGTTTTGTATCAAAATACAGTCCTCACGAACCTTGTGAAACCTGTTTCTCATACCATGATCAATAACAAGCGCTGGGTATTCTAAAAAGATTCTGCGCCAGCTTACAGAACGAAAAGCACTCAAGACTGGCTGGCGGCGCGTGAAATTGACTTCACCCGGCACGAAGACTGGCCCTCCTCCAGTCCAGATTTGAGTCCGTTAGATTACAACATATGGCAACACTTGGAGGAAAAGGCCTGCTCAACACGTCATCCTAATTTGGAGTCACTCAGGGCATCCTTGATTAAGGCAGCCGCCGAAATTGACATAGACCTCGTTCGTGCTACGATAGACGACTGGCGGCGGCGGTTGAATATTCTGTATTCAAAATCGCGGGGGTCATTTTGAATAAACTTTGTTAGCATAAGAATCTGTGTTTTATTAAGTTCATTTTGGTATATAAATGTTTACATCAATAATAAACATGTCTCAATTATTTCATATTAAACATGTGACAGAACTTATGACCTGACTATATATATATATATGTACATGTATATGTATAAATTATGTATATGATAAACATATTTTTTTTTCATTATACTACTATGTTATATACAAACATACATAAATATTCATGAGTAGAAAAGATATACTTTTACGTTTTCTATGTAAATTTGAAACTACATGAGCTTGAAAAGATTTGCAAACAAATTTTTCGTCTTTATCGTTTCACCACTCTTATCGCCTTTGTACGTTGTTCGTAGATCATTTAGACACTATTGTTTGTTCAAAGTTTTACTGACACTCGTTAAAGCTTATGTTTCATGGTGTTGAACAAGGGTCTATTGTTATATATTTTTATTGTTTTCATCTTGATGTATCAGCGTTTAGTTTGCAAAATAAAATAATAATCTTGGTGATTACAAATATTAAAATAGTATTAAAAAATACTATTCTTCAAAATATTTTTTCATATTATTATTATTTCTGCTATTTACTTATATTTTTCTATCATGCTATAGTATTATTTCCTGTACAAAGTTAGCTGAAATCCATATCCATAATTCCATACCTATTAATATTGTAAATATGAAAGTATGTTTGTTTGTTTGTTTGTCCTTCTTTCACGTCAAAACAGGGTGACGGATTGGCGTGATTTTTCGTGTGGAGATATGTAGTTGGAGAGCTGGAGAGTGACATAGGCTACTTTTTATATTCATCCTATAAGAGGGTAAAATAGAGGATGAAATATCTATATATCAAACATAAATAATAAAATCAGCCATACACTTAATTTAAGGAATCATTTTATGCCTGCTTCATAACAAGAAGAAAATATATGGCTTTTCAACGTCATTTCACCTCAAATACATGACTAGAAACTTAAAAATATTTTATTTAACCAATTCGGCTCCATTCCTTATAACATCTAGAGTCGTTTAACTAAAAGCTATTATCCTAAAACAACACAATTTGGTATAGATGTTAAACTTTCAATAACAATGTAAAATACTAAGTTGAGTTTTCGTTCAACACTATTTGTAAGGACTGATGTGGAAAGCGAGTGAGTTATAACAGGTACCTAAGCATAATATTTCAGTGCGGCTTTAAATTGTTTCGACATTATATCTAAAGTTAAAATTTGCTTTGGGTATTAAATTCTATTTTGTGCTTACGTTTTTGGTTTAAATCGGTGTTCGCTTTACAATGCAAATTGTTTTTAGGGTTTCGTAGTTAAAAAGAAACAACGTTACCCTTATAATTTCTTCATTTACGTCTGTCTGTGACAGCCATTTTACTTCGAAAGGTGTCCCGTATCAACTGTTAGATATTATATAGTAAAAGTGATACTCGACCATACTTGTAACTGAGGGGCGAAAAAAAAATTGAGTCCACATAATGTAGGGTATCTCTGAATACGTTTTTGAATAAAGGTAGATATTTCCATGTGATTTTTTTTGTTGTTTAACATGTATTTAAGAAATTCCAGGTTGATCTTATTATTATTATATCAAATGAAATCAAAGTCTAGATTACTCAAACTTCATCCTTCTCACTTTATTGTCGCACGAATGAAAGAGAAAACCATTAATACACTTTTGAATTTATATTACATACTAGCAGAACCCGCGGCTTCACCCGCGTTAAATCTACAAAAAAAAACTCTTTTGCTTTATGTCATATAGTATTATATGTAATTACTAGCTGACCCGGCAAACGTTGTTTTGCCATATAAATAATTTCCTATTACTAAAATGGCTATTAAAAAATAAGGGTTGATCGTAGAAGGGTGAAAATTGAGGATTGTATGTATTTTTGTATGTTGTATCATAAAAAAATAGAAATTAAAAATTTTGTCTAAAAAATAAAAAATAAAAAATTTAGGGGTGGACTACCCCTAACATTTAGGGGGATGAAAAATAGATGTTGGCCGATTCTCATAGATACCGGATAAGCACAAAAAATTTCATCAAAATCGGTCAAGCCGTTTCGGAGGAGTATGGCAACGAAAACTGTGACACGAGAATTTTATATATTAGAAAGAAAGATATAATATTAAATTATTTGGATATTGTTCATACAAAAATAATAAAATCGCGATTAAAAATGGGGGGTGGGGATAGGAGGGTAAGAAATACTTTACAGCCTATTTTCATACCTACCAAATATACAAAAAAAACATTAAAATCGGTTGAGCCGTTTCGGAGGAGTTCGACCACAAACACCGTGACATGAAGTATTTAAATATTAGATAAGAAAATATAAGGATTATTTACAAATGTCATGTAAAATGATAGCTAGGTTTCAAATATATCATATAAACAAGAGAAAATTATGTTATACACGATACTCCAGTCAAAGGATACTCGCAGTTCTGTTTAGTTAAGATTAAGACTGGTTTGTTTGACTGCGCTTTAAGCCGTGTTGAAGTAAATTGAGTTAGATATGTATATTCAAATACTTAAGAACATGTTGCGAAGGTAAAACCTAAGGGTATATACACACCCCCCCAACGTGCGATCACCTTGTCGTGGTGGTGGTGGGGGGGGGGGGGGGGCATTAGCATCTGGCAGTTCAGCCGGGCGCGACGACAAGAAACGCACAGGGATATGGCCCACTTCGATGGGCGGTGTACGGTGGACTGTTAGAGCAACCCCATGGTTGTGTGACATCCCGGCAGCAGGCCTGTCGAGGCAGACCACAGCAACCATAGCGCCACTCCAACGATCCACTCTGGCTGTCACACGTCTGGGGTGATACGTATGCTATTGTTCGTAATCTTGCTAAAAAGCGAGTGCATGTACATACATAATATTATAAGTACAAAAGCCCCCAGAGATTAATCTGGGCGAAGCGTGAGTGTCGTTAGTATACGATATATAGAATATAATACTACAAAAATAGTAACTATGAAATATGGAAACAGAAAAATGAATATACGCTTTTTGGTTCACACCATCGTCATAGAGGATAATTTATAGCCGAGTCATTGTTTCAGTTTGTGATTTATATCAGACCTTTCTATTCAATATAAATCATATTAATATAATATGTCCATATTTGCACTTTCACTTACATTTTTAAAGATATTATTACGAAGCACTAATAATGTCTTTTAGATTAATATAATATGTACATTGTATACAAGGCGAGTATATAACTCTATATAATATATGTATGTGTGTGTACATATATGTGTGTGTTGTGAAATGTTTCGTGGTACACGATATATATGAAATAATGAATTGGCCCTTTTAACGTCCCACTTCTGGTGCTTTTAATGCGACGAGGATCAAGCCACAGTACAATACAATGACTAAGTGCGGGTTAGCGGACTTCACATGTTTTTTCGAAAAGTTACGTTCTCTCAGGCCACTAATCTATATTTATTACTTATAATATTATTATTTATACTTATAATATTAACTTATAATATTATAAAGAGGAAAGATTTTTTTGTGTGTGTTTGTTTGTTTGTTAATTTTTTTGTTTGTTTGAATAGGCTCCGAATCTACTGTTACGATTGAAATGAAATTTGCTAAGAAGATAGCTTGAAACCCTGGGAAGGACATAGAATAGTTTTTATCCCTAAAATCATTCCATAGGGGGGTGAAAATGTGGTTGAAAGTTTGTATCGGGAAGCAACCTAGGGACGAACCGAGCGAAGCGAGAGTTCGTCGCTAGCATCTTATAAAACAGTGGACTAAAAAAGTGTTTTTCAATACTTATTAAACAAATTTTAAAGTATGATGTAAAAGATCAATAGCTACTTTGCTTCCGGAAATAGCTTCATTAATTTTGTCGAAGGCTTTATTTTCATCTTGTTTGTGAAAATAATTGTTCAATATTGTTTATTTATGCTGACTTGTTTCTATGTGAAATACTCGTTAATAAAAAAAATAAGCATAATTTTATTCACTTAGAGCTCATTGATTACATATAGCGTAAAAGTCGCTTGAGTTGGGTATGCAGGTTCGATTTCCAAGCAAAGAAGTCCCATCTAATCCATCATATGCTATATATGTAATTAGATAAGACTACTATATTTCATAGTTTTAATCATTATATGTCAATGGGTGTAATGTGTATGTTTGTTCATCTTTTATACTGATGGCTGGATGAATTTGGATAAAATTTAACCTTAAATAATACGTAGGCTACCTTAGGCATCCAGGCAAAGCCAGGGTAAGTTGCTTGTATTTTTTTTATAGAAACAACGAATCAAAACGAAAAAATGCCAGATCAAGGTAAAAATATTTTTTTAATGGATTTTTAAATTTATTGAGATACTAGCGACTCACCCTCGCTACGCTCGGGTTCGTCCCTAGCTTGCTTCCCAATATAAATTTTCATCCCCATTTTCACCCTCCTACGGGATGATTTCCGGGATAAAAATCCTATGCCCTTTCCAGGGTCTCAAAATATCTTCTTACCATCTAAATCGGTTCAGTAGATCCAGAGGTTACCCCCTACGATGTCACAAACTCAAAAAATCACAATCTTTATCTATACATATTATAAAATTCTAACTAAGCCGAATCTGTACATTAAATATTTTTTGGAAAATCTTATTGAAATAGATATTATTATCGATACAGAGGCCGAATCTATAGTTTTTAGAATTTTTGTCTGTCTGTCTGTCTGTCTGTCTGTCTGTCTGTCTGTCTGTCTGTCTGTCTGTCTGTCTGTCTGTCTGTCTGTCTGTCTGTTACCGCATCACAGAAAAACCACTGGAGGGATTTTGATAAAATTTGGTATGGTGATAGCTGGTTATCCGGGTCAACATATAGGATACTTTTTACCGCGGGAAAATATCTCATTTCTGAGAAAAAACACAAAAACTGGTTGGAATAAAACCACGATGATACTATTTATAAATAGTTTAGCAAGGTAATTTACTAAATATGGTAAAAACTATTAAAAATAGCTTATCTTGAAAATCAAATTATCAATAGCGCTATTTTATTCATTAAAATAGTTATTTTAATTAATATTTATTTATGTGTATTTAGATACTCGACAATAGATGTCGCCATGTGTTTTAAAATACGTAGTTTTAATTAAAAAAAATGAATGTATGAATGTATGTAGAATTACCTACTACTAAATTACCCACGGCCCCGTGTTGAAATTATCAATAAAGCAAACTTTTGATTTTATAAATGAGTAACTATACACATAATAAAATTGTAAATAGCCGAATCCGTATATTCAATATTTTTCGGAAAATCTTATTGAAATATTCATTATTAGCGTTATAGAGGCCGAATCTATAGTTTTTAGAATTTTTGTCTGTCTGTCTGTCTGTATGTAACTGCATCACAGCAAAACCAATGGAGGGATTTAGATGAAATTTGGTATGGGGATAGCAAGTTATCCGGGTCAATACATAGGATACTTATTACAGAAGGAAAATATCTCATTTCTGAGAAAAAATACAAAAACTGGTTAAAATAAAAGCAAGATGATACTATTTTAGCAAGGTAACTTAATATGTTAAAACTATTAAAAAAATCTTATCTTAAAAGAAATATAAATAGCGCTATTTTATTCATTAAAATAGTTATTTTGACGAAAATTTATTTATGTGTTATTTAGATATTTGACAATAGATGTCGCCATGTGTTTTTAAAATATGTAGTTTTAATCCAAAAAATAATAATGTACAGATATGACCTTTCTATAAATTTATTAGAATTACTAGGTACTAAATTATCCGCGGCCCCGCCAGTATTCAAATTATCAATAAAACAAACTTTTTGGCTTTATAATTTAGTAACATATAAGTAATATTTTGTTGGTGGAAACAATTTTCTAATGAAAATATTTGTAAATTTTAATTGTTTAGTAAATAATGTTAATATATTTTTTTAATCTTTTAATGTAAAATTAGGCAAATGCAAATCCATCGCGCAGTATAGGTTTCGTATAGCAAAATTCTGTGTTGTTTTCCGTACTTACGTGTTTTGTTAGGTTAACACTAAAATAAATACGAATAATATTTACGTTTCCGCAATATTGACTCATTTTATCAACTGTAAAAATAAGTGGAAAACGAGTTAATGGCTGTTAAACTGACAAAGCGGGTAACTAAAAATATTCTATATCTCAAAAACTTTGCAATAGTATTTTAGAAATTGTTATACCTAAACTTTTTCAGTTTTTTTTGACACCATTTCTTGGAAGGTAAAGGCTTAAAGGACACAATAAAATTCTTACGACTTTAATGATATTAGCCGAGCCATATGAAATAATAAAAAGCATTTGCTTAGAATTATTTACTTATTACACTTTCTTTTGAAAATCGATTTGGAAAATATTACTAACTAGCGCTAACCAATCCCTGTTTCGTGACAAATTAACATTAAGAAAAGTTACCATTATGTAATTTAAATAATCAGCTAAATATTAAATTAATCAATAGCTATCTATTAGTAAAAAAATAATTCAAATTATTTCCGTAGTTTGAAAGTTTATCGCCCAAAACTAAACAAACAAACAAAACAGAAGTATAGACATACATAAATATTATTGCTAAAACAAAAAGTGCAGTATTACTAAATCAAATATGAGATTAACGGAGGAACCTTTGTGGCATTGTCAATCACTGCCATTATTTACCAATCATACGGTGCGCAATGTAAGTGGTATAGGTATGTAAGAGTATACTAATGTGTAAAGCCTAAGAATTTAGTTTTTGATAATCTGAACGCGGGCGGAGCCGCGGGAAATGCTAGTCTCTTTATAATATTAGTATAGATAATAAAAACTATATCTGCAATATATTCATAACTTTTAAAGTGGAAAGCTTCCATTTTATTTCATTCAAAGCTCATGCATACGAAACACTTTGCACTAAATATTGAATGTTGAAGTATCGTTGTAATATCCGCCCCATTGAGTGCAGAGAGATGATCGCTTCAAGTTTTCATTCATATTTAAATCCTTTTCATTTTTAAAATAACTTATATTTGTGTAGAAATTCATAAGCTGTAGAAGTATGTTTATATATTACTAGTTTTAGGCCGCGGCTTCTCTCGCGTATGGCGGCAATAAAAATAACTTCCGTGTTAATTTGCTATGTATAGTCTATTTTTTCTTACATGTCTTAAATAGTAAACAAATATGGCGTACAGGTGACCAGAGATAATTCATAGAGATGTGCATGACGAATGAATGACTGAACTTAATGGTTTTTAATTTTTATGCAGTGAACGTAAAGTATTGGGTAGAAATAATACGACAAGTTATTTTAATAATTTTATTAGTCTGATTCCGATGATAAATTACTCGACTCTTCTGATATATGTATTATAAAATTAGGGGTTGGTGTATCTGTTGCAGCATCTATTAAGCCGTCAAGCTGCAAAATTTTGTCTTCTTCTTTTTTCACATGTTCAATACAATTTATCCAAGAGGCCGTACCAATTTTTCTTAATCCTTCTCTGACTAGCTCCTTGACTTCAGCCATTTTAAAACTTTTATTATTTTTTCCTACATGTGATTTTAATTGTGCCCATATTAATTCTATTGGATTTAATTCACAATGATACGGCGGAAGGCGCAGAACAATTATATTTTTATGAGCGGCCATTTCATCAATAACTTTTTTATTATAATTGTCTTTATTAAATTTTAATAAAAGTTGTCAAAATGTCACTTGTCTATTTTAAAATCAATGACGTGAAAGTTTTTTTAACATTTTTTTGGCCTTAATATAAACTCATTTTTAAAACTTTAACCTAAAAAAGCAAAAAGCGGTCGGAAGTCCCTCACTCCGTTTTAATAAACTGTGCAATAAGATACAAAATAATAATAATTACAATGACAAATAAATAATAAGTATAAATTCATTAAAAGCAATTAAAAATCTTCTATATTCTACAGAAGACATTACTATTTTTAAGCCTAATAACAATTTGAACAAAATATCGTACTTTGTAATTTAAAGATATTGTTATTTTTAATAAGTTCAGTTTTCACTCTCGATAATTCATTCTAAATGTACATCTCTATAATTCAAAGACAAAGTAGCGTATCGAAACGTCAAAATGTTGTGTTCATATTTTATCTGTGGAAGTTGGTTCTGTCAATATTTCAATTTTAGCAAAAATAATGTGTTTAAATCAGTAATTAACAGCTTTTATTAGTGTAATTCGTAGCGTGTGTGTTTCTGAAATAGTTATAAACGATAAAACCAAATCTAAAATGTATGATTGTCCGAAAACAAGTGATTTTCGTTCAAGGTAGTGTTTGTTTACCAAATAGGACACGTAAGAAAAAATGGACTATACACATCAATTGTTGCATTTAATATAATGTTGTCCTTCTAGCCGTTTTCGGCTACGGCGGCCAATCTCATTGAGCCTAGTCATCTGCACAGGAGATATTATAGTGCACAAATGTACGCGCAGACATAAGTGCACTCTCTATTCCGTTTTCTCTTAAAGTCTGATGAGGTGATACTTCGACACGATCGGTGAGAGTTAAGGCGCAGGAGCGACGGGACTCGAACTCAGGACCTCCGGATCTGCGGCCGTACATGCTAGCTACTAGACCACCGAGGCAGTTATGCATTTATTATAACTAGTCTTCATTTAGTGGTAGAATTCGACGATAATCATTGTTGAAAATTTGTGGTAAACATATAGTCCAAGCGAAATGTAGTTATTTTTAAGAAAAAATAAAATATTGAAAACCTGAAGTTTTATGATTTTAAAATGTTAGCAGGTATATAAGGAATAGAAATTCATAAAATGCCCCCGATGCCCAGCCACCCCCGAGAAATGGGGGGACGCAAAGCGTTGCAAAATAGTTTTTTTCAATTTCCGGCTTACTGTGACGTTCTATCGAAAAATATTTTCTACAAAAGTTGTAGGTCTAGTAAAAATCTACAACTTTTATTCTTAACACTTTTTACAATAACCTCAAAGTTTTCGAGATATTTGCAAAAAACTCAGTTTTTAATTTTTTCTTTGTTTTTTATTTTTAATTTGTAGAATAATTTTTTAATTCTCATGAAACTAAGGTAATCTGCAATATATATAAAATAAATGAAAAAAAAATTGAAATTGAAATGTTCAGCCATTTCCGAGAAAAGTATGTTTTATGGTCTCGAGAGGCTGAAAATCACCCCCAACTTCAAGTGGACGTTTACTTTGAAAGAATTTTTTGTACAATTTTCAAATAGGGCTCATTATTTTCATCTTGAACTCTACTTTTTGAAATAACAAAAACATTGTATGGTTGCCCTTTAAGAACACTCTTAAAAATTGAAAACATTGGAGAAATCGATAATTTTTACTTTGTAAACTACATTTTTTTTAATTATCATTGGAAAAGTGTACTTTATTAACTAAATTTTTATAAACTGATTATACCAGTGTATTTTTCGGGGAAAAACGAAAAAAATGGCATTCTTAAGTTTTTAATTTGATGCTTCTTATTTATACAATATCGCCGTAAACATTCCAACTTTGCAATTTGACGAGTCGTGAAGAAATAATAAAAATTGGAATTCACGTAAAGTACACCGTTGTGTTTTGTATTTTTTCCAGTAGAATCTATTTATGTTATTATTGTTTTGAATTTATCGATGTTTTATTAAGTTTTGATCGATTTTGGAGTTAAATTTATTGATATTTTCTAAAAAAATAGATTTTAAAGTAATTACAGAAAGAAATGAAATTCATTCGTAGTCTAATCTTGTTTATTCATTAGTTGAAAGTATAATAAAAAAAAATTAAGTTGATATTTACAAAATTTTGTCATAGTTTTGTTAAAAAAATCATAAAAAATGTAAAAAATGAAAAAATTTACAAGAAAATTTTACAAAAAATTTTTTAAATGTAAACGTCCACTTGAAGTTGGGGGTGATTTTCAGCCTCTCGAGACCATAAAACATACTTTTCTCGGATATGGCTGAACATTTCAATTTCAATTTTTTTTCATTTATTTTATATATATTGCAGATTACCTTAGTTTCATGAGAATTAAAAAATTATTCTACAAATTAAAAATAAAAAATAAAGAAAAAATTAAAAACTGAGTTTTTTGCAAATATCTCGAAAACTTTGAGGTTATTGTAAAAAGTGTTATGAATAAAAGTTGTAGATTTTTACTAGACCTACAACTTTTGTAGAAAATATTTTTCGATAGAACGTCACAGTAAGCCGGAAATTGAAAAAAACTATTTTGCAACGCTTTGCGTCCCCCCATTTCTCGGGGGTGGCTGGGCATCGGGGGCATTTTATGAATTTCTATTCCTTATATACCTGCTAAAATTTTAAAATCATAAAACTTCAGGTTTTCAATATTTTGTGCCCAAACTGCATTTCGCTTGGACTAATACTTATTTGAACATTTTTTTTTATTGATAATACTAAAATCCGTTAATACCTAATAAACAAAAAAAAGCAGTGGAGCAAAAGTTACTGAACTGTTTTGTACATTCTAAATTCTTACTAATATTATAAATGTATAAGTTTAGATGTTTGGATTGAACCAGAACTGCATGGATCTGGATGAAATATGCACATAGATTATAGTCTGGAATAGCACATAGGCTACTTTTATCCCGGAAAAATGTACGGTTCCCGTAGGATAGATGTGTTTTTTTTAGCCGCCAGGATTTCATAAATAAATAATGCGGTATCTTAAATTTTAAAAGTGAATTCCCACAGGAGGAATGTTTTATTAGTAATTTATTCTAACGCTTCCTATGCCTTAATATTTTTAATTAGACGTATCATAGTATGCTACTAATTTATTTCAAGTAAATAAAAATTATTATTTAAGTAAATAATTATTTAGTATCAACATAACACAACTTAACACAATTTTAACATTAACAAAACTTTATAAAATTATATAAAAAAGTGCTGTACAATTTCATTATTCTTGTTCTCATTTTATTAATAAACCCTTGCGCCCGTAACAGTAGCTTATATTATAAACTCCACGTTTACTTGTGTACTAAGTTTCATCTAAATCGCTCCAGCCATGTCACCTTGAAGGAGAAACAAAAATACACAAGCACACATACTAACTTACACATTTATGTATAATACATTACGTTTTAACGTTTAGTATAGATTTCTCAGAGATGAGATATTTTCTTGCAGTAAAAAATATCCCATTTGTTGATCCGGATAATCAGCTATCATCATAGATAATATCATCAAAATCTGTCCAGTTGTTTTCTCGTGATGCATTCCCATACAGAGAGACAAAAAATCTAAATAACTATAGATTCGGCCTCTAGGACTATATCGATAATGATGACTATTTCAGTAACATTTTCCAAAAAATATTTATTGTACAAATTCAACTCAGAATTTTATTATATGTATAGATTAATCCAATTATTTCCTATCACGAGAATGGAATTAACGATCTCCTTAGTTCGTTACAATTTTGCATAAATTTCACACATATACAATATTACATCCGACACTCAACAGTAAAATATTCTCGCTGCCGCAAATAAGATTTGTTAGCAGCATCTAGTTTAAGTAAATTTTATTTTAATTTAAGTAAAAATCAAATTAGAACAAACTGCAATGCTCAATGCGTAATTAATTCTTTAATTAATTTTGCTTGCGTTTCCGAGCTAGTTCTGAAATAATTAAATAGCTTTCTTTGAAAGTGAATAACAAAGTTAAATTTCTCAGTGAATGTATCTGTGCAAAGGAAGTCTTGTCACAATATTTCATCGTCATATTTAATTAAAACATTATTTACGTAAAAACGTAGAGTAAGTTATTATTTTATAAAGGCTTTTACATAGTGACATGTAACGTACAATAATACTTCGCTGTTATATAAAAAACGTGAACGTATACACAGCTCCTCTTGATATATTTTCTTTAAATTTAATGTAGTTGTATAAGGAGCCTACTTGAAAATTGTACCTACAACAATTATTTTTGTTGTGTCATTGTCGTTTTCTTGTATGGATATGTTATTGTCATTAACGTATAAGCCGTATCAAGTATCGTGTCTATCCTCAGGCCCTTAATAGAAGTCAAGTTATCAAGTCTCACGGGAACAAGTGTGCCCTTTAAGGAGTTTCACTACTCAGTTCCTGAACTTAAAATCAGATCAATTAAATTATATCTATTTAATTACTAGCGATCCTAAAAGGAAGACTTTGTCCTGCCACAGACCTCGTTGGGTTGAAAATTAAAAATACATTGTATTCTTAGAATCATCCAAATGAAGCCATATGTATACAAATGTAATCAAAATCGGTCAAGTCAATTATGGAACGGAGGAAAAGAAACTTGGAAACACGCACACTGGAATTATACATGAAGATTATATTTTTATATTAATAATACACACGTAAAATGTCCAAAAAAATACAACATATACATACATTAATAGCTTAAACTCCAGTAGCGTCACGCAATTTGACTTTCGCGGTGAGAGATAAAGGAAAGGATACAGGAAGGAGTATAACACCACTACCTTCCTAACTTCGGGCTGCTACTGAGGTTTTTTTTAAAGAAAAAAGATATATAGCTTTCGGCCCAACCTGAGACTCGATCTCAGGACCTTTCTTTCAATTTGCCACTGTACACGCTAAACTATATCAAGGTGGTAGAGACAATAAGATAACATAATAGACAATCATTTTGTCGAAATTGAAAGATTGATAATTTTAACAGAAACAAACGTCAGGAACAATTTAATAATTAACTCGAAATCGTAAGATTCATAATTTAAACAGAAACAATCATCAGGAACAATTTAATTGTAAAGATTTATTAAATTCAATATTATAAAAGCCCGATATAAATAAATTCACAAAACAAAGATTGAAGAAGACGATTTTGTGAAGTAAAGGCAAAAGTAATCTGTCATTTCGGTTGACGAATCAAATGAAAATCTTCGGGGCTTATCCGCACTGTGGTAGCTATTTTTATTTATTTTTTATAGTATAAAATAACTTCTTAATTGTATATAATACTAGCGATTTACCATCGCTTCGCTCGGGCGCATACCTAGAGAAGTGCGCGGATTTTGTTCACAATTTCATGGGTTTTAATTTTTATTCCGCGCAAACCTAAGTCTTTTAAGCCTAACTTAAGTTACTCCTTATAACATCAGCTATCTGCCAGTGAAAGTCCCGTTAAAATAATGGTCTAGCTGTTTTGGAGATTACCCGGAATAAACAGACAAACATTTTAAAAATTGTTTTTTTCTTGTACCGTATATACTTTCACATATATGTATTTAGTAAAAAGCTGTTATTTTGACATTATAAACAGACACTTCAATTTTATTTATCTGTATAGATAAAAAGTTAATGTAATCGGTCTTTAAGCTTGTTATATTAAAATTTTATTTATGTAGTATTAATATTACATAATTTATGCTTTAAGGACATCAAACAATATATATTCATCTCAAATTGTTTTATTATTATACATATTATTTTATATATATAACTAGCAACTCACCCTCGCTCCGCTCGGGTTCGTCCCTAGTTACGTTTTAAAGTTTATCTCAGAGATGAGATATTTTCCTGCAGTAAAAACTATCCTATATGTTGACCCGGGTAATCAGCTATCATCATACCAAATTTCATCAAAATCTGTTCAGTAGTTTTCCCGTGATGCGGTAACAGACAGACAGACAGACAGACAGACAGACAGACAGACAGACAAAAATTCTAGAAACTATAGATTTGGCTTCTGTATCGATAATAAAGTCTATTTCAATAAGTTTAAAAAAAAAATATTTAATGTACATATTCGGCTTAGTTACAATTTTATTATATTATGTATAGATTAAATTGTAACTAGGCCGAATCTGTACTTTAAATATTTTTTGGAAAATCTTATTGAAATAGAAATTATTGTCGATACAGAGGCCGAATCTATAGTTTTTAGAATTTTTGTCTGTCTGTCTGTTTGTTACCGCATCACGAGAAAACCATTGAATAGATTTTGTTATTGGATAGATGTTGTTATTCGTGTCAACATATAGCATACTTTGTACTGCGGGAAAATATCTCATCTCTGAGAAAATTATACTAAACTTTAAAACGTAACTAGGGACGAACCCAAGCGAAACGAGGGTGAGTCGCTAGCGTACTATATAATTAGTCTAGTAACTGGATTAATAAAAATATATTATTCGTACAATAACTGTATTCAATAGGCTCAGCCGTTATTATTTATCTACTTCAACAACCATGAATTTCAATATTTTTTGCTTTTATTATAGTCCCTATATTTATTTTATTTAGTTTTTCTAATCTGGATATTTTGTCAGCAAATAAATAATAATAGATCTTACTATGAAACAAAGGATTAAATCAATTAGGTATAAGATTTAGTTCTGTAAAAAAAGTGTTTATCATTGTTTAGTTAGTGGCTTTGAAGGAATAAAAGTTTTGCAAAACATTTTTCGCTCGTTTTATTAGTGTTCTCGTAATTGTTAGACAAAAAAGGAACTCTTATAATTTCTTCATATCATCTGTCTGTATATCATAGAATTAAACTGTATGCATTTTTACTTCTATTAAGTTAAAACAAAAATATAAAAAGTAATAATATACCTTTTTTTTAATATTTTGCTGTAGTGCTTTAATAACCTTAATACCAAAAACACTTTTAATTTTATTAAACCGCTACCTCGTCCAATTGAATTAATTATTCAATGAATAGAAGTGTAACGACCGACGAATGACGTAGAATATTTATTTAGAATGAATTCTTGATACGCTTGGCTCAGTCTGAAGTGACCCTACTTGCTGTGCTAGCGGTTGCGGGTTTGAGTCCCGCTGGGGGCATTCATTTGTGTGATGAGCACGAATGTTTCAGTCGCAAGTCACAAATGTTGAGTCATGGGTGTTTATATTTATAATATGTAAGTATTTAAAGTTATATATTATGTGTATTGTATCAACTATCTGGTATCCATAACACAAGCCTCGTAGTTTATCATGGAACTAGATGGTGCTGTGTGTTAATGTAAAAATTTATTTATTTATTTATGAACTATATATATTTATTTACTTACTACCTTATATCAATAAATTAATATCTGGCGGCAACCCTTTATATACAACTAGCGACTTCGATTCGGGTTCATCCTTACACACAACCATATCTATCCTAAGGGAACCGTAGATTTTTCCGGGATGATATATAAGCCTATAGCGTTCCTCAGTTAACTGACTCTCTAATACAAAAAGAATTTTTAAATCGGATTAGTAGTTCCTGAGATTAGCGCGTTCAACCAAATAAACAAACTCTTAAGCTTTATAATATTAGTATAGATGCGATAACTAGTATCCCATATATTTCTATATTTACTGAAATAAAATGGTTAACGGAAAATAATAGTTTTCATTGATTGCACAGTTAAAATAGCTAAATGTAACATTTTTAAATGAATACTTTTAAAATGTCTGCAAATTAAAATTTATTGAAAAATGCTAAGAATTTAATTAATTACTTTATTTTTTCATTACACTTGCTCTTCTTATTTTTTTTAGGGTGAGTTTTATAATAATAGAGAGTAAAAACTTAAGTGAAAATATTTCTTAAAAGAATCTGTACTAAAATCAAACTAAGTCAACGAAAAAATTATTTAGTGTTAAAATATTTAAAGAAATGTTGTAGTTATAAAAACCATTACAGATGATGAAAAATATTTAACACAAGCGACTTATCCACGCTTCGCTCGGGTTCGTCCCTAGGTACGTTTTAACGATTAGTATGAAATAGATTGTCGATCACTTGCTCCATGAAAAACAAAAACAAATCTATCCCATGGGAACCGTACATTTTTCTGAATAAAAAGTAACCTATGTGCTATTCCAGACTGTGAATCTATCTCTGTGCCAGATTTTGTTTACATCCATTCAGCCGTTCTGGCGTAATTGAGTAACAAACATTCATCCAACCAAATTTTCACATTTATAATATTAATATAATGGGATAGATCTCATTTATAAATTAAGAAATAAGGGCGAGATTTTCACTTCACTTTAGGACAAAGTTTTACTTTTAGCATAATTGAAATGTTTCATAGACCTATCAAACGCTTACTTCACTTTTAAAAATCCTACTTTGCTTATTAAAGATAGAGCAGTCATGTTTTTTTTTATTATCTACATTTTTTTAAATACATATAAAATTAAAAAACACTGGGAGTTTATGTACATTATTATTAGATACTACATTATTAAAATACTACATAATAATATGTATATCTATCTTTAAAGTACAGAAAAAAATTGTAAATTTGAGTTAACGTTGTGATTAGTAATATTGTTTGATGTGGAAATGTCAACTACATAATAATATATGATTGAGAAATCAAAACTTCCGAAAGAAAACTGCGGTATGCAAGTTGACTTTGCAATGAAGTCGGTTAAAAACGACTTTGAATTAAAGTTTCATGATTATGAATCTCACCCTAAGTCCTACGCGAAAAAATGGGTAGTATTCAAAATTGTATCTAGTGTAGCGTAGTTTTTTTTTATCGTCCCACTGCTGGGCACGGGTCTCCCTTTAGTACAAGGTGGATCTGGCCATAGTCCACCAGTCTGGCCTACTGCGGGTTGGTAGACTTCACAGTTCATATTATGACCTTCGAAAACTTGCTGTGTTCTTTCAGATGTGCAGATTTCTTCACCAAGTTTTTCTTCACTGTCAAATAAGTTGAAAATGATTATTTGAGGTGCGCGATCCGGGATTTGAACCCGATTGACTCAGTTTTCCAAACGAGCGCGTTACCACTGGGCTGCCACTGTCTTTTTAAGTATTTAAAATTAGGAATAATGAAATAGTAACTAAATATAGAAGCAATCAATTGGAGTGCGCTTCAGTTTAATTGAAGTGATAGCATTAGGTGAATTCAATTCTGTTCGTACTATTAGGCTTGATTTGACTATTGTCTATAACAATGTGTGCGTATTATATGCAAATATTATTGTTATTGCTAGTTTGATATTATGTGTATCACATAATATTGATACATATATAACTTTAAATACATACATATCTATACTAATCTATACTAATATTATAAAGCTGAAGAGTTTGTTTGTTTGTTTGTTTGTTTGTTTGTTTGTTTGATTGAACGCGCTAATCTCAGGAACTACTGGATGGAATTGAAAAATTCTTTTTGTGTTGGATAGTCCATTTATCGAGGAAGGCTTTAGGCTATATAACATCAAGCTACGACCAATAGGAGCGGAGAATAAATGAAAAATGTTGCAAAAACGGGAAAAAATGATTCCTTTTGAGAGCTTCCGTTGCGTGCTCTGCGTAAACGGTTAAAGTTACGCAAAAATAGTGTATGACGGAATTGTTCCCCTTTAAAAGTTCTAAAAAAAAGTCCGCGACAGCATATGTCTATCTTTTAAGGTTGACTCAATATAATCCTTTTTATACTAGTCAATTTTGTTCTAAAATAATGCATTACATCCGAAGGTGTTTTTATAAACATGATATTAATCCTTATCAAAATAAATACGTTATTCATCACAAGTATTTAATTTTGAACAAAATTGCCCTTGACATCATTTGATTTCAATGAATATCTTAGGAGATATCATAGTTTTAAAATATACATATTTAACTTTACGCGGACTATGGGTGAGCGCGCTCTCAGCCCGATGCAAGGCGAGGACGGGGCGGTCATGAGGGGGGAGGGCGCTGGCTGTCTATTAGTAAAAAATGATTAAAATTAATTCCGTAGTTTGAGAGTTTATTGCCCAAAATTAAATAAACATACAAAACAGTAGTATAGACTTACATAAATGTTATTGCTAAAACAAAAAGTGCAATATTACTAAATCAAATATGAGACTAATGGAGAAACCTTTGTGGCATTGTCAATCTCTGCCATTATTATTTACCAGTCATGCGGTGCGCAATGAAAGTGGTATATGTAAAAGTATACTAATGTGTAAAACCTAAGAATTTGGTTTTTGATCATCTGAACGCGAGCGGAGCCGCGGGAAATGCTAGTTATAAATATAAACACCCATGACTGGACATGGACTGGGCAAACATTCGTGCTCATCACACAAATGAATGCCCCCAGCGGGACTCGAACCCGCGACAGCTGGTGCAGAAAGTAGGGTCACTACAAACAGACCCATATATATATTGGAGTATATATATTTTGGAGATATCAAAGGTATAATATATTTGGCACTCCTAGAAGTTACGAAACAAAAGTAAAATAAAATAATATTTTTGTTTTTTAATTAAAAATGAAGCGATAGATCATGGTGATGCGCTCGATTAAAAAACTAAGTGAAATGAGTTCAAATATCGAATCTCACATCTCTGATTTTTTCATCATTTTCTACATTGATTACTCGCTTTATGGCGAAAGAAAAGATTTTGAGAAAATTTGTATGCCTGGGAGTATCTAACTAGTATTTAAAGACGTGAAGTCTACTAACCCGCACTTAGCCAGCGTGGTGGGCTATGACCTGATCCCCCTTCACAATAAAGGGAGGTATAATATTAGTATTTGCTTAGATATACGCCGTTTTTGCTTAAACGATGTCGACACATAGTCTGTCTAACATGCCAGAAGTTATATAGTAAAAAAAAATATTGCTCATTATTGTATGTATTATTATTGACAGTAAAATTTATAGGGATGACGATTATTTTTCACTAACGCACTAAGTAAGTAATAAACGCACACACACACACACACACACACACACACACACACACACACACACACACACACACACACACACACACACACACACACACACACACACACACACACACACACACACACACACACACACACACACACACACACACACACACACACACACACACACACGCACCCACATACACGGATACACACATGCACGCACGCACGTATACACAAACTTTAGCATCTATACAGATAAATTAAATTGGAGTGTCTGTTTGTAATGTCAAAATAACAGCCTTATACTAAATGTATATGGAATTATATAGGTACGGGACTTACAAGAAAAACACAATTTTTAAAATTTTTGTTTGTCTGTCTGTCTGTTTGTTTCGGCTAATCTCCGAAACGGCTGAACCAATTTTAACGGGACTTTTACTGGCAGATAGCTGATATTATAAGGAGTAACTTAGGCTACTTTTATTTTAGAAAAAGAATTAGAGTTTCGCTCAAAAAAATTAAAACTTACCTAGGACGAATCCGAGCGAGTCGCTAGTAAATAATAATTTTATTATTTGTAGTAATTTTTAAAATCATAATATAACCTTTAATATTTATTTAACGCACTCACAATCGAACATTAAGCTTATCAGTTTATGGTAGAAGCTTTGAAAGGAATTGTGTGGAACGCTACCTCACATTTACATGTAAAAGGGTCCTACTTCAAATGCATTTCATTCCGGGACATCAGGCTATCTTTAGAGCATATTTCAAAATACATATTCCGATTTATGGACTGGATTTTTGCACAATCATTCTTTAGTAGGTATTTCTTTGATAACTACACTCATAGTGCTTATGACTCAGCTTTGTTTTATGTAATTTAATCTTTAAATTACTAATGTATGTATTCAGCCCATTTTAACGTCCCACTACTGGGCACTGGCCTCCCTTCAATATGAGGGGGATCAGGCCATAGTCTACTGGTACACCATCTAGTTCCATGGTAAGCTACAAGACCTATGTTATGGATACCAGATAGTTGATACACTATACATATATAACTTTAAATACATACATATAAACACCCATGACTGGAGTACAAACATTCGTGCTCATCACATAAATGAGTGCCCCCAGCCGGGTCTCGAACCCGCGACCAATGGCACAGCAAGTAGGATCACTACAAACTTAGCCAAACATGTCATCGTCAAATTAACAACATTATTGCACAAAATCTAAATTATTTCCAACCTTAATTTGAACAATAAATCTCAACGTGAAAAACCTTTGCAAATTGGAAAGCATTGCGTTCAAACTTGATGAATTTTTAAAATGATAACGTTTTGCATATTTTTCATGAAAAATGTTGAATGACGTTTTTATAAATTCGACAATTTTTAGTATAGTATATTAAAAAAAAAAATATATATATTTTTTACATAAAGTAGAAAAGTAACAAAGCCAAATCTGTATATGAAATAGTATAAAAACTAAGATTAATATTAAGTATTGTTTACGGAATATAGAACCCGAAATAATTATTATTGAAATCTATGCCTGTTTGTCCGTTTGTATGTACTGTCTGTTAGTCTGTATATCTGATATAAAACTGCTAAACTGATTCTAAATATAATAATTTATTACTCGGGTTAACATTTAGAATATCCTTTACTACAACTATAACTAAAGAAAACACAGTAACTAAGAACTCTAAAAATAATATACATGAGTAATGTTAATGAATTCGTAGTAAATAATACTAACTATATAATACTACGGTGTCTGTAATATTTATTACAATAAAATTATTCTTCATTGCAAATAACTTAGTAAATATATTTTTTTTATGCAAACGTAAAATCTGATAAAAGCTATACGCATTTTGCAGATATTTAAATGAATAAATTCGTCACATTTTTTATAGTAAATCTTTTCGGCTCTTAAATATTTGAAAAAAATCCAATCCAAATCAATGTATATTGTAAATTAATATTTTAAAGCTTTCAAGCAATCTTGCTTACATAGTTTTTTATCTAACTGTCCTAGAAGAAGGATAACTTTTTTTTCGGTTCCCGGTTTCCGGTCGACTACTATTAAACGTGACGAAGACAATGAGACAATGCCATAGCTTTGAATACAATCGACCTATTAAAGTAACATTCAGTGCCATATAAACAAGTGTAATTTAGTGACGCATTAATAGCCGTTTATGATGTCATCTATACTAATTTAATAAAATTCTGAGTTGAATCTGTACATTAAATATTTTTTGGAAAATCTTATTTAAATAGACATTATTATGGATTCAGAAGCCAAACCTCTAGTTTTTAGAATTTTTGTCTGTACGTCTGTCTCGGAATGTGTCACGGAAAAAACTATAGGGATTTTGATGAAATTTGTTATGATAATAGCTGGTTATCCGGACTAATATATAGGATACTTTTTATTGCGGGAAAATATCTTATCTCTAAGAAATCTATACTAACCGTTAAAACGTATTTAGTGACAAACCCGAGTAGAGCAAGGGTGAATCGCTAGTCTTATATAAAAACAATCACAAGTTCATCGAATTGTCTTTTTTTGGAATGGGATACCTATCCCAGATATCTAACAAACAAATCTTTAGAAAATATTTAAAACTTGAAATTTATTATAGTTTTAATATATGTAGTTAGAATAGATGAATAAAGTATAAAAGCTTTTAAGTTACTTAAAAATACATTAAATTTTTCAGTTCAACTCATTTAAACTTAAGTACTTTTTATTCATATTATCTTGTCACGAGTCTATTTTAAAATTTTTCAACTTTGCTTTATAAGGCAGCGGATACTTTATACATATTTTTAAAAGAAAAGCAGTCTAACTTTAAGCTGGCTTGATACTCTTTATTTCTTATTCACTTTTTTTTAGACACTATCATTTATTTTGTTATTTTATTCTTATAAACTTACTATTATCGTTGTTCTAAAAATATTACTCGACATTTAATTCCACCCTTCCCTAAGATTTTTTTTGATTATAGAATAGAATATCCTATGGAAATCTCTCGATGTGCAACGATATAAAAAATAAAATATGTAGAAAAAACCTTTGATCCGTTATTTTTTATTAAAATACTAGCGACTTGCTTGCTTCACTTATCATTAGCGTCCGGTCAGCTGGATTGGAAGCCGAGAAACGCACTGTGAGATGGCCCACCTCGATGGGTGTTGTGCTATGCGGGTTACTCCTGATACTTGTCTGATAGCAGATTGGACGGTGGGAGAAGCCCCTTGGTTGTGTAGTCTGCTTTAGCAGATCTGCCGTCGGGGTGTCGTGGTTGGGTGCGTAAACGATCCTGCGACACCCCACTAAGACGGAGGACGTTCTGTTAAATTTTAGTGGGTAGTACTGGCTTTTCTAGCCGCTGAGTCCCACATAACCTGTATGTATACAGGTATGCTTAAATGCATTTCCCAACATTAAAAAAGTTCAAGATCTACCTGTGTACATAGCCTACCTGTATACTATATATATTTCATCTAAATCCAGAGTTGTTTCAGCATAAAGAAGTAAAAACAAAAATACAAACTTTCACATTTATATAAGTCATTAAGTCCAATATTAGTAAAATTATACATTTTGTAAAAAAAAAAAACTTGCATATTACATGCAAAAACTGGAGAAAATGCAGTCTTATTATACCACACAGTTTAGTTGAGGCAAAAACAGCTAGCGTTGTTTATGGGCGCTCACTTCCTACCACTTTCCGAGAATTACCTAAAAGAGCTCTTCTTGCGTATTCTGTAAACGAATACGAGAATGTTTGTGGTTTGTTTTAAAGGTAACAGATTGTTCTTAAAAAATTAAAGAGTAAGTAGGTACAAACATTTAAACGAAAATACTATTATAATACGTTAAGGTATCATTAAAATACTATATATATATAATAGTAGATCTATATATAAGTAGACAAAGATAAAATAATTTAGTACCTTTTTTTCCTGTTTGTCAACCGATTTTCTTTTTTTTTTTAAATAGTTATAGACGAGATTTAGTGTTATACGATAAAAAAATAATATGGTTGAATTTAGACCATTGGGCGAACAATAGTATTAAAAATTACTTATAATTATTATTAATTATTACGAAGATATTCTGTAGTGCATTACTTATTTTATTTTATTTATTATTAACACCAACAAAATACTCAATATCACATTCTTTTACATACATAGATAAACTTATGTTAGCACTGTAAGTCTTTCTCCATTCTTTTATTCTTAATTTATGGTGGGTAAGGCTGTCGTGAACTGTGAGACACGAGGTGTAACACCCTTAATTTTCCGATTCCGGTCTAGGTAATACTATATATTATATCTCGAGAAAAACCGAAATAAATCTATATTCGGCCCAAGTCTGGATTTAAATCTAGAACCTTCGGATCTATAGACGTACATACAACCCTCTATACCGACAAGACAGTTAACTAAAAATTATACACAAATATTTACATGTAAATTTAAAAGCTTATAGTATGACGATCTTATCTTTAGTAGGGATTTCTTCCATATGGGAATTTCAACAATAAAGCAGGATCTTACAATGCCTCTGAATTCTGCTTTATCTGTAGACCTATAAATTACCATACAAGGTTACGAAATCGCGTCGCTGCCGTAGTGACAATCAACAATGATTTCCACGTAATTTAAAAAAGTATATATATATATATATATATATGTTTTATGGATGGGTGTATAAAGGTGAATATGTAGGTCTAATCGCGATGGCTGTACCACACATTGGTTTGCAACTTTCAGGTAAGTTTATTTCGTTTAACATTGCATATTTAATTAGTTTATTTTGATGACTTGTAATTCATCTTAAATTTTTTTTCAGCTTATCGTCGTCCACTGCTGGACGAAAGCCTCTCCCTTATAACGGCAACCATTCCAATCTTAGTTCTCATCTTAATACCTAATGGAATTTACAAAAGAAACAATAACATATTTTTTAACAACGAGGCAGACCACAATAACCATGGGGTTGCTCTTATGGTCCACTCTGCTGTCCATCCAAGGCCACCGAGTTGCTCACCTGCTAAGTACATACTTACGCTTCATGTTTACAAGTACATAAATCGAAAAAATATTTTCAAAGAATATATTTTTTGAATTAATTCAATTTAAAAACTATCTCATATAATATTCATTTAATTATAATGCTATGAATGGTACATTATTATTCTTTAAGTTTTCCTTTTTTATTTTTTCATCACGAAATGGCAAGTATTACGACTTTATAGCTCTACATATTTTTTTGAATATTTTAAATCTAGACAGATTTAAAAAAAAAATGAAAAAAATAATATTATAAATATGCCTTTGTACCTCCTTTGAAAAAATAAAACAGTAAAAGGCACTGGTAGCCCAATAGCAACGCGCTTACTTGGGAAACCGAGTGAAGCGGGTTAAAATCCCGGGTCTCGCACCTCTGATATTTTCATGTGCGAATCATTTCCAACATGATTACTACTTGCCTTAAGGTGAAGGAAAACATCGTGAGGAAATCTGCATGTCTGAGAGAACTTAGTAAGTTTTCGAAAGACGTCTGTAGTCCGCCAACCCGCACTTGGCCAGCGTGGTGGACTATGGCCTGATCGCTTTCGTATTAAAGGGAGGCCCGTGCCCAGCAGTTTGACATTTAAAAGGGCTGAATACTATGTTCCTCCTTTATAAATAAAAGTAAATGTAAAAATCTTATAAATTTAATATATGTACCTAATAAAAATATTACAATGTACCTTACCCATTTGTACAGAGAACATGGAAGAAGTATTGTTTCAGGTAATCATTACCGCTAAATGGCACGAAGGGAAAGTTCGCTGTAAACATCTGTTGGTTGGTTTTATCTCAACTACAGCTATAGTGTAATTTGTACAGTTTTTTATTTACCTTAAAAATAAATATATAATATTTTTTTTATATAGATGATATTGTACTTGTAGTTATAGCTTTTCTCATCAACATGACGTAAATATTAATTTGCTTTACATAATGTTTCTGTGCAATTAAAATTCAAATTTAAAATATTTTATTCAGCATTAAATTATTACTTTTTTTTACTGAATGTAATGAGTCTATTACCAGTTCGGAAAGAAAAAGCCTTATACCTGAGAAGAACTGGCGAAAGAAACTGAACATAATGTATTATACCCAATTCCTAGATACTTGGGAAATTGGGAACATTGTATATAGACTTGGAAGGCAGATTTATAATTTTAAACATAGTAAATAATAAAAATCACAAATTATGTTAGGGTGAGCTGATGTTAAGAATCAGGAAATATTAATAATTAATTATATTGATTCTATCCCGAACTCGAATCCGGGACCTCAGAAACCATGATGCGGTCGTGTAAGCTACCAACAGAACCGATAAGGCAATTTACAATAGATAATTTCCCCATACTTCTTTCTTTAGTATTTAAAAAAAAAATGCAACACTAATCGTTATTCTAATTTACATAATGCATAAGTGAAGAGCATCTGTTAGTTAGAAAGTTGAGTGGTCATAAAGAAGCCATCGTACAAGGGTCGTTATGTCCGCCACTTAAACTAACTTACCCTGAATAAACGGAGTTGCAAAAAGTGCGTAGCGATAAAAGTGAGATTAATGTTTTATGATTAACGATAAAATATAAAGAATATTGATCAAATCCTCATTAAATACATTTTTTATCTATTTTTTTCCATAAGCAGACGATATCCATCTTACTATCCTCTATCAATGTCTACGAGGCTAAGAGAAAATAGAGTGCAATTAAAAACAAAAGGATAAACAACAAGTGATTGGTTCCGTCGTTTTACCTTTAAGACGCCTATGGAACCCTAAATTTATTTTAATTTTTGCATTTAAAATATGTTACACTAAAATAAGTGATACTGAAGTCAACTTGTAATCTATACAGATAAACAAAATTGGAGTGTCTGTTTGTAATATTAAAATAACCGCTTTTTACTAAATGCATATGGATGTATACACGGTACATATACCAAAACAACATTTTTTACAATTATTGCCTGTCTGTATGTCTGTCTGTTTGTTCCGGCTAATCTCCGAAACGGCTGGACCGATTTTGACGGAAATTTCACTGGCAGATAGCTGATGTTATAAGGAGTAACTTAGGCTACTTTTATTTTAGAAAAAGAATCAGGGTTCCGCGAAAAAAAATTTTAAAACCCATGAAATTGTGAACAAAATCCGCGTACGACGTACGCATCCGAGCGAAGCGAGGGTAAATCGCTATATAATTTAAATGAATATCTTATGAGTAGCAAGCTACTATTTATGTATATAGCTATAGCTAACCATGAAAACGTACCTAGGGACGAACGCGAGCGAAGCGAGCGTGAGTCGCTATTTTTATAATAAAAATCATTTCTAAAGTAAAAGTTGTAATACTTACCAAGTTTTTTGTAATTTTATTTGAATTTTTTAATGTACATGAAAAAATGTTTCATTTTATTGAACAATCTGTCGTCTGCCGTTTAGTAATTATCTTTTCAGCTTTCCATCTTTTATAAATAATTATAAAGCTGTATTATTCCATTATAAGTAACATAATATTATACACGTATTTTTGTCTTAGTATAATATTTTATTTCAAGACTAGTATAGTATTATATAATCTGTGACGTCTATCATAGCGTCTTTCATACTAAATCAACATAGGCTACTTTTTATCCCGGAAAAATGTACGGTTCCCATGGGATAGATTCGTTTTTGTTTTCCTATAAAATACTTATTTTACAGAATATACTTGTATTTTCTAAATATGCCTTAGATTTTCTTAATATACCTACTCATAAGTAACCGTAAATTTAAATTTGTTCAAAAATGTGCATTAATAAGAAGGAAGACTATATAGTCTTCCCATTAACAAGGGGTGGATCCTAATTACGATATAGCAGGTGCGTTAATATTAGGAGTTTCGGAGATATTAGCCCTCTTAACAATTTCATATTTTTATGCGGAGCTAAATTAAAATACAAAGAACACCTGCTGTACGAAAGTGTCAAAATTATCTGACTTCTTTGATTTATTTAAGGAATATTCTTGAACTTACTAAAGCTTTTTTCTCTTATTACAATCTAATGTCTTAAATAATCTAGAGGAAAATCTAAATTATTATCGCGATGTCTCTCTTTTTACTCACATTCAATATATGTACGTACGTATATTATATGTATTAACAAAGTTATTATTTTATGTTTTTTTATTGTAATTTAGAATCGTCATTAGAATTAGAAACGATCAGTGCCACCTCGTGACAAAATTACCAATTTTACCTGTTAACATTACCTGTTAGTACTAAAATCTTGCTTTTAGTACATACTCGAGTTCTGCATTCTCGGTGTCCTCTCAAAAATTGCTATTTGTGATGAGGCCGCCATGTTTATCTGCTGTAGGTATGGTTAAAGTTTTTAATATTGTTATAGATCACCATATAATTATGAATTAAAGTTTTTTAAAGAATATACATACTTGCTAGTTATATTTTCTAATCGACAATGAACAGTCTGTAAAGCTACGTAGATTACTTATATCCCAAAGCCTCAAGTGTTTTTGTGAAATTTTGAGCCAATAGTAAGATACTTCAAGGGACAAGTGCCAATATTGGTTAAACAGACCAAGTTGCGAATGTCATAGACTCGCCAGAGTCAATTTTTTATACATATAATAATAGTCTAGCTAATCGCTGTCTGTATATGGAAGATATTTGAGAAAAACTATTATTGGGGATCTTTAACAACGCAATAGAACCCTAAACAATGATTTTTAGAATTTTTGTCTCTTTGTCTGTGCGTTTGTGCGCGTTAATCTCAGAAACGGCTTAATCGCTCAGTAGTGCTCGGCAATACAACCGGGCGCGAAGCCAAGAAACGCACTGAGAGGCGGCCCACCTCGCTGGGCGCTGTGCTATGTGGGTTACTCCTGGTACTTTTCTGATAGCAGAGTGGACCATGGAGTAATCCCATGGTTGTTGTGGTTTGCTTTGGCATTCCTGATGTCGGGGCGTCGTGGTTGAATGCGTAAGCGATCCTGCGACGCCCCATTAAGATGGGAGGTTCCGTTGAGTTTTAGTAGGTAGTACTGGCTTTGCCGGTGAGTTGTCAAAGTTGGCAAAGTTGATAATATCGTAAACTACTTTTTTACTTGTAACAATTGTAAAATTACAAGAATTTTCTACTCAAACATAAGTATTTGTCTGCATTGAAAATAAACTAATACATATAAAAACTTTCACACACTCACTTTGTACACACACGAAGTACTCTACTTATGTGTTGACATACAAATCGCATTAGGGGCCTCATACATTGCTTACATATTACCAATTCAAATTCTGCACGTGAGAGCTGAATAACTAGGTTTTACTTCAAGAATAGATATGTAAAGAATATTTTAATTTATTCACATATACGCATAATACGACATTGATAACTGCTGATTAACACAATGTTGTTGAAAGTTGATAAATGATAAATATTATATTATATATCCTGATGATGAAAGTTTAAAGGAAAGTTTTTAGAAAATGATGTTTTAGATCCTAAGGGCTTATACAGAATGTCTTTCTACAATCGTTGAAAAATATATTTTTTTTAAATTGTACTGAAATGACTGTCGACGCCAGATTTCCTATCGTCGACCTTATTGCATCTAGCATAAAAGCTTTATTTAGTTCATTATATCGAGCCGCACACTCAACCAATCAGACTACTCAAATACGATTTCGTCATTCACTAAGTTCGTTAATCATACATCATCTAACACAACCCTCATTCTACTTTTGCACACGACACCTGCACTACACTAATCAAAAACCGTTGTAATTCTGTTAAGACAGACAATATATATCTTTGAGAAGATTTCCGAAGTTTCCTTTTGTTCATCGCGAACAAAAAGTGGCGACCGTGACAGGACCCTGCTACAATAAAGGGTTTTCGGAGTACGTGGGTCAACGGAGGAAGGACACTAGAAGGTCAATGCCACGTCGTGCATCGCAGTGCCTGGATTGCCTGGGCTAATACCAGCAGCAAGTTAGGTCTACACTGCTCACCGTGCAGCCAGATCGTCTTTCGCCGAGCCACGCCGATGCTATTTCAACCACTCGGAGCCTCACGCCTATTCCAGCAGACAGCACCCAGCGGTCGGAGCTACAATACTTCTCCGGCTCAGCAACGCCTGCCTGCCTACCTAACTGTGAGCCCGTTCCTATTATATCCTATTCTTTCAACTCAATTTGTGCAAGCAGTGTCGCTAGATTTTTCTAGAAGTTGTGCAACTATTGCCTAATTTCATTTACGAAGAGCTTATTTCCGCTTATTCCTTCGTAAATTGCCTATCATAGCTTTTATAAGCGCTAAAATCAAGCTATATTAAATGTACTTACCGTTAGAACATATAAAGTTGCATCCTTTTTTTTTGCAAGTCATACTTGCACCACGTCACTACATTACGCTATTAGATTATGTTCACTAAATAGCTAGCACTGTAAGTCCATAATTCATTAAAATCACTGCGCTTATATTCAGTTAACGAATAAATTAATCATTTTTAAACATTTAATTTGTCTTTGTACCGCTATTATTCCTATTTCTATTCTAAATTACATATTATTTCCAACCTTTTCTATACGCTAATCGCCTCTCGCTGTTAATTAACAACTGTTGTAAACTAGATATTTAGCATCGTTACAATATTTCAATTCCAGTGCAACGGCGCGAGCCCGAGTCGACCTTTTTTGACGTCACCCTTTGTCTACGCGACTACCTGAGCTCCGTGCGGCCAGCCGTTGCTCGTGCGCCGATCAGCTGATCCCAACCGGTTCATCGACCGCGTCAGCTGTTTATCAAGATAAGCGAGGAGCGTACCGTATTGATCTTTTGTTTATTAATTGTTTTGTTTATTTATTTAACTAATTTAAATCTATTAGAATAGATATTTTCATCCAATGGAGTCTAAAAGTGATAACGTTAAAATTTTAAAGGACTTAATTACTAAACGTAGCAATATTAAAGGTCGTCTAACTAGGTTTAAAAATTATATCGATGAAGTACAAGCCCAAAATAGTTTGTCTGACTTAGATATACGAAAAATTGAGATGAAATTATCTAGATTTGAGAAATTATTTAAAGAGTTCGACGAGTTGCAGGCACAAATCGAGTCGTTACAGGTCCCCTCCATAGAATCCGAGATAGCCTTATGTGAAGCTATAGAACAGGATTTTGACCACTATATAGCCCTAGCAAAAACTATATTAGCAAATCATTCACCATCCAATCCTAACGAGTCTAATTCTACTGACCACTTTTCTTGTTGTGGTGATGGTCAGGGATTCATGGGATTTAAATTACCTATTATTAAAATATCAAACTTTAATGGTACCTACTATAAATGGCTCGAGTTTAAAGAAACTTTTAATTCGCTTATTCATAGCAATGATAAAATAAAAAATATTTACAAATTTCATTATCTTAATTCTTATCTAGAGGGGGAAGCTGCTCGCGTTATTAGTAATTTAGAAGTTACAGACAAAAACTATATTCAAGCCTGGAAACTCTTATGCGAACGTTATGACAATAAGCGTCAATTAATCAATAACCACCTAACGGCTTTATTTAATTTTGAAAGCGTACGAGAGACCGATAAGTCATTGCGTTATATAATAGACCACGTCACTAAAAATTTACGGGCTCTCGACACGCTTGGATTACCCACTGACAAGTGGGACGTTTTAATTATTTACATGGTCACAGCAAAATTAGACAAGAGCACTATTTACAAATGGGAAGAGCATAGGAATAATTTGTCCGAAATTCCTACTCTTGACGAATTTTTTACATTTTTAAAAAATCGAGCGGATGTTTTAGAGACGGTTAGCCATAGTAAACAAGATAAAAATATTAACTCTAACAACACTAATAAACACTTTGCCTCAAGTAGTGGTTCGAACAAGACACAAACTAAATCATTTTTGTCAACATCAAATAGCGAGTTTAAACGCAAATATCAATGCCTAGTCTGTAAAGAAAATCATCGCTTATTTGAGTGTGCTACATTTAAAGCTAAATCACCTGAAGAAAGGCAGCGTACTGTAATATCATTAGGTTTGTGCATCAATTGTTTGAGACCCGGGCACGATGTTGAGAAATGTACTCTTCCAGGACATTGTCGATCTTGTAAAAAACGACACAATACTTTAATACATATAAAACCCGAGTCTACTTTGTCAACTGAACATTCACCTATCGTTATGTCCGCTTCGGCTGGTTCATCTCAAGTTCTGCTGTGTACCGCTAGTGTCCTTGTGTCAAACCCAATAACCAATGAAACTATAAAGGTTCGCGCTTTGCTCGATAGTGGGAGTCAGTGTTCCTTTATCACTGAGTCACTGAGACAGCGACTCAACCTATCTACCCATCCATCTAATGTTGATATATACGCTATTGGTAATACTCAACTTAACCTAAATACAAAACGTTGCATGATACGCCTACAGTCTAGTGACTGCCTATTTAGTGTCACAATGTTTTGCCTAATACTACCTAAAATTTCTGATGACATACCTAAATCAACCTTTGATATAAAGGGCCTAGATTTTTCTAATTTTACTCTAGCTGATCCTAGCTTCCATGAATCATCCCCTATCGATATGCTTATCGGCAGCGACCTATTTTGGGATGTTATAGGTTCCCAACAGCACTCACTAAGTGATAAGGGTCCTATCCTGCGCAGCTCTAAATTTGGATGGCTCGCGGGAGGCTCTATGCCAGTCCAATCTAAACAAAGACCTAAAAATTCTATTTGCTCCTATCATGCTCACCTAAAGGAATGTGATTTTCCTAACCTAGAGCATCAGGTAGCCCAATTTCGGGAACTAGAAAGTTTTCCTCAATCTATACCCTACAGTGAAGAGGAAAGGCTTTGTGAAAGGCATTTTCTGGCCACTACTACTCGCCTAGACAATGGTCGTTTTTGTGTGGGTCTTCCTCTTCGTGATGATAGAGAATGCTTAGGCGATTCATATCAACTAGCCAAGAAAAGGTTTTTAAGCCTGGAATCTCGTTTTAAAAAACAACCTGACCTAAAATTAGCCTACACCGAATTTATTAATGAATATGCCACTCTCGGACATCTATCCGAAGCGCCCATCCAGAGGCCTACAATGACTACCCCTGATTTTTCCAATCTACCTGAACTAAAAACGAGCTCCGTTTTGGTGGCGGAGATTGTGCCTTCTGCACCCTTTATCGACTTTACAAAATTTTCAAAATTTCACAAATTTCAAAGGCTTTATGCAACAGTCTTAAGATTTATACACAATTGTTCTAACCGCACTAAGGTTACTGGACTTTTCCAAGCTGAAGAGCTCGAACGCACGACTAGATTACTTGCCAAATTTGCACAAAAGGAATCTTTTCCTGACGAATTAGATCGTTTGCAAAACAAGAAAAGCTTACCAGCAAAAGCAGCTTTAATTTCTCTCAATCCATTTATAGACTCAAAAGGACTACTTAGAGTCGGGGGTCGTATACCTCACTTGAACTACTCTTACAACAAAAGGCATCCCATTCTACTCAAGTCAGACCACCCACTAACCAAACTCATATTTTTAGCAGAGCATGAACGTCTCCTGCATGCTGGACCTCAGCAAATACTTGCGTCTCTTAGGGAGCGCTACTGGCCTATCGGAGGTCGACAACTAGCTAGGAAGGTCGTACGCAATTGCTTTATTCGCGACTCTATTTGTGATTTTGCAACCCGTCGCGGTATAGATTTTAAATTCTCTCCCGTGTACGCTCCTCACTTCAATGGACTAGCTGAGGCTGGGATAAAGTCGGAAAAATATCACATTAAACGTGTCCTAAGCAATTCGCATCTAACTTTTGAAGAACTATCGACCTTGTTTGCACAAATTGAGGCCATCCTCAACAGCCGACCTCTTTGTCCTCTCAGTCCGTCCCCTAATGACCTACAACCTCTCACCCCGGCTCACTTTTTAATTGGCAGGCCACTTACGTCGCTACCATCACCAGACTTCGCGGACTGCAGCACTAACCGCCTCGACCGCTACCAGCGTCTGGAGCAGGCTAGACAACACTTCTGGCAGCGTTGGACCAAAGAATATGTTGCCGAGCTGCAGCAGCGCTCTAAGTGGCGCACTAATAGTAAAGCTTTAGAGCTCAATGATCTCGTCTTAATAAAAGAGGACAACCTGCCCCCGTTATACTGGCGCCTGGGCCGCATAATCAAACTATTCCCGGGCAACGACGGCATTCCTCGAGTTGCGGATATTTCTACCACCCAAGGAACAATAAGAAGAGCCCTCAACAAGATTTGTCTTCTACCTACTTCATCAGAGGAAACCTGTTAAAAGCTTAAAGTAGCTTTCAACGGCCGGGAGGATGTCGACGCCAGATTTCCTATCGTCGACCTTATTGCATCTAGCATAAAAGCTTTATTTAGTTCATTATATCGAGCCGCACACTCAACCAATCAGACTACTCAAATACGATTTCGTCATTCACTAAGTTCGTTAATCATACATCATCTAACACAACCCTCATTCTACTTTTGCACACGACACCTGCACTACACTAATCAAAAACCGTTGTAATTCTGTTAAGACAGACAATATATATCTTTGAGAAGATTTCCGAAGTTTCCTTTTGTTCATCGCGAACAATGACAAATTGGATAGTTGTGCCATCGAATCATAATAAATTACTTAACATTTAAGGCAGTGGTAGAGTAGTGGTAACGCGGTCGCTTGGGAAACCAAGTGAAGCAGGTTCTAATCCCAGGTCTCGTACCTCTGATATTTTCATTTGCAAATCATTTCCAACATAATTACAATTTGTCTTACGGTGAAGGGAAACATCGTTAAGGAACCTGCATGTCTGAGAGAAGTCCGCCAACCTGCACTTGGTCAGCGTGGTGGACTATAACCTGATCCTCCCACGTATTGAAGAGCCCAGCAGTGGGACGATTAAAAAAAGAGCTGATTATATACGAGTATACACGTTTTAATGACTCTTACAATCGTTGTCTAAGTCTAAGCCCCCTGTTTATATCGTCTATGGGAAATTCCATGCAACTTAATGTTTGTAACAAATAAACATACTTATCCATATATTTTATTGTATTAGAATGTCTGTGTTTGCTTTTCCAAACGAGTTTTGAAGTAAGTAAACTGTAGTGGTGGAACTAAGCTTTCTTACTCGTTTTACTTCGGACTCTATTGAGTTTTAAGATGGTAATATCTGCAGTTTTAGTTGTTACTACTTTTGAAATTTAGTTTGAAACAATATTTTTCATTTCTAACAGTTGTCAGCTGTGATATAATATTACAAACTAGCGGCTCACCCTCGCTTCGCTCGGGTTCGCCGCTAGGTATGTACGTTTTAAATACATATATAGTTAGCCATATACATTTTAATTGTTTTCTCGTTAATTTTTCTGATGTTTTAATACTTATTATCCTATTCCGGACTAAGAGAAATCCAAAAAATCCAATATCATAAAAATTGGTCCAGCGTTCTTGAGTTATAAATGGTGTAACTTACACGGCTTTGTTTTATATATATATAGATATATAAAACGTAATGGATTTACTTTTATCATATCATACTTTAACTTCTTGGCTGCGATAATCTATTTATAAGGCTTTAGACTATACATTATTATACCTGTTTTATATACGTATTTTAGTGTTATTAAAACGTGTAAACAATAAATAAGCGTAGAAGAGTAAAAATGTTGATTAAAATATCAATATCTACTTGTAATTAAGAAAGTTACTGAGCCATGCATTAACATAGATAGCATTATTAAAAGTTTTTAGTTATTATTTGTATACATATAATAGAGTTAATGTTTATTTTTCTGTATGTCTTTTTGTAGCGTACGTCTTCTGAACCCATTACTAACATCGGACCATTAATTATAATTATTATTTATTAGTCCAAATCGAACACATATGTACATACATGTTTACAAATGAGTTTAGATAATATATATGTATCTGTACATACACATATATTTCTATTGCTGTTCATTTTTAGAGAACATAAAAGCTTAAATTTACAAGAAAAGTAAATACATTAATATTACAAATGTACACTTAATTATTATTACTGTACTAGCATTGCCCGCGGCTCCGCCCGCGTTCAGATGATCAAAAACCAAATTCTTAGGTTTTACACATTAGTATACTCTTACATATACCAATTTGATTGCGCACCGCATGATTGGTAAATAATGGCGGTGATTGACAATGCCACAAAGGTTCCTTTGTTAATCTCATATTTGATTTAGTAATATTGCACTTTTTGTTTTAGCAATAATATTTATGTACATATGTCTATACTTCTGTTTGTTTGTTTATTTGGTATTGGGCGGAATTAATTTTAATCATTTTTTACTAATAGACAGCTATTGATTAATTTAATATGTAGCTGATTATTTAAATTACATAATGACAACTTTTTTTAATGTTAATTTGTCGCGCAACAGGGATGGGTTAGCGCTAGTTACTAATATTGTCCAAAACGATTTTCAAAAAAAATGTAATAAGTAAATAATTCTAAGCAAATACTTTTTATTATTTCATGTGGCTCGGCTAATATGATTAAAGTCGTAAGCATTTTATTGTGTCTTTTAAGCCTTTGCCTTCCAAGAAATAGTGTCAAAAATAACTGAAAAAGTTAAGGTATAACAGTTCCTAAAATACTTTTTCATAGTTTTTGAGATATGGAATATTTTTAGTTGCCCGCTTTGTCAGTTTTAACAGCCATAAACTTGTTTCCCATAAAATAATATAAATCGAACTTATTTTTACGCTTAATAAAATGAGTCGATATTGTGGAAACGTAAATATTATTCGTATTTATTTTAGTGTTAATCTTACAAAACACGTAAGTAAGAATAACAAAATAGCATTTTGCTATACGAAACTTATAATACGCGAGTTGGATTTGCATTTGCCCAATTTTTACATTAAAAGATTAAAAAATATTAACATTATTTACTAAACAATAAAAATTTACAAATATTTTAATTTGAAAATTGTTTCTGCCAACAAAATATTACTAATTCTAATAAAGTCATAGAAAGGTTATATCTGTACATTATTTTTTTTTTGGATTAAAACCACGTATTTAAAAAACACATGGCGACATCTATTGTCAAATATCTAAATAACACATAAATAAATTTTCATTAAAATAACTATTTTAATGAATAAAATAGTGCTATTGACATTTCCTTTAAGATAAGCTTTTTTAAATAGTTTTAACATATATAAGTTACCTTGCTAAAATGTTAATAGTGTCATCGTGCTTTTATTTTAACCAGTTTTTGTATTTTTTCCCAAAAATGAGATATTTTCCAGCAATAAAAAGTATACTACATGTTGCGTCGGATAACCAGCTATCACCATACTAAATTTCATTAAAATCCCTCCAGTGATTTTTCTGTGATGCGGTCACATACAGACAGACAGACAAAAATTCTAAAAACTATAGATTCGGCCTCTATATCGCTAATAATGAATATTTTAGTAAGATTTTCCGGAAATTATTGAATTTACGGATTCGGCTTAGTTACAATATTATTATATGTATAATTACTAATTTATAAAGCCAAAAAGTTTGCTTTACTGATAATTTGAACACGGGCGGGGCCGCGGGTAATTTAGTAGTAATTCTAATAAAATTGTAGAAAGGTCATATCTGTACATTCATTTTTTGGAATTCAAACTACGTATTTTAAAAACACATAGCGACATCTATTGTCGAATAACTAAATAACACATAAATGTATATTAATTATAATAACTATTTTAATGGATAAAATAGCGCTATTGATAATTTGATTTTCAAGATAAACTATTTTTAATAGTTTTTATCATATTTAGTAAGTTATCTTGCAAACTGTTTACAGATAGTATCATCGTGATTTTGTTCCAACCGGTTTTTGTATTTTTTCTCAGAAATGAGATATTTTCCCGCGGTAAAAAGTATCCTATATGTTGACCCGGATAACCAACTATCATCATACCAAGTTTCATCAAAATCCCTCCAGTAGTTTTTCTGTGATGCGGTAACAGACAGACAGACAGACAGACAGACAGACAGACAGACAGACAGACAGACAGACAAAAATTCTAAAAACTATAGATTCGGCCTCTGCATCGATAATAATGTCTATTTCAATAAGATTTTCCAAAAAATATTTAATGTACAGATTCGGCTTAGTTAGAATTTTATAATATGTATAGAAGACAAGTAATGTCACTTAATTATTATTTCTGTACGTGGAATTCTAGCAAGACTGGTAGCTGCTTCCCCTGCTGAATGAAAATGCGATTTTTGGGTGAAAAACGAGCCAGCCCTCTTGTTTCCAGGTAGAGGCGATAAGAATTTAATTTTATGAAGTGTTTGGCACTTCGACTCCATGGATCAAGGGTTTCTATAGCAAATAGCGTAAAGCCATCATTTTTAATTTATTTACGCAAATTGAATAGTGTTAGTAATGATTTGCAGATTTATGTGAATATTTACTATTTAAAATAATTTTGTTTTCCGACGTTTCAAATGCTTTGCAATAATCATCTCTCCCGTGACCATGATTGCTGTAAAACATTCGAAACGTCGAGAACCAGAAATTGAAATAAATCCAAAAAGATAGTTTTATTTATAAAGTCTCGAAGGTGTCAAGTTCAATATACTCGTAGGTACATTAAATATAAAATGGGCACATGCAATAAAATTATTTTATTCACACAACTGGAATTTTTTGACCGATTTTAAAAAGGAGGAGGTGCTTCGGAGAGATTTGTATCAGCTGAATTTATGTGTATTTTTCTCAATCTTCAGCGATTGTAACCAATTTTCATATAATTCAAATTATTTTTTTTAGATTGTATTTCAAGGCTGGCTCCGTATAAATTAAAAAAAACACCCACCTCGAAGAGATGAAAAATAATTAATTAATTACCTGTAATAATAATTACTTACTTGTAAGTTGTAATTGATTTTGGAATAGATGTACCTTTTTTATTTTAAAAACATCTAGGTCTATTAATTTGCTTATAATATTATGTTTTATTCATTAAATAACTTTTTTATACATATAATAGAAGTGTAACTGATCGTTGTCTGTAAATGGAACGTATTTGAGAAAAACTTATTGGGGATCTTTATTAAAGCAATAAAACCCAAAACAATGATTTTTAGAATTTTAGTCTGTTTGTCTGTACGTTTGTGCGCGATAATCTCAGGAACGGCTTAACCAATTTGGGTGCAGTTTTCACTAATAGGTTGTGGTAAGCTTAATTAAAATTTAGTATTTTATTGTTTTATTACAATCGGTTCATAAATAAAAAAGTTATGTCAATTTAAAGAATCACCTAAAAAAATCATTTATGTCCTGTAAAATAAATCCTTATCACAAAAAAAAGGATACATGTATATATGAAACTAGCGACTCGCCCTCGCTTCGCTTGGGTTTCGTCCCTAGACAAAAATAAATCTATCCCACGGGAGTCGAGCATTTTTCCGGGATGATATATAGCCTATAGCCTTCCTCAGTTAACGGGCTGTCTAATGCAAAAAGAATTTTTCAAATCGGATTAGTAGTTCCTGAGATTAGCGCGTTCAACCAAACAAACAAACTCTTCAACTTTATATTAGTATAGAAGTATAGATTGGATTTGATATTTAAGAGGCAAATCGTTTGTTTCAAATTAGAGAATAGCTGGCAAGCTACAGAAACTGCAGTAACAAATTAGAGAAGGTAAACAGTTCCTCTAATGCGGGTATTTCGTAACATTCTGTTCAATTTTCGTTCGTGCTACCTAAATTTATAATATTATGAACTTGGGTTCTGGGATTAGATATTGAAACTGGTTACTTACATAATTACGGCTGGCTAATTATCACATCAAATCACTTTAATATTATATTTGTGAAGATCTGTATGTACGTGTTTGTTAATCATAAGGAGCGAGTGTAAGTCATTAGTTATTTCAATTGTGTAAAATGTCGTCGAGTACAGTTAAATGTAACTTATGCCATATTGTAATTGATGAGCTATTAGCTTATATACAAAATAAAATTTCGGTGGCCGATGAAGAGACCTTAGTAAGAATATGTGGTTCTACATTTTCTGCTCAAGAAATAGAAAATTCAAGTAAGCTTCTGTTCGAGTCGTTACCTTCTGATATGCAAAAAATCAACAGGAAAGGAAAAGGCAAAGAAAATCGCATCCTGTTAGACATAATAAGCACTTTCAAAGGATCCGAACCTGAGGTATTGCCGGTTTTCGTGGCACGTGATTTGTATAAACTACCGCCCATGGACGTCGAACACCTGGATGTTAGTAAACTATTAAAAGACTTAGCTGCCGTACAGGCAGAAATTCGTAATTTTAAAACGTTATACGTGAAAGTGGATCAATTCGAGAGGTTCAAGAAAGAGTGTCGTCATGTACCGGTATCACCACCTTTTTCTGCTGCTAAAATAAACACAAAGAGAGGTGCATACCTAGACAGCGGGCCGGTAGGGTTAACAAACATATGCGACACTTCGGCAGATTTACTAAGCTACAGTTCGTCCCCAAGTAAAGAAAAATCTCATAAGTATAACTTCAATGAGAACATAAGTTTTTCTGAGGGCAAGAGCGAATTTATACCTATTCATAATAACGAAGACCGTTGTAACATAGGTGGAGACGAGTTACACCGAGATTGTCCGAATGCAGCCGAGCGCGGTGAAGAAGGAGATGCCAATACGTCATCGGGACATACAACCGCTAACGTACAGATTGAACAGCTGTCAAATACGCAACAACATTCTTACGTTGATATAGTAAAAATGTCTAAGGAACAAGGCGATGACGCGTGGGTAAACGTTGTGCGTAAAAATAATAAAAAAATACCTAATTATCGTCTAAATGGTAAAACGGGAAGAGCTGAGACTGAGATGGATGAGAAGTTTAAAGCGGCTGATAAGAAGGTGCCAGTATTTATTACGAACGTTAACATAAACACATCGGAGAAGGATATAATTAACTATATACAAAGGAAAACGAAAGACATTGTTTCTTTGGAAAAAATAACAATTAAACGCCAGTGCGAGCACAGTGCTTATAAATTTTTTGTTTCTGCTTCAAAATTACCGATGTACCTTGACGAAAAACTATGGCCGCAAGGTATCGTCTTTAGGAAATTTATACATTTTCGGCCGAAACGGGCTTTGGAGGCTGTCGGTACAAAAACATCATAAATAATGAATAAACTAGCCACTTTTAACTGTAAAAATGTAAAACGCTCCTATAAAAACATTCAGGATCTCTGTAAGACCTGTGATATAATAGCGCTACAAGAAACTTGGTTACTACCAGACGAACTATCCTTTTTAGACAGCATTAGTGATGACTTCAGCTCAACCGGGGTATCGGCAGTTGATGTAACTGCCGGTGTGCTGCACGGCCGTCCGCACGGAGGAGTCGCGCTATTATGGCGCCGGAGTATATTTCAACATGTTAGTGTGATTGACTGTGGAAACCCGCGTCTTTGTGCTATAAAAATAATATCGAACGATAAAATGTTTGTAGTGGTCAGTGTTTACATGCCTGTTGATGTGTTTAAAAACATAACGGAATTTACAGATGTTTTGAGTTCGGTAAGTGCTATCATAGATAATTATAATGTTGACTGTGTATATATGTTGGGAGACTATAATGCACATCCCAAAGAATATTTCTATCATGCACTTATGGACTTTTGTATAGAACAAGAATGGTCATGTGTTGACGTAGATAAATTAGGGCTCTTATCCGGTACATACACTTTTTTGAGTGAGGCCCACGGTTCGAAGCGATGGCTAGACCATTGCGTGGTGACTAAAGCTGCTTTAAATACTATAACGAACATTTCTGTAGTGTATGACGTCATGTGGTCTGACCATTTACCAATGGTTATAAATTGTAACTTAAATGTGATACTTTCAAAAAAGTATGATAGTAATGTTTGTAATAATAAAGTTATATGGGGGGAAAGACCACAACAAGATATAGATATGTATCAAAATGAAAGTCATAAAAGATTACAACTCATAGTTTGTCCACCTGAACTTAATTTCTGTTGTGAACAAATGTGTAGCGACCCCTCTCATAACTTTATTATCGACAAATTATTTTCTAGCATTGTTCAAGCTCTGACTGAAGCTGCTGTAATAGGTCGAGAAAGCAGCAAACGTGTGAGGAAAAAAGTGGTAGCAGGTTGGAATAGACACGTAGCTGAGGCTCACGGGCATGCCAGGGATAAGTTTCTAATGTGGAATTGGTGGGGTAGACCCACTTCGGGAGAAATTTATAAAGACATGTGTGAGACCAGAAAGATTTTTAAATCGCGACTTAAATGGTGTCAAGATCACGAAACACAAATCAAAATGGACATCTTAGCGTCACACCATTCTAAAAAAGATTTTCGTGCATTCTGGAAAGACACAAATAAGCTTTGTCATAAACCCGGACTGCCCGTGTGCGTCGGTGGAGTGTCAGACCCGAGGGAGATAGCCAATTTATTTGTGGACCATTTTTATGTTAAGTCACCCCTAGGTCCGTCAAAGACATCACTCGGTGTCGAGGCAGGAAGAGAACCAGGTATTAAGTTCGAGGCTGAGGATATAGCTCTTTGTGTAAAATCCATGACACGAGGTAAATCCCCTGGTCATGACGGTCTCAGCATTGAGCATCTCAAATATGCAGGTCCTCACTTACCTAGAGTGTTATCTTTATTGTTTAACTGTTGTATTAATCATAGTTATATGCCTAGGGAGATGATACGAACTATAGTTGTGCCCATTGTCAAAAATAAAACGGGTGACTTGTCGGACATAAATAATTACAGGCCTATATCATTAGCTACTGTTATTTCGAAGGTGCTGGATAGCATGCTTAACGCACAGTTGAACAATCGTATTAAGATACACGATAATCAATTTGGGTTTCGGCCGGGACTATCGACGGAAAGTGCAATACTGTGCCTTAAGCATGCTGTTCACTACTACACAAAGCGCAACACGTCGGTCTATTGCTGCTTTCTAGACCTTTCCAAAGCTTTTGACTTGGTTTCCTACGATATACTATGGCAAAAAATGTATGAAGCTCGAATGCCAGTATCAGTCATTAACCTTTTTAAATATTGGTACGGGAACCAAGTCAACAGTGTGAGATGGGCAGGGACGCTATCACGTCCGTACGGCTTGGAATGCGGGGTGAGACAGGGAGGATTGACGTCACCTGCGCTTTTCAACCTGTATATAAACCATCTTATTGTTGAGCTCAGCAGGGCTAGGATAGGATGTCATATAGACAACATATGCGTAAATAATATTAGCTATGCCGACGACATGGCGCTTTTAAGCGCGTCACCTTGTGGCCTGCGGAGGCTTGTAGCCATGTGTGAGAAGTATGCATTGAGTCATGGGCTTGTTTACAATGTCAAGAAAAGTGAAATCATGGTGTTTGAGTCCGGGAGGGGTAAAAGTCAAGACAAAATGCCTTCTATCTTACTATATGATACACCATTGAAACGAGTATATTCATTCAAATATCTAGGTCATTATTTGACTCCCGGACTCAAAGACGATGACGATTTGGAGAGGGAGCGAAGGGCGTTGTCGGTTAGAGCGAATATGCTGGCTCGCAGGTTTGCACGTTGTACGAAAGAAGTTAAAATCACTCTCTTTAGAGCATATTGTACCGCCTTTTATACGTGCAGCTTGTGGGCCAGATACACTCAAAAATCCTATAGCGCTCTTCGTGTCCAGTATAATAATGCATTTAGAGTGCTGTTGGGACTGCCCCGTTTTTGTAGTGCATCAACTATGTTTGCCGAGGCTAGGGTGGACTGTTTTTACACAACAATGCGTAAGCGATGTGCGTCTCTGGTGCGCAGGATTCGGGCCAGCTCCAACAGCATTCTTAATATGATTGCGAAGAGATTTGACTGTTTGTACATGAACCACTGCTGCGCTATTTCCCACGGGAAGCCACCAGCGAGTCATGTGCACGGTCAAATACATAAAACGTAATAATTAACTATTTCATAAATTACATTTACTAACATTAGAATAAGTAATCTTTCTATGTAAACTAACAATAATGAGTCATTGATACTTGAAATAAATGAATTTATTATTATATTATTATATTATTATTATAATAGACGGAAACAATGCATAACATACTAAAAAAAACATATGTACACTCGAAATCAGTACCTCAGTTTAATTGGTTAAAAATTACAAAAGAAATTCAAGTCAAAATAAATAACACCGTTATCGTTTTGGCTGTTAGTAAAGAATCTCTGCATTTAGGAGTTGAAGATTAGGATAATTAGTGATCATTAGAGTACTTATTTATTCTTTATTTTTTTTCTCTTTTATTGTATTGTATAATTTAAGCTGCTTCAGCTAGGCAGTAGTAGCCCAGTGGTAACGCGCTCGCTTGGGAAACCCAATGAAGCGGGTTTAAATCCCGGGTCTCGCACCTCTGATATTTTCATGTGCGATTCATTTCTAACATGATTACCACTTGCCTTACGGTAATGGAAAACATCGTCAGGAAACCCGTATGTCTGAAAAAACCTAGCAAAGTTTTCGAAAGACATGTGAAGTCCGCCAATCCGCACTTGGCCAGCGTGGTGGATTATGGCCTGATCCCCCTCGTATTGAAGGGAGGCCCGTGCCCAGCAGTGGGATGTTAAAAAAAAGGCTGAATACAAGCTGCTTCTTAGTGTTTCAGCAATAGTTTACCTTCGGATGATTACATATTTAAAAAATGTTAGTTGTATCGAAATTGTAGACGAAGAACTTAATTTTCTTCACAAATATTGACTGATTGTAAAACAGTTTCTTTAAACGTTAATAAATATAAGCTTAAGCGACATGTAAATGGATGTCATAAAAGGTCTCGCAGTAAAATACGGTGTTAATAAAAATGGGTTAATTGCCTTCTTCCCTTAACTCGTGTACTGCTTACTCACACTTCGGTACACACAATTAAGAACTTCTAAAGACTATTAGCCATGGTAGTCCAGTGGTGACGCGTTCGCTTGGGTAACCTAGTGAAGTAGGTTCAAACCCCGGGTCTCGCACCTCTGATATTGTCATTGTGCGAATCATTTTCATCTTGATTACTACTTGTATTATGGTGAAGGAAAATATCGCGAGGAAACCTTCATGTCTGAGAGAACCTAGCAAATTTTCAAAAGATAGGTGAAGTCCGCCAAGCCGAGCTGGGCCAATGTAGTGGACTATGTTTTGATCCCCTTGTGTTGAAGGGACGCCCGTGCCCAGCAGTGGGACGTTAATAAAGGCTGAATACAAAGGCTATTGGTATACAATGATATAGTTAAAATTGTATTTGTGCTCACTCGCTTGAAGTAAATTAAAATATCACTGTTAAAATATTTGATAATTACGAATACGTCGTACACTATTTAAAACAAAAAAAAGAACAATAAGTATATAATTTATCGAAGATCTCATGATACATTAGGGTTCGATACAGGAGAATAGCCAGGAGATTGGACCTATTATTAATCTTCTATATACATATTATAAATACGCTTAAACCGCTGAACATAATTTGATAAATTTTGGCAAGAACATAGATTGCGTCCTTTATCCCTATTTACTGGACAAAGATAGATCAAGGATAAAGTATTTGAAAAACCATTATCAAAAAATAATATGACAAGTTCTCAAAGATAAAAACAAAACTTGGTTTATCTGGAAGATTTAATTAAAATTCAATCTATTAAATCCGTAAAAGTAAATATTTTCTTGGAAAATTTCTCTGAAATCCTTTTTGTTTGAGATGAGTGTAGAATTATTAAATAGTATTATGTTAGGAAATAAATGATTAAAGTATTGAAAAGTAGCAACTAGAAATCGCATCGTTTGACTTCGGTCGCTTATGTTTTTGGTTACGGCTAACATAACTATATTATTTTTAGTAAGTTGTTTTTTATCTATTTATATTATGCAATCGGAGCCGTGAGCAATATAAAAACACACTAATTTGCGCTTACGATAGTGCCGTCTATTGGAAAGTAAAAAAAAAAATCGCTTTTTCTATCTCTGACCCCCTGAAAGGAGGGCCCTTTAACCCTCCTTCTTCTTTCTTTTACTACCCTCAATTTTCTGACTCTTTCTCCTCTTTATTTCTCCCATCCTCCCCTTCCACTTTCTCTCTTTCTCTCGATGACTATGACTCAAAAATTATGTAAATCCTTCAATCCCTCGCTACATAAAGGGTAAATCAACAAATTCGCGTTTTCATTTATAATATTACTGCAGATTTATTTTATAGCATACGTGTTGATATCGGCGATTTTAATTAACTTCACGCTGGAAATGAGATAACCTTCGTTTCCGTTTTCCTATTTCTGCTTTTCTAACGTGAGAAATAAAAAACTTTATGTGCAAATAGATTCTCTTATAATTATTATATTAATCGATATTTCATTTTCTATTTAAGTATATCTTTTATCGATTATTTTCTGTTTGAGTCCATTTACGGTGTACGTCAAAAATTGATTATATCACTCAGAGATTAATGGAGCTTTCTAATAGTGAAGAGTTTGGAGATTATCCAGTATATATAAATAAAAAGTTGTACTTCTTATTTTATACTAAAAAAAGATAAGACCGATAGCTCTAATAAAGTAAAGTACGGATAATATATCACATTGATATAGAGTTAAAGTTTATACGATTCAATATAAAATTTATGTTTACAAAGTCCGATTGTACGGAAACAGAGGTAGCTCAGTACAATCGCTTTGAAGACGTGAAGTGGGTTCCAATACTTAGTCTCGTATCTCTGATATTACCTAGTAAGTTTTCATTTTACCACAATTATTACTTGCTATTACGGTGAAAGAAAATATTAATAATAATGTCTTCCTGACCGTTTCCGGCCACGGCGGCCAATCTCATTGAGACTAGCCAACTGCGCAGGAGATATTATAGTGCACAAGTGTACGGGCAGACACAAGTGCACTCCCTATTCCTGTCACTCTCATACTCCGGTGGGACGACTACTCGACACGACCGGTGAGAGTTAAGGCGCAGGACCGACGGCTTTACGTGCTCTCCGAGGCACGGGGGTGAAACACCGCCAACTTCCCAACTCCGGGCTGTTACTGAGGCTTACTATACAGAAAGACTCAATAACTAAACTTGGTCCGACCCGGGACTCGAACCCAGGACCTCAGGATGTGCAGCCGTACATGCTAGCCACTACACCACCGAGGCAGTTAAGAAAATATTATGAGGAAATCTTCACATCTCGGAAAAACTTCCTAGTTCCCGAAAGACATATAAAGTTCGGCAATCCGTATTTATTTATGTGGTTGGTGGATTATGGTATAATTCACTTCACATTGAGTAGAAGTTCGTGCCCAGCTTTGGGTCGTTAAAAATATAATTATTATTTATGTGTTTTTATTCTATAATATAGAACCTTATTTACTAAAAGACAAATTTTGTTTTGCTTATTAGAAAAGTACCAAGAGGAGACAGCATGGTATACCTTTCAAGCTTTTGCGGCAGTTAATTCTTTCCAGTGATTTTTTAAAGAGATCTTCCTCTTTTCTCAGTTATAGAATAGATTCATAAAACAGTATATCGGTTAGACAAATCGACGTCTAAGTGCTTATTTGTTCAAATGACCAATACTTGTCGTACTTTACAGTAGAGAGTTTTTTCTTATCATTTTTTTTTTCTATTTAATATCAATAGAGTTGACATTTAAAAGTTAATAATTATATAGTGAAACGTATTTGTAAGATACAAGTATACTAAATTATATGAAGTAGTTAGGAAAATTATTTGAATATATCAAATGAAATTGATCCTTAAGCCCTTCAACATTAAAGTCGTATATCTTTTATCTATATTTAAAGATCTTGTTCAACAGTAAGAATTATAACATACAAAATGTAACTTCTTAATGTTATTATGGGAATTTATTTCATTTTAAACCTTAAAACCATGCATTAAAGTTCTTTTTTCGATATGAGATGTAAACTCTTTATTTATATTGAATTGCAGCGTTCAGTACTAAGATGTCTAATATTTTTCTTCCTAAAAGCCTTGTACTACGCGTATTATTATACTATATAGTGTATAATAGCTTTTTGTTTAAATTGAATAACACAAACCGGTGTTAAATATTAGAATCTCTATCGTCTATAAATATTGTAATAAAATTCTGAGTCGAATCTGTACATTAAATATTTTTTGAATAATCTTATTGAAATAGTCATTATTATCGAGACAGAGGCCGAGTCTATAATGTTTAGAATTTTTGATTGTCTGTCTGTATGTCTGTGACCGCATCACGAGAAAACTACTGGGCAGTTTTTATGAAATTTTGGTATGATGATAGCTGGTTATCCGGGTCAACATATAGGATAATTTTTACTGCGGGAAAATATCTCATATCTATAAAGCTTAAATACTTTCTAACTTCAATCATCAATAAAGCAGGAGGTATTTGTGTATTTTAGATTTTTTTGTCCATGGTGTAAAGTATGTTTTATTTAAAAAATTGAAAAAACGTTCAATTCAAATGATTTATTAAAATAACTCAAACACATATAATGGTTTAAGCCTCTGAATATTGTTGATAGAAAATCCTACAGCTGGGCACGGTTCTCCTTTCAACATGAGGGGGATCAGGCCATATTCTGGCCAAGTGCGGGTTGGTGGACTTCACATGTCTTTCGAAAATTTGCTCAACATAAGACAAGTGGTAATTATGTTGGAAAATGGCTCGCACATGAAAATATTAGAGGTGCGATACCCGGAATTTGAACCCGCTTCACTCACTTTCCCAAGCGAGAGCGTTATCACTGTGCTACCACTCCTATTAAAAACCCACAAGAAAGTAAATGTCTTTATAGCTGTATTATACGTAAAAGTAAATTTGAGCTACATTTTAGTTGCTTGTTATAGCTTAATGGATGCTAAAATTGGATCTTAGTAAACAGCTAGGCGAGAGGTCGGTATACATTAAGTTTTTATAAAAGAAAATGTTTAATGAAAGCTAATGTTTTTAGAAGAAATATGTAAGGTGTCTGATGAAATATGAAATAATAAATTATAATATAATATAATAAGTTATAATATAATAAGTTTGACGTTTTAGTCCGATATGTATTTTTCTACTTTCTGTTTAACCAGGAATTCTAAATATACAGCTGTACGTACTAGCCATACCACTATTATTAGGGCTAGTATGTCAACATACTAAAAACATATCATAGCTTTAAAGCCATACAACATTTTAAAATAAGTAGATTGGTTTGTATGGGATTTTTTTATCGTTTTTCTATAGTTATAGCATAATACACAGGTATTTTAAAACGCGGACTCGGTTTTCACTTTACAATAAATTTACAAAAGCATATTTCTTTAAGTGCTTTTTCTTATGATAAAAACAAAATAAAGGAGCATTAAAACATATAATTTTCCTGTAAAAAATGTCCATTTAAATATTAATGTTAATTTGAAAATTGTTACTTATATGATTTTGATACGATTTTTTTTAAATTAATGTAATATTTTTGATAACAAATTATGTTTTTTTTTTTTTACTTTTTTTAACTCCATGATGTGATAATCTGTAAAAAAGTACATTTATCTTTGTTTTGTAAATGTAGCCACGAATGTTTGTAGGTTATTCTTATAATAATAAAGTTTTATCACGTATTGAAATTATTCCAGCAATAAGGTTTACATTTGTAATCCCGCAAACGAAGCGATGATTGCGACTAAGCCTTTACAATGTATAAAAATCAAACATTGTTTTAATAAAAGTGAAATTAATTATATATTCATTCATCTATACTCTGTATTATGGTACAAGCTCTTTACGGCGGCTAACACTGTGGTAATTTATAATTTTACCACTCCTAAGTGTTGTAGTCTGCTGTTAGATATATAGGTAATCTTCCTCAATACAATAGAAGACTTTAAATTAAAAATTAAAAAAATATCCCCAACAAAATAATCTATTCAATAAAATAATTCAGAATAAACAAAACATTCACATTATATATACCTACATAAAAATATAACGAATTATTGCAAAAGGTGGTATCATCAGGCAGACAAAAGAAAAAAATTGGGTGTCCTCAATAATATGAAAGTTCTTAATAAGAACGTTCATAAAAACAAGTTTTCATTGAACATAAAAAAAAATGTCAGGTATCTTTGGATCATAAAAGAGTAATTAATTGTTTTTGTTTGAATTTATGTAATGTCAGGTCAGCGGGGTAATATTTTTTTGTACATACTATATAAAATTTTCAATACTAGTAATATTCGAATTGAAGTTCATACTAAATGTCCCCTGCATAATCAAAAATTGGAAAACCTAGGTGTATAAGTGAGACTCGCCTAGGACCCCGTGACATGAAACACTTTTATGTTTTTTTTTAACATATTAATTTGTTACGTTTAAAGTAAAACTGTTCAACACACACTGTGTATGTATTTAAAAGCATGCAACCATAAAAATTAGCAAAAAAAGTCTATTAGTCTCATCCTAAAGCCCATCTGAATTTGAATACCTATCTAGAGATACCTTACACGATTACACGTATTACAGATTACACGTATTACAGATTACACGTATATGGGACTTAAATTTTTTATCATCCCTCAGTTAAAAAATAGGGGTGTGTCCCCCCCTATTTTTTATTGCACTATATACTTAGGTAACGGTTTACATAGGACAGGCAAAATTATAAGGGTTCCATTATTGCGTTTTGTAATGAACCCTGAAATATATGCATATAGAAACTTAATCCCGTTACCACTTTATTTTGTGTGTAGAAATTATTATGCTAATGGCATTTTTCCTTTTTCCGAGATCGTAAATTTTTTTTATTTACTTTGTAGCTTTGAGAAGAAAAAAGGCGCTTTATAAGGATATTTCAGTTGATGCGCTTATGAGATCAAAATACAGCTAGCTTTTTCATTATATTTCTGTAAACAGTAGATTTTATATGAAACGTCTATGAAAATTATTTTAATTTTATTAATTAAAGTAAAAAAATGTAGCTTTAAGTAATATTGTAAAGTATATTATTTTTAGTTAATAATTTATTTATTTAGTAATGTATGTATGTATGTATTCAGCCCTTTTAACGTCCCACAGCTGAGCACGGGCCTCCCTTCAATACGAGGGGATCAGGCCATAGTCCACCACGCTGGCCAAGTGCGGGTTGGCGAACTTCACATGTCTTTCGAAAACATGCTAAGTTCTTTCAGACATGCAGGTTTCCTCACAATGTTTTCCTTCACCGTAAGGCAAGTGGTAATCAAGTTAGAAACGATTCGCACATGAAAATATCAGTGGTGCGGGACCCGGGATTTGAACCGGCTTCACTCGGTTTCCCAAGTGAGCACGTTACCACTAGGTACCATAGCCCGTTATTTAGTAATATATTTAATTTATTACTAATATGGATATAATCTATGATCGAGGCTTGAACGTTCTTTTCTATATACATATAAATAATGTTTGTCAGACCTAACATATAATGGTTATAAGGTACTAGATTATGCCTGCGGGTTCGCTCGCATGATAAACGATCCCAGGTTGCAACCTATGTCCTTGCCAAATTTTACCAAAATCTATCTATCAGTATCTATAAAATATACATAAATCACCGTATATAAAGATTTTTATCATTTAACCGATTTTACAGTATTTTATTCGTGACTATGCATACCTATACGTAAAGGGTTTGTTACGCTAAAATGAATAGCGTGGAATTTCATTCATTTACAGTTATATTAATTGAGTAAAATCCGAAGTAAGGTAGCCCTTCACTTATGTACAGGTGAAACGTATTTTATTAGAAACTTATAATAATCTATTTATCCATACTATAATAAAACAGTAACTTAGCGAAATCTGTACATGAAATATTTTCTAAAAACAATGACTGTAATGTATTACGAGTATATATACACAATATAAACCCCAAAACAATAGTTATTAAAATGTTTGTCTGTATGTCTGTTAGTGTGTGCGCGTTTCATGCAAAAATTAATGCAGCGATTTAAACGAAATTTAGTGAAGTTGATAACTTATTACTCGGGTCAACATTAAGGATACCTTTTAGTACAGGAAAAATTTTCATTCTCACGGGAAAACACAATAGCTGGTTCTATCGAGTCCTTAGATACTTGTATGGCTAACGCAGGCTAACCCTTAAGAGATATGTAGGTACATCAAAACAATGTACTAGAAAATTGTAGGTCAAAAACAAATCTAACTCACGGGAACCGTACATTTTTCCGGGATAAAAAGTAGCCTATTTGTTATTCTGATGTATGAATGATTATATTATTATTGTAAAGTTTCATTAAAATACAATCAATAGTTTTTGTGTACTAAGCTGTAAAAGTTACTACTACTATTAGTTCAATTTTTGATCTTTTAGATCCATTTACTAGGAAGAAACTGTATTTGTGAATATATTCCATTAGTTATGATTTGTTTTCCGGTACCACAATACATAGCACGCTGCCGTGCAGTTTGTCTTGTTTCAATTCTCCTAAGCCTGAAAACCCTGATGCATCATCGATTTTTTACAAGCTTAACTTCTGCATGTATTTTGTATTTTGTAATTTAAATAGTTTTGGGTGTATAATCGGTGAAATAGTAGATATAAAACTTTTTTTATTCAAGGTAGTCATGGCATTAATTTCTGCAATATGATGCAATGGGAATATTTCTGACATAGTAATTACTAATACAAGATTGTGCCCCTGTTGTATCAAAATATTTGAGATATACTTATTAACATGAGCAGTAAAATTATTTAGGTGTATTTATGTACATATATGTATCACTTTATACATGGGAGAAGATGATGGAACGCTAACTACGAGTAATCATATTCCGAATATATTTAATCGTGGCTTTTGTGTCCCTAATACACGTTTCTAACAGTGATAGCCTAAACTAAAACACATGGGGAAACTAACATTTATCAAATAACCTATCTATTTCTTGCAAGAAAACCAATATGCATCTGGCAACCTAGTATGCTATAGCTTAATCCTCTCGCATAATTATAATTTCGTTTATACTTTTAATTTAATTTATTTTTGTACAACAAAATGCTTCACGAATTGAATTGAATTGAATAGCTTGCAAGTAGCCAATAGCATAAAACAATGTATGTACGTATTCAGCCCTTTTTCTTTTGAAAACTTGCTAGGTTCTCTCAGACATGCAGGTTTCACGATGTTTTCCTTCACCGTTAAGACACGTGGTAATCATGTTGGAAATGATTCGTACATGAAAATATCAGAGGTGCGAGACCCGGGATTTGAACCCGTTTCACTTGGTTTCCCAAGCAAGCGCGTTACCACTGGGCTACCATTGCCTGCAACAATACAAGTTATTATTTTTCTGGTCTACTAAAATTTTCCAATTGTCTTAGATAACCCACAAATATCATTTAAGTTTTTGAAATATGGTAAGTCCGGGAGAGTTGCCTATAGTTTTGAAAAACGATCCATATTAATTATATGTGTAAGATATTACATAAAATAAGCATCGTTTATTTTAATTCAATATTTACTTATGCCATTCAGATTAAACTTGGAACTATTGTGCAATATATTCTAGATTAAAAAACGTTTTTTAAAAATAATAGAAAATAAGCATCTCACCCAGACATATGGGTTAGTTGCCTATAGATGTCAGGAATAGGTATAGGACGGGTAATTAGTGCATAATCAGACGTACTTTGCTTAGTGACGCAAAAATCCTTTTTTTTATGCATTTATACATACTACCTGTAGATGTACAGGTGGTTATGTGGGACTCACCGGCTAGAAAAGCCAGTACTATCCACTAAAACCCAATAAAACCTCCCCCGTCTTAATGGGGCACTCCGACGGCAGGTCTGGCGAAGTAGACAACAACCGTGAGGTTGCTCCCACGGTCCACTCTGCCGTCAGAGAAGTACCAAGAGCAACCATATGGATTAGGCCATAATCCACCACGCTGGCTAAGTGCGGGTTGGCGGACTATATAATGTCTTTTGAAAAGTTGCTAGGTTCTCTCAGATATGCAGGTTTCCACGCGATGTTTTCCTTCACCGTAAGACAAGTGGTAATCATGTTTGAAATGATTCGCACATGAAAATATCACAAGTGCGAGACCCGGGATCTCACGTCACTCGCTTTCCCAAGCGAGCGCGTTACTCACTGGGCTACCACTGCCTTAATTAGCGTTCGTATGAACTGCCGAACGCTAATGAGCTCCCCCACCACGACAAGGTGAACGCATGTTGGGGGGGGGGGGGGGACTGGGCATCTAGCCCCAAAATATCATTGGGCATCTGTCCCGATCATTAGGGAGAGATGCCTATTGACTCTGAACACACCGTAAAGCATTTTCGAATAGAAAATGGTGGATTGTTAACAAAACAAGATCACAATGTTACATTATGAAACAATTTAATACTATTTAACTAAAGAATTTAGGGGAAAAAATTACTGCAAACTATCTCAAAGATTACATTCTAACGTAAAAGTTAACTACACTTTTCTTATTTTACAAATTAATACCAAAATAATAATTACAAGTAATATGTCTTTGTGTAGAAACTTCCACACTGACATTGACTGTCGACTGACGTATTATGGACGCGTTCCGAATTACGCAACATTAATTAATTTAATTTTTAAATTTATTAGGCGTCTCTCCCTTATGGGCATCTCTCCCGGACTTACCCTGTAGATTAACATCAAATCTACCATCATAAGAAAGAAGGCCGTAATTTCGTCAAAGTTGATTTCGAGATATTTGAAGTTTTATCTTACTACTACGTCGAAATTACTATTAGTTTTGACGTAGTTACGATGAAAATGGTTATGGTATCTCCGGATTAATAAGACAGAGTTTATGAGTAACACTATCAAGTAACATTTTAATACTTTCTTAGATTTACGCGAATATTTGACATTTTAAATAAAACTAACTTTTCGGATTATTTCGCGGATTTGTTTTGATTTTTGGTTCCCGACGTTTCGATTGCTTTACAGCAATCATGGTGACCATGATTGTTGTAAAGCAGTGAAAAGATAGTTTTATTTAAAAAGTAGCATTTTTTTGCGGATTCCGAATCTATATTTAAGTCATTTTTGACCAAATTTTTAGTTACAGCTTTCTTTCTTATATTTATAATATGTATGTATGTAAAGTTATATATGTATAGTGTATCAACTATCTGGTATCCATAACACAAGTCTCGTAGCTTATCATGGAACTAGATGGTGCTGTGTGTTGACGTCCCTACATATTTCTTATGACGGCAGAAATACTGATCTATTTGACCGCCAGAATGTAGCAAGGATCAATAGCTTATATGTACATACATTGTACAATACATATAATAATGTAGTAACTAATATCTCTTATACACGTCTTACTATTCACCGTGAAGTATGAATCATAAGATTAAGTACCAGAATTTATTACCACAAATGAATAATATATTACAGTCTACAAGATTTGCTTTGTAATAGCATTCTTTTATCTCATAATAAGTTCGAAATGATAACCATGACTACGTATACGTCTTGCGATGGTTTATATTATTACATTAAAAATAATGTAAAAATCGTTTTAAATAATTTTTTTATTATAGTTAGTTATATATACTCTGAAGAGGATCTATAATAATATATACTGCATGGTTTTGTCAATACTTCATATCCATAATTTTCACGTATATAATATTGAAGTCGCAGTAAAAGGTTCCATCATGACGAGCAATGATTTATTAGCAACGCTGATGATAAAAAATTACGTCTACTTAAAATCACTTTAGACACTTATGGATGAAATTTCTTATTAAAATCATAGAGATCTAGAAGTTTAACATATATGAAAAAATCAAGCTGATACGAGTAGGTACCTTCTTCGTTTTGAAATCCGACAAAAGAACAGTATCGATAAAATATCATCAAATATATATAATATAATACTCTTTATGTATACCTATTTGTCTGTTTGACATGATTTTTTGCATAGTTATAGCTTATGTGCTAGATTGTGTTATAATGCTTACTTATATCCTCCTAACTCCTGTTATTGATTTATATAAGCTTTTAGTTTGCGTTTATAGATTTTGATAAAAAGCGCTCTTTGATTGCGTCATAGAGACAGACGTGACATCTTATATTTCCGGGCCCTTAGACAATATTAATAGGCAAGAACTAATAATGTATAAAATGACTGAAGATAGACTGTACTAGAGCCTTATGAGGGCAGATTATTTATGATTATACAATATTTATATTAATTATGAGTGTATCTTATTCTATGTAGATTTTAATTATTTTTAGTTTGAGCACTATTGACCGGCTAAATCTATGTACATACATAAAAATCAAAGTGTGTACGTATGTTTCCAATGGATTCTGCAGCGGCTGGAGCGATTTTGATGAAATTTTCAGATAATCTTCAGATTAGCCCAGTGGTTGATCCTGTAAAGTTTAAACGCAGGTGAAGCCGCGGGTATTGCTAGTACTTTAGTAAAATGAAAATATTGACACATAGCGAGACATGACAAAATACCATCAATACTAGTATGAATAAACCAATGTTTGATAAAACAACATTTTTGTATTTCTAGAATTTTTAAAGTTAACAACTTATTCACACTGAATCCATTTAAATATTTTACACGGTACTTTTTCAAATTCGTTTATTTTGGAGTGCTGGTGTATATTTTCATATGGATGAGTTCAAACTAACAGCCCGTTGCTTGAATTCGACAAAAAGATCTGAATATGACATTTGAATTTAATCACGAAAATCGGATTAAGTATAATCATGGGGTCACATCACGAACAAAGTGAAATTAGTTAAAAAAAATGATAATAGGTGGCATTGTATGTATCGATTTGTTTTTATGTTCATGTTAAATTCAAAATTTGAAAAAAATTAAATGCGAAAAGCATATATTCTAACTTTTAAAAAAATACCTAAAGTAAGAAAAAAGGAAGTAATGGACAAAAGTATAATGTTTTTGAAGTTTTATAAAATTCAATAATATCGTTATATTTCTGGCGGCAATAATGGGTACTACATTGTGATAGCACGATCTTCGATAATAATTATGTAAACTGTGTTCATAGATGGCGCTCAATATAATAAAAATTTTTGTACCACTCAAAGACAATATCTTAAAAATATAGTTTGTAATTGTCATAGCAGCGTTGAGAGACCTTACATAGTTACCTACAACATTGCGCAGCGGCAGCTCGGGGATAGATACCCTTAGCTTTTAACGCCATCTATCATTTAGAGTTGCTAGATGTCGCCTTATTTTTAATTCTCACTTGCGCCATCTATTATCATTTTAGGACAAAAAAAATAGTGTGTCCAATAGCGTGAGTTAGCGATGTCCAAATATTTGTATGGGATGCACTATCTGTACTCTATATATGATCTGTGGTATAATAAATACAAATGTGCATTTGTGTCTGTATAATGCTACTTCACTCTAAAATGACTGGACGGATTTGGATGAAATTTAGTACATAATCAAAGTATGACTTGTTGTGACACATAATATGTACCTACTAGACTACTGTTAGGCCTTGTTTAATTATTATGAAGATTAAATCTATACATATAATAAAATTGTACCTAAGCCGAATCTGTACATTAAATATTTTTTGGAAAATCTTATTGAAATAGACATTATTATTCGAAACTATACTTTTTAGAATTTTTGTCTGTCTGTCTGTCTGTCTGTCTGTCTATGACCGCATAACGGAAAAACCACTGGAGGGATTTCGATGAAATTTGGTATGATGATAGCTGGTTAGCCGGGTCATACTCGTATGTATGTAGGATACTTTTTTATTGCGGGTAAATATCTGATCTCTGAGAAATCTAATTAAAAACGTAATTCTAGGAACGAACCCGAGCGGAGCGAGGTTGAGTCGCTACTACAAAAATAAATTAATTCTAAGTTATTTCATAACCACTTTGTTTCAATAGACTTCAATGTTATATGGTTGTTAATTTAGATACCGAATCTTTTATCTATACATATTATAAAATTCTAACAAAGCCGAATCTGTACATTAAATATTTTTTGGAAAATCTTATTGAAATAGACATTATTATCGATGCAGAGGCCGAATCTACAGTTTTTAGAATTTTTGTCTGTCTGTCTGTCTGTCTGTCTGTCTGTCTGTCTGTCTGTTACCGCATCACAGAAAAACCACTGGAGGGATTTTGATGAAATTTGGTATGATGATAGCTGGTTATCCGGGTCAACATATAGGATACTTTTTACCACGGAAAAATATCTCATTTCTGAGAAAAAATACAAAAACTGGTTGTAACAAAACCACAATGATACTATCTGTAAATAGTTTAGCAAGGTAATTTACTAAATATGGTAAAAACTATTAAAAATAGCTTATCTTGCAAATCAAATTATCAATAGTGCTATTTTATCCATTAAAATAGTTATTTTAATTAATATATACTTATGTGTTATTTAGATACTCGACAATAGATGTCGCCATGAGTTTTTAAAATACGTAGTTTCAATTCCCAAAAAATGAATGTACAGATATGACCTTTCCACAATTTTATTAGAATTAGTACTACATTATCCGGAGCCCCGTGTTCAAATTTTCAGTAAAGCAAACTTTTTGGCTTTATAAATTAGTAACTATACATATAATAAAATTGTCACTAAGCCGATTCCGTAAATTTAATATTTTACTTAAAATATTATTGAAATATTCATTATTAGCGATATAGAGCGATAGATAATGAAATTTGGTACGGTGATAGCAGGTTATCCGGCTCAACATAGAGGATACTTTTTACCGCAGGAAAATATCTCATTTCTGAGAAAAAATACAAAAACTGGTTAAAATAAAAACACGATGATACTATTATTTTAGCAAGGCAACTTACTTATATATGTTAAAACTATTTAAAAAAGCTTATCGTAAAAGAAATATCAATAGCGTGTTTTATTCATTAAAATAGTTATTTTAATGAAAATTTATTTATGTGTTATTTAGATATTTAACAATAGATGTCGCCACGTGTTTTTAAAATACGTAGTTGTAATCCAAAAAAAATGTACCTTTCTATGACTTTATTAGAATTATTACTAAGGCCCCGCCTGTGTTCAAATTTTCAATAAAACAAACATTTGGCTTTATAAATTAGTAATATTTTGTTGGCCGAAACAATTTTCGAATGAAAGTATTTGTAAATTTTTACTGTTTAGTAAATAATTTTAATTTTTTTTTAATCTTTTAATGTAAAAATTGGGCAAATGCAAATCTAACTCGCGTATTATAGGTTTTGTATAGCAAAATACTGTGTTGTTTTTCTTACTTACGTGTTTTGTTAAGTTAACACTAAAATAAATACGAATAATATTTACGTTTCCACAATATCGACTCATTTTATCGACCGTAAAAATAAGTTCGATTCATATTATTTTATAACATTTTATGGAAAACAAGTTCATGGCTGTTAAACTGACAAAGCGGGTAACTGAAAATATTCCATATCTCAAAAACTATGAAAAAGTATTTTAGGAACTGTTATACCTCAACTTTTTTAGTTTTTCTTTTTGACACCATTTCTTGGAAGGTAAAGGTTTAAAGGACACAGTAAAATACTTACGACTTTAATCATATTAACCGTGCCATATAAAATAATAAAAAGTATTTGCTTAAAATATTAAATTAATCAATAGCTGTCTATTAGTAAAACATGAATAAAATTAATTCCGTAGTTTGAGAGTTTATCGCCCAAAACTAAACAAACAAACAAAACAAAAGTATAGAAAACAAAAAGTGCAATATTACTAAATCAAATATGAGATTAACTGAGGAACCTTTGTGACATTGTCAATCACCGCCATTATTTACCAATCATAGGGTGCGCAATGAAATTGGTATATATGTAAGAGTATACTAATATGTAAAACCTAAGAATTTGGCTTTGGTCATATGAACGCGGGCGGAGCCGCGGGAAATGCTAGTAAATAATAAATTATTATTTTCTCACAACTTGTACTCGCTTCGCTCTTTTGTTCTGTTCCTCACCTTTTCGCAAATTTTACTACTAAAAGCTGGTAACACAAGCTCCAGTCTATTGAAGCATAATATGGTACTAAGTATCATTAAGTAGGGTGATTATATGGCTATGTATTGAGCCCTCTTTAACGTCTCAATGCTGGGCACGGGCTTCTATTATGTGAGGGTCATCAATCAGGCCATAGTCTACCATGCTGGCCACGTGCAGATTGATCGACTACACATGCCTTCCGAAAACTTGCTAGGTTCTCTCAGACATGCAGATTTTCTCACTATGTTTTTCTTCGCTGTCGCTTATGGCTATGATCTGATTAAATTCTATTTTTGCGGAGGGTCATCATTTTGACATATTAGTATACTGTATTCAGCGATTAATTAATTAACAGTAACTACATTCTCCTTTTACAAAGAACAAGAAAGGAAAATATCATATAGATAAAATAAACTACGTTTTTAATATGCATTAAGAATTATGGGGTAGTGCAAATAATGAAGATCTCATATGACTATGTATGGAGGACATTCTCATCTCAGTACATGTCAAGGCTTCATTACGTAGTGCCTATGAATAAATATGGACTATGCTAGGCCAAGTGTATTGTAAATCATTGTGGAAATATTCCATTTACATTGCTGAAAATTATCATTTATATTTTTTTATTTTATACAAGTGAACCATCCGGCTTTGTCCATTTTAAAGACTACCTATAAGAAATTCTTGTATATATTTAAATTTATTTCGTCTATCTCGGGAACGGTTTAACGATTTGGATCAAATTTTGTATTTTAATAAGGTTTTGCTTTTTAAATTTGTCTATAAATAAATAAATAAATATGTTGGAACATTAACACACAGCACCATCTAGTTCCATGATAAACTACGAGGCTTGTATTATCGATACCAGATAGTTGATACACTATACATATGTAACTTTAAATACATACATATTATAAATATAAACACCCATAACTGGAGTACAAACATTCGAGCTCATCACACAAATGAATGTCCCCAGCGGGATTCAAACTCGTGACCCCTGGCACAGCAAGTAGGGTCACTACAAACTGAGCCAAACGTGTCGTCATAAATATTATGTCTTTTTTGAAAAAAACGCTATTTTTATATATTTCATCATATAATCAAGTTTAAGTTGGAAAAAAATATATAATACTAGCGACTCACTCTCGCTTCGCTCGGGTTCGTCCCTAGCTTGCATTAAATCACGATTGATCAGTTTTCGACCGGAGAGGAAAAATGATTAAATTACTAAAATGGCTATTAAAAAATAAGGGTTGATCGTAGAAGGGTGAAAATTGAGGATTGTATGTATTTTTGTATGTTGTATCATAAAAAAATAGAAATTAAAAATTTTGTCTAAAAAATAAAAAATAAAAAATTGGGGTGGACTACCCCTAACATTTAGGGGGATGAAAAATAGATGTTGGCCGATTCTCATAGATACCGGATAAGCACAAAAAATTTCATCAAAATCGGTCAAGCCGTTTCGGAGGAGTATGGCAACGAAAACTGTGACACGAGAATTTTATATATTAGATAATATCTATCTATTCCATACTATCCATACTAACCGTTAAAACGGACCTAGGGACGAATTCGAGCGAAGTAACGGTGAGTCGCTAGTCTTAAAGATAAATAAACGCAGTTTCTTTATTGACAGTCTTCTTAAAATAAAACATTAGGAAAGAATGAATGCTAACGAAACAGAAGACCTCGAAGGAAAAATTAAAATTCTTAACCGTAATGACATTGGGAAGAAAAAGCATTTCTAATACTTTAAGAGGCTTTGCATCAGACAGTTGATTGAAATTGAAGTGTAAGCCAGCTTATTTAACATTGGAAAATAAAAAACGTAAATGCTAAAATACAGTATTGGTATTATTTTATTTTGTCGTACTTTCTATTTTTGTTCTGACGTATTAATAATAGAATGGACTTAAGAGGATTGTGAAGTGTCGATACGCGGCGCGAGTAGGTTTTTAAAAAAATGCTATCTGTTTCATACCGCTCGCTTTGCCAACCCGTATGGTGCGATAGAGAGAGTTGCAAATCTTAGAGGCATTACTACATTTCCTGTTTGAAATATTGTTTCAGGCGATAAAGTATTCACCCCCCTAAATATAAATATTTACGTAAACGTAATGAGACAATTTTGGTCTCATTACATTCAGTACACCTTAATATAGGTCTGTACTTTTTCAGTAATTCAGTTTAGTTCAATTAAAAAAAAAACGCTCGAAGAAGTGTTTTAAGTCGAAAATACAGATCTTTAGATGCTAATAACTTCTATCATACGCAATATTTATTTAAAATAAAAACGTACGGACCTAGTTTTTCATTAAATCTACGAGTACAACATTTCCAAAAATTATGAAAATTAGACTATGTTAACGGAGGGAAAAACGTTATCGCTTTTTGTATGAAAATTTACAGTTTCATAATCGTTGGTGAGTTATTCTTTTAGGAAACCGATTTTTAGGAGACCTTTGATATTTTAATATGCGAAATCATTTTCAGGATGATTACCTCGTCTGGTGAAGGAAAATATTGTCATTAAAGCTGCATATCTGAAAGAGCTTAAGTTTAAGAAAGATATCTGAAGTACGTTCACCGTACTTGACCGGTGTGGGCCCTTGCCAAAAGACATTAAAAAGAGCTGAGTATAAAAACTTAAATCCCTATAAAAGACTTAATGTTCTAATATTTATAATACTTTCTTAGATTTACGCGAATATCTGATGTGATTGTAATTCAAAAATGGCACCAGAGTAGGTGCCATTTTTGTATTTATAAAATCATTTTTGTAAATTGTAGATAGGCACTGTCTGTAACAAGTATATAACGCCTTTGAGATGCCTAAAACCTTAATATCTCCCGTGACCATGATCGCTGTAAAGAATTCGAAACGTCGGAAACCAAAAATCAAAATAAATCCACGAAATAATCCGAAAAGATAGTTTTATTCTAATATCTTCTTTAATATATAAAATTCTCGTGTCACAGTTTTCGTTGCCATACTCCTCCGAAACGGCTTGACCGATTTTGATGAAATTTTTTGTGCTTATCCGGTATCTATGAGAATCGGCCAACATCTATTTTTCATCCTCCTAAATGTTAGGGGTAGTCCACCCCTAATTTTTATTTTTTATTTTTTAGACAAAATTTTTAATTTCTATTTTTTTATGATACAACATACAAAAATACATACAATCCTCAGTTTTCACCCTTCTACGATCAACCCTTATTTTTTAATAGCCATTTTAGTAAAAGGAAATTATTTATATGGCAAAACAACGTTTGCCGGGTCAGCTAGTTTATGTTATAAAAATAATAAAACTTTTTAGTTTCCTCGCATATTTTTCTCATTTCAAGATAAAGTCATATTACTTGGTATTTCCTAAAATCTAGCCTTATATAGCGATATCATCAATTAATTGAACAAACTCTATCGTATGAACAAAGTAAGCTTACATTGTAATACAGTACAAAGACTTTATTAATCAAAATTTGCTTTATACCTCTTGTAGGTCTCTCAATAGCACTCAAATAGAGTTATGACTTTGTATTGGATATAAAAACTGCAATAATATTAAGTATATAAATATGAGTGAGTGTTTTTATAAGCCAAGCATATTTGTATAACTGCCTCGGTGATGTAATGGGTAGCATGTACGGCAGTAGATTCGGAGGTCCTGGGTTTAGTCCCGGGTCAAGTTTAGTTATTGCGTCTTTCTGTTTAATTAGCCTCAGTAACAGCCCGGAGTTGGGAAGTTGGCGGTGTTTCACCCCCGTGCCTTAAAGAGCACGTAAAGCCGTGCGTTAATTCCCACTGATCGTGTTGAGTCGTCGTCCTACTGGAGTATGAGAGTGATAGGAATAGAGAGTGTATTTGTGTTTGCACACGTACTTGTGCGCTATAATATTGATGGCTAGTCTCAATGCGATTGGCCGCCAATGCCGAAACCGGAGTAGGTACATTACATTTGTGTAGTTTAAGCTCAAGCAAAATAAATCACAATAAGTTTAATTTTGCCGTAAGTTTTGATTTTTTCAGTTTTACGTATTAATATTTGAACAATATTAATTCGCTCTTACTTATACTCATTATTTCAAGGACCAAAACATTAAAAAAAATTGGCCATATCCCATCAGGATAATATAAATATATATATATACATATAGCCAATGCTACTTTAAAGAAAATCTTCTCCAAACCAGTAAAAATTACGTTAATACTGCTTCTTTTGACTTCATAAATAACTTTTTCAGTCACGGACCAACCAATAAGTCCTTCCATAAATTTCTCGCCTAAATCCTTAACCAGTGAAATTCCCACTATAATCGATTGAACCATTACAAAAATTAGCAGTAAAAGCAGGCTTTTCAGGCTTTCTTAACGATTTCTTTCTTCTTTATCCACAAAACTAAAGCCTGATTGTAACTTTGTGACTAAAATTTAGTTTTGAGCTGAATACGGGGTTATTGGCTTATACTTTAAAAGCATAGACATATATTTTTGTTTGTAAGGTACGGCATAGAAAATTTTGTTGCTGTAACAAATTCAGTACAAAGTAAATACACTTTTTATGAATTTATTATGTATATAGATTCTTTAACGCCATCGCCATTGAGCTTCTAAGGCTTCGAGAAGCAAATTATCTACATTATAATATTAAAATGTAGAAATAAATCTCCATCGTTTTTCTTATATGTTTTATACTTAGAAAATAACTATCGACTCGCCCTCGCTTCCCTTCGGATTCGTCCTTAGGCAAAAACAAATCTATCCCACAGGAATCGTACATTTTTCCGGGATAAAAAGTAGCTTATGTGTTATTCCAGGCTATAATCTATCTTTGTGGCAAATTTCATTCAGATCCGTTCAGCTGCTCTGGCGTGAAAATGTAACAAACATCCATCCATCCATTCTCACAAACTTTCACATCTATAATACTAGCGGCTCACACTTGATTTGCTCGGATTCGCCTCTAGGAAAACAAAAACAAACCTATCTCACGGGAACCGTACATTTTTCCGGGAATAAAAGTAGCCTATGTGTTATTCTACACTGTATTCTCTGTGCCAAATTTCATCCAGATCCGTTCAGCCGTTCTGACGTGAAAGAGTAACAAACATCCATACTCACAAACTTTTACATTTATTATAATATTAGTATAGATATAGGTTAGTACGGATATTGCATTTATATATTTTTAATTTCCTATGAAAAATACAGAAAAACATAGACTTTTATAGATAATAAATATTGTAGTATTAGACTTTGTGTCAAAATAAAAAATCCTATAGATCCATACCCAACACGTTAACTGTAAATATTGGGTATATACAGGGTGCAACAAATCGATGAGACATGGAAGAAAAGTACCATAAATATTGAAGTTATCAAGATTTACTAAAAGGAAACATTTCTTTATTTTAAAAAATAATAATAACTGTGTTTAATTTTTTTTTAAAAAGATTACCTGAACCGGGAATCGAATAAAATAAAAATGCAAAAAAGGACACCGTCACTATTTTATCGAATTAATGGATAGGGTCTATGGTAAGGATAAAATCTCTCTAACAAACATTGCGTCTCAGAATTAAAGAAAACGATGAAATCTTACAAATTATACATATCGACTCTAACATAGTGGAACAAAAGCATAGGACATGGGACAAAAGTGTCTTTAACACTGAAATAACAAGTTTCACTCCAAAGAAACATTATTTTATTTTTAAGAATATGATAAACTGCATTTAATTTTTTTTTAAAGAGGTGATCTGAACCGGATGAAATCTAATTAATAGATAGAGAGGATGAAATGTTTCGAACGAAAATTGTATGTTACAGTTAATGAAAACAATGAAATCTTACAATTTATACATACATATCGACTCTAATTAACATCGTGGAACAAACGCATAGAAAGTGGAAGACACTTTTCGTCAATTTTCTACAATTTTTGTCGATAAAACAGTGACGGTGTACCTTTTTGCATTTTCCGTTGGTTTGATTACCGGTTCAGATCACCTCTTTAAAAAAAAATATTAAATGCAGTTTATCATATTCTTAAAAATAAAATAATGTTTCTTTGGAGTGAAACTTGTTATTTCAGTGTTAAAGACACTTTTATCCCATGTCCTATGCTTTTGTTCCACTATGTTAGAGTCGATATGTATAATTTGTAAGATTTCATCGTTTTCTTTAATTCTGAGACGCAATGTTTGTTAGAGAGATTTTATCCTTACCATAGACCCTATCCATTAATTCGATAAAATAGTGACGGTGTCCTTTTTTGCATTTTTATTTTGTTCGATTCCCGGGTCACGTAAGCTTTTTTTTTAAAAAAATTAAACGCAGTTATTATTATTTTTAAAAATAAAGAAATGTTTCCTTTGAGTAAATCTTGATAACTTCAATATTTAAGGTACTTTTCTTCCATGTCCCATCGATTTGTTCCATCCTGTATATAGAGTAAAAAATAGGGGATATTACACGTAATGATAAATATCAAATTGTAATTTTTACCATAAGTTTTAATGTAAAATTTGAATTATAAATAAATGAAAATGCATAAATCTGCAAAACATTTTAGAATTTGATCTTACATCTGTTATGTTTATCAGATTAGAACTAAAATATCATTTTATCTAAATAATTAACGCGTCTGATCGTTTTAGAACGGTTTCTCATCATTGAACTCATAAACGCAAAGCTATTTTTGTGTCCTGGAATTTCTCAGGAGTTTGAAATCGCTTTCAATTTTAGAATTCCAGGAGTATTAACTTAGACATTACTATGTCATTTATTATGGTATGGTGGTAGGTGGTGGTATGGTGGTGGTATGCATTATTATGGTCAATTAATGAATATTAAATAAAAAGAAATATAATAAATAAAATAAAAATAGATCTATTTTTTCTATGACTAGGGTTTATAATGTCTTTCTACAATCGTTGAAGTATAGGTATTGGAAAACAATTATAAAGCAATGTAGAATTGTAATTCTATAGCATAACGATTACATTTATCATTTCAATACAATTAATTTCTTTTCTTCAACGATTGTAGAAAAACATGTCGCGTAAGTCCTTATAATATTATCTTTTTAGATATTATTTATTCTGTAACCTTGAGGTAAAAAACATTGCGACTCCTCAGTATCTCTGTTGTGTAACAGTAATCAATGCACTGTATCTGAGTAGTAAAAAACAAACTCGTACAGTCTGTTTCTCCGCTTACTTCTACTAAACCATAAAAACGATTTTTAAACGGTTTTCAATTTAATGTGAAATATTACTTATATAATGTTTATATATGTATATTGTATATGTATTTAAAAACTACATAAAATCTTCAGCGATATTAATAATCTGCGAGTCGTCATATTAGAAATGCAAAAAGGTCCTAGTTACAAGCCCGAGTGAAATAAGGGTAAGTCCATAGTAAACTCAATTCAAACTATCACAAGGCCAATTAAATTATTTACTTAGCGAAAATCGAACTCCTATACGCGTAGTAAGAACTATAAGTCAAAAGGTCTATAGCGTTAGTCAGCAATATCTTATTATCGAGTTATTTCGCATTATAATCGATATTTCGCATAAAAAGCCAATTGTCATACAATTTCCCATCAATTGTCTTTTATATAATACTATGAAGGTGATCAAAATGCATTCATTTAATTGGTTAAGGGATTACGAACCCATGTTTAGTTTATTGTAATGCCTTATCGGTACCATATCCTACATGATTTTCTATTGTATTTATTTGCTATAAACATATCATAAACATAATATAAACTTGGTGATTGGTTAAATTGACATAACTTTTTATTTAACCGATTGAAATAAAACAAATATTAAATATTATGCGAAGCTTACTACAATATATTAGTGAAAACCGCAACGTTACGACGTTTAACGTTAAGACGTTTTTACAAACGCACAGACAAACAGACAAAAATTCTAAAAATCATTGTTTTGGGTTCTATTGTGTTAATAAAAAGAATACCAATAATAGTTTTTCTTAAATATCTTTCATGTACAGACAGACACAACGACAACGTTGTGTTGTATTGTCTAGAATATGTTATACTTTTATTATATGTATATATATAGTCTCATTAATTTGCGCCTCGTTATAATGCGATATCTGGACGACGATAATTGAAATATTTGAAGAAGACAATAGTTTGAATATCAAGCTGATTTTATGGAGGTAGGAAGGGATAATGTAACTCTTCAATCACTTCTAGAAACCCTACACTTTGGGCTCTTTTAATTCGATTTCATGAAATTTACGATAATTAATCAAAACCCAGAATATGTGTTTTATAAAACAATACTTATTTGGAAAGGCATTACTAAAACAAACGATTGAAAATTTTTGGTTTTAGTCTATACATATTATAAAATTGTAACTAAGCCGAATCTGTACATTAAATATTTTTTGGAAAATCTTATTGAAATAGACATTATTATCGATGCAGAGGCCGCATCTATAGTTTTTTGAATTTTTGTCTGTCTGTCTGTCTGTCTGTCTGTCTGTCTGTCTGTCTGTTACCGCATCACAGAAAAACCACTGGAGGGATTTTGATCAAATTTGGTATGATGATAGCTGGTTATCCGGGTCAACATATAGGATACTTTTTACCGCGAAAAAATATTTCATTTCTGAAAAAAAATACAAAAACTGGTAGGAACAAAACCACGATGAGACTATTTGTAAACAGTTTAGCAAGGTAACTTACAAAATATGGTAAAAACTGTAAAAATAGCTTATCTTGAAAATCAAATTATCAATTGCGCTATTTTATCCATTAAAATAGTTATTTTAATTAATATTTATTTATGTGTTATTTAGATACTCGACAATAGATGTCGCCATGTGTTTTTAAAATACATAGTTTTAATCCCAAATAATGAATGTACAGATATGACCTTTTTACGATTTTATTAGAATTACTACTAAATTACCCGTGTTTAAATTATCAGTAAAGCAAACTTTTTGGCTTTATAAATTAGTAACTATCTATAGTTTTTAAATTTTTTTCTGTCTGTATGTATGTGACCGCATCACAGAAAAACCACTGGAGGGATTTTAATGAAATTTGGTATGGTAATAGCAGGTTATCCGGGTCAACACATAGGATTCTTTTTACCGCAGGAAAATATCTCATTTCTGAGAAAAAATACAAAAATTTGTTAAAGTAAAAGCACGATGATACTATTAACATTTTAGCATTTTACTTATATATGTTAAAACTATTTAAAAAAAACTTATCTTAAAAGAAATATTAATAGCGCTATTTTATTCATTAAAATAGTTATTTTAATGAAAATTTATTTATGTGTTATTTAGATATTTGACAATAGATGTCGCCATGTGTTTTTAAAATACATAGTTTTAATCGAAAAAAAAATGTACAGATATAATCTTTCTATTACTTTATTATAATTACTACTAATTTACCCGTGGCCCTGCCCGTGTTTAAATTTTTAATACAACAAACTTTTCGCCTTTATAAATTAGTAACATATTAGTAATATTTTGTTGCCCGAAACAATTTTCAAATGAGAATATTTGTAAATTTTTATTGTTTAGTAAATAATGTTAATGTTTTTTAATCTTTTAATGTAAAAATTGGGCAAATGCAAATCCAACTCGCGCATTATAGGTTTCGTATAGCAAAATACTATGTTGTTTTTCTTACTTACGTGTTTTGTTAGGTTAACACTAAATAAATACGAATAATATTTACGTTTCCACAATCTCTACTCATTTTTTCAACCATAAAAATAAGTTCGATTTATATTATTTTATAACATTTTATGGAAAACAAGTTTATGGCTGTTAAACTGCCATAGCGGGTAACTAAAAATATTTCATATCTCAAAAACTGTGAAAAAGTATTTTAGGAACTGGTATACCTCAACTTTTTCACTTTTTCTTGACTCCTTTTCTTGGAAGGTAAAGGCTTAAAGGACACAATAAAATGCTTACGACTTTAATCATATTAGCCGAGCCATATGAAATAATAAAAAGTATTTGCTTAGAATTATTTACTTATTAAAGTTTCTTTTGAAAATCGTTTTGGAAAATATTACTAACTAGCGCTAATTAAGAAAAGTTATCATTATGTAATTTAAATAATCAGCTAAATATTAAATTAATCAATAGCTGTCTATTAGTAAAAAATGATTAAAATGATTTGAGACTTTATCGCCCAAAACTAAAAAAAAACAAACAAAACAGAAGTATAGACATACATAAATGTTATTGCTAAAACAAAAAATGCAATTTAACGGAGGAACCTTTGTGGCATTGTCAATCACTGCCATTATTTACCAATCATGCGGTGTGCAATGAAAGTAATGTATAATGTAAGAGTATACTAATGTGCAAAACCTAAGAATTTGGTTTTTGATCATCTGAACGCGGGCGGAGCCGCGGGAAATGCTAGTTATTAATATAGATGAAGTTAATAATAGCTAATGTCCGTAATTAGATAGGAATATGCGATTCTAAGCCTTAATGAATAGGGAATAAGATCAGTGTGACGCGCCTTGCACAAGCGTGCGCATCGTAACGTAGCTTAGTTAGTACCGCGTAGACTCCACTACGGGCACTACGTGCCTACGGAACGTGAGAACGTGTATACCGTGTTGTGCGAGTGTATGTGTTTTTGTGAATAAAGTACTGTAAGTATAATAATAATAATAATATTTTTTTTATATAAGTAGTTATTTATTTACTATATATTTTACTTTTAATTTATGTTTTATAATTTTTTTTTATTACTATTTCACTTTACTTTTATAAGAATGAAATTTTAATTAATTATAATAATTAATTGTATAATATTTTCTTTAAAAAATTTTTTTACATAACGTTAGTCGTGTTTTGTTATGTTTTAGGGAATTTCAGGAGTAAAATAGTTTGAAACAAAAGGAAGTATTTATTACTGTTTAAATTAATTCAAAGATTTTTATTACTATTTTCTATACATATTATAAAATTCTAACAAAGCCGAATCTGTACATTAAATATTTTTTGGAAAATCTTATTGAAATAGACATTATTATCGATGCAGAGGCCGAATCTACAGTTTTTAGAATTTTTGTCTGTCTGTCTGTCTGTCTGTCTGTCTGTCTGTCTGTCTGTTACCGCATCACAGAAAAACCACTGGAGGGATTTTGATGAAATTTGGTATGATGATAGCTGGTTATCCGGGTCAACATATAGGATACTTTTTACCACGGAAAAATATCTCATTTCTGAGAAAAAATACAAAAACTGGTTGTAACAAAACCACAATGATACTATCTGTAAATAGTTTAGCAAGGTAATTTACTAAATATGGTAAAAACTATTAAAAATAGCTTATCTTGCAAATCAAATTATCAATAGTGCTATTTTATCCATTAAAATAGTTATTTTAATTAATATATACTTATGTGTTATTTAGATACTCGACAATAGATGTCGCCATGAGTTTTTAAAATACGTAGTTTCAATTCCCAAAAAATGAATGTACAGATATGACCTTTCCACAATTTTATTAGAATTAGTACTACATTATCCGGAGCCCCGTGTTCAAATTTTCAGTAAAGCAAACTTTTTGGCTTTATAAATTAGTAACTATACATATAATAAAATTGTCACTAAGCCGATTCCGTAAATTTAATATTTTACTTAAAATATTATTGAAATATTCATTATTAGCGATATAGAGCGATAGATAATGAAATTTGGTACGGTGATAGCAGGTTATCCGGCTCAACATAGAGGATACTTTTTACCGCAGGAAAATATCTCATTTCTGAGAAAAAATACAAAAACTGGTTAAAATAAAAACACGATGATACTATTATTTTAGCAAGGCAACTTACTTATATATGTTAAAACTATTTAAAAAAGCTTATCGTAAAAGAAATATCAATAGCGTGTTTTATTCATTAAAATAGTTATTTTAATGAAAATTTATTTATGTGTTATTTAGATATTTAACAATAGATGTCGCCACGTGTTTTTAAAATACGTAGTTGTAATCCAAAAAAAATGTACCTTTCTATGACTTTATTAGAATTATTACTAAGGCCCCGCCTGTGTTCAAATTTTCAATAAAACAAACATTTGGCTTTATAAATTAGTAATATTTTGTTGGCCGAAACAATTTTCGAATGAAAGTATTTGTAAATTTTTACTGTTTAGTAAATAATTTTAATTTTTTTTTAATCTTTTAATGTAAAAATTGGGCAAATGCAAATCTAACTCGCGTATTATAGGTTTTGTATAGCAAAATACTGTGTTGTTTTTCTTACTTACGTGTTTTGTTAAGTTAACACTAAAATAAATACGAATAATATTTACGTTTCCACAATATCGACTCATTTTATCGACCGTAAAAATAAGTTCGATTCATATTATTTTATAACATTTTATGGAAAACAAGTTCATGGCTGTTAAACTGACAAAGCGGGTAACTGAAAATATTCCATATCTCAAAAACTATGAAAAAGTATTTTAGGAACTGTTATACCTCAACTTTTTTAGTTTTTCTTTTTGACACCATTTCTTGGAAGGTAAAGGTTTAAAGGACACAGTAAAATACTTACGACTTTAATCATATTAACCGTGCCATATAAAATAATAAAAAGTATTTGCTTAAAATATTAAATTAATCAATAGCTGTCTATTAGTAAAACATGAATAAAATTAATTCCGTAGTTTGAGAGTTTATCGCCCAAAACTAAACAAACAAACAAAACAAAAGTATAGAAAACAAAAAGTGCAATATTACTAAATCAAATATGAGATTAACTGAGGAACCTTTGTGACATTGTCAATCACCGCCATTATTTACCAATCATAGGGTGCGCAATGAAATTGGTATATATGTAAGAGTATACTAATATGTAAAACCTAAGAATTTGGCTTTGGTCATATGAACGCGGGCGGAGCCGCGGGAAATGCTAGTTCTATTATAAACTACTAGAAAAAGTATAACTAGAAGAGAAGAAAAATATATTTAAGTTTTTATATATAATTATTTTTATTTCTAATTATGTATTTAATATTTATTAAAAAAAACAAATAAGGTAGAAAGTAGATAATTTAATAAAACAATGTAAATTAAGAGGATAGCAAATTGTAAGCTTCGCATTTGAAATTCGTGCCCAAGGGACGCGTTAAATATTTGTGGGATGTGTAATATCGTGTGTCGTAGAATAGGTGCGTTGTGAAAATATTATTATAACTATACATATATATGTATATTTTTCTAAAAATACTAGTACTCTCACTAGTTTTCGCTTATATTTTTGGGAATAAAAAAGAATACTTTATTTAAAAAATGGTCAGTCTCTTACCATACATTTCAGTTTTTTTGTTATGAATGTTTTGTAATTTCTACTTTTTAATATATGACTAGCGACTCACCTTCGCTTCGCTTTGGGTTCGCCTCTAGACAAAAACAACTCTATCCCACGGGAACTGTACATTTTTCCGGGACGATATATAGCCTAAAGCCTTCCTCGATAAATGGACACAAATTATCTAACACAAAAATAATTTTTCAATTCCATCCAGTAGTTCCTGAGGTAAGCGCGTTCAACCAACCAAACAAACAAACAAACTCTTCAGCTTTATAATATTAAGTATAGATTATTATATGTATTTGTATTGATACATATATATTATATATGTCTTGTTATATGTCGTCTTCGTGAATAATAAGAAAAAGTATTGCTCACAAGTTTTTGATAAGTTATGAATATATTATAATGTCGACGCTAAAAATACATTCTTAGTGTATTATTCATAATGATATATCATTCTCATATTGTAAATGCGAGGGTTGTAAGTGAAAGGCGGATGTATGGACAAACAAACAAACAGACAAATACCCACAGTGTTTGCTTGTTTTTGTTTATGCTGTAATGGTGATTTTATTCTAGATCAGCATACTTATTACTGTTTATCGACATGCCATACAGAAGAAATATAGCAATAACATAAATACCATAATATTAAATTATTGAGAAACCTAAGTATTTAACTATTATTTTACAAACAATTGCTTCGCTCACGAACATTCTACGCTACGCACGGCGCGCTTCCTTCTGGATGTAGCATGATAAAAGATTAAGTTTTGTCCTACATTTTACAATACAATATCATCAAAGTAAAAGTTTTGATTTACTAATTTGCTACTTTGTTGTTGCGTTAAAGCAACAAAGTACTGATTTTTTTTAGAAAATTTACTTTCACATTTATAGTGTACTAGAGACTCACCTTCGCTTCGCTCTGGTTCGTCCCTAGCTTGCTTCCCAATCCAATCTGTCATCCCCATTTTCACCATCTTAAAGGATGGTTTCCGGGATAAAAAGATTCTATGTCCTTTCCAGGGTCTCAAACTATCTTCTTATGGTTCAGTAGATCCAGAGATTACCCCCTACAACCTCACAAACTCACAAACTTACAAACTTTACCTCTTTATAATATTAATTCATATAAGTATAGACTAGCGAATTACCTCGCTTCGCTCGGGCCATCCCTCTGTACGTTCTGTTTTCATAATAGTTATTTTGAGCGTAGCGTAGGAGATAGACACATGCTATCGCAGACTTTTCTTTAAACCTTTCTCAGACCTACGATCTTGTAGTATATTGTTTTGAAGTATCTTTAAAGGTTTAGCCAGCGTCAACCACGAAAACAGTTTTTTTTTTGATAAAACACGGGCTTTAGCCACGTCAATAGATGTCGCTATGTGTTTTTCAAATAAGCAATTTATATTCCTATATATATATATAACATACAAATATGACCTTTCTATGATTTTATTAACAATTTGAAAAAATATCGAGATAAAATTATATTATGTCGTTTTAATAATCCGTTAAATATTACTTAAATAATAGCTACTTATTAGTATAAGAATTATTAAAATTGCTACAGTAATTTCAGATTTTGTCATATATAAATAAATAATCAAACAAAATCCTCACTCTATAAATATTTATAAAAAAGTTCAGATGTACTAATGTTGTTGTTAAAACGAAACGGAATGGAATATTACTAAATTAAATATGCGATTAAGGAAAGAAAATTTTCGGCATTGTCATCCTACGCCATTTTTTCTTGTTGTAAATGATTAATAATCCAAAATAATACATTTCTATTCCTTTATTTTACTAAGCCTATGGTTCATACTGCGCATCAAGTAAAATGTCTAAATCTGACCAATCAGTGACTGTTTCACAATAAAAAAGGCTTTTATTATGTAATCAAATTGTCAAAATTTCATTGATTCATAATATCACTGAATGTGCTTAGGAACATTATAATATTCCTAAAAATGACCCGTTCTATTGCTAAGGAAAGGAGACGATTGATAATACTCCGTGTAATTATAATTTCACGCTTTTTACAATTTTCCAGCGACAGATATCTATATTTAATATTATACAGCTGAAGAGTTTGTTTGTTTTTTTAATTGAACGCGCTAATCTCAGGAACTACTAATCCGATTTGAAAAATTCTTTTTGCATTAGATAGTCCGTTAACTGAGGAAGGCTATAGGCTATATATCATCCCGGAAAAATGTACGATTCCCGTGGAATAGATTTGTTTCTGTCTAGGGATGAACCCGAAGCGAAGCGAGGGGGAGTCGCTAGTACTAATATATAAGAGTTTGGTTTTTGGTCGTTTGAACGCGGGCAGATATGGTATATAATAAGTATATAGCTCGTATATAATAACTTTATGTAGAACTGTGAAAATTTAATATGTTACCTGCAACAATGTAAACAATATTGAAAAATTAAATCTTGAATACCCTACAACTTCTAACAATACTTGATTTAATATAAATTGTGTTCCACGTTAGAAATTCGACCACAATCAATATATTATGTTAAAAAAACACCAACTGTGCTCATTTTTTTTAATTTATAACACTTAGCCTCTTCAACTACTAAACAAAAAAATAATTAAAGAAAATCAGTTGACAAACAGAGAAGAAAAGTTAATGATCTGTTTTGTCTTTGTCTATACATATGTTACAGTCAGAACTCTTTCGTGGTCAAAACTACTTTTGACTGACAAAAACAGTTAAAAGTAGTTTTGACTGCAGACCTTGGCCAATAGCAGTTTTGACTGGCATATCGGTCAAAACTCTCAAAATTACTTTTGACCAACCTCTTTAGTCAAAAGTAGTTTTAACTAAAAAATAGTTTTGACTGTAACACACACACACAGACTTTATACAAGTTATACTTACTTATGTTACTTACTAAGTAACATAAGTAAGTATAACTTCTAAACCATAACCTAAACTATTATTGTAATTATTATTCTTTCTAGTATATCTTCTTTTAAAAAAAGAGGTAGGTACCTAATTCGACTGTGCGCTTTTCGTGTATGCTTTAAACAATAACTATGTAAAAATAATACTAATCTAAATACTTGTAAAAGTAAAACAAACCACCAGATCAAGTTTTATTTTCGCATTTATCGATACTAATATTATAAAGACGAAAGATTTTTTGTTAGTTAGTTTGTTTGTTTGTACCAAATAGGCTCCGAAACTACTGAACCGATTTAGATGAAATTTGGCAAGAACATAGTTTGAGACCTTGAGAAGGATATAGGATAGTTTTTATTCCGGAAATCATCCCTTAAGGGGGTGAAAATGTGGACGAAATTTTGTATGAGGATGTAACCTAGGGACGAACCCGAGCGAGACGAGGGTGAATCGCTAGTAGTAGGTACTACTTAAGAAAAAAAAAACTTAAGTATCTAAAACATTAATTTCAATGCTAAACTGGAATTACTTTCATTTATTTTTATGTTCCATTTATATTCCAACGTCGTTATTGAAGACACTATCAGAAAATCAACTCCATTGCGTACATTATATACATGCTTAATTAAAACACGAATGGCTTCTAAGCGTTTTGCAGTTAAGGCTAGTGGATATTGTAAGAAGCGGAAGCGATTTGAAGATTATTATATCGATATATAACTCTCATGTCCTTGTAAGAGGTACATTTAATATAAAAATATAATATTACATTTATTGGTCCTAACTAGTTTTAAATTTGAATGAGTTAAGAAAAAAAAATGTTTACATTTGTCATTGACTAAATGTTAATAATATAGACAGTGATAACAAAGTTAAGTGAAGTTCAAATCCCGGGTCTCGCACCTCTGATATTTTTATATGCAAATCATTTCCAACATGATTACCACTTGTCTTACGATAAAGAGCATGTCTGAAAAGAACCTAGCAAGTTTTCGAAAGACATGTGCAGTCCGCCAACACGCACTTGGCCAGCGTAGTAGACTATGTGACTATGTGTATTGAAGGGAGGCCCGTGCCCAGACGTGGGTCGTTAAAAAGGGCTGAATACAATTTTTTATATACAACAAAGATAGCCTAAGGATTTAATTTAATTCAATTCAATTTCAGTGTCAGTTTAGCAAAAGAGGTCGGTAAAATAAGATGATTAAAACTATATTAAACTATAAAGTGTAATGGATTTAAGGACTCTGTAGATTATAACGGAGTTCAAAAAAAAAGGAGCTTGTCAAGTCCTAACCTATATGATTGTATTTGATATTGGATAGTCATAAGCCTGGTGGCTGCCAAACATAATGTGTACAAGAGAGTGTATGTATGCTTGCATTTATTTTGTCTTAGTCTATCTCAGAAACGAATCTCGCTCTGTCAATGAATGAAAATCAATCTCAAAATAATATTCTTTTACTTGTTGATGCCTACTTTTGATGTGGTTTGAATATATTTTAAGGTAACCAAGTTTTTAAGTTGGTTTAGTTTTTTAATTATGTATTGGCCCTTATGAATACACTGGAATTATTGCTCATCACTGCATATGTACCTATAGAAAGGAGAAATAAAAAAAAAAACACGTATGAAAACAAAATAAATAGGTACCTTTACATTTCTTGTTCTTAAAAGTGCGTGAAATAACAATATAAAATTAAACAAAGTAAGTATCGAAAGATACTTCACTCTTATACTCCTTGATCTCAGAAGAAATAACTTAAAAAATTATAATAAAAAAGAAATTTTAAAAAACTTTTTAAGTATCGCTCGCTCTTTTTATGGATATGTACCAGACCGAAAGGCGCGAGCGTGACCCAGTCGCATGTCCACATTCAACCACAATGTGTATTCAAATAGTACCATTATTTCTCTTTTAATTACGGACTATTGTTGCTTCATAGAATGGTGAAAAAAATTAGAACTAACAAAACTATTGTTACGCTCGTTACCTATGCGGCATAGTGCGGATATTTTTCTTAGAAATAATTTTGTTTTAGTTATCAATCAACATTAATACATTAAAGTCATGTAATAGTGTTTTTTATAATAGGAGTACTGAAATTTAGCTAATTAGTCGTTTGGCTAATTAATTAATATTTTTATAATAAATAGTAAACTTTTACTTTAGGAAGGGAATATAGCTATTATCTGTGCTTATATGTGTGCTGTTTTAGACTCACGCGGCTATTTTTTGGAAAATCTTGTCGAAATACTCATTATTATCGATACAGAGGCCGAATCTATAGTTTTTAGAATGTTCGTCTATCTGCCTGCCTGCCTGGGAACGCATCACGAGAAAACCACTGGACCTATTTTAATGATTGGTATGATGATAGCTGGTTATCCGGGTCAACATATAGGATACTTTTTACTCCGGGAAAATATCTCATCTACGAGATCTATACTAAACTTTAAAACGTAATTAGGGACACTAGTAAAGTAATAAACTTTCCTCTATACATATTCTTTATGCCCCTAGTTTTGCTCTTCTCCCTACAATGCATAAATAGTCTTCAAAATCTCTTACACGAGTCCATATGGCCATCAATATTTTTTATTTTCTTATTTATAGTGATATATATAGATAAGTATAAAAAATCCTCGGCATGCAACACTCGCACTAGACCGATCTTTTTAAAAAAACGAGTAAACTTTTAACCACAAGAAATGATGAAAAAGAAATTGGAATCTAAAACACTGGATAATTCAAAGAAAATGGAGATTCAGATTAGTTTTTATGTCTCAAACGAGTACGTTATTAGCTACCGAGATATGCTTTAACTAGAGGCGTGTGCACTTTTAGGTCTTTATATTAGCGTTGGGTTTCTTTTTTAAATTAGAAATGTTTTATGAAGAAATAAATGTTTAAAATTTCTTTGACTACTTTTTCAAGTAGTGATAAATTGGTTTTACTTTTGATTCTAGGTCTAAGAAGGGTCAGCTTTGTGACTTACTTATTTAGTATTTTGTGAGGTAAATAAATAGGTCAATCTTTATTAGGGTTTCGTAACCTAAAAGCTCATATGAAATCCTTATTATTTTGTTCAAATTGACGACACGTTTGGAGCATGAATGTTTGTACTCTAGTCATGGGTATTTATATTTATAATATGTATGTATTTAAAGTTATATATGTGTAGTCTATCAATTATCTGGTATCCATAACTCAAGCCTCGTAGCTTACCATGGAACTAGATGGTGCTGTGTGTTAATGTCCCGACATGCTTATTTATTTATTTATAAATAAAATTGGTATTAGTAAATAAGTTATTTCTGTCGTCATCTTGACAAAAATTTAAATAAAAATTTTACTGTTCTGTTTTTTGTTAAAAAAATACTATTAAAGTAAAAGATAAAATGAATACAAAATTAATTATATACCACATATTGTAGCTGTTTACTTTACGTGAGCAAATAACTGATCCACATCAAAGTAAACAGTAATTCAATACTAAGAATATTAAGTTTGTATCTAAGCGAAATTTACTCTAATTAACCGACTTCAAAAAGAAGGTACTTATTTTTAGTGTTTTTGGTGGGATATTTTTGTGCGCAATTGTGTATGGAAAAAAAACAATGCAGATTTATTTCACTCTCATAGATCATTAGGATTACAATTTTGGACTTTGTTACTGAGTATTTTATAGGTTACTAGCGACTCACCCTCGCTTCGTTCGGGTTCATCCCTAGGTAAGTTTTAACGGTTAGTATGAAATACAAATCTTTGAATTTCTCGGCTTTTCTGTACTATAATATACATGTATTATACATATAAACCTTCCTCTTGAATCACTCTACCTATCAAAAAACCGCATCAAAATCCGTTGCGTAGTTTTAAAGATCTAAGCATACATAGGGACAGACAGACAGCAGGAAGCGACTTTCTTTTATACTATGTAGTGATTAATCGAAAGTTCGCGACAGAAAATCCACTGTATACGGATATATTGGCTCGATTCGGGATTTAAACTCCAAGAAAGAATAGCCAGGTCTTAAACTTAGCTTTTGTCCTATGGCTTTATTTATAATTGCTTGTATTCAACCCTTTTTTTGACGTCCCACTGCTGGGCACGGGCCTCTCTTCAATACGAGGGTGATACGAGGCATTTCTTATTTATATATAATTGCTTACTAAAATGTAACCTATATTTATCCACGATATAAGCCCTAAAGTTAAATACGTTACTCTAAATGTTAACCAAATCCGTTAAGTCGTTCCTCAAAAAATTTACTTATTTATAATAGTAATAATTTTACAAAGTACAAGTCTTAAACATTTTTATTATAAAAGGTAGTAATATTTTATTTTGCATGAAAGAATGCTATTCGAGTAAGAAAATCTTTTTAGTGTTCTTCTTACGACGCACTGCGGTATGTAGACGCAATATAGATATTGTAACGGTAAAAAGAATTGTCTACGCCAAGTTTTGTTTATTGTTTAACAATCTATACATATAATAAAATTCTAACTGAGTCGAATCTGTACATTAAATATTTTTTGGAAAATATTATTGAAATAGTTATTATTATCGATACAAAGATCGAATCTATTGTTTTTAGAATTTTTGTCTGCTGTTTGTCTGTCTGTGAATGTATCACTAGAAAACCACTGGACAGATTTTGGTGAAATTTGGTAGGATAATCGCTGGTTATCCGTGTCAACATATAGGATACTTTTTACTGCGGGAAAATATTTCTGAGGAATCTATATCTATCTATCTAAATGATAAAACTTAACTACTACTACTACTAAATTTATTACATTTGGCATTTTTCTTTATAGGAAAGGCGTAGAAAATAATCATACTTTGATTACTGATGTATAATTGATTACTGATGTATTTGATTTACTGATGTATAAACTATATTATTGTAAAGTTTCATCAAAATCCAATCAGTAGTTTTTGTGTACTAAGCTATATAAGTTACTATAGTTTTTTAACTATCCCATGGGAACTCTTTAATTTTCCGGAATGATAAGTATGTAAGATGTTGACCAGGGATATAAGGTACCATCATAAAAAACATTTAAATCGGTCTAACAGTTTCGGTGATTCGCCCGATAGCAAAAAAATTAAAAAAAATCTGGATTTGTTCTATTTCTCTTCTTGCATCCCACTGACTCGGTTTTTAGCATTTCTTTTCTATGTACAGACATTCGACCTCTACAGTTTTATTATATGCATAGATGTGATATAACTATCTGTCTATTTGTTACTTGTTTATTGATCATATAACATGGGCTACATTGTAGTCACGGCCAAATAGTAGCTTAAAATACATTTCTATTGCATTCATAATAATATATCAAGTCTCCTTCATATTGCTTATTCGTTGCTGTGATATATTACATATTGACCGATGCATATTGACCTGAAACAATAATATATGTATGTTACGGTTGAGCGAGTAAGATAAATGTAATATAATATATGTACATTATATCAATTCTGAGATGATTATATAATATCTCATCATGCAAATAATAAAAGATGTCGAAAGTCTTGAATAAAAAAATAAATTAATCGTGCATGTGCGTGTGTGTGAGCATGTACGTGTGTGTGAGCGTGTGTGTGTGCGTGCGTGCGTGCGTGTGTGCGTGCGTGCGTGCGTGCGTGCATGTGTGCGTGTGTGCGTGCGTGCATGCGTGCGTGCGTGCATGTGTGTTATGTGACCTACTACACGAGTAGAAACATATATTCGTATTATAGCTATAATGTGTATCAATTTTTGACTTACATATAGGAAGTAAATGCTTAATTTGAATTAGCGGTTTCAACGTAAAATGAGGCCAAACAAGTATAGTAACGGAACCGGCAGCACAGGAAATATTGCATAGTTAGTGAACTTTCATTGGCGACGTTGATTCAGTGACTATAATATACCCTTTCCGTTTCTATACACAAAGAATAATTTAAAATTTGCTTCTGATTTTATCTACGATTTTGTTTGTGTAGACTTTTATTATTATACTTTTATTATCATGCTTTTATTATAATCATGGTTTAGTTTTTCATACACCTTTTATGTATAACGGATATTTTAAAAGACAAAAGTTAAATACTTAATATTGATAACTGTTGTATTTTGGTGAAAGTGGATAATGTGCTGATATTATAACAATAATATGATACCGTCATGCTGATCTAGTGATTCTGATCAATATATCTTGGATTTTGGGATGCTAGACCCATAGTTAATTCTTATAATTAGATTGAGATAAATTGCTTTATACACCTATAGAGATAAATTAAATTGAAGTGTGTGTAATGTCGAAATAAAAGCTTTTTACTATTAGTGGAGCGCCTGGGAGTTTTTAGTTATGGATGATCTCTTAGGAACGTTTTCCTGTAACTATAACAGTTAAGGTACCTGCCCTTACTGTCCCGTCTCAAAAATCCACCATGTATATTGCAATCAGTGGCGTAGCTATCTTGGGTGGCACCCGGTGCGGAAGTTGGTGGTGTCACCCCATCGAAAGTAAAAAGCAATTTTATATGATAAAGGACATGGATCAATTATTATTTATAATATTGAAGAAATAACAAAACACAATAATAACTAAGACAGAAAAGGAATTGTTATACAATTAAAATTTCTTCTTTCTAGCTTTGACAGCTGCAAACTCAGCAATAACTTCATCGAAATTTATATTTTCTTCTGCCTCGTGTTCGTTTTATTATCTATCACTATAGAATAATACACGTTTAACAATTCACGCCAACCAAACACAACACACTTCCTTCATGAAACAAATGAGAAATGTTGCAACTGAGACGTCAAAGATCGCGAGTATGGGACGAAGAATCCCCCACGACAGCGTCAGGCTCTTTTGCGGGAATCCCCGAATTATTCATAGATCTGAGCTAGTGCTAGTGGAGGAATCCCCGAAAAAGAAATTTTTGTGCTAGCGATTTATTTATTTTATTTTTTGTACATTGTTCTTAAAGTTGAGAGACCGGGTGGGTGTCACCCCAAAAAAGATGACACCCGGTGCGACCCGCTTCCGACGCCCCCCCTTTGCTACGCCACTGATTGCAATATCTACTTTTTTTCCAAATGTTGATCACAACTTTTTTAATAGGTAAACTTTCTTATATATATTACTAGCATTTTCCGCGGCTCCGCCCGCGTTCAGGTGATCAAAAACCAAATTCTTTGGTTTTGCACATTAGTATACTCTTACATTATACATTACTTTCATTGCACACCGCATGATTGGTAAATAATGGCAGTGATTGACAATACCACAAAGGTTCCTCCGTTAAATTGCACTTTTTGTTTTAGCAATAACATTTATGTATGTCTGTCTATACTTCTGTTTTGTTTGTTTTTTTTTTAGTTTTGGGCGATAAACTCTCAAATCATTTTAGTCATTTTTTACTAATAGACAGCTATTGATTAATTTAATATTTAGCTGATTATTTAAATTTCATAATGATAACTTTTCTTAATTAGCGCTAGTTAGTAATATTTTCCAAAACGATTTTCAAAAGAAAATTTAATAAGTAAATAATTCTAAGCAAATACTTTTTATTATTTCATATGGCTCGGCTAATATGATTAAAGTCTTCAGCATTTTATTGTGTTCTTTAAGCCTTTACCTTCCAAGAAAAGGTGTCAATAAAAAGTGAAAAAATTGAGGTATAACAGTTCCTAAAATACTTTTTCACAGTTTTTGAGATATGAAATATTTTTAGTTACCCGCTTTTGCAGTTTAACAGCCATAAACTTGTTTTCCATAAAATGTTATAAAATAATATAAATCGAACTTATTTTTATGGTTGAAAAAAATGAGTAGAGATTGTGGAAACGTAAATATTATTCGTATTTATTTTAGTGTTAACCTAAGAAAACACGTAAGTAAGAAAAACAACATAGTATTTTGCTATACGAAACCTATAATGCGCGAGTTGGATTTGCATTTGCCCAATTTTTACATTAAACGATTAAAAAACATTAACATTATTTACTAAACAATAAAAATTTACAAATATTCTCATTTGAAAATTGTTTCGGCCAACAAAATATTACTAATTTATAAAGCCAAATGTTTGTTTTATTGAAAATTTGAACACGGGTGGGGCCGCGGGTAGTTTAGTAGTAATTCTAATAAAGTCATAGAAAGGTTATATCTGTACATTTTTTTTTTGATTAAAACTACGTATTTTAAAAACACATGGCGACATCTATTGTTAAATATCTAAATACACATAAATAAATATTTATTAAAATAACTATTTTAATGAATAAAATTGCGCTATCGATATTTCTTTTAAGATAAGCTTTCTTTAATAGTTTTAACATGTCTAAAGTTACCTTGCTATATTGTTAATAGTATCATTGTGCTTTTATTTTAACCAGTTTTTGTATTTTTTCTCAGAAATAAAATATTTTCCTGCGGTTAAAAGTATCCTATATGTTAAGCCGGATAACCTGCTATCACCGTATCAAATTTCATTATCTATCGCTCTATATCACTAATAATGAATATTTCAATAAGATTGTAGGTAAAATATTAAAATTTACGGTTTCGGCTCAGTTACAATTTTATTATATATATAGTTACTAATTTATAAAGCCAAAAAGTTTGCTTTACTGAAAATTTGAACACGGGCTCCGGGTAATTTGGTAGCAATTCTAATAAAATCGTAGAAAGGTCATATCTGTACATTCATTTTTCGGGAATTAAAACTATGTATTTTAAAAACACATAGTGACATCTATTTTCAAATATATAAATAACAATAATAATATTAAAATAACTATTTTAATGGATAAAATAGGACTATTGATAATTTGATCTTCGAAATAAGCTATTTTTAATAGTTTTTATCATATTTATTAAGTTACCTTGCTAAACTGTTTACAGATAGTATCATTGTGGTTTCGTTCCAACCAGCTTTGGTATTTTTTCTCAGAAATAAGATATTTTCACGCGATAAAAAGTATCCTATATGTTGACCCGGATAACCAGCTATCATCATACCAAATTTCATCAAAATCTCTCCAGTGGTTTTTCTGTGATGCGGTAACAGACAGACAGACAGACAGACAGACAAAAATTCTAAAAACGATAGATTCGGCTTCTGCATCGATAATAATGTCTATTTCAATAAGATTTTCCAAAAAATATTTAATGTACAGATTCGGCTTGGTTAGAATTTTATAATATGTATAGATAAGCTAAACATACATGTTTGAATTATTAAATTTCATTTACTGTAACTGAAATCCGAGGTTATTTCCTAGTACAAAATACAGTTTTGGCCAAAAGTATTAGGCACCCCTATAAAACATTGATAATGGAACTTTCATGCTATTTAATTACAACATGAAGGAATTTGGGTTTTTATATTTCTTACTTATAACAAATATTTTTTATGGTGAAATTGGTCGGTGAGTAATACAAAGATAAATTAATTTCTTTTGCTGACTTTTTTTATTTTATTACTATAGAAGACTTTTAAGATCCATTTAAGTTATTCGCTCATGTAAAATATTATTTGGTAATAAAGTAATTTTTAATGTTGGAAAATTAATTTATTAAGTTAGTATATTAATTGTATTTTATTTCTATAAATTGGCATATTATTGTGCTTTTAAATATAAATAATAAACATAATAAATTGCTAAAATGGTACTGGTTATTGTAATGTAGGTAGAATTACAATATAGATTATGATTTCTTTCTTGTGAATTGTAACGGTTGGCAGTCTCGCATTAAAGGCTTAACCGGAACGTTGTGTTTGCTTACATATATCCCAAATACGCCTATATTCTACAATTATCTATGCCAAGTTTTGTAACATAACTGTGATCGTTTCTTGTTATAACAACTTAAGCCATAATGATGGAGACCAAACCCCTTAGTTTCTTTTAAAGGTCCTCTATGTAAGCCGTGATATTCATGAGGCTCGGCTATATCTATCATGCAACTCCTTAATCTTCCATTATAGAATGGTCCAGTCATATGAAACAAATATACGGATTCACAAGTTCTCTTTGTTTAAAGAGAGAACGGTGAAACTCTTTTATTGCTATTGCTAGAGCGTTTATTTCTAAAATTTCCTCAGATAAGTCATCCATACTTAATATTATAAATGTGAAAGTGTGTTTGTTTGTCCTTCTTTCACGTTGAAACAAAGTGACGGATTGGCGTGATTTTTTTGTGTGGAGATAGTTAAAGGGCTTGAGAGTGACATAGGTTACTTTTTCCCTGCTTTTTCTTTTTTGACTCCCTCGGTGGTGTAGTAGCTAACATATACGGCAGCACACCCGGACGTCCTGGGTTCGAGTCCCGGGTTGAGCCAAGTTTAGTTATTGAGTCTTTCTGTATAGTAAGCCTCAGTAACAGCCCGGAGTTGGAAAGTTGGCGGTGATTAACCTCCGTGCCGCGGAGAGCACGTAAAGCCGTCAGTACTGCAGCTTAACTCTCACCAGTTATGTCAAGTAGTCGTCACACCGGAGTATGAGAATGACAGGAATAGAGAGTGCACTTGTGTCCGCGCGCACACTTATACACTATAACATCTCCCGCGCAGTTGGCTAGTCCCAATGAGGTTGGCCGCTGTGGCCGGAATCGGTTAGAAGGACTTTATTATTATTATTACTTTTTCCCGCAGAAGATTATTTCATTCCCACGGAAAAACACGTTATAATACAAGCCACAACAACTCATCATACATACGTAAACAATTTCAAAGATTGCATATTTCGTGACTGGCGAATGAAGGTTCTTGATATCTAAAATACTTCTTTACACTTATTTTTAAAGATTGCTTTCCCATACAAACTTTGATCCCCATTTTCACCCCCTTAGAGGAAGATTTTTGGGATAAAAACTATCTTATGCCCTTCCAAGGGTCTCAAACTATCTTCTTACGAAATTTCATATAAATCGGTTCAATAGTTTCGGAGCCTATTCAGTACAAACAAACAAACAACAAACAAATCTTTCCTGTTTAAAATACTAGTATAGATTTTGAAGTTTAAGAGAGTGAAAAAAAAAATGTTTTTGGGCCTTAGAAATGAGACGTTTATTTAAAAATCGTCCTCGTTTCATAATACTTTGATAATGACGTACCTACTAATCTATACATATTATAAAATTCTAACTAAGCCGAATCTGTACATTAAATATTTTTTGGAAAATCTTATTGAAATAGACATTATTATCGATGCAGACGCCGAATCTATAGTTTTTAGAATTTTTGTCTGTCTGTCTGTCTGTCTGTCTGTCTGTCTGTCTGTTACCGCATCACAGAAAAACCACTGGAGGGATTTTGATGAAATTTGGTATGATGATAGCTGGTTATCCGGGTCAACATATAGGATACTTTTTACCGCGAGAAAATATCTCATTTCTGAAAAAAAATACAAAAACTGGTAGGAACAAAACCACGACGATACTATTTGTAAACAGTTTAGCAAGGTAACTTACAAAATATGGTAAAACTATAAAAATAGCTTATCTTGAAAATCAAATTATCAAAAGCGCTATTTTATCCATTAAAATAGTTATTTTAATTAATATTTATTTATGTGTTATTTAGATATTCGACAATAGATGTCGCCATGTGTTTTTAAAATACATAGCTTTAATTCCAAAAAAAATAATGTATAGATATGACCTTTTTTCGATTTTATTAGAATTACTACTAAATCACCCGCGGCTCCGCCCGTGTTTAAATTATCAGTAAAGCAAACTTTTTCGCTTCATAAATTAGTAACTATACATACAATAAAATTGTAACTAAGCCGAACCCGTAAACTCAACTTTTTTCGGAAAATCTTATTGAAATATTCATTATTAGCGATATAGAGCCCGAATCTATAGTTTTTAGAATTTTTTCTGTCTGTCTGTATGTGACAAACCACTAGAGGGATTTTTATGAAATTTGGTATGGTAATAGCAGGTTATCCGGGTCAACACACAGGATTCTTTTTACCGCAGGAAAATATCTCATTTCTGAGAAAAAATACAAAAACTGGTTAAAGTAAAAGTACGATGATGCTATTAATATTTTAGCAAGGTAACTTACTTATATATTATGTTAAAACTATTAAAAAAAACTTATCTTAAAAGAAATATTAACAGCGCTATTTTATTCATTAAAATAGTTATTTGAATGAAAATTTATTTATGTGTTATTTAGCTATTTGACAATAGATGTCGCCATGTGTTTTTAAAATACGTAGTTTTATCCAAAAAAAAAATGTACAGATATAACCTTTCTATGACTTTATTATAATTACTACTAAATTACCCGCGGCCCTGCCCGTGCTTAAATTTTTAATAAAACAAACTTTTTGGCTTTATAAATTAGTAACATATTAGTAATATTTTGTTGGCCGAAACAATTTTCAAATGAGAATATTTGTAAATTTTTATTGTTTAGTAAATAATGTTAATGTTTTTTAATCTTTTAATGTAAAAATTGGGCAAATGTAAATCCAACTCGTGCATTTTAGGTTTCGTATAGAAAAATGCTATGTTGTTTTTCTTACCTATGTATTTTGTAAGGTTAACACTAAAATAAATACGAATAATATTTACGTTTCCACAATACCTACTCATTTTTTGCACCGTAAAAATAAGTTCAATTTATATTATTTTATAACATTTTATGGAAAACAAGTTTATGGCTGTTAAACTGCCAAAGCGGGTAACTAAAAATATTTCATATCTCAAAAACTATGAAAAAGTATTTTAGGAACTGTTATACCTCAACTTTTTCTTGACACCTTTTCTTGGAAGGTAAAGACTTAAAGGACACAATAAAATGCTTACGACTTTAATCATATTAGCAGAGCCATATGAAATAAAAAAATGTATTCGCTTAGAATTATTTACTTATTACACTTTCTTTTGAAAATCGTTTTGGAAAATATTACTAGCTAGCGCTAATTAAGAAAAGTTATCATTATGTAATTTAAATAATCAGCTATATATTAAATTAATCTATAGCTGTCTATTAGTAAAAAATGATTAAAATTAATTGCGTAGTTTGAGAGTTTATCGTGAAAAACTAAAAAAACAAACAAAACAGAAGTATAGACATACATAAATGTTATTGCTAAAACAAAAAGTTAAATTTAACGGAGGAACCTTTGTGGCATTGTCAATCACCGCCATTGTTTACCAATCATGCGGTGTGCAATGAATGTAATGTATAATGTAAGAGTATACTAATGTGCAAAACCTAAGAATTTGATTTTTGATCATCTGAACGCGGGCGGAGCCGCGGGAAATGCTAGTTATTATGATAATCTCAGAGTGTATTTTTATTTCACAAATACATACCTATACCGATATTTTTGTGAAATTTGCGCGATAACATTTGGATGTCGGCTATTTGCTTATAAAATATAATGTACTAGCATTTCCCGCGGCTCCGCCCGCGTTCAGATGATCAAAAACCAAATTCTTAGGTTTTACACATTAGTATACTCTTACATTATACATTACTTTCATTGCGCACCGCATGATTGGTAAATAATGGCAGAGATTGACAATGTCACAAAGGTTCCTCCGTTAAATTGAACTTTTTGTTTTAGCAATAACATTTATGCATGTCTATACTTCTGTTTTGTTTGTTTTTTTAGTTTTTCACGATAAAGTCTCAAACTACGGAATTAATTTTAATCATTTTTTACTAATAGACAGCTATAGATTAATTTAATATATAGCTGATTATTTAAATTACATAATGATAACTTTTCTTAATTAGCGCTAGTTAGTAATATTTTCCAAACGATTTTTATAAGTAAATAATTCTAAGCGAATACTTTTTTTTATTTCATATGGCTCGGCTAATATGATTAAAGTCGTAAGCATTTTATTGTGTCCTTTAAGCCTTTACCTTCCAAGAAAAGGTGTCAAGAAAAAGTGAAAAAGTTGAGGTATAACAGTTCCTAAAATACTTTTTCATAGTTTTTGAGATATGAAATATTTTTAGTTACCCGCTTTGGCAGTTTAACAGCCATAAACTTGTTTTCCATAAAATGTTATAAAATAATATAAATTGAACTTATTTTTACGGTGCAAAAAATGAGTAGGTATTGTGGAAACGTAAATATTATTCGTATTTATTTTAGCGTTAACCTAACAAAACACGTAAGTAAGAAAAACAACATAGCATTTTGCTATACGAAACCTAAAATGCGCGAGTTGGATTTACATTTGCCCAATTTTTACATTAAAAGATTAAAAAACATTAACATTATTTACTAAGCAATAAAAATTTACAAATATTCTCATTTGAAAATTGTTTCGGCCAACAAAATATTACTAATATGTTACCTACTAATTTATAAAGCCAAAAAGTTTGTTTTATTAAAAATTTAAGCACAGGCGGGGCCGCGGGTAATTTAGTAGTAATTATAGTAAAGTCATAGAAAGGTTATATCTGTACATTTTTTTTTTGGATAAAACTACATATTTTAAAAACACATGGCGACATCTATTGTCAAATAGCTAAATAACACATAAATAAATTTTCAATAAAATAACTATTTTAATGAATAAAATAGCGCTATTAATATTTCTTTTAAAATAAGTTTTTTTTAATAGTTTTAACATAATATATAAGTAAGTTACCTTGCTAAAATATTAATAGCATCATCGTGCTTTTACTTTAACCAGTTTCTGTATTTTTTCTCAGAAATGAGATATTTTCCTGCGGTAAAAAGAATCCTATGTGTTGACCCGGATAACCTGCTATTACCATACAAAATTTCATAAAAATCCCTCTAGTGGTTTTTCTATGATGCGGTCACATACAGACAGACAGAAAAAACTCTAAAAACTATAGATTCTGGCTCTATATCCCTAATAATGAATATTTCAATAAGATTTTCTGAAAAAATATTGAATTTAGGGGTTCGGCTTACTTAAAATTTTATTGTATGTATAGTTACTAATTTATGAAGCGAAAAAGTTTGCTTTACTGATAATTTAAACACGGTCGGAGCCGCGGGTGATTTAGTAGTAATTCTAATAAAATCGAAAAAAGGTCATATCTGTACATTAATTTTTTTGGGATTAAAACTATGCATTTTAAAAACACATGGCGACATCTATTGTCGAATATCTAAATAACACATAAATAAATATTAATTAAAATAACTATTTTAATGGATAAAATAGCGCTTTTGATAATTTGATTTTCAAAATTAGCTATTTTTATAGTTTTTACCATATTTTGTAAGTTACCTTGCTAAACTGTTTACAAATAGTATCGTCGTGGTTTTGTTCCTACCAGTTTTTGTATTTTTTTTCAGAAATGAGATATTTTCTCGCGGTAAAAAGTATCCTATATGTTGACCCGGATAACCAGTTATCATCATACCAAATTTCATCAAAATCCCTCCAGTGGTTTTTCTGTGATGCGGTAACAGACAGACAGACAGACAGACAGACAGACAGACAGACAGACAGACAAAAATTCTAAAAACTATAGATTCGGCCTCTATATCGATAATAATGTCTATTTCAATAAGATTTTCCAAAAAATATTTAATGTACAGATTCGGCTTAGTTAGAATTTTATAATATGTATAGATTTAGGATAGAAAAGGATATTTGAAAAAAATAACATATGAAAAATATCATAATCCTGTTTTGTTCAGTAAATCCAGATGTAATAAGTTCAGTAATGCCCTGTAGAATGTTTTGATATCTAAAAGTAAATTATAAGATATTTTACTACTGCTACAGTAGGTACTTTACTATCGAACTCGTTGTAACAAAATTTCTCTCAGTAACCTATTTTTTTTGTAGAAACCAATCATGACTTTCAATAAGATATTAATATACTGATTTTATATGTATAATAAATAATGATTCTTATTTAAGACTAGCGACTCACCCTCGCTTCGCTCGGGTTCGTTCCTAGGTGGCTTCCCAAAACAAAATTAATTAATTAATTTGGTTTTAATTTTTTTTCGTGGGACCCTATTTTTTTTTTCTAAAATAAAAGTAGCCGAAGTTACTCCTTATTACGTCAGCTATCTGCCAGCGAAAGTCCCGTCAAAATCGGTCCAGTCATTTCAGAGATTAGCCGGAAGAAATAGACAGACAAAAATTGTAAAAACTGTTGTTTTGGTATATGTACCGTGTATACATCCATAATCCACATGGATTTAGTAAAAAGCGGTTATTTAAATATTACAAACAGACACTCCATTTTATTTATCTGTATAGATTAGAGCTAAATTAAAACGTTTAATTGAAAATATGGTTCTAAGTGGGACAGGTAATTTATTTAAAGAATGGTTGTAAAAGTATATATTTTAAGTACTAGAGACATACCCTTGCTTCGATCTGTCTATATGCCTAACAGTAGCTTGTGTATTAGTTGCTCCAGGTCATAATCTATCTCCCCCCACCGTGCGTTCACCTTGTCGTGGTGTGGGGGAGGGGGGGCTCATTAGCATCCTGCAATCCAGTTAGGCGCGAAGCCAAGAAAAGCACTGGGATGTAGTCCACTTCGGTGGGCGGTGTACTATGCCAGTTGCTCCAGGTACTTTGCTGATAGCAGAGTGGACTGTTGGAGTAACTTCATGTTTGTTATGGTTTACTTCGGCAGCCCTGCAGTCCGGACGTCGTAGTTCAGTGCGTAAACGATCCTACGACGCCCCATTAAGACGGGGGAGGTTTTGTTGGGTTTTACTGGGTAGTACTGGCTTTGTCGGTGAGTCCCACATAACCACCTGTATGTATGCAGGTGATATGTCTAAACGCTATTCCTAAAGTTAAAAAAAAGGTCATAATCTATATGTGTACTAAATTTCATCCAAATCACACACACAAAACAAAAGACTCGAATTTATATTAGTAATCCAATAATGAATGAATGTATCACAATTTCAACATGAAAATAAATGAAATAGAATCTATGCGGATTGGCGAAGGATGTGAGTAAAATGCCTTATTTTAGAACACGATTTCTAAAAGGTTTCACTACAAGATATCGTAGGCATTCCATGTTACATGAGCCGGGTCCGAGGAAGACGGTATTACTAACATCTAACTACAGTTATAATCGCGAAAGTTTTTGTGTATGTTTGTTTCTTCTTCAATGGCTGAACGGATTTGAATGAAACTTAGCATGCAAATAGACTACGACCTGGAGTAATATATAGGCTACTTTTTGATACCTAGACAAACACATACTAGCAAATCAAGGGTAAGTCGTTAGATGAAAATAATTTCAATCTTCCCAGAAGTCAGTTATATTTTTAGTATTAAAGTGTTTAAGTAAAAACAAAGACACAATAAAATAAATAAATAAAGGTAACATTTACTTTATTATTCTTTAGTAACTTTACAAATAGATTTATATCCTTCATTTCACGGGTGGCTGATTTCTTTCCGATTTGCCCCGGAAGTTTGTACAGGAGAGCATCACTGATTTCCAAATCAAAGGACTTTATATATAGGTTTCTGAACGTTAGTTGAAATATTTGAAATATATCAAAAATATGGTAAATTTCAACAGATCTCTTTTGTTTTGTGTTCAAAATACGTAAAGGCTCCTTTTTTGTATCTACGTACTCTTCACATCTCGGTTTCATTCATGACCGCTCAACCGAATCTGCTGGGGCTGCGAAAGGTAAATCCTGTCAGCATTTTTCTTGTATCCTTTAAAAACTAAAATGATACGTTTTTAAAAATAGCTTTGGACGTCTATTTTTCTAGAATGTTGCGAGTAAGGTAGGATTTAAATATTTTTAGCCATTAAAATCATATCTTAGCTATTTTCGCTTCTACATAAAATATGTGCAAAACTTGAAATTCACAAAATAAAATGTTGATAGCAGTTTAACTCGAAAGAAAATATTTTAAAGAACAATTAGGATTACTAGTTATACGAAACTTTTTAAATAAAATATTATCCCATAGATTTTTAATATTATTTTAACTATTTTGTTAAGTTCTGATAAAAAAAAGTACATCGATCAGTTGCAGAGTTGCGACCTAAAAAATTGTCAAACCAACGAACAAACTTTAGTATTTATAATATTGGGTAAGGAACTATGTAATAATGCTACTGTACTTGAAACAAAAACTCAACTAAATAGATATCGGACTAATCAATATTTATTATATTTTTTTCTACAACAATAACAATAGAATTAGGTAAAAAAATATCAATTTTGACTAATGTATAAACGAGAAATAAATATATTTATATATGCGAGAAGTCGGTTATAATGAATATTTCATTGTTTCTCCATTATTGGTCTTGTATGAGAAATTATTATAGGAAATTAAATCTCGCAATCTGACGTCTATATGTATGTATATTATAAACACACAAGGCTACATATTATAGCTATATCGAGACAGAGATAATTTCCACATAATTTATGAGAATATATTAGAAGTTTTGTATTATTTTCTATTTGATAAGAATAAAAAATTAAGCTAAATGCTATTTCTAGAAAGTCCAAGAACAAACACTCACATATTAAGAGTCCTGGATCACCATAGTTTAACTCAAATTTTCTAAATCCATTTTTTTGTAATTGCTCATGTTTCGGAAATATAATATTGTTACGTTCTGTGATGTTATTGCTTTTTGTTAACAAGAGTGACTAATGAAGTTTCTCCAACACGGGCAGTATGTGCATAGTTCTGACTAAATTCAATCACTGAATACTAATTTTCACTACTAGTTATACTTTCACTATGACTTCACTCCACTTTCTTCACTTTTTTGTACTTCTTCTTAGTCTTTACTTAGTTCCATAATTCAACTGATCACTCGACACACTACCCGACCTTTATATATGCATAAACAAAGAACATTCTTGTATCCGAAAATTCAAAACTTTACTAGTAATTTCGATTCCTTTCTGAAAAATGTTTCGTTCCTCTCTCACATTTATAATTAACTGTTCTTGTCTGTTAATTGTCATGTGTTGGCAACTGTCTTAGGATGTACTAGCATTTCCCGCGGCTCCGCCCGCGTTCAGATGATCAAAAACCAAATTTTTAGGTTTTACACATTAGTATACTCTTACATATACAACTTTCATTGCGCACCGCATGAGTGGTAAATAATGACAGAGATTGAGAATGCCACAAAGGTTCCTCCGTTAAATTGAACTTTTTGTTTTAGCAATAACATTTATGTATGTCTATACTTCTGTTTTGTTTGTTTTTTTAGTTTTTCACGATAAACTCTCAAACTACGGAATTAATTTTAATCATTTTTTACTAATAGACAGCTATAGATTAATTTAATATATAGCTGATTATTTAAATTACATAATGATAACTTTTCTTAATTAGCGCTAGTTAGTAATATTTTCCAAAACGATTTTCAAAAGAAAGTGTAATAAGTAAATAATTCTAAGCGAATACATTTTTTTATTTCATATGGCTCTGCTAATATGATTAAAGTCGTAAGCATTTTATTGTGTCCTTTAAGCCTTTACCTTCCAAGAAAAGGTGTCAAGAAAAAGTGAAAAAGTTGAGGTATAACAGTTCCTAAAATACTTTTTCATAGTTTTTGAGATATGAAATATTTTTAGTTACTCGCTTTGGCAGTTTAACAGCCATAAACTTGTTTTCCATAAAATGTTATAAAATAATATAAATTGAACTTATTTTTACGGTGCAAAAAATGAGTAGGTATTGTGGAAATGTAAATATTATTCGTATTTATTTTAGTGTTAACCATACAAAACACGTAAGTAAGAAAAACAACATAGCATTTTGCTATACGAAACCTAAAATGCGCGAGTTGGATTTACATTGCCCAATTTTTACATTAAAAGATTAAAAAACATTAACATTATTTACTAAACAATAAAAATTTACAAATATTCTCATTTGAAAATTGTTTCGGCCAACAAAATATTACTAATGTTACTAATTTATAAAGCCAATAAGTTTGTTTTATTAAAAATTTAAGCACGGGCGGGGCCGCGGGGAATTTAGTAGTAATTATAGTAAAGTCATAGAAAGGTTATATCTGTACATTTTTTTTTGGATAAAACTACGTATTTTAAAAACACATGGCGACATCTATTGTCAAATAGCTAAATAACACATAAATAAATTTTCATTAAAATAACTATTTTAATGAATAAAATAGCGCTGTTAATATTTCTTTTAAGATAAGTTTTTTTAATAGTTTTAACATAATATATAAGTAAGTTACCTTGCTAAAATATTAATAGCATCATCGTGCTTTTACTTTAACCAGTTTTTGTATTTTTTCTCAGAAATGAGATATTTTCCTGCGGTAAAAAGAATCCTATGTGTTGACCCGGATAACCTGCTATTACCATACCAAATTTCATAAAAATCCCTCTAGTGGTTTTTCTGTGATGCGGTCACATACATACAGATAGAAAAAATTCTAAAAACTATAGATTCGGGCTCTATATCGCTAATAATGAATATTTCAATAAGATTTTCCGAAAAAATATTGAATTTAGGGGTTCGGGTTAGTTACAATTTTATTGTATGTATAGTTACTAATTTATGAAGCGAAAAAGTTTGCTTTACTGATAATTTAAGCACGGGCGGAGCCGCGGGTGATTTAGTAGTAATTCTAATAAAATCGAAAAAAGTTCATATCTGTACATTATTTTTTTTTGGGATTAAAACTATGTATTTTAAAAACACATGGCGACATCTATTGTCGAATATCTAAATAACACATAAATAAATATTAATAAAAATAACTATTTTAATGGATAAAATAGCGCTTTTGATGATTAGATTTTCTAGATAAGCTATTTTTATAGTTTTTACCATATTTTGTAAGTTACCTTGCTAAACTGTTTACAAATAGTATCGTCGTGGTTTTGTTTCTACCAGTTTTTGTATTTTTTTTCAGAAATGAGATATTTTCTCGCGGTAAAAAGTATCCTATATGTTGACCCGGATAACCAGCTATCATCATACCAAATTTCATCAAAATCCCTCCAGTGGTTTTTCTGTGATGCGGTAACAGACAGACAGACAGACAGACAGACAGACAGACAGACAGACAAAAATTCTAAAAACTATAGATTCGGCCTCTGCATCGATATTAATGTCTATTTCAATAAGATTTTCCAAAAAATATTTAATGTACAGATTCGGCTTAGTTAGAATTTTATAATATGTATAGATAAAGCATGCTTCAGACGTGCCTTTTTAATTATTATTTTTGGTATAATGACGTAACACACTCTCCATTACGCGACAATAGTTGATGTAATATTTTAAATACAAAAGGCAACTCGGGATGCACACGAGCGTAACGACCCGAAGTCGATTATCTATAATATATTATGTTATTCAAGTCGACGATAACATATTCTAGAAGTGGGTTGTAATGAATATTTTATTGTTTTTCCATTATAGGTCTTGTATGGGACATTATTGTAGGAAATTGAATCTCGCAATCTGACGTCTATATGTATGTATATTATATACGTACAAGGCTACATATTATAGCTTTATCTAAACAGAGATAATTTCCACATAATTTATAAGAATATATTAGAAGTTTCGTATTTTTTTCTATTTAATAAGAATAAAAAATTAAGCTAAATGCGATTTTATTATTTATTCTAAGTACATTCCAGAGCTTAATTATACACTTGTCCTTTCTTCCTCTACAGAAAAAGAAACAGTCATTTATAACGCTTGATTGGCCGAGGTTGAACAAGGGACGGTTTTGTCTTAATCAACTGTGATGTCCAAATAGTTTTTACGATGTCATCGATCTTGAGAAGAAAATTTCTTTTTCATCCATTCTTTCTGATTATATATATGACTAGCGACTTACTCTTGCTCCTCTTGGGTTCGTCCCTAGGAACGTTTTAACGGTTAGTATAGACCTGTGGTATAGAGTTATCAGAGATGAGATATTTTTCGCAGTAAAAAGTATCCTTTATGTTGACTTGGATAACCAGCTATCACTATGCGAAATTTCAGCAAAATCCGTCCAGTGGTTTTTTTTCCATTGAAAAAAATACTTTTATTTAATTAGTATGTGTGTTTCGTAAAATAGACTTTTTTTTAGTTTATAACATTTTATGACGTGATGGTTTTTCATTTTGAATAGCAGAGAAATTTTATTCAATAGCGAAATATTGTCTATGACATCATAATTTATCGATTTGACGCTGTAATAACAGCAAACAAAAGTCGTGTTCAGATGCTCACTTGCAGAATACAATACCACACCCACTTCTACTCTTGCCAGCGAACAAATCACTCTCATTAAGAGAAGACATTCCGCGTCTAATTACCGTCATTGTCGCATTATCTTTGAAAACAAAAATTGTACTTATTTATTATTTAACAAGTACTATTTACTACTACGTATGTAAAGTACTAAGTACTTTCTTATTTATTCTATAACAATGTATTTTTTGTCTGTTTATTGATACGTTTATAACTCGACAACCGCTGGTACATATTATAACATGATTATAATTATGATTATTTTTAGTGTATATGAATACTTTATTTGATCAGAATTTAGAATAAATTTGGAGTTAACAAAAGATTAATTATTTGGGTCCGTAAGTGATATTTCAGGCTGCTGAGTTATAGCTGAAATAAAATATAGCCTATGTTTGGATATACCTATATATACCTTTACAGGTGAAAGACTTGTTAAAAGAGGTTAAGTAGTTAGAGTTTATAGTTCCTGTTATATCCTGTTTATAATTTTAGTATAGATTATATAATTATTAGCAGTACTAATTTGAGTTTCTGTAGAAAGAAAAATCATGGCGTACCTTTCTAAAAACTTGGAATTTAAGCAAATCCAGGGCAGGTAGCTAGTATTGTACTTCTAGTAGCTTATAATATTTAGCTTATATAGTCACCAGACAGCTGTGGTCTCGAATGTGTATTATGAACATTTAATTAATTCTAAATGTTTTGTTAATTTTTAAACAAAACTTAGCTTTTAACTTTCATTAGTCATAAAATAAAGAAAACTATTAAAATTTCGTTAAAGCTACGTGCTAATAGGTAAACAAGATATAATATGTCCAATATTTTAGTAAAACTTATATGTTTTGACTGCCTCATTGGCTAGTTTGCGCGGCTATAAATCGTGAGGTACTAATTTCGAATAAATAGGTAGGTACTCAGAACCGAAGAAGCTAGGAGGACAATAGCTATGTATGTTTATTCACATTTATTCATATTAAGTTGCGATTAAGTAACCGCTTTCACTGAGCGCTGCCTTTGCGTATCTTATATATTTTTATAACATAGTGATTTTTGCCAACGCATTTGCTTGCGTCGTAACTGGGGCGGGGTTTAAAGGTAATCTATATCCATTCCAAAGATGCAATCTATCTCCTTGCCAAATTTTATCGAAATCTGTTCAGTGGTTTAATCGTGAAAAGGTAACAGAGTTACTTCCATATTTATAACTAGCAAGACACCCTCGCTTCGCTTCAGATTCGTCCCTAGACAAAAACAAATCTATCCCACGAGAACCGTACATTTTTTCCGGAATAAAAATTATGTGCTATTCCAGACTATAACTATCTCTGTGCTAAATTTCATCCAAATCGGTTCAGTCGTTCTGGCGTGAAAGAGTAACAAACATCCATCCATCCATCCTCACAAACTTTCTCATTTATAATATTAGTATAGTAAAAATTTATTAAAAAAGTAGTCATGAGGACTGCCGATAGAAGTGAAAATTTAAAACTATAAACAAACAGTTGTTATTTTTGGATATTCAAATTAATTGTTTGATCTTAAATTAAAATTTGTATATTAAAACAGTTTACATTTATTTGGTTTTGGCATCTATCGGCACTCTGAGTGTTAGCGTTAACATGTCACGTGACCATGTCGATGACGACTTACATGGATTTAATCCCCATCCAAAGCTGCCTATAGAAGTTATCACTTCAAAAATTTACACTTTACCGATACAATATCTTAAATCTCGAACATGTATACCAACTATGTCACCGCTAAATATGCTACACTATTAAATCACTGTGGGAAAGTTGAATGACATCCACAAACTTTGTGCGCAACCTTACGAGTCTACAATGTAATTTTAGTTACCTGTCAAACTTACTTTGAAACGGTGACACTTAGACAGTTACTTGGTCTCTAAGGAAAACTCTCAAAAGAAAAAGGTACGTTGTATTGTACATTGTCATGTAAAACATTATTTGAGATTACATTCGGAATACAGATTAGTATTATGCAGCAAATAAATAAAATTCTTTATAAAAAAAAACTGAAAAAAAATAATAATCAAGAAATAAAATCTTTCTATATCTATAATTGTATATGTAAATATCTATACTTGATAATATAAAATTGTAACTGATCGCTGTCTGTACATGAAAAATATTAGAGAAAAACTATTACTTCTAGATCTTTATTAATGCAATAGAACCCAACAATGATTTTTATAATTTTTGTCTCTCTGTGCGTTTGTGGGCGCTAATCTCAGAAACGGCTTAACCGATTTGGATGCAGTTTTCACTAATGTATTGTGTTAAGCTTCACTTAACATTAAGTTATTTCAATGGGTTCATAAATAAAAATGTTATGTCAATTTAAAGAATCCTCTAGGGACGAATTTGAGCGAAGCGAGGGTGAGTCGCTAGTAATAAATAAACTTGTAACAAAGCGAAATCATGAAATATTTTTTAAAAACAATGTTATGTCTTGTTTTTAGAATATGGACCCCAAAACAATAGATAACTTTTTCCCAAACAAGTAACCCTTAACTGTATTAGCAGTCCTGATAACGTAGATAACGAAATTCAGAATTGTGAGACCCCGGTTGGTTTCTAACAGTTTCAGTTGATTTTTCAAGCAAATGTGAGTGCAATTTGAAAATATGTATGTTATTATGTGTTATACAATGTACATATAATATATTACATTGCTAGGATTGTCATAAAAAGTAAATAATTGATTACTTTTATAATTAACTAGCGACTCACCCTCCTCCGCTCGGATTCGTCCCTAGCTTGATTCCCCATACAAACTTTCACCCCCATTTTCACCCCCTTAAGGGATGATTTCCGGAATAAAAAATATCCTTTGTCCTTCCTAGGGTCTCAAACTATCTTCTTACCAAATTTCATCTAAATCGGTTTAGTAGATCCAGAGATTATCCCCTAAAACGTCACAAACTCACAAAATCACAAACTCACAAAAACCCCTTTATAGTACTAGTATAGACTATAGATGTATAGGTCTGTGTAGACGGATCTGGAATGGACCATTAACTGTACAAATAAAAACTGGAATTCAAATATTTTTATTTCATTTTATTTGGGTTGTATTTACTTAATAACTAATAAGGTACACAGATTTGGAAACCTCTTTAAACTTAATTATACGAATTTTATTGGAAATTTCTTCGGGGCCTTCGTTGAGGTGAGCTATTTACTAAAAGAAATCATTTATCGTAAAATACATTCAAATTCAACACCTATTATTTTTTAAAATCGGTCAAGACCTCAGATTTAGCTCCTCCGATCTTCGTATTCTCATAATATAAAGCAGGCTTGACACGCGCTGGCTGGAATAACAATACCATTTGCCACAAATTTTGTCCGAAAAAGTTTTATTATAATGTATTGGAAATAGATATCTATACATATTATAAAATTCTAACTAAGTCGAATCTGTACATTAAATATTTTTTGGAAAATCTTATTGAAACAGACATTATTATCGATGCAGAGGCCGAATCTATAATTTTTAGAATTTTTGTCTGTCTGTCTGTCTGTCTGTCTGTCTGTCTGTCTGTCTGTTACCGCATCACAGAAAAACCACTGGAGGGATTTTGATGAAATTTGGTATGATGATAGCTGGTTATCCGGGTCAACATATAGGATACTTTTTACCGCGAGAAAATATCTCATTTCTGAAAAAAAATACAAAAACTGGTAGGAACAAAACCACGACGATACTATTTGTAAACAGTTTAGCAAGGTAACTTACAAAATATGGTAAAAACTATAAAAATAGCTTATCTTGAAAATCAAATTATCAAAAGCGGTACTTTATCCATCAAAATAGTTATTTTAATTAATATTTATTTATGTGTTATTTAGATATTCGACAATAGATGTCGCCATGTGTTTTTAAAATACATAGTTTTAATCCCAAAAAAATTAATGTACAGATATGACCTTTTTTCGATTTTATTAGAATTACTACTGAATCACCCACGGCTCCGCCCGTGTTTAAATTATCAGTAAAGCAAACTTTTTCGCTTCATAAATTAGTAACTATACATACAATAAAATTGTAACTAAGCCGAACCCCTAAATTCAATATTTTTTCGGAAAATCTTATTGAAATATTCATTATTAGCGATATAGAGCCCGAATCTATAGTTTTTAGAATTTTTTTCTGTCTGTCTGTATGTGACCGCATCACAGAAAAACCACTAGAGGGATTTTTATGAAATTTGGTATGGTAATAGCAGGTTATCCGGGTCAACACATAGGATTCTTTTTACCGCAGGAAATATCTCATTTCTGGGAAAAAATACAAAAACTGGTTAAAGTAAAAGCACGATGATGCTATTAATATTTTAGCAAGGTAACTTACTTATATATTATGTTAAAACTAATAAAAAAACTTATCTTAAAAGAAATATTAACAGCGCTATTTTATTCATTAAAATAGTTATTTTAATGAAAATTTATTTATGTGTTATTTAGCTATTTGACAATAGATGTCGCCATGTGTTTTTAAAATACGTAGTTTTATCCAAAAAAAAATGTACAGATATAACCTTTCTATGACTTTATTATAATTACTACTAAATTACCCGCGGCCCTGCCCGTGCTTAAATTTTTACTAAAACAAACTTTTGGCTTTATAAATTAGTAACATATTAGTAATATTTTATTGGCCTAAACAATTTTCAAATGAGAATATTTGTAAATTTTTATTGTTTAGTAAATAATGTTAATGTTTTTTAATCTTTTAATGTAAAAATTGGGCAAATGCATATTATCCAACTCGCGCATTTTAGGTTTCGTATAGCAAATTACTATGTTGTTTTTCTTACTTACGTGTTTTCTTAGGTTAACACTAAAATAAATACGAATAATATTTACGTTACCACAATCTACTCATTTTTTCAACCATAAAAAGAAGTTCGATTTATATTATTTTATAACATTTTATGGAAAACAAGTTTATGGCTGTTAAACTGCCAAAGCGGGTAACTAAAAATATTTCATATCTCAAAAACTATGAAAAAGTATTTTAAGAACTGTTATACCTCAACTTTTTCACTTTTTCTTGACACCTTTTCTTGGAAGGTAAAGGCTTAAAGGACACAATAAAATGCTTACGACTTTAATCATATTAGCAGAGCCATATGAAATAAAAAAAATTATTCGCTTAGAATTATTTACTTATTACACTTTATTTTGAAAATCGTTTTGGAAAATATTACTTACTAGCGCTAATTAAGAAAAGTTATCATTATGTAATTTAAATAATCAGCTATATATTAAATTAATCTATAGCTGTCTATTAGTAAAAAATGATTAAAATTAATTCCGTAGTTTGAGAGTTTATCGTGAAAAACTAAAAAAACAAACAAAACAGAAGTATAGACATACATAAATGTTATTGCTAAAACAAAAAGTTCAATTTAACGGAGGAATCTTTGTGGCATTGTCAATTACTGCCATTATTTACCAATCATGTGGTGTGCAATGAAAGTAATGTATAATGTAAGAGTATACTAATGTGTAAAACCTAAGAATTTGGTTTTTGATCATCTGAACGCGGGCGGAGCCGCGGGAAATGCTAGTCTGTATCTATAAATTGAGTCATTTCATACTGTCTTTTTATCTGAAGAGAATGTATAATATTATTATTACAATGATTGATTTGTGAAACAGTTATTATGATAATAATATACACATAATATATGTAATAAATATTATTTTTTTGTTGTCTACAGATAATAAAGTGTACAATGTAACCATTTTAAAAGTTTAAAAGTTACAGGAAATAAGTCAAAAACCTCCTAGTAATCTTTTAAAATACAAACTAAATCAAAACCATACGAGATATAAATATTATAGAAAAATAAAAGTTCTTAGTGAAAGTGTTATAAAATGTTATTATACACATAGCAATTTGGCTGCAACAATAAACGTATCGAGTGAGATTGAGTCTGTACTCGTTTTATTGGAGCTGTTTTTTTTATTAGCGGACACTCGATGAGGCAATATTTGCGCTGGACTCGCCCCCCATCAATTTTGATTAAGTCGGACATGGTATGTGGAAATTGTAACGTAATTTGAATTGTGTGTAAAAATTAATATATCGAAGTAATCTATACTCCACTAGCATGCTTTGAAGCCATTTATACAAGAGAATTGAATTGAAAAAATTTAAATATATAAAAATCGAGGTGTATGTATGTTTCCTATGGACTCCAACACGGCCAGAGCAATTTTGATGAAATTTTCAGGCAATCTTTAGATAAGCCCAACAGGTGATCCTGAAAAATTTGGTAGCGATCGGAAGTTTGAAGCGGGCAAAGCCGCGGCTACTGCAGTAACATATAAATTATAAATGTATTAGTATTTGACATGTGAGTTCTTGTAATTTGTACTACAGGTCAACTTAGTGGTACTCACTAAAAAGAGAAAGGCAGAGAGGAGAGAAAGAGACATGAGAATAGAAAATTATTGAACCATTTATATTAAAGCAGAAGGTGGATAAGCGAAATAAAAACAATCTTACTGAATCTGTACAAAACAAAAACAAGTGAATTTCATTTTTACTTACAAACATAAATAAAAGATAACATACAAACCATATGAAGTGAAGTCAAAAGTAGAGATTATTATCTTTTTAAATTGTTCATACGAAGGCAGTACGTGTTCTTTGTATTTTTTTAATAAGTTACATCGCATTAATACGTGACTTTCTGCGGGATCACGTAGTTAATACTGGGATAGAAGCCGAGCTCTTCATTCAAATTAATGAAATTATAAACATTTTTTTATCATTCGAAGTTGAAGAAGTACATGTAGTCGTTATCACAGTCCAAGGCTTTTTCTTACTAAGGAAATATTATTTGTTAAGACTTACATGATGTTTGCCTCAAGGCTAGTCCCATGAGAGTCCCGAATCGAATTAAATCAGGGAAGGTCTTAAACGTAATATATCTTATATAATAAATAAGTTACATATAACATAATAAAATAACATGAAAATGTGACATAAATGTATCTCCTTGGTTTCCAGGCTGAAATCCATAAACTCTGAATTATTATATATAGAACCATAAACTACAACAGGTACAGCGTTGTAACGTCCCAATAGTAATGTTAGGATTTGAAGTATGCCTTATACATATATGTACATATCTTATGATATGTATATGTATAAGAAATATATATGTTTTTAAAAAGAAACAACAAAAACAAACATTTAAATAGTTTTTTTTTAATTTTGTATATCTACACGTATAATAAAATTGTAACTAAGCCGAATCTGTACATTAAATATTTTTTGGTAAATTTTATTAAAATAGTCATTATTATCGACACAGAAGCCGAATCTACAGTTTTTAAAAATTTTGCCTATCTGTCTGTCTGTGACCGCATCACCTCTGGATAGAAAACCTCTGGATAGATTTTGATGAAATTTGGTATGATGATAACTGGTTATCTGGGTTAAATTACAGGATACTCTTTACTGCGGTTTTCCGCAGTAAAAAGTATCCTATCTAATCTCTGAGAAATCTATACTAAACAATAAAACGTAACTACTAACTAGGGTTGAACCCAAGAGGAGCGAGGGTAAGTCGCTAGTTTACTATAATATGCGGAGAGATTCTGTGCACAAGGTAGGTATTTAAAGAAGAAAATGTACGAATTGTAAGGAAGAGCAACTTTATTTTTCCTGCGCATATCAATATATTAATGTTTATACTCGTATACAAAATGTCAGATATTAGACATAATGCTGATAATCAAAATCCCCAATTTTGATAATAATCAAATATTATTCAAATCATTAACATCTGATTAAAGCGAAGACGTCATAATTTAGCAGTTTTTATGGTTCGATTGTTCTTCTAAGTATGACGTAGGTACTTTTAGTACAGGAAATCACATTATTATCTTTGTCAAACTTTGGAGAAACTGCTATAGTAAAACGTGTATGTTATATCAAATAGCATGTTTTATCAATAGCATAATGTAATATGCTTGTAACTTTTTATTTGACTTGCATAAAACCTTGTAGTGATATAAATAATGTTTGTGTATTGATTTTAAGCGCCAATTTAGAAAAAAACCTTTAACCCACTTTTTTGCAAATTGTATAGAGTTAGACAAATTATTATTATTCCACAATCGATAAAGAATAGAAATTTTTAATTCCATTCCTTTGGTCAGTGACTCCTAATAAAAAAAAAAACTGTTGAAATTACTTTAATCGTTAATTCATTGGATTTAAATATGTCATTTCTTGATTGATTATTCATGACATATATTTTTTTTAAATATTAATAGTTATGATTTTTTTTAATTCATTTTTCTTGTTAATGACTTCAAAGCGTGACAGTTTAGCACAAATTACTTAGCCTATGTCACGTCGTATGGTGAAGACACGAAGGAGTTTGATCGGTGTGATTTTTTATTGTACTACTGTGATTTTTTAAATACCCTCATTCGTAACATAAAATAAAAGCCTGCATCTGTTTATCATCTTATTACCGATAATTATTAGCAAAGAGAACAGAACCCTTGTTCGTTCTATTGTTGTATATGTTTTTCAAATTTACTTATATATATATATATAAGTATTTATTATGATTATAAATAAATAAATATGTTGGGACATTAACACACAGCACCATCTAGTTCCATGGTAAACTACGAGGCCTGTGTTATGGATACCAGATAGTTGATACGCTACACATACATAACTTACGTATATATTATAAATATAAACACCCATGACTGGAGTACAAACATTCGTGCTCATTACACAAATGAATGACCCCAGCGGGACTCGAACCCGCGACCGCTGGCACAGCAAGTAGAGTCACTACAAACTGAGCCAAACATGTCGTCATTATGATATTATATATACACTATACACATATCTATACATATTATAAAATTCTAACTAAGTCGAATCTGTACATTAAATATTTTTTGGAAAATCTTATTGAAACAGACATTATTATCGATGCAGAGGCCGAATCTATAATTTTTAGAATTTTTGTCTGTCTGTCTGTCTGTCTGTCTGTCTGTCTGTCTGTCTGTTACCGCATCACAGAAAAACCACTGGAGGGATTTTGATGAAATTTGGTATGATGATAGCTGGTTATCCGGGTCAACATATAGGATACTTTTTACCGCGAGAAAATATCTCATTTCTGAAAAAAAATACAAAAACTGGTAGGAACAAAACCACGACGATACTATTTGTAAACAGTTTAGCAAGGTAACTTACAAAATATGGTAAAAACTATAAAAATAGCTTATCTTGAAAATCAAATTATCAAAAGCGGTACTTTATCCATCAAAATAGTTATTTTAATTAATATTTATTTATGTGTTATTTAGATATTCGACAATAGATGTCGCCATGTGTTTTTAAAATACATAGTTTTAATCCCAAAAAAATTAATGTACAGATATGACCTTTTTTCGATTTTATTAGAATTACTACTGAATCACCCACGGCTCCGCCCGTGTTTAAATTATCAGTAAAGCAAACTTTTTCGCTTCATAAATTAGTAACTATACATACAATAAAATTGTAACTAAGCCGAACCCCTAAATTCAATATTTTTTCGGAAAATCTTATTGAAATATTCATTATTAGCGATATAGAGCCCGAATCTATAGTTTTTAGAATTTTTTTCTGTCTGTCTGTATGTGACCGCATCACAGAAAAACCACTAGAGGGATTTTTATGAAATTTGGTATGGTAATAGCAGGTTATCCGGGTCAACACATAGGATTCTTTTTACCGCAGGAAATATCTCATTTCTGGGAAAAAATACAAAAACTGGTTAAAGTAAAAGCACGATGATGCTATTAATATTTTAGCAAGGTAACTTACTTATATATTATGTTAAAACTAATAAAAAAACTTATCTTAAAAGAAATATTAACAGCGCTATTTTATTCATTAAAATAGTTATTTTAATGAAAATTTATTTATGTGTTATTTAGCTATTTGACAATAGATGTCGCCATGTGTTTTTAAAATACGTAGTTTTATCCAAAAAAAAATGTACAGATATAACCTTTCTATGACTTTATTATAATTACTACTAAATTACCCGCGGCCCTGCCCGTGCTTAAATTTTTACTAAAACAAACTTTTGGCTTTATAAATTAGTAACATATTAGTAATATTTTATTGGCCTAAACAATTTTCAAATGAGAATATTTGTAAATTTTTATTGTTTAGTAAATAATGTTAATGTTTTTTAATCTTTTAATGTAAAAATTGGGCAAATGCATATTATCCAACTCGCGCATTTTAGGTTTCGTATAGCAAATTACTATGTTGTTTTTCTTACTTACGTGTTTTCTTAGGTTAACACTAAAATAAATACGAATAATATTTACGTTACCACAATCTACTCATTTTTTCAACCATAAAAAGAAGTTCGATTTATATTATTTTATAACATTTTATGGAAAACAAGTTTATGGCTGTTAAACTGCCAAAGCGGGTAACTAAAAATATTTCATATCTCAAAAACTATGAAAAAGTATTTTAAGAACTGTTATACCTCAACTTTTTCACTTTTTCTTGACACCTTTTCTTGGAAGGTAAAGGCTTAAAGGACACAATAAAATGCTTACGACTTTAATCATATTAGCAGAGCCATATGAAATAAAAAAAATTATTCGCTTAGAATTATTTACTTATTACACTTTATTTTGAAAATCGTTTTGGAAAATATTACTTACTAGCGCTAATTAAGAAAAGTTATCATTATGTAATTTAAATAATCAGCTATATATTAAATTAATCTATAGCTGTCTATTAGTAAAAAATGATTAAAATTAATTCCGTAGTTTGAGAGTTTATCGTGAAAAACTAAAAAAACAAACAAAACAGAAGTATAGACATACATAAATGTTATTGCTAAAACAAAAAGTTCAATTTAACGGAGGAATCTTTGTGGCATTGTCAATTACTGCCATTATTTACCAATCATGTGGTGTGCAATGAAAGTAATGTATAATGTAAGAGTATACTAATGTGTAAAACCTAAGAATTTGGTTTTTGATCATCTGAACGCGGGCGGAGCCGCGGGAAATGCTAGTAGTGTATATAATGTAACAATACCCAATTTCACTCAAATCCCTTGACCCTTTACGGCGTGGAAAAATTAGAAACAGAGTCACTCATTCTCTCGCTGACTAAATATCGTATTTTTCATGTTTACATTCAGGCTTTTATTTACACTAGTGTTCGCTCAGAGGTTTTTTTTTTATTTGAGTAAGTCTAATGCCCACAGTCGTTCGTTTTTTCGTTCGTGCTTTTTTTTGAGCTATTTTTCTATTTTGTTGTTATTTTTAATTTATTTTATTTGAGATGGATTCGTGCATGTACAATTTAAGAATCAAAAAAATGTTGCGAATAAAAAGAAAAGTTGAACAAAACTCTGGGATCGGGTGGACTTTAGGAGTCCACTCAAATGAGATGCGACCATAATTATTATTGAAAATTTGAATAAAAAATAATTTATGAATAGAATTGAGCAGTCTATATAAAAAAATAACTATTTCCAAATTGATATAATTGATAGCACTATAACTTGTAAAAACAAAGAAAATCGGTTGACAAACTGAGGATAAAAGGTATTGAATTGTTTTGTTTTTGCCTATTTATCTATACTAATAATAAACAGGTAAAGTTTGTAAGTTTGTGATTTTGTGAGTTTGTGAATTTGTGACGTTGTATATTATAAAGTAGTATATAATAAAAAGGAAGGATTTTTTTGTATGTTCCGAATAAGCTCCGAAACTACTGGCCCCATTTAAATAAAATTTGGTAAGAAGATAGTTTCAGATCTTGGAAAGGACATAGGATAGTTTTTGTCCCGGAAATCATCCTTTAAGGGGGTGAAAATGGGGATAAAAGTTTGTATGGGGAGTGAACTTATAGACTACCTACTTTAGTGAAAAATTGTGTTCTTACTAAATACCGAACAATTAACCACCAAGAATATTCAACATGAGTTTAAAAATCTCTCCCGTAACCATGATTGCTGTAAGGTATTCGAAATAAATACGCGAAACAATCCGAAAAGATTTATGTAAAATGTCAAAATATTCGCGTAAGTCTAAAAAAGTATTAAATACAAGATATTTGAATATTGTGTACGTACCCACTCGAAAACTGTATTTACACTGACCGAAATCGTTAGCGTCCTCGAAGATTTGATTTTCCTGTCTGGCGCATTTCATTTCGTTTCTAATGTGTTGATAACTGAATTTTCTCACAAATTGCTCGTCAAATTAAACATTTGCGACCTTAACGTAATAATTTTTAAATTAAATTTGCAAATTTTCATTTTGTGTCATTAAAGCTTTAATCAAACTCAAAACTTATTTAAATTCTGAAGTACTTCTGAAATAACTTTTAAATCTGTCATTGCCAAATGGTTTTTTAAAAGATACATGCTAAGATGAAGATGCTGCGAAAAGTTGCTGAAGCCGTAACTTTATTTAGAAAAAAACAATAAAGGTCGTCCTACTCTTTGTTTGCCGGAACTATATCTAATATATTTAAACGAGCAATTCTTGTATATTTATATCTTTATATATTTATTTATACCGGCGATCTCGGAAACGGCTCTAACGATTTCGCTGAAATTTGGCATGTGGAGGCTTTCGGGGGCGAAAAATTGATCTAGATTAGTCCCACGTCTGGGAAATCGCGTGTTTTGGAGTTTTCACGCGGTTTTCTTTTGCATTATTCTACGCAGAATGTGTTCGATATTTATGTTCGTATTTCTTACACTCAGGCATAAGCATCGTGGTCAAGCGACCAAGGTGCAATATTAACATTATATGGATCATATTGGATATTGGATACAAAGTTCTACTTTTATTTGTTGTATTTATCGAAGTTTTTATTTTTTTTTTTTAATCTAAAAAACATGATATAACATAAAAGAACACCGAGCGAAGCTCGGTCGCCAGGTACTTTTAATAATAATAACACGTATATTTACTAATTATGTTTTAAAATATCCGAACTCTCCAATAATCCTAATATTTGCTAAATAGTAATAAGCTCCGTATTCAAATTTATCGCAAAGCTTAATATAATTTTGTAAATTACTACACGATTTAGATTAAACAACGTCGATATTACTTCACAGTGTAATATTAGATATCATCAAAATTAAATTCTAGTACACTGTCAGTCAATTTCCTTAATGTACACTTTGATATGTAATAATCGTGTGTACTTACAAATACCTGCTACAGTACAAATACGTATTATTCCAACTAAATTTAATTCGAAGTTCGCTATTGGATTGATAATATATTTGATGTTTTGATTAAAATAACAGCGTACAGATACTGTAATTACAAACATGTTACTATATTAGTATTGTAATAAAATACTAAAAATGCGTAATTAAGAAAAAAATTGCAAAGTCCATAGTATTAGTCGATGTATCGAAGTAAAAAAAGTCTATGTAACTCGCTCGGGTTCATCCCTAGTTACATTTTAACGTTTAGTATAGATTTCTCAGTGATGAGATATTTTCCCGTTGTAAAAAGTCTTTTTCATGTTGACCCGAGTAACCGGCTATCAAGTACCAAATTTCATCAAAATCTGTCCAGCGGTTTTCCCGTGATGCGTTCTCAGACGGACAAAAATTCTAAAAACTATAAATTCGTCCTCTGTATCGATATAATAGTTTCTATTTCAATAAGATTTTCCCAAAAATATTTAGTGTTTCGACTCAGAATTTTATTATACTACGTATAGAAAAAAATAATAAAAGCAAATTTTTACAAAAATACTGGATAGTTCTTTCTAATTTTACCTTAAATATTTAAGAACAAAGTAAACAAAGGTATAATTATTACAAAAAATCTTTAAAGAGGATTTAGTTTCTAACTTGCTTTTATATTATTTGCGACTAATCTTATTAAGTAATCAAACTTTGTAAGTTGATTTTAACCTACTTGTAATTGTTGTGTCGCTTTGAAAAATGGAAGTCCGTATGCTAATACAATGATTTCATGTCATCAAGTTCCATTATCTATCTGATGATGGAACCATGAGATGAATACAAATAAATAAATAAATATGTTTTGACATTAACACACAGTACCATCTCTAGTTCCAATGGTAAGCTATGAGGATTGTATTATGGATACCGGATAGTTGATACAATAATGTTGACATAATATATAATTTTAAATACATACATATTATAAATATAAAGACCCATAACTGGAGTACAAACATTCGGGCTCATCACACAAATGAATGCCCTCAGCGGGACTCGAACCCGCGACCGCTGGCACAGGAAGTAGGGTCACTACAAACTGAGTCGAACATGTCGTCAACAATAGTAGCACTTCTCCATAATTACTAGAAAAATCTTTAAGTATTAAGCATGAAAATGTAACAGACAGACAGACAGAGTCACTTCAGCATTTACATATATATAATACTAGCAAAATCCGCGGTTACGCCCTCGTTTAACGTATAAAAAAAAACTCTTTGGCTTTATGTTATACTCATACAGCGACTCATCCTCACTTCGCTCGGGTTTGTCGCTATGTATTTATAGAATATTCTTAATACAAAAATACTGAAATCGCGAATAAAAAATAGGGGGTAGGGGTAGGATGGGTGAAAAATACTTTACAACCTTTTCTCATACCTACCAAATATACAAAAGAAATATTATCAAAATCGGTCGAGCCATTTCGGAGGAGTGCGACCACAAACACCCTGACACGAGATTTTTATATATTAGACTAGCGACTCACCCTCGCTTCGGTCGGTTTCGTTCCTAGGTTGATTCCCCATACAAACTTTCATGTCTATTTTCATCCCCTTAAGGGAAGGATAAAATCTTCCCAGGGTCTCAAACTATCTTCTTACCAAATTTCATCTTAATCGGTTTAGTAGTTTCGGAGCCTATTCGGTGCAAGCAAACAATCAAATCTTTCCTTTTTATAATATTAGTATAGATTAGTATGGAAAAACTATCATCATATTATTTATACAAAATATACTCATACAACTATAAGTTGAAGATATACCTAACAATCTCATAAAACTAAACAAGGTCATTCGCGGCTAAAACTGAATCTTCTAACTCCTTAAATAATTAATCTTTAGCTATTTCTTATCTGAAAGCATTCAATATTAAAATAATTTATTCTGAGTGGGAGTGACTGATTAATATATATACTAAAATGTATACATATAATAAAATTGTAACTAATCCGAATCTGTACATTAAATATTTTTTAGAAAATCTTATTGAAATAGACTTTATTATCGATACAGCAGCCAAATCTATAGTTTTTAGAATTTTTGTCTGTCTGTCTGTTACCGCATCACGGGAAAACCACTGGACAGATTTTCATGAAATTTGGTATGATGATAACTGGTTATCCGGGTCAACATATAGGATACTTTTTACTGTGGGAAAATATCTCATCTCTGAGCTAAACGTTAAAACGTAACTTGGGACGAACCCGAGCGGAGCGAGGGTGAGTTGCTAGTAATCTTTATATGTTTACTTCAAACTAGGTAAAATAAACAGCTATTTTTGTCTTTGGCTATACTATTACGCTATTTTGAATGTGTACGGGTCGTATTCCTTGTAAGGCAAATATAGCTCGACTATATAGTAGTAATATTTCATTTGTCAGTATGTTCAGAATTCCGAAATAGTTCAATGTCACAATCCAGGCTCTGTGTGACGCGACAAATTGTTGTTGGTCCGTCTATGAATTTGTATAGAAGAGCGGTCACTAGGCTACTTTTTCACTCGACTTTTTGTTGAACGTCGTGCTTCGTATTTTTTTGTAAATTTCTATAAGAACAAAACTTTGAAACACTTTGATATTATATTCTTAAATGAATCTCATTTATATTTATTCAAATATTGTAGAACTTTCGAATTGCGAAGTTAATTATCCTGCTTATTGAATCGATTATTGCATAAATCGATTATATATAATTTATGACGTTTATATAACACGAAAGATTTTTGTTACAATTTCCTTTGCTGCGGATATCGATAAAGCAACTATGCAGCGCATTATCTCACGACTCGTATCAGTGAAACTGACAATACTCTGCTCCTATTGATGTTACAGCCATACTTTATACATTTTAATACTACATGATAACAGCAAAAACTGCATCCAAATCCTTAAGTAGTTCTTGAGATTAGCGCGCATAGGTATATACAGACACTCGCCCGAGGCTTCCTTTTATGTATTAGTACAAATGATTTAGAACAAAATTACATACACAAAAATCAAACCTACTGAGATATAATTTTATTTATTTCTCCTAAAGATTTCTCGTGTAGAACTTGTTCCATATAACGAGGTATACGTTACGAGCATATCGCCTAATTGTTGAGATTAAATTGTATTTATGCAAATGAGTATCCATTTTCAGTAAAGAATTCGCTTTTATAAATTAATGAATACGAAAACGACGAGTGAAAAATTTCGAAGTGTACTCCACACTACATTGCAGAGAACTTATGGCTGCAAATGTAAAATTTTGCTTGAATTGAGGAGTTGTGACGTCACTTTCATTTGAAATTCGGCCAAGTGCCTTGAGTAATTAACCAAGTGTACCATTTGAGATCATTTGAAAGCTATTCTCTCTAGTATTCCGTACCAGTTAGTACATACGACCATAATATTAATTTTACCCTGTCAATCTGTCTGTTTGACCGTCATCTATACAGATAAATAAAATTGGAGTGTCTGTTTGTAATATTAAAATAACCGCTTTTTACTAAATGCACATGGATGCATATAATACGGTACATATACCAAAACAACATTTTTACAATTTTTTTCTGTCTGTCTGTTTGTTCCAGTTAAGCTCTGAAATGGCTGGACCGACTTTGACGGGACTTAAACGGAACAATATTTAACTTTAACAATGTTATTTAATGTATTATGTATGTATTTAGTACTTTTTATAAGATCATTTTATATGTATTAAATTTTACAGTAATAAAATTATAAACATATGTTTTTAATGCACTTATGAAAACCATTCAAATATTGCATGTTAAATGACTTAGGTAAAGGAATAAAGGAAGAAAGGTAGAAATGACTTCTTTCAGTCAAACCATGAACATGCAAAACAGTGTTCTGTGTCTTCTAATACCTTTAAACGAGCAATTCTTGTATATTTATTTCTAACGAAACGGAAACGGTTCTAACGATTTCGCTGAAATTTGGCATGTGGGGGTTTTCGGGAGCGAAAAATCGATCTAGATTAGTGTTATGTCTGGGAAAACATGTGTTTTCGAGTTTACATGTGGTTTTATTTCGTATTATTCCACGCAAAATATGGTCGCTAATTTAATAATAATAAATAATAACAAGCCGCCAAGGCGCAAGATTGACAATCACAGGTGTCCCGGGTTCGACACAAAGTTATTACTTTTGTTTTTTTTTGTATTTATTCAAGTTTTTAGTTTTTTTTTTTAATGAAAAAAATACTACATAATGAAAAAGAACTCCGAGCTAAGCTTGGTCGCCCATACCTGTATAAATAAACAAGTATTGAATATTAAAACAAAATATGCTTTCATTTATATTAATTAATGTTAGACGCAATTAAATTTGATATTATATTTTACAAAGCAACTTAATTAATGTAATTATTATTAATTAATTAAATTTTAATTCTTACAACGTAAAAAATGGAAAAGTGCGAGTCTGACTTGTACACCGAGGGTTCCGTGCTATGAAACATTAAATTATTTGTTTTCTTTTTAAAGGTAAAAAAAATATTCACCCACATATAATATTTATTGTATTGACGGCATAAATAATTTAATAGCATTATTCAAGTTATATGTATAGAGTGTAATCCTTATTTTTAACCGACTTTCAAAACAAAAGAATTGTTACAATTTGACTACGGATTTGTCTAGCGATTTACATATTATATAAAAAGTTTTTCTATCAAATCTTAGCAATGTAGCTCTAACAGTCTTCGAATAAAATAGTTTTGACATACAGATAGACACCCATGGCGAAATTACAAGTAGCAACAGCCAAATGGCAAAGTCGCATCCCTAAAAAATCATATTATAATATCTTTATAAAGAAAACTAGCGACTCACCCTAGCTTCGCTTTGGGTTCGTCCCTAGACAAAAACAAATCTATCTCACGAGAACCGTACATTTTTCCGGGATGATATGTAGCCTATAGCCTTCCTCAGTTAACGGGCTATCTAATGCAAAAAGAATTTTTCAAATCGCATTAGTAGTTCCTGAGATTAGCGCGTTCATCCAAACAAACAAACAAACAAACTCTTGAGCTTTATAATATTATAGTATAGATAAAGAAGCTTTATTATAATAATCGTCAACAAAATCAACGATGTAAGCCACCAAGATCAAAACATAATATTAAACTACGCTAATAAAACGCCATCCTATAGCTTGTGTTCTAACAATTTTCCCAGAATAGTACGCGTTCAGCGAAATATTCAAAATGCCTTCAGTGCATTTGCCATAATTTATCACTCTTATGTTAAGTGTTCGTCGCTGTTTTACCATTTCGCTTATTCAGCGTTATTTGCTTAATAAATTCGCCTTGAAACCTGGGAACCGTAACATTTAACAGAATTAACTGTGGTTTAAACAATAACAGTTTATTTATTCCAAACGATGCGAGTTTATGTAGAGACTAGCGACTAACGACACGACTTTGTCCCAAGTTACGTTTTAAGGTTTAGTGTAGACTTCTCAGAGATGAGATATTTTCCCGCAATAAAAAGTATTATATATGTTGACCCGGATAACCAGCTATCATCGTACCAAATTTCATCAAAATCTGTCCAGTGGTTTTCTTACGATGCGTTTCCAGACAGACAGAAATTCTAAAAACTATAGATTCGGCCTCTGTATCGATAATCATGACTTTCAGTAAGATTTTTCAAAATAATATATTTTATAGATTCGGCTCAGAAGATATTAATACAAAACGTTTTGACTAATATAAAAGTCATTTTTCATATTATTATTTTAACAAGTAAGTAATAATAAAAAAACTTTATGTAAAAATCCACTAATAAAGGCGTAACAGGTACTGTATTGTGTATATATAAAATGTTTATTTAATATCGATTTTAAAAAGTATAGAAGCTTATAGTTTCGGCTTACTTGATTTGGCTGTATTTTAGTGTTGCTACTCGATATTTTCGCCAAATAATAGTCGACTTCCATCTTTCTTTCATTGATAAATAATAATTGATACTTGTAAGGTATTCCGAAATCCACACTAATCCATACTAATAATATTCGTATAAATGTGGAAGTAACTGTGTTACTTTTTCACGCTTTTTGTCAAATATATGGATGCTTCCTGGGATTGGACATATTATGCTACCTTTGAACCCTGCTCTGCTTATCACGCAAGAGAAGCTGTGGGCAAAAACTAGTAAAAAATAAATTTTCGATCTCAGAATGTAATAAGCAGTTATCATTTATTATTTATTTTTAAGTACTTTTAAAGTCAGTGTATTTTTTTTTGTTAAAAAGTATTTTTATTACTTTTTAACGGGTATAAATGTATAGGGTAATAACTTTCAGTAAAAACTACAAAAACTTTTACCATACATAAAAAATGTTGATCGACTTTGTACTTAAACATTTTTTATTTTCAAGTTTCTTAAGAATTTCGAAAAGAATGAGAAGGAATTGCAAAAAGAGGTTGCCAAGAAAGATTCTTGGAACTCTCACAGCACCACTCACGACGAGACGTATTGTTGGCGCCACGAAATAAATATAAAATTACAATTTGTAATCAATGTGCCAAAAAAAATCTAAAGTAATAGTTTGATATAAAAGTCTTACACAAACTACCCAAATAAAAATGAAATACGTTTTTATTATATGACAATTGGCGAAATAAAATACATGAAGGTTTTTTTTAGTAATATATGTATAAGAGATACGTAGGGTGTTCATTATAAAGTGAAAATGAGATACAAACTCTATGCAAGCGAACAAGTTAATACTGGTTGGTAAGCTGGAATATTGATTAGATTTAAAAAAAGGAAATAATTTGAACATCTTTTGCTTTTTAAAAATGTAAGTCTTTTATTTGCAGTCTGTCGTAGCGTGTTGTCGAAAATGGAAAAAAAATGAATTGCGCGCGGTTGTCAAGTATCTGTTCTTAAAAAAATTCACTACGGAACAAGTTAATCAAGACTTACAGGATACTTTAGGAGAAAATACTTCACCGTATTTTACAGTTACACGTTGGTATGCCGAATTTAAATGTGGAAGAACATCTACCAAAGATGACCCTCGCTTGGGCTGCCGGCAGCATTGTTTTAGTAGATCGTCGTGTCATGGTACGTTTTATAGCCGAAGAAATAAAGATTTCGACTGGTAATGTGCATTGCATTTTACACGAACGATTGGGGATGAAAAAATTATCCGCGCGATGGATCCCCAGAATGCTTATTGATGCACAAAAACAAACCAGGCTGAACATTTTTTGAGCTTTTTTGGAACTTACAACAAAATCTTGATCTTTTTTTGTCTCGATTTATGACTATGGATGGAATGTGGCTTCATCATTATGATCTAGAAACAAAATGACAGTCTATGACCGGGAAAAGACTAGGTCTCCAACCCCTAAAAAATTTAAGGCGAGCCGTTCTGCCGGAAAGATCATGGGCTCTCTTTTATGTTACGGGATTTTTGTATGCAGGACAAATAAAAAAAATGTGTAACGAAATTCGCGAGAAACGTCGAGGCAAACTAGTAAACATGGTGCATTATTTTGGTGCAACAAAATTGCACCAAAATAATGCCCCGGCTCACAGGTCCGCTTTTGATATTGCTGCAATTTAATCTTCCATATTAATCCGACCCTTATTTTTTTTTTGTTTTAATTTATTGGACTACAAATTTGCCTAACATATTATATGAGACACCTACGAGTCTACTAATCTACCAAATTTTAGTAATGTAGCTCCAGTAGCCTTTGAATAAAATGGCTGTGATATGCGGACAGACGGACCTGACGAAATTAAAAAATTTCGTTTTAGCCTTTCGACGACGAAATCCTGAAAATGGATACAAATGACGTTATAGACTTATATAAGTTTGGTTCATACCTATATATCACAATCGTTTTCATATATGTTTTAAGTAAGTTTTAGCAAAATCTAGAAAGTTAGCTTGTCTAAAATTTCTTTGCAAATTGACTGTACTTTAATCATTACAGCCGTTGGGTCATATAGTAATCGCTAGTATATTTTTCTGAAAGCCAGTATTTCAAATAGAAAACCTTAGTTTTTATTAAAGTTATTACTTTATGCGTTACTTTTAAAACGCAACGGAAAAAAAAGAAATTGTGTAAAGAAGTGCCTATATTGTAAAAGTTTAATACGAATCTAGTGTTTTATTTCAAAGTCGAAAGATTTTTGCAATTTCTTAAGATTTTGCAATATGTAGTGAGCGCAACTGACAGAAAAGTGAATGAACCACTTCATTGACCATCGAACGCACGTTCAATATATTGATTCAACTTGTCAAGTGGACGGTCGTTTTGACATTCAATAAGCCTCTTCATCACCCGATTTATCAATTCTTCTTTGAAAAACAAATCATTTGAATATTTTGAATCGTCAGTAGGAACTTTACGGGAAATTCTGTCTAATCAATTCAGCTTTACTTAAGTATACTTGAGTGTAATTTTGATGGCAACCCAATGGTTGTACATTATAAATCTTGGTTTTAAAACGATTTTTAATCTAAAAGCTTATATTATTAAAAAAATTATGTATCGTCAATAAATTATACGGGGCTTCAATAGCCGCTCGGGTTCGTCCCTAGTTACGTTTTAACGTTTAGAATAAATTTCTCAGAGATGAAATATTTTCCCGCAGTAAAAAGCATCCTATATATTGACCCGGATAATCAGCTATCGTTATACCCAATTTCATCAAAATCTATCTAATGGTTTTCTTGTGATGCGTTCCCAGGTAGACAGATAAACAGACAAAAATTCTAACAACTATAGATTCGGCTTCTATATCGACAATAATGATATTCAATAAGATTTTTCAAAAAATATATTTAATGTACAGATTTCATTCAGTTAGAATTTTACTATACACTAGCGACTCACTCTCGTTTCGCTTCGGGTTCGTCCCCAGACAAAAATCTATTCCACGGGAACTGTATATTTTTTCGGTATGATATATAGCCTATAGCCTTCCTAAGTTAACGGGCTATCTATTGCAAAAAAAATTCAAACAAACAAACAAACTTTTCAGCTTTATAATATTAGTAAAGATACATATGTATGTATAGAAGATACACAAAAAACAAATCCAAATTGGTCCTTTTATAAATTAGGTCAATAAGCTAAGAACAACAAAATTCTTCAAGCTAAAATTACGTGTAGAAAGAAGTATTATACAGCAAATATTTCGTAAAATTACTACGAGATATAATATGTAGTATATGTACTTTCACCAATATCGAAGCCATAAATAAAATAAATGGTTTATTTCTACCTCGACGACGTTAGCGCTTCAAATTATTTACTACTTGTACGTGAGGAGAAACATTCTGGACATTTTTGGTACCATTTGTGTAATTGGTAATATTTTTTATGTGAAAGATGAGCTTTCGCCTTTAGCTTTACTGTTTACGTGTATAGTTTGATTATCTTCAGGTATACTATGTATATTTAAACCAATTTAAGCATCAAGTATTACATATAACTTTAAATAATTTTATTTAACCTTCTATTCCATACTAAATATTTTTGAAATTTATCAAATAGTTATCTACTAATACGACTGCCTCGGTGGTGTAGTGGCTAGCATGTACGGCTGCACATCCTGAGGTCCTGGGTTCGAGTCCCGGGTCGGGCCAAGTTTAGTTATTGAGTCTTTCTGTATAGTAAGCCTCAGTAACAGCCCGGAGTTGGGAAGTTGGCGGTGTTTCACCCCCGTGCCTCGGAGAGCACGTAAAGCCGTCGGTCCTGCGCCTTAACTCTCACCGGTCGTGTCGAATAGTCGTCCCACCGGAGTATGAGAGTGACAGGAATAGAGAGTGCACTTGTGTCTGCGCGTACATTTGTGCACTATAATATCTCCTGCGCAGTTGGCTAGTCTCAATGAGATTGGCCGCCGTGGCCGGAATCGGTCAGGAGGACATTATTATTATTATCTACTAATACTAGTTTCTTTGTTTATTAGTACGTGTTTATCTCTGGAACTGATTTTTTTTACATTTTAAAGGCTACTTATTAAAAAAAGGTTTGGTTAATATTGCGCTACTTTTAAAAGAGAGAAGAAATTACCTATAAAACGGACGAAATACGGACAGAGCCGAATGCAAAGCTAGTATATTATATACAAATTTTATCTCATTAACGGTTTTTTTTTCTTTTAGAAATATTTTACATAATTTAATATAACCTCTAAATATCGCAAAAGGAAGCGGATTTTATAGAATTTCATAGCACAGTTCATTGAATTTAGGTTACTGAATATTAGATTTTAGGTTAAAAATTATTGGAGAAACAATTCCTTAAGATTCCTTCCTAACTTTTATATTAAAATACCTTTTTTGAAATGCTAAATTAGTTGTTATTATTATTAGATTATATTAAAATAATATAAAAATTTTCAAACCCGACTGCGGAAAAATCGAACTAAAAAGGAAAGAACAAGTTATCAAAGGAAAATACTATTATGCAGTCGCAAAAATACATGCTTTATTCTTTTTGCGACTGTCATTACGTGAATTTATGTTTTAAATTGGCTAAGCCGTTTAGTAATTACGAGGGTGTATAGGATCGGACATATATACATAAAGGTCCAAAACATAGCCCACCTTAAAACGTAGATACGTATAAAGTAGACAGACAGTTTGTGTCTTCAAGGCAAGAGTGAATAGGTGGCTACTGAATTAGTGCGACTTACCATCTACGACTGCGTTACCACTTACCAACAGGTGAAAAAAAACGGTAAGATTGACAACTAACATTTCTTATATCTACGAAGAAGTCCCATATCTATACGATATTCATCACATTTAATAGATTTTAGTTATTAAGCGCAATTGCCGTCTGACCTTTGCATTAAGGGCGAACTAGAAATTAATTATGTACAGATTAAGCATGTCTCCAAGGTGGCGGCGAGATGTAATTTTCGTATACATCATTTCCCAATACGTTTTGACCTACGTTTATTTATAGTTATATTTAATCATATAGAATAACATATTTTGTAGATATTTAGTTTTATCTACGCCGCGTATATTTGTTACTTTCTAAAAAAATTTTTTTTAATACATTGTTTTGACGTATCTACAAAATTTTAGCCAGCGTTAGCCATGTAATCTTACGAAAACAGTTTTTTTGACAAAACACCGTCTAAGCTCAATAATTTTGTACAAAATTTTTACAAATTATATACAAAAGCTTTCCTCCATTATTGCTCTTTCTATTAGAGAATATTGTATCAAAATCCGTTGCGTGGTTTAGAAGAAGTGTGCGCAGAAATAGACAGACGCAGACAGCTACTTTGTTTTATGCTATGTATAGAATAGTTATAAATAAATATGTTGGGATATTAACACAGTACCATCTAATTCCATGGTAAGATACAAGGCCTATGTTATGGACACCTGATAGTTGATACACTACACATATATAACTTTAAATACATACATGTTATAAATATAAACAGCCATGACTGGAGTATAAACACTCGTGCTCATCACACAAATGAATGCCCCGAGCGGGACTCGAACCCGCGACAAACGCGTCGTAGTTATAGATGTATATTTTTATGTACATAAACATATACAAAAATTCTGTGTAAATTTTGTGTACTGTATCTTATAAATTTGAAAAAAAAAATGGTGCACCTGAGGATATATTAATTAACCTTAAAGAGATTTTAAAATCGCTGTTTAATTATATTAGTGTTGTTAAAAAGTATTTATTTATAATTAAGTTACATATAAAATTATTTAAAATGGAACATTCATTAGCTTTTAAGGAAATTAAATTTTCTCATACAAAAAAATATCTAAAAAAGTTAGCATTTCATTAGAATTACACAGAAAATTTATATAAATATTTATGAAACTTCCAAACTTCGTTATTTATCTTTTCTTATCGCCATCTACTTAATCAAGTACGTGTTCAAGCTAACCCAAAAGTGTATCTCATTATCATTCTCGTTAATTCGTTAGCATAATCAGTACTTAGAGTGTTTGTGACGCAGAAACATTGCAAAGGTTTATTCCATTTGAACCATTTGTGTAATACCCCTTAGTAATTGAAATTGAAATACCAGAATGTTCCGAAGCAAAATCGTTTATATCTAATATGTGAATATATTTGTATGTATTCAGCCCTTTTTAACGTACCACTGTTGGGCACGGGCCTCCCTTTAATACGAGGGGGATCAGGCCATAGTCCACCACGCTGGCCAAGTGCGGGTTGACGGACTTCACACGTCTTTCGAAAACTTGCTAGGTTCTCTCAGACATGCAGGTTTCCTCACGATGTTTTCCTTCACCGTAAGGCAAGTGGTAATCATGTTAGAAATAATTCGCACATGAAAATATCATAGGTGAGAGACCCGGGATTTGAACTCGCTTCACTCGGTTTTCCAAGCGAGCGCGTTACTGCTGGGCTACCACTGCCTTATATACTTGTATGGGTCATACACATTGTCTTGATAAAAAACTTAGTATATTTTGTTTTATCTAAGCCAAAGGATCTTAATAAGGTAGACAAGGAGAATCTTTTAATATAATATTTCATATTGAAAGAACAAGATCGTGAGAAAGTAACTGTAAAATAATCGATATATGTAAATACACTTTTGTAAGAATCTACCGCTCTAACTACAGCGTCGTAAATAATGCCAATCAAAGACAAAATGCGAAAATTCGGATGGATGTTTGTTGCTCAATCACGCCAGAACGGCTGAACGGGTCTAGATGTAATTTGGCACATAGATAAATTATAGTCTGGAATAGCATACTGGTTACTTTTTATCTCGAAAAATGCACGGTTCCAGTGGGATGATTTGTTTTTGTTTTTCACTGGAAGCGAACCGAGCGAAGCGAAAGTGAGTTGCTAGTATTTACATAAATTACGTATAATGAAAATATTTTATTAATAAATGTATTTTGTTCCAGGTAAAAGAAAAATATTGAAGTGTTAGTGTGAAACAATACTATGACTTGATCCAAATCAATAAACATGTCGTGTCCATTCCGCCGCGCGTCCTCACAACTTCAATTTGCAAATGGCGGTACTTCCGGCAAAAAAGAGTTCCGATCTCGTCAGTCCTCAGTTCACCTTCCGGGTCCAGAGGAGGAGAATGGGGATACTCTAACGTTAAAACATCTCAGCGAAGCGTTGAAACTTCTAACAGCCCCTTCCGTAAGTATAACTGTGTCAAAATAATATTATTCCACAAAACTTTTTGTGGACTAACCATTAAGTTTGACAAGTGCTAAATCATCGTACATTTATATTTTCGCATTCACATATTTTATCTATAAAAGGCGTGCACGCGAAAATATGCTTGCTGGATTTTTTTTTACGTAGCAATAGAACGGGAGATCGTCTTGTTTTTCTGGGTACAGATAGTTTACAGATTGAAATACAGTATAATGTAAGCAGTTTGTATAATATGAGCTTAAAGTTTGAGCGGAGCTACTCTGGGTCCACAGAAGAATATATACATATAGATATTTCTGTAATATGCACCAGTCTTTTCAAAAAAACCATATTTCTATCAAGTGATATGACCGGTGGAATTAACATTAGATTCACTATCAAATTAAAGTGAAATCTATAATCAAAATAAGACAAATATATATCGCCTCTTTGCTTCAATAACGTGACAAGTCCGAAAGAGTCAAATTTTTTTTATTTGATATTTAAAATCGCCGTATCTGATTTTATTTTTTCAAAAAACGTGGTACCTTTTACACTAATAATAGCGAAACTATGAGTGGAAAAGACGGCGGTACTGTGCTAGATCGCGATATTGCGTTGTTGTTTTACAACGAGGTGTTTTGTTTCATCAACGAAACAAAACAGTTGTCGCTGTGGAAGTTGCTCTCGGATTTTAGTAAAAATGTGACATCTCAATAATATCACATTCTGGTTACAAAGGTAGGTGTCATTCAATAATATAATATTTTGCATTTCATAATGTGATATGCGTGTTTAACACAGTGTTGGTGAAAAATGTGTTTAGAATGTTCCCTGTTAAAAATACTTATGTCACATTATTGCCGAAAGAACGAAAATTTTGCTTTATGTTATCTTAGGATGCTACATTGTAGATGATGAAACTTTTTCTAATACAAAAATCTAATTGTAGTTATTTGCTCATGTAACGTTATTGGATAAAATATAAAAAATTATCGAGAATTATTCGTACATAATATTACGTTGTTTATACTATAATACATACTTACTTGTACTTATTTTTTCAAAACGCGATGGGATCTTGTTGTAAAAAATACTTGAACTTGCAATAGCAACTGCAAATTTAAGTGCTCCCGTAGCAGTGGGTAGTACAGGTTTGTATATTGTATGTGTATTGACCAAAATATACCATTTGCCTCATATTTAATGTTTTACCGTAGGTATATTTACGCAAGATTTTAATATTTCATTCTTTGTTCCTAAAAAGGACTTACGTGGTGAATTTGAAACTTGTAAAAATAAAGCACTGAAGAACAGAAAGAACGTCTAAAAGAAAGCTACGACACACATCAAAATAAAAAAAAGTTCTGTCTCGTGCAGAGAAAGATTATAATGAAAAAATCATGAAGTACTTGTTGCTGTGTACAACCTACATGCTACAGTTTTTCAATGCCCCAAAGGAGACATCTCTGTCTTCTATTATAAGTCTAAATTGAATGTATTTAATTTAACTATATAAAACATTTAGAATAAATGCTTTGAAAGCTATGTTTGGGATGGGTCAAACGCTAACAGAGGTGTGAACGAAATCGGTACAGGCGTTTACAAATATCTCGACAATCTGGATGTTGTGTTCTATTACGATAATTGTGCTTGTCAGCAGAAAAATAAATTTATGATCTGTATGTATCTTTAATAAAACAATAGCAAAACTTAATTCAGTTACTCATAAGTACTTGATAAAACGGTACATACGAGTGTGTACATCTCGCGGCAAGGATGAAACGTGTATGTCTCCGACTGCATATTCCTTCGTGAACTTTCATCTTTTTAGTAAGCTTTTATGCAGTCGTGCTTTTTTTTATTTTTATAATATATTTATTTATTTCCAGCTTTTTAAATATTTTTTCTTAACCATCTTTAAATCATTATATAACCTAAATTGTTACTTAAAATGAATAAGACAGGGATGCTATACCTTTTTGGAATCCTTGTTATGAACCCTTTAATTTGGTACCCATATTGCAGAAAAAGAGTATTTTTTTTTATCTTAAACAATGAAATCTAGCAACCCTCTATATTTTTTTAACGTCACCTATCTAAGAACACTTGGACTAATGATACGTATCTAACGATAGCTTAATAAAATAAATCTATCGAGTGGTTTGAAAGATATGAGGGAATAAAGAATATTACGAACAAACAAACATACAAAAATAGGCGTGAAAAACATAATAGTTTCCTCGCTGTCGTGTAAAAAGAACAAGAATTTGGAATTAAAAAATGCTTACGATGAAAAACCTGGTTTATTCGATAAAAAAAGCAGATCTTATGGATTTGGTTAAGAAAAACCTAATTAATAATTATTATAATATCACAGGCCATTTTATGAATTTTTGTAGAATTGTGAGAATAGTGATTTTATAGATAACTACTTAAAAGGCTGCTCATGACACATATACCAAAGCAAACCCAAGACTAATAAATTTAAGACAATATGTGTGTGACTGATGTAAAGGGCTATAATTATAAGTAAACATATGATTTTAAGTTAATAAACTGTCCTGACATTATGTGCCATGCCATGGCCACTAAGTGCGTTTAGTTGATTTATTTTGATCTGAGTATGTTAGATACTTGATTTGGTTAACTTGACTTGTTATAAATGTTTAATTTTTACTTAATTATCATAGTCTGATTAATTTTTAAAGATTGTTAGCTTTTTGTTTAATTTTAAGCTGATATTTTAATTTCATTAGTGATAAATACCTGCGTATTAGTTTTTAATGTATAATACGACTTGTGATGATTTTTTTGTGATATCAGTCTGACTAAGTACTTAATAATCATAATATTTTGTAATAGAAATAAACGTTGTGGTTGCAATTACACTTTATTCCAATAAAAAATGGTTCTCAAATCTAAAAGCTTTCATTTCAACAACGTGTCTTTATTAATATAACTCAGTAATATCACAAAAGTAATATCATCAAAACCGTGACAAACTAGTTTGTAACAGTCATCTTACTAAATATTTGCAGCAACAACGTGACATAATTTCCCCCTTTTCATAAATATGTCAATTTCTTGCTCAATTTTAAAATAGTCAGATATTTTGATGTATTTTCAGATAGTTTATTTGTCTATAATGTAATCAATTTTAGGTCAATGGTAAAAAAGCTATTCATTTAGACACGATAATTTTTTGAAACTTAAAAAACGTTCTCCTGTAAAATTGCGTTTTTCATGATAACACATTATTGAAGCAAAGAGGCGATATGGACTTATGGGTTTAAGCTCGTTAATGGGTCATCTTCCTTTTAACACGTTTGTTAAAACAAAAATGTCATTTTCGCTAATGGAAGGGTAAGTGATAGAAGGTTTAAGAAAATATTACCCTATTGAGTCGCTTAGTATGTTTGCAAATAACTTTGTGGGAATAGTATAGGCTGAAGAATTAAGTCTCTACACAAAGGGTAATCGTATGGTATGGTGGTATTGAGGTATAACCTTAAACTGCGTAGTAAACACTAAAACATAAGAAACACATGTTCACCTTTTTTTAAAAATCGGTAATAAAATTGATTTATTATCTATCTATATCTAAATGAATAATAAAATTATTGTAACTAAGCCAAACCGGTACAATAAATATTTTTTGCAAAATCTTATTGAAATAGATATTATTATCGATACAAAGGCCGAATCTATAGTTTTTAGAATTTTTGTCTTTCTGTCTGTCTGTTTGTCTGGGACCGCATCGCGGAAAAACCACTGGAAGGATTTTTATTAAATTCGGTATTATTATAGCTGGTTATCCGGGTAACTATCTCATCTTTGAGAAATCTATACTAAACCTTAAAACGTAAGTAGGGACGAACCGGAACCGGGAAGGAGTGTGAGTCGCTAGTACTTTTAATATAATTCAAAACGTGATATGATGTGGTATGATATCTATCTGTCATCATAATATATGTACGTGGAATTTCGCAATAACGCTGATGATCGACATATCACACAAGGGAAAGTATGAAAGTGAAATGATAAAAAAATAACTTATTTAATAACAAATATCTTTTTCGTAAAAGAAGAAGAAAGAAGTGGATTAACAGTGAAAAAAATGCGTGTGTATGCAATTCATTAATATTATATATTTGTCAAACAATAACAACGGTTACCATGGCAACATGGCAATGTATTCTATCTTATTCTCTCGCCGGCTTAATCCTACATATTTATGTGTTTGTCTCTTTTTAGTGTCGTATTTCCGTTTCATTTCCGTTTTATCGAGTTTCAAATCGCAACGATTCTGAAGAAGTTTCACTTCAACGAGTTAAGGAATTATTTAAAATTAATTATTTATATGTTAAAAAAAGAAAAATCTAGAATATATACATATAAATATATTAGTGAGTAATATATAGCACGATAAAATGTCGGTTGGTAGTACTCTATATATGATCTGTGGTAGTAGCAAAGCCTTTGTTTATACAAACCAAATAAAAACAGTCTAATGTTGTACAAAACTAAATAGTAGCCAACTTGAGAGAATTACGTAAGTCTGATTTCGTTGAGTATTTATTGCAATTTGAACTTTGTGACATAGTTTCAACGTTGGTTTTCATATACGCGTGTTTATGCCAAGTTCGACTGCAGTACAAACTTGGGCATTAAATCCTAAGTTCATAAAATATTTTCTTTCCGCTTTTAAAGTGAGTTGGAAAGATTTTACTCTAGAATTATATTTTGAATATTTTAAGTATACGAAAACGGCTAAATTTATACACTCAAATGCTTGAAACTATATAAATACATTTTATTATGGCCATACATAAACATTTGTATAAGTAGTATTTGAAAGCAGAAACCAGTCTTATTTTATTACTTATATTTATTAGTAAACTAACAACTTAATAGCCCCTAGGGGCTAGGTGCCCGGCAGTAACCTATGTAATATAATCAATACATATAGCACAGATCATATATAGAGTCATATAGTAAAATTCTGAGTCGAATCTGTACATTAAATATTTATTTGGAAAATCTTATTGAAATAGTCATTATTATCGACTATACGATACAGAAGCCGAATCTATAGTTTTTAGAATTTTTGTCTGTCTGTCTATAACTGCATCACGAGAAAACCACTGGACACATTTTGATGAAATTTGGTATGATGAAGCTGGTTATTCGAGTCAACATATAGGATTCTTTTTACTGTAAGAAAGATCATCTCTGAGAAATCTATACTAAACATTAAAACGTAACTAGGGACGAAATTTGTTTGTTTGTTTGGTTGAACGGGCTAATCTCAGGAACTAATAATCCGATTAAAAAAATCTTTTTGCATTAGACAGCCCGTTAACTACAGAAGGCTATAGGCTATATATCATCTCGGAAAAATGTACGGTTAACGTGGCATAGATTTGTTTTTGTCTAGGGACGAACCCGAAGCGAAGCGGGGTGAGTCGCTAGTTGTAGATAAAAAAATCTCTTATTCAGAAATGGAAATAAATGATTTGTATGTATAGCAAAATCGAGAATAGTAACATAAACATCAAATCACGCTGCTAGTTTTGACTTTGACATTTATTTTGGACTCTATATTTTTTTTCTAATTTGGGAGTATATAGAGTAGAAGCAATACAATATACAAACTTAACTATTACATAAAATAGTATACAGCAAGTATTCTAATATTAGTTTGTAATAAAGAAAGGAGTATAAAAATAACTCTCTAAACCGATTAGTCTTACATGTTGCATGCTAATGGGACTGATAGCTTATTGTCGCAAGCTTGTGAGACGGAGGGCCCATTTCCGCTTCGTTAGAGATATCGACTATGATTCAGTTATGTAACTCGAGTTAGGGTATCAATGTATTTCATATCGATATCTTACATTTCAATCAAATTTTAATTAATTTTCATTGTTACTTTACTTCCTTATATGTATATTCGTTACTTATATTACTTTTATTACTTTATTTGTTATATGTATAGTTGTTATGTATAGTTTATCGAAAGCATTTTTCTTTCATTTAAAAAATACGCCAATTGTTTTCAGATCAATTTAAAAATTAAAAAACTTTAAAATTTTTGTTATTATATAAAAAACTTTTGCTTTTGCCTAAGAAAAATAAAGGAAATTCGATCCATTTACTACATTTATCGTAGTTCTTATTGTTATAGTATTTAAAATGTTACATTTTAACCAAATTATTTAATTTTAACCATAAAAGTAAACTAAACTAATCAATAATGTTTTAGCAATGTTAATGTTAAGAAAACATTTTCTACGGGTTCGATTCTCCTACACGGTATCAATCTTGCAAAATCTTATATCATGGTCTAAGTAGGTTTGTTTACGACAAGCGTGATGCCTGATTAGAACACTGAATATGATAAGAACACGTGCAATCTACTTACATTACTACGTACATTTAATATTTCTAGAATATCAAATTTTCTGTAGCGAGGTTGTAAAACGGAGTATGAGAAATCTGCGAAGCCTTTACGATGCTATTAAAAATATAAGGCGACCCATAAAACCTTTCGCGTCTAATACATTGGATCGGCAAAACATGAAGCAATAAAAATCCTATTGCATAATACTCCAGCCAATTTTATTATCGTAAGCTAACTGATAATGCGATTAGTATTTGCGAGATTGTTTTTTTTCGCTTCGTTATTGTTATAATTGGTGTCTAATTTATTGTTCTTTTTCCTATAGAATAAATTAACATTTTAATAAACTCAGTTTATAAATACCTATGCATTAATGTCGCTATGAAAAAATAAAACTCACGATATACCCTCTCATCACTGTGGTGTGTTTCTATCAGCCTTTTGTATTTAAAACTAGCAGAACCCGTGACTTTGCTTGCGTTAAAACTACAAAAAAACAATAAAAGTAACCACAAAAACCCCCGCTCCCCTACACGCCCTGCGACATCTTGCGCGTGCCATGCGCCCGCCTGCCATGCCGTGTAGCATTTTCGAAGCCTTATCTGACTCTGTTGGAGGATGATTATGTATGTAAAAACTCTAATACACGTGTCTCATAAATTTAATTCAACAGTATGTATACCAATTTTCGAGTCAATCGACCCAGAGAAGAAAAAGTTTTACAGAAAATTTCAACATAATAACCCCCCATTTCACCTACTTAGGTTTGGAATTTACAAAAAAAACTTGCTTAGTGGATACCTACACTTTATAAAGAGCACACTCTGCAAATATCATGTCTCTAGGACCAGCGCTTTAGGCTGTGCGTTAATATATTAGTCAGTCAGGACTACGAATTGTATACAGAGTACAGACAGCACCATCTTTTGGTATAATTACTTAAACTAACGTAAGAGTATAAACTCGTATATTACTGTGGCTCATAGTATATATTATATTATACACAAATACAATTTTTCGTGACGGGACGGGACGTAACGGGAACTATTTTAATAACATTTTGTTTTTTATATGTGAACTCTTAATACTTTCTTAGATTTACGCGAATATTTGACATTTAAAATAAAATCTAGGCACGAATCCGAGCGAAGCGAAGGCGAGTCGCTAGTGCATGTATAAATTGCTAATTTATTCTTCTTGCACGCAGTAACGAATCTGTTATATTGGATTTAAATGATGTAATTAATTCACTCAAATTCATTGATTGAAAAAACCACGTTTATTAACTATACCAACAATATCATATAACTCAATCCACAACCCACCCACAACTGCAAACATAGTGTTGCCCCTTTGGCTGGTTATACAACAGAATCAAAACATTTATTTCATGCAGATATTAATAAGTGACCACATTTTAAACAAAACTATCTTTTCGGATTATTTCGCGGATTTATTTTGATTTTTGGTTCCCGACGTTCCGAATGCTTTACAGCAATCATGGTCACTGAAGAAACTAAGGTATTAGACGTCTCAAAGGCGTTATATACTTGTTACAGACAGTGCCTAACCACAATTTTAGAAAAATGATTTTAAAAATTCAAATTGGCACCAAAGTAGCTTACATTATTTGTTGATTTTAATTTTAAACATTTTAAAATTTTTAATAAGTTTATAATCAAATATAGTAATATTATTTGTTCAATTTTTACTGTTGTTATTATAAATATTACATTTTTTTAAAAACTTTATCAATTAAGAATATTATTTAGCATTGCTATTATTATGTTTTGTAGAACCATAAAGAATATTAAATTAAATAGAAATATTAACTATTTATTTAGGCAAATATTATTGTTTTATATGGATTTTAAAAAAGTTAAAATATTAATTCAGATTGCTATTATTTAAAGTTAAAATATTAAGCAACACTATTGCTAGCTTTATAGACAAAAATTTTCATTATTATAAGTATTTTTTAAGTAAAATCGATTTTTCTCTTGATTGATCTTATATGCCTGTCACAAATCTTGTGAGGGTTGTTAGCTTCCGACAAGAAAGAACGAACGATCTAAAGGAATTTTCATTTTAATATTATATTATTGTAATATTATTTACGACCATCTCATCTAATTTAAACCTCTTCTTTTATCAAGCTTTTAGTATCAGCTGACATTATAGCGGCAGCGACGGATTCCTTTTGAGGATAAAATTATTTTTTACTTTGTTTTCAGCCCTTTTTAATGCCCCAATGCTGGGTGCGGATCTCTTCTTAATGCAAGGGGAATGAAGCTATTATTTTCACAATTGGATATAATGCACTCTACATGTTAGTATCTTGATATTGAATAAAAGTGAAAATGAAATAAACCTTTTGGTCCTTTTTACCTTTTCCCAAGGGAAAAATCTGTGAATAAAAAAATCTATTTAGTTGATTTCCGGATTATCAATATTTTTAAGGTTATAATATTAATTAATATAGATTATTATATAAGGATTATATAAGGCTATAATATTATAATTAATATAGAATAGATAATATTTGTTTTTTGTACAAAATTAAAATTATCTCAGTTTTTACCATTACTATTAACACTCCCTTCTTGAAAACTCTTCTCTTAACAGTACAAATTAAAATGATTTACTACAGCTATTATTTCTGAGAAAATATCCAACAACACTTTAGTTCAAATGTTAAACGTGAAACTTTTTTAAAAAAAGAACTGTAACACGATGAGAATGGCGTGTTAAAAATAGGATTCACTTGAACCACCGCTAATGGGTCTTTACACGTTTACACATCAATCTATCATCCTTTCAACTGGTACTTTATATAAAGAAGTTTACTTATCAACTTCTATTTATGCCAAGGTTATTTGTATTTCTTGGCAAATATATGACGTTAATGTACTTCAGTTAAAAATAACCATCTACCATAGTACTAGATTCCAATTCCCAAATTTGACCAATACAAGGCTAACCTTATTAGTTAATGTAAACATTATATCGTCGACTTCGTTGTTCATTAAAAACTGAAGATCGGAATTGTTTTTAGTTCACTACTCTCCATTACTCTTTTTGAGATAAGCCTTATTAAAATCATCATTTTTTGTGCTTTTATATGTTTTTAGGGGTTCTGTTATAACGTTAGATATGGTTTTTAGTCGACTTTAAAAAGGAGGAGGTTCTCAATTCGATTGGTATTTTTTTTTTTATGTATGTACACCGATTGCGCTGAGATTTATGATCCGATTTACGTGATTCTTCTTTAGCTTGATGCGGAATAGTTGCCGTTTGGTTCCATAAAAATTTAACATAGTTTGGCCCAAGAGTTTTCATTTTATTTGATTTGACAAACCCAATACGTTAGAATAGGATTTTAGAGCCAGAATTTTTAATGTTACTAATAAAAGTGAATTTTAGTTTGTCAATCTTAATACTTTGCTACTACTATTATGTCTACACTAAAAAGAGAAAAATAAAAACTTTTTAAGAAAAAAATAAAAACCGACTACAAAAAAAGCACAAAAAAGTAAAAAATAAATGATTGTTAGTTTTCATTTAGTATAGATACCTAATCAGATATTTTCGAAGTCGGTGTGCTTTGATTTGTATCGGCTGGCATTATTAATGAAGACTAATAAGGCTAGGGCAAACGTTACCGTACCTACAATAGTCTAATAATAATAAGTCTGATCCCACAGACAAACTGTGCAAACAGTTTTGTGGGTCCTTATGTAAAATTTTTGTATTAATATATATTATAATAATCAAATAAATAATAAAAAAAAAAAGTACGTAATTCGCACACCTAGATAAAGAGTAGTACAACTCCAAATAATCCAAATTCAAGTTATTACTATTATAGGAATCTGCGTTAAAAACTACATAAACTCCATATGATTTTGTCATGATTGCTAATTTAACACGAAAAAATAAATCTATTTTTGGAATTGTTGTTGTTTAATATATAGTCGGTGTTCCTAATAAATATCCTCAAGTGTTTGATATTGAGTTGGTTACAAGTTATACTGCTATTTGATGACAAGCCATTGATCAAAAAATATCTTCGGAAAATTATATACAAGAACACATTATATTATTTTTAATATATCAAATAGAAAAAGAGTAAAACGTTTTTTCTATTCCTGAAAAAAGAGATATTTTGAGTTGTGCTACTTTTTATCTAGGTGTGTAATATAAAGAAAGGTAACAGTTTGATCTTTGGATGGCATTATTTCTTTTTTGGTAAGTTCTGTCACTTTTAACATATGCATTTTCAGTCCCTTGCTATATATACCTATAAAAAAAAAGTAATCCAAGGTTTTTTTAAAGTCCACCGTAAGGCAAGTAATAATCATCATATTGAATATATTATTTTTGTAATATATTAAAATAAAATAGATAACAGTTTTTCTAGCTTATAGTCTGTTTTTTAATCTCAGAGACTAAATTGACACATGCAAATGTCAAATTTACAAATAATGTTGCCAGCTCTTATGTGCAGTGTTGTACCGACGATACCGGTTTGTTGAATCGTAATTTTTTATCTTTATTAGACGATTCGCTTCAAAGTTTTATATTCCAAAGCGTATCATTCAAATTCACATAATTAAATTTAAATTTACATTATTAATTTTGTATTATTACGCTTTAAATAAGTAGCTACATTTTATTTCAGGATAACTTATTATAAAAAACTATACTTTATTATATTAACGTTAAGTTTGGATAGTGGCACATCACTATTTAAGAATTGCAAAAAACTGGCAGCCCATGTAATGTCAATTCTGCCTCTGAGTTTTGAGATTAAAAAATAGACTGTAATTAAAACAAATCATACCAATAATTAATAATGACAAGGATGCTATTTCAGGCTGTTTAATTTGCATTGATATTTCTAGAGGAAGCCATCTGGTAAGTGATGGGGTGATTAGTAATGATTAATAGTTCCCGTGAGGAAACTCTGCAACATATATGATAATTAAACGATTATTGTTTATTTTGTGACTGGGGAAGGAAATTCGATTATGTTTATTAATGAAATAGATGAAAAAGAAGAACAATTGTTTAATAATACTTAATTTTTATCTAATTACATGTACTTATTTATACATACATGCTTCTTGTGTTACTTTTGGGATAGTTAGGTATACATATAGTTATAGTCTTAGGACTCAGAGACATAACTGACATTACTTGGGTTGCCAGTTTTTTTGCAATTCTTAAATAGTGATGTGCCACTACCGAAAATTAACGTTAATATAATCAAGTATCGTTTGTTTTTTATAATAAGTTACATTAAGTGGTTATTCAAAAATACGTATCTACATAAAAAAATCTTAAATGTACATAAATAGTGCGAACGTACAATGTTGAAAATTTACAACGAATTCAGGCTCGTCAATGTACAATTGCAGATTCTAAAAGCGTGATACGAAAATCCATGAGTTATTTAGGTATGCTATTGGTTTACATACGATTGGGTTTAATATTATATATTCTTCTTTTATTAAATAGTGTTTTGCTTTAGAAACCGGATCGATTCCCATGTCTTACATTTTGCTAGCGTGGCGTATTATGATCCTTTAGACTTCAGAAGAGACCAGTGGGACACGTTAAAAGGATTTTACTATTATTATATAATTCTTTTAGATTGTCTCTAATTTAAAACTTAATTTAATAAACTTGATAAGTGTATTAAGTATTTGACGGTATATGATTTGTATTAACTCTGCAATATTGCATCGAAAATTCAACGTATTTTTTTCCATAGAAATATTTTACGTGCCGGAGAATTATATACAAAGGCCATTTATTCCAAGCTTAAAAATACGATTTATATAATAACAGGCAGTGGTAACCCAGTGATAACACGTTTACTTCGGAAACCGAGTGAGTGAGTTCAACTACCGGGTCTCGCAAATCTGATATTTTCAAATGCGAATCATTTTCAAAATGATTACCACTTGTCTTACGGTGAAGGAAAACATCGTGAGGAAATCTACATGTCTGAGAGAACCTACTAAGTTTCCTAAAGACATGTGCAGTCCGTCAACCCGCATTTGACTGGCAGGTGAACTATAGCTTGATCCCCCTCGTATTGAAGGGAGGCTCGTGCTCAGCAGTGGGACGTTAAAAAGGGCTGAATACATACATACGTATTAATAATAAGAGTCGCAATTTTTTTATTTTGATACAAATAAATAGATAATATACTACACATTTATAACGTTATTTAAGAAACAATATTTTGTACAATCTTTTGTTTTAAATCTTATACATTGTAAAGCACTTCCCCTATGTAGTCTCAATCGACGTTAGAGATAGAAAGGCTATTGAATTTTGTAATACAGCACTTTCAAAGCGAGAAAACTGCATCCGTATTTTGTAGAGCCGCGTTAATATTAAAACAGGCCCGTCTCGCGCGAATTTAAACCATACGAAATAACGTTATATTTCTAGTCCGTTTGTGGAAAAAGCATAATTGTTTTTACAATTTAAATAGTGAGGTCAAATTGAATGTTCTCCGACCGAAAATTTGGGCATTTTAAAATTAAAGCAGTGAAAAATTCATTTTTAAAGGTAATTTTTGTTACTTTTAAGTTTGAATGTGTGTTGTTTTATTTCGATTTTTTTTAAACTAGCGTTCCTAGCTAATATTGTGACTGAGAAGTTATTATTACTGAACTAGAATTCATCTATGTTACTTCTGCATAATGTAGCTTTCTGAAAGTAAAAAAAATATAATCGGTTCATTATAACAGGGTTATCGATAGTATCTAAAGTCGATAAAAAACTAAATCTAGAGTGATTTTTAATCAATTACCTTTACCTTAAGTACAATTTTGACTTGACATGCTTCTACAATATACTCGTAAATGCTTTTAGATATATAAATAAACAAAACAACGAATTTAATCGATTTTGTTCATAATAGAAAGCTGTTACTCTATATTGGACTATACAAAGATACAAAAATGTATTTACTGGTAAAAAAGTCACATATTTCTAATTTTAACTATCTAAAACTTGTATACTCATAATAAACAAAATATAGGTAACTATACAATATTATAAAGGCATTCAAAATATTTCACGAATTGATACACAATCGTGTACAGATTGAATTTAATTGCAAACGTTATATCTCTGTCCACCCTGACCTCCCTAATTCGGTCAAAATCAATAATTCTAAATAAGCCTCTCAATGGCCACTTACAGGTATTAATGTCTTAACACATTTAGACAACACTGGATAACTTACTAATAATTTATTATTGGCTTATATTTATTTGTTTGGTTGATTAATGATTATTGTTTTGGTTGTTGCTGATTTATTAGGTTCTAAGTTCGAGTCCTAGTCGAGTAAAAATATTTATTGTGTATCCTATACATATAATAAAATTGTAACTTAGCCGAATCTGTACATTAAATATTTTTTGGAATATCTTATTGAAATAGACTTTATTATCGATACAGAAGCCAAATCTATAGTTTTTTGAATTTTTGTCTGTCTGTCTATATGTCTGTCTGTTACCGCATTACGGGAAAACCACTGGACAGATTTTGATGAAATTTGGTATGATGATAGCTGGTTATCCGGGTCAACATATAGGACACTTTTTACTGCAGGAAAATATCTCATCTCTGAGCTAAACGTTAAAACGTAACTAGAGACGAACCCGAGCGAAGTGAGGGTGAGTTGCTAGTTTTTAAATAAAATGTTAGTAACAGTTGGGAGTTGGGCATATTTTATAGCCTTAGAAAGCGCAAAAGCCGTCTTGATCTTCCGCCGATCCCACCGGAATAGGAGATTGAGGGATAGAAAGTTCACGTGTAGCGTTGATCGCTATAAATAAAATTACCTTTTCGAATTTTTACGGGGATTTATTTTAATTTTTGGGGAGAGACTTCTCTGAGACCATGGTTTCTGATTCGTGAGCATGATGCATTAAAGTATACAAAACGAACCAAAATGCAAAATAAATGCGCGAAAAATCCGTAATATACTTTTATTTAAAATGTTAAATATTTGTGTAAATTTTAGAAAGTATTATGATCGTTACGATAGCGCGCCGCTGAATGAGGATTGCTCGTTTCTAGTATAACTGAAACGGGTCAGAATTATTTGTTTTTATGTAGTCTTCAAAGAGAATGTAGCTTTAATGCCAATAGTATTACCATAAGTTTAGTTGTCATTTTAACGCAAATCTAAAAATATAGTAAATATAGTAAAATGTATTTTTTAGGGATTGAAATAGCGACCTCTTTTATAAGTAGATATATGCCACCTACTTTCAAAAAGAAGGAAGTTCTATTTTCATCTGTATGTATGTTTTTTATGTGTCCTTCTTTCGACGCAATAATGGATTAGTTATGGATTATACTTTCGTTTTGCTGTTAAAGCATTCGAAACGTTGAAAATCAAAAATCAAAATAAAATAGTTTTATTAATTTATTTAATTATATATTTATAAGCTTATTAAAAGATTATTATCTGTCTTTTTAACCCTTTCTCCTTAGTCCTTTCCCCTTTCTCTTTTTAGTCCTTTCCTCTAATATCATTCTTATAATTATTATTATCATTTCTTCTATTATGTTCTAGTATCTAATTCTATATATTATTTGGTTGATTTTTCCTTTTTATGTATGTATATGTATGAATGTATGTATGTATATATATATAATGTATATATATATATATATATATATATATATGTATGTAGGTATGTATGTATGTATGTATATATATGTATATATGTATGTATGTATTTATATATGGATGTATGTATAATGTATCTATTTATCTATAAGTATTTATATATATAAACGTGTAAAAGCAAGTACACCGCCTACCGTTTTTATGAAACTTACTCCTCTACCTGAAGGTTGCCTGGAAGAGATCGCTTCCAGCGATAAGGCCGCCTGCTGTGCATCTTTTCTTTGTGTTCTTTTATGTATATATTGTTTCTTTTTTGGTGTACAATAAAGGATATTATTATTATTATTATTATTATTTATTTAAAACGGTTTAATATATGTTTTGTATGTCATACATTACTAAGCGACACCTGAATTTGAAAAAAGTTAGTGTTAAATAATATAACAAAGTGTGTAAATTGTAAATATTTCGATAAATCACACTTAAAAACTATGATGTTACGAAATTTCGAACAAATGGTTACAATTTATCATGATATTGACAAATGGCCTACAATAATTTTTGATTCATTTCCACTAGTATTCCAACACGATTGTCAATTTTCATTGCTTCTATCACGTGGAAACTACTTTATATCTCGAAAGAAATGCCAAGAAATGAGGACAACCAAAAATCTAGACTATTTTTAAAGCTAAAGAATTCGTTTTGAGCCACTTATTGATAGAACTGCCAGCCACATTTATTTATTTGTTTTTTTTTCCTAACGCTTTCACACTTAGAAGAGGGGCAATTATACATAAATAAACTAGGCGAGCCGCGGGCTAAAGCTAGCTTATATTTCTTATTTAAAATGACAGCTTTAAGTTAGGTTAAACTGCTCAAGAACGAGTAGTGCGATATTTGTAAATAATGTAATAATGATAATAAGTACTATTTTAAAAGTGAAAGGCTGTATGTGTGTTGTGTTCAGTCAAAAACGTAATATGATGATTTCCCCCTGACTTTAGCCACGACGGAAATCCATCTGAGACTAGTCAACTACGCAGGAGATATTATAGTGTACAAGTGTACGCGTAGAAACAACGTGCGCTGTATTCACTCTCACATTCCGGTATGACGAGAATTCGACACGAACGGTGATAGATCACACGCTGGAAACACTGCCAAATTCCCAAATCCAGACTGTTACTGAGACTTACTTAACAGAAAGACTCAATAACATAACTTACTCGACCCGGGACTCGATACCAGGACCTCCGGATTTGCAGCCGTACATGCTAGCCACTAGACCACCGAATAACAAACATACGCACAAGCATACACAAGCATAATAGGAGTTAAGAACAGGAAAACAAAATTGAATCTGAGTTAAAGTAAAATTATATATAAAACTAGTTTATATATATATATATATATATATATATATATATATATATATATATATACATTTTACATCTACATAATACATAACAACAAAGGAGGTGCGCAACCCTTAAAATATTTCAAAATACCTTGCGACAAACTTTAGTTATTTATTTCGACGTGGAATGTTCCTATTGGAATAGTTGATGATTCAATTACGTGAATAAAATACTTACGAGGGAAACTTTTTTATTGCAGCTTTTAGGAACTTCTAATTACTTAATAGTATGTAAGTGTCTCAGTATTGGTCTATACATGAGAATTTATACATTGTTATATTTACGCGAATATTTGACATCTATACTAATATTATAAAGCTGAAGAGTTTGTTTGTTTGTTTGGCTGAACGCGCTAATCTCAGGAACTACTTTAACCCGTTAACTGAGGAAGGCTATAGGCTATATATCTAATTACATATATTTATATATCTAATTAATAAAGGCTAATTGAATAAAGTTTATTTCATTTCATTTCATCATCCCGGAAAAATGTACGGATCCCGTGGGATAGATTTGTTCTTGTCTAGGGACGAACCCGAAGCGAAGCGAGACTGAGTCGCTAGTTTTAAATAAAATTATTTTTTCAGATTTCCTCGTACATTTATTTAGATTTTTGGTTCTCGATAGTCATAGAAGAGACGCACTAAGAAAGTTTTTGACGTCTCAAAAATTGTTATATAGTTATTATAGATGGCATCTAGTTGTAATAAGGTAATTAAAGCTTAAAAAAATGGAAAACATAGTTTTTTTCTTTATTGTTTGTTCAATGCATATAACTTTTTTTAAGTTAATAACTTTAGAAAAGGTTATATTTCACTAACTAATATTGTATAATGTGTGTTATGTATATGTTATGTATTTGAAACAATGGAATTATACCTTTAGTTTTAAAATTCAAATACTTTTATTTTATTACGTCAAGGCAAAGCGCAAAAATTCTTTATGAATTTCACTTTGTCCAAAACCATTGTGCTTTTACTAAGGCTTTATTTCCTTTATAATTACTATGTGAGTAAAAGAAAGGAAATAATTTGGAATATTTGATGAAAAGCTTATCATTTATTACTCAAATAAGGATGAAAATTCCAAAAATTTTCTTTGAACCATGATATGATTATGTTTTGAAAATAATACCGGATAACAAGAGCTTTGTGAACTTTGAGCCATTATATTTTTTAAGGAATGAGGATAAAAAGAATTCCAGTAATAATATATTAAAATATAAGCAAAACCTTTGAAGAAAATCTTGAAGTAAATATCAACGTTATCTAAAATAAACACATTGTTTCAATCTTTGCTATTTTGTGATCATGTTATTTGTTATATTACTTACAGTATGAATTATACAATTTACCTAACAATCATTACTACCACACGTAGGTACTGTATATAGAAATAAAGTACCAAAGATTACGATATCTATATCTATATATATATACATAAAATGCTTTGTCCTGACTGACTGACTGATCGATCAACGCACAGCCTAAACCGCTGGTCATAGAAACGTGAAATTTGGAGGACATATTCCTTATACAATGTAGGCATCCGCTGAGAAAGGATTTTTCAAAATTCATCCTCTAAGGCGGTAAAATAGGGAATAAAAGATTGTATGAAACTCTGTCATTCTTAGCGCGAAATGCACAGAAAGTGGTATTTAGCTTTGAGATGAAAAATAAGAAATATATGCATTAGATTTTTTCGAAATTCATCCCTTTAAAGGGTAAAAGGGGGTGATAAAGTTTATATAGGCAAATAATTATTTATTATGATCAGAATTACTTGAAACTTGGTATTAATGCTCTTCAATACAATTAAATAAACATGTATTGTAGTTTTTTTTAATTCAGCCCCTAAGTGGGTAAAACTGGGCGGTGAAATTTGAGTTGTTGAATATATTTAAATAGAGTAACATGGCTCAAGTGTGGGATATAAAGTAGAGTAAATTTATTTTCAGAATATACGCTTAACATATTTTTGCAAGTAATAAAGTATGTATTGCGAAAAAGTTTATTTTTTTCGTAGTTTGGTCGCGGGCGAAGCCGCAGGTTCTGCTAGTCTTATATAATTTAAATAAAATGTGCCTTAGAAAAATTATACAATACTTATGTAACAAAGCAAATCAACTGCCAAAGGCAATAAGTAGAATATTATAAAAATATGTTATACTTTAATTGGTGTTTTTAATAAAAAATTTAAAGTAATATTGTAAAATATAATAGAAAGTACTTTATTTAGGCATACAGACAAATTAATAAGAAAATATAAAATCCTTAGATCGAAAATTAAAGATGTTTAACTTACCAATTAGATGTTTTAATGCTTTTATAAAACAGTTCGAAGTATGAGAATCAAAGTTAGAACTTCGCAAGCACTCGCAGTACACAAATTGCCTTTGGTTTGGTTTGCTGTTAGCTTAATTCAATCACTGGACATTATTTTGCACCACTAATTTTACTTGCACTATAGTAGTTTCGCTTTATCTTACTTTTTCACTTATCTATACATATAGATAATAAAATTATGACTTAGCCGAATCTGTACATTAAATATTTTTTAGAAAATCTTATTGGAATAACAATTATTATCGATACAGAGACCGAATCTATAGTATGTAGAATTTTGGTCTATCTGTCTGCTACCGCATCACAGAAAAACTACTGGAGGGATTTTGATGAAATTTGGTATGGTGATAGCTGGTTATCCGGGTCAACATATAGGATACTTTTTACTGCGGAAAAATATCTCATCTCTGAGAAATCTATATTAAAATTTAAAACACAAGTAGGGACGAACCCGAGCGGAGCGAGGGTAAGTCGCTAGTTCGTTATAATGCTTCTCGAATGTTGCCTTTCGTTTAACTCTAATATTCACTAACATTCACTCACATGATTAAACTGACGAACTTTTTATAACGCATAAACAAAAAACATTCTAGATATCAAAAACTCGAACGTTCTAGAAATGTTCTTTTTTGGAAATTGTTCTGTCTCTTTTCCACTCACACCAATGCCTATTATACTATCATTTTATATACACATACATAGTAAAATGAATATATTATAATATATAGAATAAGGATACCGAGTGAATCGTGGTCAAATCTAGGGTCTTGCAACTCTGATATTCTCATGTATGAATCATTTCCAACATGATTACCACTTCTCTTATGATGAAGAAAAACATCGTGAGGAAACATGCACCTCTGAGAGAACCTAACAAGTTTTCGAAAGACATGTGAAGTTCGTAAACCAGCACTTGGCCAGCGTGATGGACTATGACTTGATCCCCCTTGTATTGAAGGGAGGCCCGTGCCTAGTGGGAAAAAGGGCTGCATACTTACACAATAATATATAGAAATTATATCAAACGAATAAATTGTAGAAATATACTCAAAATTCAATGGCTTCTTATAAAACTTATAAGGAAAATAATTGGAGAATATAGCTCAGATATCCTTGAAACTATACAATAATCTTTGATTTTGTTTACGTAGGAGAAATCCTCCCATTAGTCACATGATACCGCAAAGCCTATTTTTCCCTTCGGAATCCTATCAGCTGGGTCGATCACTTAAGGTTTCCTATTTCACGGCGTTAGATGTGACATGAAAAATTGTGGTGTTAAAATGTATATACGTTCAATATCTACACGTAGATAATAATTTAATATTACATTGCTCATTTGTTTTTTATATTAATTAAATCTAATATGCTTTCAACCTAAGTACCTATTATAATGTTAAGCACTGTAATGCTAATTATCTCTGTGGTCTAGTCTAGTCTAAGGCGTATGGCTGCTGATCTAGTCCTGGGTTAGAATTTTGTATTTAGCCCTTTTTAAGCCACTGGGCACAGGCCTCCCTTTAATATAGGGAGATCAAGAAATAAATTCACCATGCTGGCCAAGTGGGGGTTGGCGGATTTCACATGTCTTTCGGAAACTTGCTAACTTCTTTCAGACATTCAGGTTTCCTAACAACGTTTTCCTTCACCGTAAGACAAGTGGTAATCATGTTGGAAATGATTCGCACATGAAAATATCATAAAATATGGTAACCGCTTGGCTACCACTGCCTTTTACCTGGGTTAGTATTAGCTTAGGTCTAGAAAAAAAAATAGTTTTTTTACTGAAAAATTCTTCTTGGGTGTTACACTCTTGATTTGAGTAGTATATAAAACCGTAACTGTTAAAATTGTTCTTTACACGTTTTATATAACAATTTTTTTTTCATTTAAAATAGTATTATTACTCGCACTCGCTCCTGACTATTTGATTACAATATATGGATTTTTCTTTACTTTTTATTTATGTTAAATGCATGTACTAGACATATAAATTTTTCAGGAGAAATTCTATCAAAAGCCGTATCAAAATCCGTTGTGTAATTTAGACTCATGTAGATATTGAATTTGAATATACTAAATAATATAAATCCGCGAAATAATCCGAAAAGATAGTTTTATTTAAAATGTGAAATATTCGCGTAAGTCTAAGACAGTATTATGAGAAAGTATTAAATATACTATTTAATAATTAAATGTTGGAAACCGTTACAGTTTGACTCACTAACATTAAATATTCTAATTCTAAAGCATATTAGATACATCATTTTCTGTAAAATTTCTCGTAGATATCCTTCATCTCATTAGCTCTTTTTACCGTCCTACTGCTTCCGTCAATGCGAGGAGAGTCCGTAGTCTATTACTCTGTCCAAGTGCAGGTTGTTGGACTTCCCATCACCCCTTGCTAAGTGATAAATGAGCAAACAGCCCACCTAATGGAAAAGTACCTGTTTCCCATAACACATAAAGTTCATGCACTTAGGTTTTATGTAATAAAAATGGAGAACCGCAGGTGCGTATTCATTGTGAAGACTAAAATGAAATGACTCTTGCCTGTAATTGTATTGGCTACCTTATCCTTCAAACCGAAACACAACAATGCGATCATTGTTGCTTGACGGGACAAATAGATAAGGAGATGGTACCCATCCAGTCGGACTCCTCAGGCTTGACAGAATCCTACCATCGATAGGTCTGTACCGACATGCACGTTTTCTCATGATGTTTTCCTTCACTGTAAGGCGAGTGGTAATCTTGTTGAAAATTTTAAATTATTATTACTGATTTTAAATAATTTTTGATTATTCTAAATCAAAAAGAGTTGAAGCCGCGTCAATTGATTTTCTAAGCGAGCACGTTACCACTGTCTCTAAGAACTTTTGCTATTGAAATATTTTCTATTTCAACAAACTGGTTACCTGTCAGTATATTATTTAGATAAAACAATAAAAGGGTAAATTTAATTGTCTACAATTAATTATGATTTAATAAACATCAATTATTACGCACGGGGAGTAGTTTAACATCTGACGTTTAAGATATATATATATATATATATATATATATATATATATATATATATATATATATATATATATATAATTTAATTACCATAGAATTACAGCGTAAACATTGAAAATTTACTTACTCGACAAAATATGATGAAATCAGTAAAATGTTTTACTTTTATATCTTGTTGATAATATATTGATGTATTCGGCCCTTTTTAATATCCCACTGCTGGGCACGGGTGCTTCCATTTAATACGAGGGGGATCCACCACACTGGCCAAGTGCGGGCTGGTAGAATTCACAAATACTTACTAAGTTTTTTACTTATCAGTCCGTATTTTCATAATTTAGCTGAATTGTATCAGTTTGCAAAAATCTTGGTCTGTTGAAATATGTGTTAGATATTAAACCTTTATCTGATGATAGAAAATTAAGTACAGTACTAAGTTTAAGTACAATTCCTCCGTCAAAGTAACTAATAGTCACTTGACACATTATGTACATCGTTGCGTCGCTATTCTCTCTGACCTTCGCAATCCGATCTGCTGCGGCGGGTCGATCACTTAAGGTTTCCTATTACGAGTCATGGACTTTGATCACAAAAGCGAGAAAATGTGTAAGGATTTACTTTCGTTCCTTGAACCCTGAAAAATGATTCGCTTTCATTCTACCAAGTTCGTTGAAATTTTCGTATCACAATATTGCCAGTGATATTATATCTTATTATATTCTACATCAAGCTATCTGAATCTTTGGAATTACTAGACTGATTTGTAAAATTCTTTCAGCATTATATAGCGTAATTTTTGAAGCTATTCATTTTTAGGTATCACTCACTATACGGATTTATTAGTGGAGCAACTATTTATAAATAAACTATGCGGACGAGGCCACGCATTTAAGGAAATTATTATAGAAATCTATATATAGATAAATAAAATTGAAGTGTCTGTTTGTAATGTCAAAATAACAGCTTTATACTAAATGCATATGGAATTATATAAGGTACTTATAAGAAAAACACATTTTTTTAAATGTTTGTCTGTCTATTTGTTTATTCCGGCTAATCTCCGAAATGGCTGGACCAATTTTAACGGAAATTTCACTGGCAGATAGCTGATATTATAAGGAGTAATTTAGGCTACTTTTACTTTAGAAAAAGAATTAGGGTTTCGCTCGAAAAAATTAAAACGTACCTAGGGACAAATCCAAGCGAAGCGATTGTGATCCGCTAGTTTTGTAAATAAATTTAGTGTAACAATAAAACTACCCAATAATAAAATAGACATTACATGAGTAGATCAAATAATCGTGGTGCTAAAATATATTCTGTTAATATAAATATTTTTATCTTTAAAAACCAGCACTTTTTTTGGTCTTCCTTTTTATTTTTTTGTTTCTAAATACTAACATATTTTTTTAAAACATTACGAGTGAACGGGTGTTTAACTTACAGTATAATTTCAATTCAATTCTTTTATTTCGTGGCTTCTAGGAGTGCCATTTGACAGTATAATTTATTCGTATACTTGTATTTCTCAAGCATATAAACATTTTTTTCAACCAATGTTATATCGAAAAATTGCTACGCCATATTACTTATGAATACCAATAATTCTACACCACACATATGAATAAATAAAAGGCAAAAACTTGACAAAAGCCAATAAAATTCTATCAACCAGCCTCACATTTCTTTCCAATGTATTTTCACAGATCACGATTTCTTACCCACGTTGTAAAACATCGAGCTAGGAGGAGACGGTGCCTTCCATAATTCACTTTGAACTATTCAGCCAACATTTCTCGTATATAGGTCGAGTAGTACGGCTTCTTTAACCTTACGTGTAGTACGAGTACAAACTGCAATGTAACGTAATAAGTTAATACCTATGTACTTCATACTTGAATGTCAGATTAGAGAACGTCAGTTTTCAGATTATTTTCTTAGTTAAACCTTATTTAAACCTTTTGGTTTTTAAATCATGAGATAAAAGTTATGTAAATGAATAAACTAGTACGAGTAGTTCTGAGAAGAGATCTCGCGAGCACAAACTGCATTTTTTACATATTTTTTTAAGTTAAACAAGTGTATAATACTTTCTTAGATTTACGCGAATATTTGATGACATTCTAAATAAAACTATCTTTTCGAATTATTTCTTCCCTTCTTGATTTTTGGTTCCCGCGCCGCGCCTGCGTCACAGTGACCGAGTGAAACCAGCCACAGTCGAGCGAGTCCCTGCAGTCCTGCCATACATGAGAGGAATCACTGACAAGATTGGCTACATCTTAAAGCGTGCTTCAATCAAAACTTACTTCAAGCCGCCAAAGAAAATTAGTCAGTTTTTACCACCAGTCAAGTGCAATATCCCTCTCCAAGATGCAGGGGTATACAAACTTGATTGTGATTGTGGGCTCTCCTACATCGGACAAACAAAGAGATCCATTAGAACTCGGGTCAAAGAACACAAAGCTGATATGAAGCACCGTCGCAATACAACATCTGCAGTCTGTAAACATAGCCAGGACCGCCCAAGCCACTACATTCGCTTTGATAATCCACAAATACTTGCGAAAGAAAGCCGTTATCGCCCCAGGATGATTCGCGAAGCTATTGAAATTAAAAAACATCCAAACTTCAATAGGGAAGATGGCTGGGTACTACCATCATCGTGGGATCCTGTAATAAACATAATGAAATCTAACAAGAAAAACAAAGATAACAGACCTGTAGATGTAGTTAGTTCATACTGTGTGGATTGCAATAACAGTGATTCAAATCAATATATATTTTATCTGTGAAGATAGTGTTGCTTAATATTTTATATTAAAATTATATTAGAAATCTAAAAAAAAAAATTAAATTCCATATAAAACAATAATGATGTTTTAATAAATAATTAGTATTTAATAAATAATTAATATTTTGATTCTCTTTGTGGGTTAGACATATTATAGTAATAGCAACACTAAATAATATTATATTATCAATTCTTAAAATATTAAAAATTTTGTAATATTTATAATAATAACAGCTAAAATTAAACAAATAATATTTAATTATAACACTTATTAATTTTTTTAAATATGTTTAGAATTAAAATCAACAAATATTGTAAGGTACTCTGGTGCCATTTTTGAATTTTCAAAATCATTTTTGTAAATTGTGGGTAGGCACTGTCTGTAACAAGTATATAACACCTTTGAGATGTCTAACACCTTAGTCTCTCCCGTGACTATGACTGCTGTAAAGCATTCGAAACATCGGGAACCAAAAATCAAAATAAATCCGCGAAATAATCCGAAAAGATAGTTTTATTTAGAATTAAACAAGTGTAATTAAGTAGTATTTTGTGTTTTTGTCGGAATCATTATAAAAAAAAATCTTCCTCTATTTTTGTGGTAACAATGAAAAAAAAAGTATTGTAGTTAACCAACCATTTATTTATGTACCAAAAAAAACATATAAATTAAAAAACAGATACCATGTGTACAAAGGATGACTTATTTCTTTAAGAGATCTCTACCAGAAACCCTCAAGCGTGAGAAAAAATAAAAATAATAATGAGGTGCGGTGTAGGTGCAAACTACAAACATTAATAATTTATTATATAAATATAAATATATACATAAATAAACATACATACATACATACACATACTTCAAGAAACATATTATAATATAAAAAGGAAATTAAATTATTTTTAGAATCATCGGAAATTTATATAGACGAAACTCTCAAATAAATTTTTAACGTAAAATAATAAAGTTTCTACATCTGAAAAATTTGAAGGCTCTATTCGTGAAACACAGTCAAGTATAACTATATAATACCATTGTTACATATCCCGCTTCTGACGTTGCACGCCAAAATTGTTCGCTCACGCATGTGCCTACACTTCCGTTGCACAATAAAAGCTATGGCGGAGTGACACGGACAATATACCATTTAGGAATCATAATAACTAAATTCCATACTAGTAATATTATAAATATGAAAGTAACTCCGTTTATTACTTTTCGTGTTTAAACCGCTGAAGAGATTTCGAAAAAATCTGGAAAGGGCATAAATTACATCCTGGAATTGACATAGCTTCCCTTGAACCCCATGTTGTTAACAGATCACGCTATTGAAGACGCGGCCAAAAACTCATACTTTTATAAGACAGTTATTTAATGTAAATGTTTGCTATTTAAGTAATTGCATATTAATTGGTCAGTCGATTGCATATTTTGTAATTGTTTATTTATTATTAGTGACTCTGGCAAGCGTTGTTCTGCCGCAGACCTCGTTTTGTAGGATAGTTAAAAATTTAGATCTTAACACCAGCGCCACTTAGGGGTCGGCGTCGTCGGTACAGTTCATCTGTTCATTATTCATACTGACCGGGAAAAGTGATTAGTCCTGTAGTTTTAATTATATTGCCCAATAGATACGGCCGATGCTTACGTATGTGTATATATATATATATATATATATATACATACATATATATATATATATATATATATATATATATATACCTCGGCCTCGGTGGTGTAGTGGCTAGTATGTACGGCTGTATTTCTCACGTTTGGGGTTGAATTTCCAAAAACGATGAAATACATATGTATTTATTTTTATTGAGAAGCTTTAATATTAAATTTTATTCTTCTTACTTCAAAAATGACGGACTCCTCATATAAAATTTCATCCCCTATTTCACCCTCTTAGGGGATAGATTTTCAACAGCTCTGAAATACGCACTTATTTATTTCTAACCAGAAGCTTGTATAAGAAATTTCATGCTTCTTACTTCAAAAATGACGGACCTCCCATATAAACTTTCAAGCCCTATTTCACCCTCTTAGGGGATAGATTTTCAAAAACTCTGAAAAACATATTTATTTATTTCTAATCAGAAGTTTGTATATGAAATTTCACGTTTCTAACTTCGAAAATGACGGATTTCCATACAACCGTTCATCCCTTATTTTACCCTTTTAGGGGTGGAATTTCTAAAAATCCTTTCTTAGTGGATGCCTGCGTTATAAGAGGAATACGTGTGCGAAATTTTAAGTTTCTAGCCCTAAGGGTTTAGCCTATGCGTTTACTTAAAACTTTCATCCCCTATTTTACCCTCTTAGGGGTTGAATTTTGGAAAACGCTGAAATAAATAACTCATTATTTTTATCGTACTCAATTCATAGGATATTTCATGTAAATATGTCCAAGAAATAAAAAGTTTTATACAAACTTTTATCCCCCATTTCACCCTCTTAGGGGTTGAATTTTAGAAAACGCTGAAATACGTAACTCATTATTTTTGCCGTACTCGATTCATACGAAATTTCATGCAATTATGTCCAAGGAATAAAAAGTTTCATATAAACTTTTATCCCCTATTTCACCCCATTGGGGGTTGAATTTTGAAAAATCCTTCCTTAGTGGATGCCTTCGTTATATGAGGAATACGTGTGCGAAATTTCAATTTGCTAGCCGTAAGGGTTTGGCCTCTGCGTTGATACATCAGTCAATCACCTTTGCCTTTTATATAATAAGACTAGCAGAACCTGCGGCTTCGCTCGCGATCAAACTACGAAAAATACGAAATTTCATGCAAATATGTCCAAGGAATAAAAAGTTTCATATAAACTTTTATCTCCTATTTCACCCCCTTGGGGGTTTAATTTTGAAAAATCCTTCCTTAGTATATCTACTACGTCATAAGAGAAATACGTGTGCGAAATTTTAAGTTTCTAGCCCTAAGGGTTTGGCTTGTGTGTTTATTTAAAATTTTCATCCCCTATTTTCATCCTCTTTTAGGGGTTGAGTATTGGAAAACGCTGAAATACGTAACTTATTATTTTTGCCGTACTCATTTCATACGAAATTTCAAGCAAATATGTACTACAAAAACCTCTTTGGCTTTTTGCTATTAGTAATAATTTGATGACTGTAATGATTTGCAAATGTATGATTGTGGCTCGCGCATCGAGAGCTCCGTACCGCCGAATATTGTGTTGTTGTTACTTACACATTTACACACACACACACACACACACACACACACACACATATATATATATATATATATATATATATATATATATATATATATATCAGTGGCGAAGGGTGAAATTTTAGTAGAGGTAAGCCGTTCCAAAAAAAAAAAGACAAAAAACATTGATACACAATTTTTATATATCAATCAATCAATGCAAAAAAAAAGGAAATGTAATTGTGAAGATATTTTTTTATAAGGCTATTGTGTTTTTTATTGTTGTTACATGTAAAATATTCTAGCAAAATATATTTAACATTTAATATAATAATAAAACCTCATAAAATATTAATAACGCCATCTATGAAAAATCTTTACACATGACTTAATACGGAAATTTGATTTTATTTTATTTTTCTTTATTAAAAGTACATATATTACAACCTATATTTTTTGGGATTTAAATATTATTTTATCTTTTTTTTTTTTGTTAATTTTACATAAATATATTTAATCAATATGTTTTATATAAATACCGCCATCTACTTAAATCTCATTGAACTACTTCGTCGTGCTTAGTAATGAAATTGATTTATTATTTTATTGTATTTTATTTATCAAGCCAAATTGGACGAAAATTATGAAATAATTCACAAAAAAGGAACGATAAGAAGCACAGGCTTTAATTATAATATCATATAGCAATACATCCGTTTTTAAAATGTCTGACTATCCTATTTAGTATTTAGCTTAATTAGTCAAATTATATTGTTAAATAATGTAACATATTTAAAATAACTTTAACATATTAAAATTCACTCTAAACTTAAATAGAATCAGAATATAATAAACATGGAAAACTAAATATTTTCTAATTTAGCACATTCACACATAATTTAATTAAAACGTTTTATGAAAATATTTAGGTAACTCATTTCATGTAATAATTAAATCATATTTCAAACAAATGAGTATCTTGATGACATGCTTTTTAATTATTAAACAACCAAATTTAGAAAACTAAAGTCAATAGTATGCAAATTAATGTCATAATGGCTAATAGAACTCACCGAAATTAACAAATATGTGAGACACTCATAGTCCACAAAAAAACACAGCACAAAATGTCTATATTACACTAAAACCAAATTAAAACTCTATAAAACAAAAAATCTCTTAAGCAATGCACTCGTAAACAATAACAATCCGCCATATTAATTTACATTAAATAATAAATCATTCAAATAATAACATTGCTCGTCTGACGCTTCGCTTGTCAAATTAGGGACGTTTTGTAATTTTTGACCAATCACAGGCAGGATAAGACGTAAAGAAGCAGCTTTTCGAGCAACAAAAATTTGATAAGTGCGCATGCGTAAAATACTAAAAATGAATGAAGTCACGTGACAATGTTCAATCCAAAACATTGAATGAAATACAATTTTGTATGAACGCGGTAAGCTAAAATACAACGTCTTATCGTCGCATTTCTTTGAAGAAACGCGTAAGCAGTTTGGAGCGCAAAAATGTATTTTGCGTTGTTTATGTGTTGCTTGTGATTTTTTGCGTTATATTATTTTCAGAAATTGACTTAGTAATAATAAATAGATTTTTTATTTACTAATTATGTTAATTCAAAAAATAAATATTCATAATGAACGACGGATTATTGGATTTTTAAAAGGTAAGACGGTGGGAATCGTCTTGTATGGACCCTTCGCCACTGATATATATATATATATATATATATATATATATATATATATATATATATATTTGTTTTCGCCATACATACTTTATTAATTGCAAATATAAGTTCGCGTTTCATACTATTTTTTGAAGACATTATAGAAAACAAAACTTAAGTGATCGTAACTCAAAATATCCAGTATCTGAAAAGACATTTTACGTATATTCTGTAAATTCATTTTTATTTAAAGTATTTAGCACGCTCCACTACTTCTATTTTTTGCACATTTCCTACTTCATCTTTTAAAGTTAAAGGAAGAGACTACAATGTTATTTAACTCGCATATGTTTACGACTTAAAAATCAAGTAACTCGGCTAACATATTATAAACAGGCTAAAATCTACGTTATTTTTAAAGATCCTTTATCAACTTGTTCTCACCTTTTAGTTCGCTTTTTACGCAGTCGTGTTTTTTTAATTAAATTTATTACATTTATTAGTGTTTTAAAGTCAGTTTTTATTATTTTTTTAAGTTTTTTTGTATTTAAAAGTATGTACATCAAGTTTTTTTGGGAATATGTCCATACAAACATGCTAACCCTTCGAAACAAACATAAATGAATTCTCACCTCTTATCTCGTCTAAGAGATGGAATTTTGAAAAACTTTGAAATACATGTTTATAGTTTGCTTATCAGTTCAATCAAGAAAGAAAAATAGTAAATTTCAAGCAAATCAGGCCATTTTTTTTTTAATTTTTATACTAATGTTTTCACCCTATTTCTCACGTTTGGAGTGGAATTTCCAAAAACGATGAAATAAGTATGTATTTATTTTTGTTGAGAAGCTTTAATATTAAATTTCATTCTTCTTACTTCAAAAATGACGGACTCCTCATATAAAATTTCATCATTTCCTATTCACCCTCTTAGGGGATAGATTTTCAACAGCTCTGAAATACGTACTTATTTATTTCTAACCAGAAGCTTGTATAAGAAATTTCATGCTTCTTACTTCAAAAATGACGGACCTCCCATATAAACTTTCAACCCCTATTTCACCCTCTTAGGGGATAGATTTTCAAAAACTCTGAAATATTTATTTATTTCTAATCAGAAGCTTGTATATGAAATTTCACGTTTCTACCTTCGAAAATGATGGATTTCCATACAAATGTTCATCCCTTATTTTATCCGTTTAGGGGTAGAATTTCTAAAAATCCTTACTTAGTGGATGCCTACGTCATAAAAAAAATACGTGTGCGAAACTTTAGGTTTCTAGCCCTAAGGGTTTAGCCTGTGCGTTTATTTAAAACTTTCATCCCCTATTTTACCCTCTTTGGGGTTGAATTTTGGAAAACGCTAAAATACATAACTCATTATTTTTACCGTACTCAATTCATACGAAATTTCATGCAAATATGTCCAAGGAATAAGAAGTTTCATACAAACTTTTATCTCTTATTTCACCCCCTTGGGGGTTGAATTTTGAAAAATCCTTCCTTAGTGGATGCCTCCGTCATATGAGAAATACGTGTGCGAAATTTTAATTTGCTAGCCGTAAGGGTTTGGCCTGTGCGTTGATACATCAGTCAATCACCTTTGCCTTTTATATAATAAGATTAAGGATTTAATTACAAAAGAAGATAATGATAAGAAATAATTAAATTGTTTATTTATTATTACATTTTTTATGATTTGTTTTTTTTTATAATTAGAAATATTTGTCATTATTGTTTGTTAAAAATATCTGTCCATAGTGAAGTTACTAATAGCCTTAGATTATCTTTAGTGATAATAAGCGTACAAAATCTAAGCAATTTAAAAGTTTGTCTAATAGTAATAAAATTATAAATAAAACTTAATAATATCGTAAGCAACTAAAAAACTTATTGAACGTGATTCAATTACGCATTTTTTTTTTCATTTGAGGCTTGCTCTAGAAACTTTGGCAGCCAGCTTCTAGTTGGCAAAGTACTTTGATGTAAATTAATATATTTTTTTGTTAAACAAGGTAAGAGTCAGAAATTTTAAAAAATATTATATTTTTAGGTAATTTAGCCTATTTTTTTTCATAGCATATACTGAAACGAAAAGTCTCATTTTCGCATCATTTAATATAGAATGTCAGTATGTATGTATTTCTGCTGAGACAACTATCGAGATCTATAATTTCATATAAATGTAATTTTTGGTTCTCTACGTTTAAAAAAATCAAAACAAAGTTTTATTCAAAATATCAGATATTCGCATAACTATTAAAAAGTATTAAATGTAATTTTATTTCAGTATTCTATTAACGGTGTCGAGTGTCGAAATTCAACGTCGATATTTAAGCAATTATCGTTATTGTACAGTAGTAGTAATGTAGTATAAAAAGGCTATTATTTTAACTATTTTATCAAACTGTTTTAAAACATTTTGCAAGCAAAAAAGGTTTTTTTTTCAAATCAATCATCTCCCATATGATATTTCATGGTGATATGTTTTTTATATGGAGTTATCGAAGGCCGTTTGGCACTTTGCCCTGAGGGCATCAGGAAAAACACTGAGTATAGGATTTATGGTTTTGGTATGATAATATGACACGATGAAATTGCCGGCCCTTTATAAAAAATACAAGTACAGAATAAAGGTAAAATATTTTTAATTTATAAAAACACAAGTAAAAAAAGGGTAAAATCGTTGATACTTTATTCTATTTATATTGATAACGAGTTAAATTGATAGCTTGAATATGTGAACTATGAGCAAGTGTTAAATACGATTAAAAGAGTTCAAAAATCTGCCTGAACAAATTTTGGTCGCAGCGGCAAAGCTCACTAAGATTAGCAATCTACACAGAAAATATTATTACACTTATGTGTAATAATATTACATAACACTAATATTATTACACCTATTGTTTGTAAAAATCGTAGAATGGATTTGGATGACAATTCACACATATGTATATGTACAGGCAAATCTTAAACTAATAATTCATGTATGTAGGTATTTTAGGTAGTAGGTAGCAGTGAAAGTAGTCTATAAACGGAATGTGGAAACGTAGTAAGAAGATGTTTAGGATTTTGACAAAGTTTAACTTTTTTTATATGCAGTAGTAGTATGCAGTAGTAGTAATCTTTTAGCTAATTTTGGAGTCCGCTGGAATGCAAGTTGGCACTTCAATTAAATAAAACATCTATACTTTCAATAAAATAAAATCACAATAGATATGAGATTGGTTTAAACGAAGCAAATGGGCTTAGACTAAGTTTGAGGTTTGAAGTTTGAAGATTTTATTAGTAAAAAGATGCCATTAAAGAAATCCTCTATCACTTTATTCCTTAATTAGATCAGCCCAATGTCAAATTATAATTCGTATTTTCATCCGAATTACACAACATACAAAACAAATCGATATGACAAATAGAAGAACGTTGAAGCAACTTAAGATTCTCTTGTAACGCTCTTAAGACACGCTTGGAATATCAAGTGTCGCACCTCTGATATTTTAACGTGCGAATCTTTTTCAATATGATTACCCCTCCCAGTAAAGGTAAACATCATAAGGAAACTTATATACTTTATAGTACCTGACTAGTTATCGAAAGATATGTGAAGTCCGCCAACCCGCACATGGTCAGCCTACAGCCGGATTCCCATTTATCAATTCTAGATAGGCCTAGCAGTGGGACGTCGACGTGGGACGTAAAGAAGGCTTGAATGAGAGAGATGAAAACTTAATAAAAAGGCACCAAAATAGCCCCACAGTGTACATATTAAAAATCTATACTAATATTATAAAGCTGAAGAGTTTGTTTGTTTGTTTGTTTGGTTGAACGCGCTAATCTCAGGAACTACTAATTCGATTTGAAAAATTCTTTTTGCATTAGATAGCCCGTTAACTGAGGAAGGCTATAGGCTATATATCATCCAGGAAAAATGTACGGTTCCCGTGGGATAGATTTGTTTTTGTTTAGGGACGAACCCGAAGCGAAGCGAGGGTGAGTTGCTAGTAACTAATATAAAACATGTTTAACATTATTAAATTTTTCCAGAACGACTGCCTCCACGCTGCGGTGACGTCATTAACTAAGAACCAAGCCGAGCATTACGACAAATACGATTGCCTGTAAGTACTCATAAAAATGCTTACACGTTAAGCTTTCTCCCAATTAACTTTAATGTCTAATTATATTTAATGAGCTGTAAACTTCACGAGGAGTATTTATTTTTGTTGAAGATAGTTCGTTTATAAAATTTTTCATGAAATCATTTACTAAACTTTCTTCAAAAATTCTTTAATAATTTATTTGACTTTGAAGTAGTTTTTGATGATTATGTAGGGTGCCGTATGACGTAAATATGAAATTTCTATAGGATCCATCAGGCTCTAAAATGTGTTGATTTATCATAGTCTAATTTCATCAAAACTAATGGTAGAAAAAAGTTGAATTTTGCGTAATAAATGAACTCTTACCTTAAGGGTCATTAGCCATTAGAATATAAAATATATTAAATTTTTAATTTAATTAAGGGAAAACAATAAAAAAATGTACCAAAATTCGGAATCGTTAAGTTTTATTTTACTCAATACTAGCGAATTTCCCCTGCTTTATTGGATGGGGTTTTAGTAGGTGTCTTTTTACCTTACTCTTTATTGCTTATTTGAAACCGTTTAGGCAGCGCACACCGATAAAGCAACTCAACGACCCACTTCAATTAAAGTTATTATGATTTCTAACAGTAAACACAATTTTTTTCGCAATACCCGGAAATAAAAAAAATATGATAGCAGTAGTTTCATAGATTACTGCATACATCCAAACTTACAGAGTTACAAATATGACCTCTTTTTAATATTGCTGTCTGAATTTGATGTTGTCAAATATATTAAAAAATAATATACCTTATTCTTCGAATATTTGCCATAGTGTAGAAATTGATCGTATCGTTGGCATCTAACCAAAATATCAATTTATGTCACGTTTTACTTTGAATTCTGAAAGCGTATTACAAAATATTTCTGTATCACGATATGTTGAAACATCGCAATCAAAGAGAATCCTTACAAACATAAAAGAAACCTCGCTTATTAAGCCGTATACATTTCAAATATTGTCAACGTGCTTAGCTCGTTTCTACTTAAATTGGGTACTTGACGGTGATGAACATACGTTATATTTTTAAGTTAATGAGGTACTCACATTTCTATGGCAACTTTTTTTTGGTAACTAAAAACGTAGTTCGAATGAGAACACGCAAATTGAGGCACAGTACATTTGCTTTTCTATTTGTAAGTGGTACTGTGACAATTTTCGAGCCTCTACAGCATGAACCTTTGAGTATGATTTTTTCAGTTAAATTGCCCTAGCTTTCATACCCTCCATAAATATAGAGTTATTTTCTCTTCTCACTTTTGGTATGGTGAAACAAATGGAACTACAGTATACACTTACCTATATAAGGAACTTTTGTGCAAATATTCTTGTTTATAGATTAATACTATAATTAATGGTTAGATCATCAATGTTCTTACACTCTCAAGTTCTACACTAGTAAACTTTAGTTTTGTCAAGTAGATGATAATAGGGTCACGGTCGAATGCGAAAGCGACCCCGTAGCCATGTCTTTTGCAATAGGGATTACTGTGGTGGTTTTAGTGGATAGTCTGTCGCGCTTCTCGCGGCAGGTGTCCCATACACCTCGTGCGCCCCCCGCGTACGGGCACCCTTAAAGGGGTTTCCCCACGAATCAAAAAAAAAGTACACGGTAATACCTATAAAATTTATATATTGAAAAATTCATGGGAATCGTTTGACGTTTGATGATCTGGATGAAAAGTACCTAACATCACTCCGGCCCATAGACTAGGTATTTTACAAAATTCCATTAAATTATGCTGCGTCCAGTAGGAAACAACAAAAAAATATAATTTAACTTTTGTGACATTAATAAAGAAAAAAGAATTCTTTAAAATATATTTTTTTAATCTGTTCACTCTATTTATACATTAGAGCTCGAAAAAACCTGCTATTTTAAAAAATATGTTACACTTACGGAAGAGTCTGATATATGTAAATTATATTTTATCCAACAAAACATTCATTATTATTAAAGGAACAATAGAAAAAAAACCAGAAACTATTGTACATACCTTTTATAACAATCTAAATATTATAAAGCTTTAAAAAAGTCTGTCCACGTTTTTAGAGCTATGACAACTTTATAGTGGCATTTATTTATTGATTTGCGATCATTCATATATAGTTTTATTTCCACGTTAAAACTGCTATATTTCAAAATTATCGCTCAAACTTATTCGTATCTTCCTCACAATACGTGAGACGGGCAGAATGTAGTGCGTCTGTTAACGCAATTCTAAGCCACTAAAGATAACAAAAAAGCTCGATTATTATATTTTGTTATTTTAGAAATAGTAAAAATGACCTGTGTGGAGCTTGAATTCACTAAAATTTAATATGCAATGTCTATAGGACAATGTTTGTAGACAATTGCATGATCTACAATTTTTGTCTAAACTACTTTTATCATAAAACCAACATTTTCGCTAAAAAATCAAAAAAAAAAAAAACCATTGCACACATGGGATTGATGGGGACTTTTCACAATTTTATTGTAATGGTGTCCCTAAAGTTCATATAAATTTTTAGCTTCTTGGGAATTTATGCAAGGGTGAATGTCTATTTTGACCGGACTATAATGATCGATATATTTTGTATCATATTACTAAAGTTATATTTATTTTTGTATATATTTTTGTTACAGCCGAAGATTACCAGATGATGTGAGATCCTGTCGAAATTATGCTTATTTACAAGAAATATATGATGCCGTACGAGCTACTGACAGTAAGTATGCTATTGTATAGTAAGTACAGAGAAAAATATTAATTTTGTTAAATGAATATTTATAACGGAAATGGTATTAGTTAAACAAATCTGGTATCATTTAATGAATCGTTTGAGATAATAATAGAAAAAAAAAAGACTATGTTTTATGAGGATAAACTAAAAATTCAAGGATTTAAAAGCAATTTTGGGTAAAAAATCGTAAAATAACGAATTAAGTCACAAAAACAGTTTGTGTATAACATAACCCAATTAAAACTTCTTCAGTTTTATTACATTTTTCAAGTTTTCAGACATTTAATTACGCATCATCTTCAACCTTTGAAGCGGGCTTATTTGATTTTTTTTTGAGTTAAAACTTTTCAAGAACATAAACAATTCTTTTGCCTTCATAAGAACAATGAAAGCACTTCATAAACAAGGCCTGTAAAAACTTTGGAATTCAGACTATTTTTATTCTCTCATAAATTTTTCAATCTGTAAATCTGTATCTATACTTATAATGAAATTCTGAGTCGAATCTGTACATAGAATATTTTTTGGAAAGTCTTATTGATATAGTCATTATTATCGATACAGAGGCCGAACCTATAATTTTTAAAATTTTTGTATGGCTGTCTGTCTGTCTTTCTGTATCAATCATCATAATCATAACGAGAAAACCACTGGACAGATTTTGATGAAATTTGGTATGATAATCCGGGTCAACATATAAGATACTTTTTAATTCCGGAAAATATCTTATCTCTGAGAAATCTGTACTAAACGTTAACGGTATATAAATGAATATCCTTCTTTGATTTCAGGTTATAGAACCTATACCTATATAGAATATCAGGCATTCCTTTGATTCTCATTTTTGTTTGTAAAATATTCTGGATTCAGTTTGTTTAAGATGATTTGTGTTTTCGCCTTCATTATTCATATTTTTCTTGTCAACAAAAAATAAAATAAAGTAAGATTGACGAGTTGTTTAATGAATTCTTTCAAGTAAATTGCCAAGTCGTCGTTATTAAAATATCTTTATACCGCCGAACTTTTCATCGAAAGATTATATTAATTTAAAGATAAAAAATAATGATCTATAAATAGCAATTTGTGGCAGACTTCCAAATTTTTTCAAGCCCAAAAATATTTTGTGTATTTATAAATTTTTCATTAATAAAATATTTAAGAATGTGTGGGTTTGAAGGGCGCATCGGCAATATTAACAGACGTTGAAACATCAATTTCCTTATTTCTAACAATTTTTGACTTGAGAAGATGATTTTCAAATATACATACATACTTCCTTGGTGTACAACTTTGTCATACATTGAACTCTCGTACAACATTTTAAAGTTTAGATGTAACCCGTAACATGATGAACGTCTTGAAATATACTATTTATGTACATAAATTATGTGTATCTCAATATCTTAACCTCTTAATGTTATCCCCCGGTTTTTGTATACAGTTTTTTAGTTTAAAGTATAGAGCTTTTCGTATTCTTCATCAGTCGTTGCAATATAGTAGTAAAAAGCTTTCCGTTTATCGTAACCCCTTCCCCTTAAAATTAAAATGGAATCTAGGTGTTTACTAGTTACGGATTTAATTTATATATATTGTATGTACATGGATGAATTCATAAAAATGAGCAAGTATGTAATAAAATAAATTGTTTCAGGTGTAAGCACTAAAGATTTTATGGCAAAACTAGGAGAATACTTAATTTTAACGGCTTTCTCACACAATTACCGGTTGGAAAGGGCGTTTAAATGTTTAGGCACTAATTTGACTGAATTTTTAACTACATTGGATAGCGTGCACGATGTTTTACACGATCAAGTAAGTAAATTTAGATTTTATTTTTAGATATTCTTTAATTGATTATTGTTTACTAGCAGCTGACCCTCGCTTCAAAAACAAAAACAAATCTATCCCACGGGATCCGTACATTTTTCCGGGATAAAAAGTAGCTTATATGTTACTCTGATATATGAGCTATATTATTGTAAAATTTTATTAAACTCCATTTAGTAGTGTTTGCGTGAAAGAGTAACAAACATCTAGACATCCAGACATCCTAACAAACTTTCGCATTTATAATATTAGTAGGAAGTAGGATTATAGATGTTTATTGTAGTAAGTATAAGCGAACTAAGAGAACTTTGAGAAGAAACTCTAGATTTTCGTCAGCTTTTTATAAATCAGACATCTATTAAATTCCAGTTCGGCAACATGATATTACATGAGTTTGTGAGTTTGTGACGTTGTAGGGGGTAATTTCTGGATCTATTGAACCGATTTAGATGAAATTTGGTAAGAAGATAGCTTGAGATCCTGGGAAGGACATAGAATACTTTTTGTCTCGGAAATCATCCCTAAAAGGGATGAAAATGGTGATGAAAGTTTGGAATCGAGCGAAGCGAGGGTGAGTCGCTAGTTTATTAAGTATATAGAAAGAACTCTTTTTAAATAAAAAAAAATAGTCTAATCGGACTACTATTATAAATGTAAAAGTTGTTTGTGTGTATATTTGTTACCACTTCACATTGAAACGGCTGGGCAGATTTTGATGAAGAGAAAGTCCGACCTGGAGTAACATATAGGCTACTGTTAGGCACCAGTGATAGTAAATTACTAGTAGATTATTGAAATAAATTCCACATAGAATTAAATATACTTATTCGTTTAAGGATGATGTGCTCAAAGATGACTCAACAGAATATGAAGCAGCGTTCGTATGCACAACATCTCATATGGGCAGGATACAGTTGCATTTGACTACTGAGAGTGAACCTGTGGCGTATTTATTAGTGGGCTGCCTCAAAGCGATAGCTATGCGGCTTTACGATACACAAACTGATATAAGACTGAAGAGTTATTCCAACGATCCTAGAAGATTTAGGTAAAAAAATTATACTTAGTTCGATTTTAGCAGATATATATATGTTTATCTTTCAAGCTTCTTTATATTTAGTATAGTCGCCTTATAAAAATTGATCGTAAATTGAGTTTAGAATAGAGCAATGTACCATAAATTAAAAAAAGATATGTACGCCAATTTTTTCCACTTTCAACAAGTATAGGTCTGAAAACAAAAATAATTAAAAATTACTCCAATGTTATCATCGATCAAAAAGTACTTTTTTGATCGATGAATGTAATGTAAAAAAATATTAAGTTTTGGTTGTTTTTTTACGCTTTTTTAGTAATTCGATGTCTATCCTAATAAGTATGAGTCCATGTTATATTTTTAGTTTTTTTAGTACGTATTCATTAAACGGAACGAATACACCTATGTATGTACTTCACGGAAGGTCTCATATAAACTTTAAGAAAATATTTACCTTCTAAAGGACAAAGTACTTTTAAAGTGATAGAAATTTCAGAATAGTATTTTTAATAATACTTTCTTAGATTTACGCGAATATTTGACGTTTTAAATAAGACTTTCGTTTCGTACTTGTTCGTGGATTTATTATAATTTTTGATTCCCGATGTTTTGAATACTCGAATGAATCAATTATTTAAATTATTAAAATATTTAACATTGAAATTATCAAATATTGTAAGGTACTTCGTTACCCTTTTTCTGTTTCTTACAAATTATTGTATTACTTTAAACGTAGCGTTTGTAACAACTATATAATAACTTTTCAGACGTCTAAAACCTTAGTCTCTCTCGAGACCATTATTGTTGTAAAGCATTCGAAACTTTGGAAACCAAAACTAAAAATAAATCCACGAAAAAATCCGAAAAATATGTAAATCTAACATATATGTCTATTGCAGATATGACATAAGTGCGGAACCATTACATCAGAGGTCAAAAGAAGACAATCACGAGGCGGCCAGCGACGCAGTGAGCTTGGCCACGTCGAACAACGTTCATGATTTAAGGATCGGAGTCGCGAGCTTCTGTAAAGCATTCCCCTGGCACTTTATCACTGACAAACGACTCGAATTGGTCCAACTTGGTACGTAATTTTAAAGTTAAACTTATAGTTATCTTGATCTGCTTCCATTCTTTTCTTGTATATCTATACTAATATTATAAAGAGGAAAGATTTATTTGTTTGTTTGTGTGTTTGTTTATTTGTTTGTACCGAATACACTCTGAGACTACTAAACCGATTAAAAAGATTAAATTTGATAAGAAGATAGTTTGAGACCCTGGGAAGGACAAAGAATAGTTTTTATCCCGGAAATCATCCCTTAAGTGGGTGAAAATGGGGATGAAGTTTTGTATGGGGAAGCAGCCTAGGGACGGACCCGAGCCAGGGTGAGTCGCTAGTACTTTACATATTGCATAATTCTTTCTCGTACCACTTTCATTTTCAAAGTGAAACGAATTTAGTGCTAATGTTAAACTTAACCAACTTAAAAAAGTGAAAGTGCTAACTTAATTAACAATTTAGGTGTATGTTTGTATGTGTGTATGTTAAGACACATGTTTACCAATCGGGAACCGATTTTCGTAAATATTTATTTGTTTTCACTATCTGGTATTGGTAATATGAAAAATTAAAAGAACGTTATTTAATAAATAATTTATACAAATCAAATGAAAAGTAGGTACACGACTTTGACTTTAACATGATATTGAAATGGTAGAAGTTTCGCCTTTACAATACTCGTAGGTATTTATCTTATTTTGAACCTTAGTATTTGCATCAATTTAAATAACGCTACATATTCATTGTACTAGATATTGATATGTACTAGGTTTCATTAAACATGCACAAAATACACCAATACACACTCTAACTAAATACGTATACAACATATGCCACGTATATGTAAATATTTGCCCCTAAAAGGATACAAACCCGTGATATTCGGTGCATAAGCGACATTAGATAGCAGAATTATTTTAATACTAGCGACTTACACTCGCTTCGCTCGGGTGCGTCCCTAGATACATACGTTTTAATTTTTTTGAGCGAAACCCTAATTATTTTTCTAAAATAAAAGTAACCTAAGTTACTCCTTATAGCATCAGCTATCTGCCAATTAAAGTACCGTCAAAATCAGTCCAGTCGTTTCGAAGATTTGCCGGAACAAACAGATAGACAGACAGACAAAAATTTTAAAAATTCTTTTTTCTTATAAGTAGCGTACATAGTTTCATATGCATTTAGTAAAATAAAATATCGACATTACAAACAGACACTGCAATTTCATTTATCTGTATATAGATTTATAACACGAAACTCAGCTAACATTTTCTTGGATGTAAATACCTTAATCAAATTCAAAAATTTACGATAAGGCTACGACTGATATAAAGTTTCCCTTATTAAATAAATTGTGAACACTCTACTAGTTATGAGTCTCAACTTGTTTGCTACGAAACACTTGCTTGTTTAATACTATAGCTGTTCAGTATTTTGAATACTTTAAAATTCATAGCTGTGAGTAAGATCTTAAGAGGCTTTTTGTTATATTTTCAAGGTAAGGTGTAATTTTCAAACAATTAAAGCGTGATAACCAAAGAAAAGTTAAAGAATTTTGTAGTCTATCTGTGTAACCCAATGACCATATATTTTAATTATTTAGTTGTAAGATTGTAATTCAGCGCTCTTATTACCTTGAATACGTATGGTCCAATCCATGTGCAGGTTTCCTCACGATGTTTTCCTTCACCGCAAGGCAAGTGGTAATCATGTTAGAAATGATTCGCACATGAAAATATCAGAAGTGCGAGACCAGGGATGTGAACCCGCTTCACTCGGTTTCCCAAGCAAGTGCGTTATCACTGGGCTACCACTGTTCCTATTTACTGCATCTATATTATTTCTTATCAAAAAGCACGTGCTACGAACGACCAGAGTCATCCCCTTCGTACCAGTAACTACTACCTATCACACACAGGCACCCTCTGCGGATCGTCTACATTTTATTGTATTTTATTTTTAAAAATATTGCTATAGTTCCTAGTCGAATTTTACCAATCGTCCATACGTAACACAAATAATTATATTTAATAATAGAAGCATTTTAAAAGGAAATCATGTGTATCGTTTTCATTTCATTTTATTTGGCTTAAAGTATTCGAAAAATTATTTTTATTTGAAACAAAAATAAATAATTTTTCGTATATTCAATTTTAAATGTTTCGGATGTTACGATTTATATATACATATGTATTACGAGGCTTAGACAAAATGTTATGCTACATATCGTTGAAAAATAGACATTTTAAAATTGTATTTAAATAATGTTATGTTAGTATATAATTTATCATATATATTTTTTTAATAATATATTGTAGATAGATGTGATAATTTTACTTTTTTTTTAGTTTTTTATTTTTTTATTACTAGCGGCTCACCCTCGCTTCGCACGGGTTCGCCTCTAGAAAAACAAAAACACATCTATCCCTCGGGAACCGTATATTTTTCCGAGATAAAAAGTAGCTTATGTGTTGTTCCAGACTATAATATATCTCTATGCCAAATTTCGTCCAGATCCGTTCAGCCGTTCTGGCGTGAAAGAGTAACAAACATCCATACATACTCACAAATTTTCACATTTATAATATTGAATACGGATATTTTGTTAAATAACTATTCATCAATAATTATAGAGTGACATTATGACTAAACTAACAGTCTTATATAATGCAGTTCTAAATGTTGTCTCAAAGAAAATCAATTTAGAAAGGCTCTATATCTAAAACTGGAAATTCTATTTTGAAGTCGACGTTATGATCTAGTCTGACCTTGAATGTCACAGTGCAGTTTCTTTATTTACGGTTAGAAAATTGGAACACGAAAACATTTAATTGCCTTCAAAGCAGTGAAGGAATATTTTTAAGTGATATATAAAAATATAAATAAATATGTGAGGACATTAACACACAACACCATCCAGTTCCATGGTAAGCTACGAGGCCTGTGTTATGGATACCAGATAGTTGATGCACTATACATATATGTAACGTTAATTACGTATTATAAATATAAACACACATGATTGGAGTACAAACATTCGTGCTCATCACATAAATGAATGCCCCCAGCGGGACTCGAACCCACGACCGCTGGCACAGCAAGTAGCACTGCAAACTGAGCCAAACGTGTTCTCATATATATTTTTTATATTTTTACTCTACAAGTTTTCTTGAATTATTTTCGTTATAATGGGCAACGTTAAAAATATCTCAACCGCTTTATATACTGTAGTATATTCGTTTTTGGTGCAACTTTAGTACAAGTTTTTATGTACTTGATAATGATGAATAATGTAACAGCTTGATTTTTAATGATTATTATACAATAAAAAGGCCTACGAATCTAACCCAGTCGTTCTATAGAACACGAAAAGATCTATTTACATATTATCTGTTACTTTAAAAAAAATATTGAAATATGAGTAATATTTGAATAGTAATATGTTTGAAACGTACAGTAATAATATGTATAATATATAAATATTCGCTGTACCTCTTTGATCATTTTACCAAATCATAACATAAAATATACGTATAGATCTAAGAAATTTGTTTGCGAATCTCAGAAACGATTTTATTAAGTAAACCTACTTTAACGCTTCTAAGCTTATAATAAACCGCTGACAAATTTCATCGGCATTCACCGAGAATCTCGTTATTTTTACGTTCTATCAATTTTATGAGGTTTATTATTACATATCAGACTTACGATACAAAGTACTTAATATTCGCAATTATTAATGCGAAATTCTGTATGTTTGTTGCTCGTTTACGGTAAAACGGCTGGGTTGATTTTAACGAAATTTAGACCAAGGAAGACTAAACTAGGTAACAATTAGGCTATTATTAGAAATATAATTTAAAATATTTTAAACTAGCGGTACGTTTTACATAGACATTTAAAATAGTTATTTGCCAGCGTTAGCCATATAAATTTTAATATTTTATTTTTTAATTTTTCTGATGTTTTAATACCTATTATCCTATTCCGGACTAAGAGAAATCCAAAAAATCAAATATCATAATAATTGGTCCAACTGTTCTTGAGTTATAAATGGTGTAACTAACACGACTTTTTATATATATATATATATATATATATATATATATATATATATATATATATATATATAGATATTGTATTACATATTGGACGAGACCCTCAGATTATTTTGTTTTTAGACATTTGAAATTAAATTCTCTTCGAGTATAGGTACTAAAATGTAGGTATAAAAGTTTTAATTTTAAATATAGTACTTATTGCTTCCTACAAATATTATAATATAGAGTATCTACTTCAATGGCACAGACTTAAGAGTTGAGTTCCGCTCGAAATAACTGCAAAAAGTCCGTTTATATTTCGAGGATATCCGATACGTGATAAAAGAACTATGATTATTATACCTTAAAAAAAAACATAAATTATGTTTATTGTATCTGGCTAAAAACGTAATAGTGTCGCCTAAATTAGTATCGGTACTGCTAAAAAGATAATATCTGAGAGATTATAGAAAGTGTAATCACGTAATCTGTATACATATAATAACATTATTGTAAATAAGCCGAATCTGTACATTAAATATTTTTTGGAAAATCTTATTGAAATAGACATTATTATCGATACAGAGACCGAATCTATAGTTTTTATAATTTTTGTCTGTCTGTCTGTCCGTCTGTGTGTCTGTTACCGCATCACGGAAAGCCATTGGAGGGATTTTGATGTTTGGTATGATGATAGCTGGTTATCCGGGTCAACATATAGCATACTTTTTACTGCGGGAAAATATTTCATCTTTGAGAAATCTATACTAAACGGTAAAATGTAAGTAGGGACGAACCCGAGCGGAGCGAGGGTGAGGGTATAAATAATTTTATATAGAAAAATTCGATTTTTCAGATATTTATTTTCTTTACATCTACCCGAATTACAAATAGTTAACTTAAGAAAAAACCTTACTAAAATATCGAAAAAAGATCTTGCATTAGAAACATTGTGAAGTAGGTATTGCAAATTAAATATCCTCTCAACAACCATTAATTAATTATATTAGGCTCCCAGCGAACTAAGAGTCACTATGAGAAGAAATTACCTACTCTATTTTAGTACATACTAGTCCAATTCCTTTTAAGCAAAACATAAAACTTCCTAATGAATAAATCATTGAATAGGAAATTTAAAGCCAATATTTTGATTCATTGTGAAATTAGTAGTTAGTAGTAACATTAAGTTTCTATAGCGAAAATTAAAACATTTTTCATTCAATTATCTATATTATAATTTCTATCTATTCTCATTTTTGTTGAAATAAAATATGTTTTTCTCTGTCTAATGTCTTTTTTCCGTGGAGAAATTATGTGTGCGTGTGTATGCTTGTGTGTGTGTCTTTGTACGTGTGAGTGAGCGTGTGTATGTGCGTGTCCGTGTGTGTTTATTTTAATTTACATACCTACTTGCAACTTTAACCATACACCTTGCAAAGCCGTGTCAAACCTGCACCAGCTTATATAAAATGTCGTTCTAAAGTATAATAGCTAAAAATATAAATACATATATATAATATATGGGGAAAAGTAATTCGAATACTATTTTAAAAATTTCTATTTCTAGCAATAATATAATGTCATAATATAAATAAAAATAGCTCAATGAGCAGGAGCAGCAATACAGTGCCATTATAGAAAAGATTTTCATTTATTAGGAACTATCTAGACCGACAGGCGACCTGTATGAATTACAATTCTGTTTACGATCCTTGAGTTTGTATAAAAATTCTATAAACAAGAAGTTTAAGATTTTCCTGAATTTCCTTTTTTTCTAAGCAGTCATTCTTACTTCCTCCGTAAAACTTTATTCAGATTATTACAAAAGTTGAAATAAAATAATAATCCATGAACAGCATTTTCCAATACATACAATCTATACATCCATACAGATAAATAAAATTGAAGTGTCTGTTTATAATGTTAAAATAACAGCTTTATACCAAATGCATATTATATACGGTACTTATAAGAAAAACACAATTTTTAAAATTTTTGTCTGTCTGTCTGTCTGTTTGTTCTGGCTAATATTCGAAACGTCTGGACCAATTATAACGGGACTTTCACTGACAGATAGCTGATATTATAAGGATTAACTTAGGTTACTTTTATTTTAGAAACAGAATTAGAGTTTCGTTCAAAAAAATTAAAACGCACCTAGAGACGCACCCGAGCGAAGCGAAGGTAAGTCGCTAGTACAAAATATGAAAATAATAAATTTACTAATAAAGTCTTCACAAATAATAAAAATAATATTACGGTTAACGTGTACACAATGGTTGGTGTAAATAAGGATATTAGGTAAGGTGCACGCTAGACCCAACAGGGCACCTTAACCCACGAATTATTCGACTAAAAATTAACAGATTTACTAGAAAATAAACGGTTCATTAAAATAATTGATTGCCCGCGGCTATAGAAATTCTAAAACCACTATATTGCTTAATCAAAATGATTTATTGAAGTTATTACATACCTGGGATAAATCTTCGAACAATCTTCCTCCAGGTTTTCCATGAGAGCTATATGGGACTCTTCAATAGTCGTGTCTTCAAGTCCCTTAAAGGCCATCTATGAGTTACACTTACTATTAGATTGATCGTCTCCTCCTTTGCCCCTTTTACTATAAAAAAATATATTATTCATAAACTAGAAATAAAACCGGTCAAGTGCGAGTGCGCACACGAAGGGTTCCGTACAAGATATAACCCTAGTTACTTTTTAATTATTTGTTGTTATAGCGACAATAGAACAAAATATGAACTCTGAAAATTACAACTCTCTACCTATCAAGGTTCATGAGAAACAGCCCGCTGAAAGACAGACGGACGGACACCGGAGGCTTAGTAATAAGGTCCCGTTGGCACCCTTCCGGTATGGAACCCTAAAAAGCTCTTTAGTATAGATATAACAAATTGAAAATTACTTGTTTATCTATTTGGTTATTTAAGTTCTTTTCGCGAAAGATGTTATAGCTTCGTAATGGTAGAGCCATTCTCAGTAATGAGGGTAAGGCGTGTTTTTTCGAAGCTTTTTATGCCTTATATTTTAAGATATCTTCGAGGAGAATCTTATTATTATTTTGTCTTACTGTTAGATAAAAATGTTATACCATTTAGAAGCATTAAGGAACAAGATTGCGATTACATTCTAATAAGTGTTACTTTTTGTTTTGTACGTCTTTTACAATGATCTATCTAGCGGTATTTCGATCGTTCGCAGTTCGCGCTAATTTTGCTTTAGGTTTTTGGTTTAACGTGATCCTTAATTTAGTTTTACTTATTTCATTTTTTCATATTTTATTATATTACAATTTCATTCTAATATTTAATTTTTAACTACACGACAAAACAATATTACGCTAATTTTCTTTCCCCCATAGTGGATGTTATAAAATACTGGCGATTCACCCTCGCTTCGCTTGGGTAGGTTTTAATGGTTAGTGATTCTCATACAAAATAAACAGTTCAGATTTTTTTTATATTTAAACCACCCCTGACACACCCCTAATAAAACAAAAAAATAATTATTCAAATCGGTTCAGCCGTTTTTGAATTCTAGCGAGACTAACGAACAGCAATTGATTTTTATATATATATATATATATATATATATATATATATATATATATATATATATATAGATAATATATTTTAGTGCTACAACAATTAATGTAACGTCTTGCACTATATTTACTTCCCTCCACATACAAACACTTCAGTTTTGTGCTCTATCAAAAAGAGTAGAAGTATGTATATTCTTAGTAAATCAATGAATAAATATGTGATAAATAACCATGACAGTATCAGTATCTTTAAGTTTCTATATAGAAAAAGGATTTTTGTACAATTATATGTTACGATTTATTCCAAGTAAATACTCCCGCTGTACGAGATAAAAGTATCATATATCCGCCTCTAGATTATAAGTTTTCTTTGTGGTTACCTTTACAGGAATCAGTTCAGCGGTTGGAAAAGCGATTAAGATGTCGATAGTCAAATTTTGACAGTTTTTGTATATATTTAAAAACAAGTTTAATATTTAATATTTTTTTCAATGATATATGCTTATGCTATAGGCTTTTCTTTAATATATATATATATATATATATATCAGCATACTAGCATTATTTCAAAGTAAAAAAAGCTATTTCTATACACGTGTCATGCAAAAGGAGATATAGGCACGATTTAGCATATATCATTGAAAAAAATATTAAATATTAAACTTGTTTTTAAATATATACAAAAACTGTCAAAATTTGACTATCGACATCTTAATCGCTTTTCCAACCGCTGAACTGATTCCTGTAAAGGTAACCACAAAGAAAACTTATAATCTAGAGGCGGATATATGATACTTTTATCTCGTACAGCGGGAGTATTTACTTGGAATAAATCGTAACATATAATTGTACAAAAATCCTTTTTCTATATAGAAACTTAAAGATACTGATACTGTCATGGTTATTTATCACATATTTATTCATTGATTTACTAAGAATATACATACTTCTACTCTTTTTGATAGAGCACAAAACTGAAGTGTTTGTATGTGGAGGGAAGTAAATATAGTGCAAGACGTTACATTAATTGTTGTAGCACTAAAATATATTATCTATATATATATATATATATATATATATATATATATATATATATATATATATATATATATATATATATATATAAAAATCAATTGCTGTTCGTTAGTCTCGCTAGAATTCAAAAACGGCTGAACCGATTTGAATAATTATTTTTTTGTTTTATTAGGGGTGTGTCAGGGGTGGTTTAAATATAAAAAAAATCTGAACTGTTTATTTTGTATGAGAATCACTAACCATTAAAACCTACCCAAGCGAAGCGAGGGTGAATCGCCAGTATTTTATAACATCCACTATGGGGGAAAGAAAATTAGCGTAATATTGTTTTGTCATGTAGTTAAAAATTAAATATTAGAATGAAATTGTAATATAATAAAATATGAAAAAATGAAATAAGTAAAACTAAATTAAGGATCACGTTAAACCAAAAACCTAAAGCAAAATTAGCGCGAACTGCGAACGATCGAAATACCGCTAGATAGATCATTGTAAAAGACGTACAAAACAAAAAGTAACACTTATTAGAATGTAATCGCAATCTTGTTCCTTAATGCTTCTAAATGGTATAACATTTTTATCTAACAGTAAGACAAAATAATAATAAGATTCTCCTCGAAGATATCTTAAAATATAAGGCATAAAAAGCTTCGAAAAAACACGCCTTACCCTCATTACTGAGAATGGCTCTACCATTACGAAGCTATAACATCTTTCGCGAAAAGAACTTAAATAACCAAATAGATAAACAAGTAATTTTCAATTTGTTATATCTATACTAAAGAGCTTTTTAGGGTTCCATACCGGAAGGGTGCCAACGGGACCTTATTACTAAGCCTCCGGTGTCCGTCCGTCTGTCTTTCAGCGGGCTGTTTCTCATGAACCTTGATAGGTAGAGAGTTGTAATTTTCAGAGTTCATATTTTGTTCTATTGTCGCTATAACAACAAATAATTAAAAAGTAACTAGGGTTATATCTTGTACGGAACCCTTCGTGTGCGCACTCGCACTTGACCGGTTTTATTTCTAGTTTATGAATAATATATTTTTTTATAGTAAAAGGGGCAAAGGAGGAGACGATCAATCTAATAGTAAGTGTAACTCATAGACGGCCTTTAAGGGACTTGAAGACACGACTATTGAAGAGTCCCATATAGCTCTCATGGAAAACCTGGAGGAAGATTGTTCGAAGATTTATCCCAGGTATGTAATAACTTCAATAAATCGTTTTGATTAAGCAATATAGTGGTTTTAGAATTTCTATAGCCGCGGGCAATCAATTATTTTAATGAACCGTTTATTTTCTAGTAAATCTGTTAATTTTTAGTCGAATAATTCGTGGGTTAAGGTGCCCTGTTGGGTCTAGCGTGCACCTTACCTAATATCCTTATTTACACCAACCATTGTGTACACGTTAACCGTAATATTATTTTTATTATTTGTGAAGACTTTATTAGTAAATTTATTATTTTCATATTTTGTACTAGCGACTTACCTTCGCTTCGCTCGGGTGCGTCTCTAGGTGCGTTTTAATTTTTTTGAACGAAACTCTAATTCTGTTTCTAAAATAAAAGTAACCTAAGTTAATCCTTATAATATCAGCTATCTGTCAGTGAAAGTCCCGTTATAATTGGTCCAGACGTTTCGAATATTAGCCAGAACAAACAGACAGACAGACAGACAAAAATTTTAAAAATTGTGTTTTTCTTATAAGTACCGTATATAATATGCATTTGGTATAAAGCTGTTATATATATATATATATATATATATATATATATATATATATATATATATATATATACGAGAGAATTTTCAGTCATATTTCGAGAAATAACCACCTAAAAACAAAAGAAAAATAGCTTTTTTTAATAGTTTATGATAAACATAATAAAAAATCAATCCAGAAATCGAACGTACGTTCCACTTTGTATATATTTCCACAATACTGTTCCACTAAGAATGAAAAAAATCAGAAAATCCCACTTCCAAACGATCATAAAATATTTCATCTTCAAATGATTTACTATAGCATTTTGAATGAGGTAGTATTATTCAATCACGAACTTTGAACATTCTATGGCCATTGATCGAGATAAAGGTGGATACGAGAGTAGAATAATTATAGGCTATGGGTATTTTATAGCGTCATTAAGAGAGGCGGTATTCAGAACATCCATTATAATAAAATATAATAATTCATTTTATTGAAGTGAGAACGCTTTTATTTGGCCTAAATGTCATTTCTTTGTTATTTTAATATCAAGGGGTTGGTAGACGTTGTTCTGCCCTTATCGGAATGTGAAATCTATTCATAACTCGATGAAAGCGTCACAGGGTCCGGATTCTAGCCAATAAAATTATACTGTAAATAGTCACCTACTCGAGTACGTTCCTATATGCTTTTTGTATTGATAATATTAAATGAATAAATATGTTGGGACATTAACACACAGCACCATCTAGTTCCATCGTAAGCTACGAGGCTTGTGTTATGGATACCAGATAGTTGATATGCTACACATATGTAATTTTAAGTACATATTATAAATATAAATATCTAACACCCATGACTGGAGTACAAATATTCGTGCTCATCACACAAACGAATGCCCCCAGCAGGATTCGAACCCGCGACCGCTGGCACAGCAAGTAGGATCACTACAAACTGAACCAATCGTGCCATCATAATTAAATATTATGAACAAGTAGCGCTATCTTTTCACAAATTCTGTTACTAACAGTAAATGAGTAATAAACTTAGACACGTATACAAACTTTAGCGTTTATAATAACAGTCCGATATGATTTACTTTGACCCATATATGTATAAGAAAGTTAACTATAATATTTATTGGATGCCAGCTTAACTACTCATATTATAGTACAAAGTGGCATACTGCATACATAGTACATACACAGAAAAACATTCACTTTAATGACTTATTTTATTTGCTTTAGTATTTTTACCAGTTTTACATTAATTATTTCAATTTTCCCTTTCTATCCATCATGTATCATTAAGACGAGTTTAACTACATCTTACATGACAAAATTCTCTTACTTGTCTGTGCTTCTATGTCATTCTGAGCAAGAGCGGAAAAAAAATGTTCGAAAAAAATAATGAGTGTACATTTTATATCATGTCAATTCGTATTAATATTATAAATGTAAAAGTTTGTGAGTATGGATGTTTGTTATTCTTTCACGCCAGAACGGCTGAACTGATCTGGATGAAATTTGGTACAGGGATAGGTTATAGTCTGGAATAACACATAGGCTACTTTTTTTCCGGAAAAATATATGGTTCCCGTGGGATAGGTTTGTATTTGTTTTCCTACAGGCGAGCCCGAGCGAAGCGAGGGTGATCCGCTAGTCATAAATAAACATGAAATGGTGTTCATCGGCAAGACCATTACTTGTGAAGGGTTTTAAGCTATTTTTTTCTTAATAATAAGATTTTTAGTATTTTCTTAGATTTACGCGAATATTTGACGTTATAAATAAAACTACCTTTCGGATAGATTAAGATTGTTCTAAAACGCAACGTCGGGGATCAAAAATCAAAATAAATCCGCCTTAAAAACCGAAATATTTTTATTTAAAAGATCAAATATTCGCGTAAATTGTATGTATTCAAACAAAATTGAAATATAGACACTCAGGATATCTGTAGAGCCAGCTACCTATAAATGGATGCAAATATGCAATAACATGTTAACCCACAAAAATAAGAATATTAATTTTTTTCACAAACCCATTCTTATTTTGATCTAAGAACAATTTGCAATAATGTTTTAAATGAAATAACCCGTGTTTCTTATAAAAACTCATACGTTTTTAAAATGTTAAACCACAATGTTCTTTTAATAATTTTACAAAGATAATTCAAGTTCCTTGATTTACATGTGCAAACACATAGCGCCATCTCTTATTTCGATATTAAACTTTATGAAACTTAACATGTTTTTGCGAAAATCAAGTCAGTTGAAGCTGTCGTTTGAAGTTGGATTGTGACGGTTGTTTAATTTTTTATATTTTATTTATATTTAAATAGTTATTGAGTGGCTGTTATATCCAGCGATATTTAAACAATATCTAGTGCTACAAAATAGTGAATTGGAATGCAAGGTGAGTGTTTTATTAATAATTTAAATGATTTTTGTATTACGTTTATATGTTAACAGCAGTATGATACATAAAAAACAGAAATAAATAGTTGATTTGCAATAAATGTTGTGTATTTTGATAGAATTAGCAGTGTTTTATAGTTTTTTGATATTAATTACACATTTTGTTTATTATTTTTGGTCGCTTTTGGTCAAAAGTTAGTTAACTGGTTATTGCAAAATGTTGAATCGGTTATCAAGACCTGAGATGTATGGTATCAAGCTAAACAACTCATTTTTGCAAATTTATATTAAACGAATGTAAATGCCTAATATGAGAATTTAAGAAACATAACACAACATTAAAAACGTGTAGGTACTTAATGTTAAATTTTATTTTAAAAAAGACTTAAAGCTTTTGTTTTACTTAATTACGGATTTATATTTTTATATCATTTATTTGATTTTCGTTCACTTTTTGTTTGTACTTATTTCTTTAGATTCATAATAATCAAAATAATCAATTATATTTTATTTCAGATGTCTGCCGCTCAGCGTAAGCGTGCGAAGCAGTTAATAATTAGCAGTGTCACTAAGAAACAGTCATCTGAAGATAAGAATGAAGAATGTGTTTCCCTCCTTACAATACCTGCAATTTCAGAACAAGAACTTGATTTAGCTATTCAGTCAATTTCGAGTGAAAATAATGAAGCCCGTTTCGATTTACCAAACATGTTTGTAGTAGATTGTGATATTGACTACTCATTACAAGAGTTGGACATCGCGATGAAAGAAATCAAGTCTTGCGACAGTAACATAAATAATTCTGGCAGAAATTTGTCAACAACAGAATATGATCGAGATGCCAATAATAATACAGACTGTAAAATAGGAGGCGTTGCAGATGAAGTTGAACAAAAGCTATCAAATGAGGTAGATGCAACAAATACAAGTCAAAACCTAGAAGATCCTGATTATATCCCAGTAGAAGACAATGATGATGCGGCAGTCACAGCTACAACCAGCAAAAGACCAAGCAGGGGACGTAAAAGGAAAAATGCAGATCAAAACAGAGATATAAGAAAAAGACGAGCTAATACAAACCAAAATTACGTAAGTGCTAAAGGAAAGTTAGTAAATAGTAGACCATTTTTGGGAGATTATTCATGTGGATGTGCTAAAAAATGTACCGAAGTTTTATCTGTAGAGGAAAGAAAAGCTGAATTTGATAAATTTTGGAGCGCCGGGTGTTACGAAGCTCGCTGTGCACTAATTCAAGGGTACGTCAGGGAAATAGGTAAGAAAAGGTCTTACTCAGTGACTTCAAAACGAATTTATACTAGAAAATATTTTATAAAAAACAAAGATATGCAAACAAGCTTTTTTAAATACTTTTACAATAAGCCAGGCGAGGATAGATAATGCGTTAAAGAAGAAACGTAATAACCAAGTTTTAAACGACATAAGAGGAACCAGATCAGGAGGTAAAAATTCTATAAGCGTTGATAAACTAAATTTATTAAGAAACTTTTTTGAAACATTACCTAAATACGTCTCTCACTACTGTAGAGATAATGTTGCTGCTAATTATCTAGCTCCACATTTAAATTTACCTATTTTATATGACATATACAAAGAAAAGTTTAATGATGCTGTTAGTTTCTCGAGATTTAGAAAATGTTTTATAGAAGACTTCAATCTTAAATTCAAAAAACCTCAAAAGGACACTTGCTTTCGCTGCGATTGCTTTAAGGCTAATATAGCAGCAGCAAATTCCGAACTAAAGATACTAATTGAAAAACAACACTCAGAACACTTGGAGCATGCACAGAGTTTGCGAAGGCAAATGAAAGCAGATTTGACTAAAGCAAAAGAGGACATTTCCACAGAAACACTAACTTTTGACATGGAGAAAACTCATAGCTTGCCAAAGCTGCCTACAAGTGTTGTATACTACAAAAGGCAGCTTAATATGTATAATTTAGGAATTCATTCAGGAAGTACTGGTCAAGGTTTCTTTTACGTATGGCTAGAGCATGAAGCGGGACGTGGAACTCAGGAAGTAGGGTCGTGTCTGCGACGGTATATTAAAGAAAAACTGAAGCCTAATGTAACTCATTTAATACTCTGGTCAGATTCATGTGGCGGCCAAAATCTGAGTATCAAGATGATTCTAATACTATTACATATCCTTCAAAATCATTCCACTTTGGATAAAGTAACTCTTCGTTTTTTGCAACCTGGACATACCTATCTGCCTAATGACTCCGAATTCGGAGATGTGGAGTGTGCTCTTAAAACTAATTGCCGTCTTTACACCGACGAAGATTTTATTTCTGTAATGAAGAATTGCCGGAGAAAAAATAGATTTGATATTACTAAGCTAACAAAAGATGATTTCTTGTCCATTGAACCGATACAAAAAATGATAACTAATAGAAAATGCGATATAAATAAAATAAAATTGTCTTGGATGAATACGTTTGAAATAGAATTAAAGAAAAATGAGCCAACAATGTTATACATGAAATCCAAACTTTCGGATGATCCTAAAACTGTGGACATTAGCAAAGGAGCAAAAAAGCAAAAGAAGGATATTGATTTTGACGTGGAACTACCTGTTTTATATCCTGATGGTCGTGAGCTATCCGCAGCAAAGATAAAAGACCTCAAAGATATGGTAAAATTAGTACCGTCAGATGCTAAACCATTTTATAATTTTCTAAGAACTGTACGATCGGGTACTTTTACTGATGATACCGAAGGGTTTGGTTCTATCATTGATTTTGAAATAGAAGGAAATGAGGATTGAGAATTACGTATAAGTAGCAACTTATACTTTTATTCTCAATCCTTACTTCCTTGCTCTTTAAGTTACTTATTAGTAAACATTAATAAAAAGTTGTTATTTTTAATAGGATTTTTAATTATTCATACTGATCTCGTTATTTTTGGAAATATAATTACTTACATATTATATATTTCTAATATTACTTATGTTTGTCTAATATTTGTCAGTTTAATACAAGACTTTGTTATTCCATTTTTATGAGACTGGTTACAATGTAATACTGTGCCTTATAATATATATATATATATATATATATATATATATATATATATATATATATATATATATTTGTAATAATAATTGTAACGAATAATTTTAGAAAATACTAGATTTTTGTGCCAATTAAGTAAAAGATGTTCCTAATTTTTTAATTTATAAGATTAATGTTTATCTTTAATTGTTTACTTTATTAAATGCGTAAGTGTAATTGAAATGTTCTATTTGTGTAATAGATGTTCCTATAATAATTATTATGTATACGTATTGTTGACATTTCTATTTTTGATGTTTTATTTTATTTGCAAAGTTTATTGAAGTTAATCTCCTAAGACGGTTTCATGTTCTGTGACTGACTTTCTCTTAGAAGGTATGTACATATGTTAGGTTTTTCAATACTATATTATGCTACTTATTACCAAATTCTAGAAAAATACCAAAGTATTCATTTTTTTTCAATAATGCATCAAAACATTTGAATTGTTTTAATATAACAAATAAAAAAATATATTAATATTTGCAATAAAGATTTATGTGTCTTAAAATGTTTTATTATTTAAAATTACCTGTAGAGAATTTCGCAAAACAATTATTTTAATATTTTTTTAATATTACAAGATATTTTTAAGTATTTTACATAAAAAAAAGATAACTAAACGTATACATATCCGAAATAATCATTTATATCAATAACAATCGTTTAATTTCTATCAAATTCAATATATTGCAGTATAAAAACTTTATACTCAATTTTCTCAAAATGGCAATTGTGTGGCTTGACACAGTATTGCATATGTGCATCCAAATAGATATTTACGTAGAAATACATTATAATATTATGTCACAAAAACAATGGAACGAAACATTACCAGAAGTACTTAATAATGATAGCATTAAACATCCAGTTTAAATGCTTATTTTGTTTAAATTGTATTTATGTTAGTTAAAACAAACTTAATTACATATTTTAAATACAGCAATGTTTACTAATTGGCATTATTTAAATACGGCACGTTAAGCTTTTAACGATATAAAATTCTTAATATTATAAATATGATAATAGCTGTTCTAGAGAGTAGAAATCGTACTTGGTTTAAGCCATTAGTTTAACAGGTAAACCGATAATAAAGTGTCACATGTACGAGTATAATCTACAATCCATGCAGGGCTCGTTCAAATTTTAAACCGGGTTTGGTCATTGACCCCAAACCGAAAAGCTTTTCGGTTTAAGGTTTCGGTTACGTTCTTCAACCGGTTAAATACGGCAGAACGGTTTTTCACGAATTTAGGTTCCAAGAACAAAATTAACCGGATAAAATGAGTTTTTGTGTGTTTACATTTGGTGCGTCTTTGCTAATGGCGAATGACTTAGTAGAAGAATGCATGCACGGTTCTTACTTATGAATGAATTAACCGGTTTATTTCGGCATTAAAATCGAAAATCAACCTTTCTCTAAGAATAACCGTTAGCCATTATTATTTCGATTTACTAAACCGTTCGTTTTTATTAACCGGTTAAAGAACGAGCGATTAATTAACATTACATTAACAAAATAAACCGTTTAATTTAAACCGGTTCCGAGCCCTGGTACCATGCCTTGAATTCCTGTATACAGCTTTTTTTTTTTAATTTAAAGAAATCATTGAATGTGGCGTAAAGTTATTCTTATTATATGAAAATTATAAATTGGAGTTTTCATATTTTTGTATAGTTTGTATTAAATACTAACGTCCCTAGGTACCCTAAACATTTATGACATTTATCATCATACTGGTAGCTTATTTTAGCAAAACGTTTATAAATTAGCTTTTAACCATCCTAGATAATACTTCTTTCTATTGATGAAAACCGTTTGAAAATCTGTTTAGTTGTTCTGAGATTAATTTTATTAGGAACTAGCTGTCCTGAACCTAAACAAAGACAAACTTGACATGGCGGGGGATTAATTTATATAAGTAATAATAATATGTAAAAATATGACTGTGTGATCAACTGGCACGTTTTGAAGCCATTAACAAGATAATTGAGTTGAATTGAAAAATATGACGATATATTATGATATAATATACTACGGAATCACCCTCGCTTCGCTCGGGTTAGGTTGGATCTCAATACAAACTTTTATACCCATTTTCACCCCCTTAAGGGATGATTTCTGGAATATAAAATATCGTATGTCCTTTCCAGAGTCTCAAACTATCTTCTTAACCATTTCATCTAAAAAATCATCTAAATCGGTCCAGTAATTTTTTAGTTTATTAGTTACAAACATACAAAAATACAAATATTTCCTCTGTATAATATTAGTGTAGACATAATATAAAATAGTATTTCCATATCAAATAATAACTTTATTTTTTTATCAGGTGGTGGTTTTATGAGGCTGTTTGGCACTTACCTATCCTCCCACGGGTCATCTCTCGGCACATACTTTAGACTCCTCAGACCGAGAGGAGTGCCGTTGGATTTTCGTGAAATTCTTCAGAGATTAAACACACCGTTCATGTTTTGTTTGAAGATACCAGGATCTACTTCGTTAGCTGAGGTAAGTAATTATAAGTTACATGTATAATACTTGCGATACAACGGTCTGAACTTAATACTAAATACATATATCATCGTCTCAGTGCTTATTTTTCGAAACGACTAACTTACCGAAAGAATATTTAATACATAATTATTGAGTTTTAAATGTCCATTCTATTGATATAAAATACAAATTTTACTTTAAAAAGTCGAAAAGATGTATTTTATCTATATTTTAACATATATAATTCTTCTATACGTGTGTTTGTCAACTTACTCCTCCTAAAGGGCTGGACCAATTTAGATGAAATTTTGTGTGTATATTTCAAGAAGCTCCTGAATGGTTTGAAAACACAATTGGATTCAGTAGGTGACGCTTCAGTCAAAGAGTTTATTTTTTTAGTAGTTTGAACGCGGGCGAAGCCGCGGGTACTGCTTGTATGTATATAAAATATAAATCTTAGAAATAAAGTCTAAAATAGTGAAAAAAAGCTCACTAATGAGAAGTCCAATAATTATTGGAGGTGATGGTGATAATAATCACTAGATTACTTGTTCAAGTCTATATTTAGTGTGAGTTCAAGCCTATATTTTTTGCTTGTTCAAGCGTATATTTGTTGTGAGGTGACGATATAGTATCTGAGGTACACTGTTGGCTATTAGATCATGATAAAATATTACGTATCAGTATTAGTATACTTATCAAGTTATAAATGTACTAATATGAATGTTAGGCGTATCTTCTACATATGTATGTATATAAAAATCAATTGCCGTTCGTTAGTCTCGCTAAAATTCAAAAACGGCCGAACCAATATAGATAATTCTTTTTTTGTTTTGTGTGGAGTGTGTCAGGGGTAGTTTAAGTATAAAAAAATAGGGAAAACCCAAAAAAAGAAAAACATCTAGCGAATCGAAAAGGTCAGAACTGTATATTTTGTATCTATGTAAATATAATATAAGTCTATCTATTCCATACTAATCGTTAAAACGTACCTAGGGATGAACCCGAGCGAAGCGAGGGTGAGTCACTAGTTAGAGTATAATATATCAAGAGATTAGCTTCCGTGACCGACATTTATCAGAAGGATTTATGAAGACACACTTGTGGCTTATTTCGACATAAATATCAATATCGTATACTTTGCGATTAAGCGACGACGGCCGTGATAACAATGAATAGTTGGTCTATGTAATTACCAACCACATCCAAGAAGTGAACCTAACAAGCTAACAATATTTAAAGGAAAAAGAAGTTATTCGATTCGAGTGTACATTTTTGTAAAGCTTTTTATTTAAAATTACATTATTTAGTTAGTTTAGTTATTTCTGCATAAAGTTCTTATTAAAGTATCGAATAAATAAACATATTTAGCTTAAGTTTAGTTTGTAAAACTATTTTCGACAACTTATCAAATGTCTTTCGATATATTATGTAGAAAAACTTAAAAAAAATAATAAACGACTTCCTAAAAAGTAAGAAATAACTAAACGGGGGTTTTCATTTAGAATAGGTACCTAATCAGATATATTCGAAGTCGGTGCCAGCCGATGCAAAGCAAATCTAATCTATTTCGATACGTAAAATACATCACAAATTGATGTATAATATTTTAACTATAATTAGAGTTCGTACTGAAAAAGCTGAGAAGGATTTTCCAGAAAAACAATATATAAAAATTAACTCTCGAATCCACAAAGTCACATTGAAAAATCGAATGTTACAATACCTTGTCATATTTACCTGTGAGATATTCATATCTTAAAGCAATGTCGACTGACACCGACTTCGAAAATATCTATTAGGTATATAAATTAATCACTAGACCACCGAAGCAATTATTACATAACCACTTTACATAGAATAATACAGCTTTTTTATTTTCTATTTTTGCTGCAAGCCATTTACGTTAAAAAGGAAATCCATAAAAAAACGATAATCAAAATATATTCCTTAAAGCCTTTGTAAAGAAGCAAAACACAAATCTATTGGTAGCCCGAAGCAGATTTATTTGTTCCCAATATAAAAATCAAAAGAAATTTATTACAGTTAGGGAATGTGTATTTTTATATGATTCAATAGAATGTAATACTTACAAAAGTCTAACAATGGTCATGTTTTTGTGATTTAAATGACGATATAAATGTATTTTTTACTTTGTTAGATACTATCGATTAGTAGGCACTATTGGTACTTTGTCATATAGCAATCGATGTGTGCTAAGAAGATTTTGGTATAAGTTTCAAAGACTTGGTATCTCTTAGTATAAAAATAAAATCCTGTAGTATGAAATTAAAAAGGTCGTGTCAGGCGGCTACGGTTGTTTAAAACATATATCTACTTATTTATTGAAGATTGGCCGACAATTGACTTTGAAATATTCGTTTTTTTTTTTGGAATTTTTCGTTGTTTTATTGTAGTTTTTTTTTTTGTTTGCGACGTTTCGAATGTCTTACAGCAGAATAATTGCAGTAGAGACTCAACAAAAAACCAAAAAAAAAAAAAAACAGCCTGAAAAGTCCGAAAAACAAGCAGTTTTATTTCATTATCAATTATTCATGTAAATCTAAGAAATTATTACAATATTTCACAATTGGCGACAATTTAAATCTTAATTTTACCTCTGAAGTAAAAACAATGCGCAAAAATTTAATTAAGAAAAAAATTCACCGGTAAAATGTGGATGGAAAGTAATATCTCTGAAAGCAATAACGACGGTTTATTCGAAAATCTCATTAAACGATGCTTTTAACCTTGAAACGGATCCAAGCGATTAGGTTAATAAATGATGCGGGATACTTTATAATAGTTCGATGCCCGAAGTAATATTACCAAAATTTTGTTTCCAACTACCAATTTGCGTAGATTAATATTTTTTATGTTGCCTGTATATATATACTGTAGTATTTGATTATATTAGAAATGTTACTTTAGAAGTAAAGAAAAAATTGTGCTACATTTTATTGGTACAAGTTCTAGCATTCGACTTTGCTCGTGGTACTTTGATAAACAAACTTAACTATTTTGTCACATGCAAGTTTCAAATAAAAACTAAACAAAAAAATTTAATATTTGGTTTTGTTCAAATCATATCCATGAGACGGAGACTCTTTATACTCTCTTTTTTAGTTTTTAAAGAATACTAGCGGTTCACTTTCGCATCGCTCGAGTTCGCCTCTAGAAAACAAAAACAAATCTATCCCACGGGAACTGTACATTTTCACGAGATAAAAAGTAGCTTATGTGCTATTCCAGACTATATATCTATCTGTGTGTTAAATTTCTACTATATTCGTTTAGCCGTTCTCGCGTGATTAGGTAACAAACATCCAAACATCTAAACTTTTACAATTAAAATATTAGTAAGATTTTGTCATATATAATGTTCTGTAAAGTATGATTTTTTTTTAATTCTACTTTCAATAGTTTTAAAGATAAGACTGAATTTAGGAAAAGTAGGAAGGAAGTTTTAAATTTTTATGTTAAAAAAAAAACAAACAGAAACTTGCCCAGTACCCTTGTACTGGGCAAGTTTCTGTTTGTTTTTTTTTCTGTTTGTTTTTAGGATCGAATACGTGACTGTTAGCTTTGACATATTATATTATAGTTCAAAGCGAAATACTCGTAGGTGTATCTAAATTTAACATTTAAAGTCGTTCGACTTAGCTCTGCAATAAAATATTCGTAAGGTTCGCGACGTGTTCACTTGATACGATCAAAGATAATGTGTATACATAAAATAGTACCTACTCTAAAGCTCTTTTCTAGTTTTAGTTGTTCAATGTTATTGAATCAATCAAAAGATCAACAATATTTTGTTAGCATAGTCATCATAATTTTTACCTTTTTTTATTTAAAATATCTGTATTTATTATAATTAATTAAAATAAATGAATTAAAGAGGCAATATAATAATATGTCAAAAAAATTATTTATTAATTTGATTTATATAAATACAACACAGTTGATGGCAACATTATTTTTTTTTATTGTTAAAAATATATGTGACACAACTGTCATATGGACAGAGAGTGAAAGTGCGAGTAACGTTCCAGTGTGATATTTTATTATTAGTTAATGTATATATATATATATATATATACATATATACATATATATATATATATATATATATATATATATAAACTAATAACTAACTTCTTTAACTTTATGATATTTGTATGACATATAAGCAAAAGCTTTTACAATATTACAATTTTTATAATCCTATTTAAATATTACAATAATATAACAAATATAAACAGGTATGTTTATTTATCATACATAGTAAACTAAGTCACAAAGGGTAACCCAAAGTTATTCTACGCATGGAATGTCAGAATAAGTTATTATCTCAAAGAAAATGTAATCTCTGGTAATGATTCTTTAATCCTATCCGCTTTGACCCAAGTAAAACGCTCCCTATGACGTTTTAAAATATTCATCAAGTAATGTAGCTGTAAGTTTTAATTATCCATTTTTGCTCGATTCGATTTGAACCTAATACCTTGAAATCAACATCCGTATAAGTTAGCTACTAGACTATTAGTAATATGAATATTACTTTCTTAGTCAAAGAACCGCTGTGAAAATTGCCATGCAATGCTTTTTTACTTTTTTCTAACTGGCAACGTATAATTAAACTTGCGTATATAGAAAAAAATACTTAAATAAATAGAAAACATGGTAATATGATGCCCTAAAGGGACACGTTTTCGTAGTATTAAAAGATAAAGATCAATGGAAAAAATATGGCGATTTGTGGCTAATGCCAGCCCCCATAGAAAACTATTCGAACCCCTTTTAATATAATTGAAAAAAAAACAAATGACATTTTGTTATCATGATGTCACTCGCTCTAAGATTAAATCTACCACCTTCATCGTAAAAACTAAATAATACGTGATTGTCGTTTAACACATAATATTTTATTCAAATATCTTTTATGTGAAGTAATTTTTTATTATTTCATACTGACATTCTGAAAACTCATAACTTAAAATAACTATAATATAATTCTTAAAAGCAAAATTATGAATGAAATTCTTAAAGAAAGTTCGCGTAAAAGTTCTGAAACAAGAATGTCGGAAGAAGTGTCATGTAAATAGTTTTAAAGCGCTTCATTGCCATCAGCCCTCAAGGCTTCTATTCAGAATAAAATTACCCTTACTAATAGGGGCGTTAAAATAATCGTAATTTAATTGATGTACAGGTTCTTAGACATATTCAAATATATTTAACAAATATTAAGTACTAGCTACTCACCCTCGCCTCGCTCGGATTCATCCCTTGAAAATCATAACAAATCTATCTCACGGGAGCTGTACATTTTTCCGGGATAAAAATAACCTATGTACTATTCCAGACTATAATCTATCTCTGTCACAAATTTCATCCAGATCTTCTCAGCCGTTTTATCGTGATTGAGTAATAAACATCCATTCAAACATTCGCATTTATAATATTTATATTTGTGAGAAATATATATGGTATGAATATTCTCACAAAATATACAAACTCATAGCAAAGTGCACTATATGGATTTTTATACCTTGGTGTTGTTTTTAGCAAAGTTTTTTTAGGTTCCTTTTATTTTATTTAGTAATTAAGTGTTTGTTTTAAATACGTAAGAACAATATTATCTCTTACGGAAAAGTGATCACACTTGACACAGATATTACAAGTACCCAGCGTCCTATGCACAATTTTACTTATTAAGCATCTAATTTGAATCCGTAGAAACGTGCAGGGTATGTTTAGATCTTGTTTCTAAAGGAATTCGTAATTTATCCATTCCTCTGAAATTCTGAATTTTTGGTAATAGAACGTCTAAAATATTTTTAGCGGAAATAATTTTAGAGAATATAATATTGTACGTGAAGTTATTTTTGAGATATCTGTCTTTTTTGTTGCACATTTTATTACTTTAGCGATTGAAAATAAGCTTTGTTTTTCACTATTTTAAAGAAATGTTGTAAAATACAAGCTTATTTTTGCAGGCAATAAAACGCATGCCCCAATATTTGATCGTACGAAAAGCTTGATGTTCAAGTTAGATTAGGGCTTGTCCAATTTTTTTGGCATTAGTAACTATTCAAATAACAATATAAGTTCAGTAAATAATATATAGCTAACATTAAATAATAGACAAAAAAAAAACATATTATAATAAATAGCTCCAAATATCTATAGCAGAATTTCCAAGTACATATAAATAAAAGGCTAGAACCATCTTAGTTATGCTACGCCCTGAATACCTAATATCTGCCAAGGTCTCGTAAAACTCTCATGGAATTATAAGTACAAGCAGACTCCGTGTAATGATCAATGCTACGTGGAACAAAATGACTTATACAACTTTATAGTTCATTCCAATGCTTTCTAAAAATAGTTTTACATGCTTTTTTCTTAAATATTTCTTCAGAAGCAAATCGTAATATTTAGACTATATTGATATAATATCAAATAATCATATGCTGCTGTCCGTTTGTCCATTTAGTTCTTTTTAACTAAGCAGTGGAATTTGATATGAGTTTCACTTAGAACATTTCTCCACATGAAAAAAATCATACAAAGTAAATGTTTTGCAATGAAATCGTCAAGTATGAGTGAAGCGAAGTCGGGTCGCTATTTATTTATAGAAGAAGAAAGGTATTATATTTCGAGTAGTAGTAAAAACTTAGATATTACAAAATTGTAAACGCCTTGTTAAATCATTATTATTAAAAAATTAACTGAACAAGGGTTTTCATTTATTATAATTAGGTACAAACTTTTATTATAGTTTAAATTTCTTTCACAATTTACGTAAAGTGATTGTTTGATCCGCGTTACGCGGAGTAAATATTATATCTATACTAACGCTAATAAATAATCATATAAAGTGTACCTTGTACGTGGACTTAGCTGTGGAAGCGTTGCTGGGCCCGGAATCCGGCTTAATCCTGCGTAGGCACTGAACACTAGGTGCGTTTATGTATATGTAATGTATAAATATATAAGCCCACAACCAATCCAACCGGAAAAAACTATATTTTACTGTGTAACCGAAACAATTCAAAATAGGAGCTCTCATCACCCTGATCGAAAAATACTAATCTATACATATTATAAAATTCTAACTAAGCCGAATCTGTACATTAAATATTTTTGAAAAAATCTTATTGAAATAGACATTATTATCGATGCAGAGGCCGAATCTATATTTTTAAAAAAAAATTGTCTGTCTGTCTGAGTGTGACCGCATCACAGAAAACCCACTGGAGGGATTTTGATGAAATTTGGTGATAGCAGGTTATCCGACTCAACATATAGGAAAATATCCCATTTCTGAGAAAAAATACAAAAACTGGTTAAAATAAAAGCACGATGATACTATTAACAATGTAGCAAGGTAACCTTAGACATGTTAAAACTATTAAAGAAAGCTTATCTTAAAAGAAATATCGATAGCGCAATTTTATTCATTAAAATAGTTGTTTTAATGAAAATTTATTTATGTGTTATTTAGATATTTGACAATAGATATCGCCATGTGTTTTTAAAATACGTAGTTTTAATCAAAAACAAAATATACAGATATGACCTTTCTATGACTTTATTAGAATTACTACTAACTTATCTGCGGCCCCGCCCGTGTTTATATTTTCAATAAAATAAAGACAAACAAGCTTTATAAATTAGTAACATATTAGTAATATTTTGTTGGCCGAAACAATTTTCAAATGAAAATATTGGTAAGTTTTTATTTTTTTAGTAAATAATATTAATATTTTTTAAACCATTTAATGTAAAATTGGGCAACTCCAACTCGCGCATTAGGTTTCGTATAGCAAAATACTGTATTGTTTTTCTTACGTGTTTTGTTAGGTTAACACTAAAATAAATACAAATAATATTTACGTTTCCACAATATCGACTCATTTTATCAACCGTAAAAATAAGTTCGATTCATATTATTTTATAACATTTAATGGAAAACAAGTTTATGGCTGTTAAACTGACAAAGCGGGTAACTAAAAATATTCCATATCTCAAAAACTATGAAAAAATATTTTAGGAACTGTTATATCTCAACTTTTTTAGTTTTTTTTTTTTGGACATCATTTCTTGGGAGATAAAGGCTTAAAGGACACAATAAAATGCTTACGACTTTAATCATATTAGCCGAGCCACATGAAATAATAAAAAGTATTTGCTTAGAATTATTTACTTATTACACTTTCTTTTGAAAATCGTTTTGGAAAATATTAATCATACATAAAGAAAGTGGTATATGTAAAACTATACTAATGTGTAAAATCTAAGAATTTGATTTTTGACCATCTGAACGCGGGCGGAGCCGCGGGCAATGCTAGTAACTAAATAATAATCCTATGACAGATGTCATTCCAAACCGACTTAAGACAATGGTACCATATGTAAAAAATACTAAATAGTGATGTTAAATACATATGTACATATCGAAATAACTGCCTCGGTGGTGTAGTGGCTAGCATGTACGGCTGCACATCCTGAGGTCCTGGGTTCGAGTCCCGGGTCGGGCCAAGTTTAGTTATTGAGTCTTTCTGTATAGTAAGCCTCAGTAACAGCCCGGAGTTGGGAAGTTGGCGGTGTTTCACCCCCGTGCCTCGGAGAGCACGTAAAGCCGTCGGTCCTGCGCCTTAACTCTCACCGGTCGTGTCGAGTAGTCGTCCCACCGGAGTATGAGAGTGACAGGAATAGAGAGTGCACTTGTGTCTGCGCGTACATTTGTGCACTATAATATCTCCTGCGCAGTTGGCTAGTCTCACTGAGATTGGCCGCCGTGGCCGGAATCGGTCAGGAGGACATTACATATCGAAATAGATTTGTTTTGCCAATGATGCTGCAATACCAATTTGCAGCATCTCGTTAGAAAAAACCGAGGCCCCATGAACACCATAAGATATTATATCACGAGACAAAACGCTATTTTATTTCATACCACATAAATGTAAGAAACCGATATGCTTCTGACATGATACATTATGTAAAATCATATCGGTCACTAAAAGAAAATGTTACTATTAGCATTAATGGCTGTACATAAAAACACGCAAAAAACATATTTGAACAGTTGATTAAACTCATCATATCCTTTATATTATGTTACTCAAACTCTTTGTTATTCAAGACAGTGAATGAATCGTCGTAGATTACAGTACTTAAATAAATAATCGGACCTAATATCTGAAGGGATGATAAAGCAAACATATGTTATGTTGAGTAACAAGTAGCACAAAGGGCCTGTACTGAAACGTTTTAGAGCCTCCAACCACAAAGGAGTTGAGGACATACTTCACACAATAGAGGGCCAAAGTAAGATATCCATTGTAGGTACGTAAATATTTTGCTTCAATTACAAGGTGGAATCGAAATTTGATGTGGGAATAAATTATTGTAATTTTAGGTATTTGCTTGGTTATTTAGGGAGTTAAAACTACTTTGTGTATATAATGTACGGTTTTGCTTGTACCTAATTAACAGAAAGTTGCAGAGGTGTTATTAAAATGCTTTATCCAAAGCTGCTTGAGTGGTGTACCGTGTAAGCCATATCGTCATCTATACTAATATTATAAAGAGGTAGTTTGTGAGTTTGTGAGTTTGTGACGCTGAATCTACTGAACCGATTTAGATGAAAATTAGCAAGAAGATAGTTTAAGACCCTGGAAAGGACAAGGGATACTCTTTATCCCGAAAATTATCCTTTAAAGGGGCGAAAATGGGGATGAAAGTTTGTATGGGGAATCGAGCTAGGGACGAACTCGAGCGAAGCGAGGGTGAGTCGCTACTTTATAATATTACAATAAATAAAAAGTATAAAAATACTCTAGTAAATACAGTAATATACAGAAGAAATTGAAAGATTATTCAGTATTTATTATTTTATATATGATATTTTAAAATGGCGAAAAACGAAGCAAATACTAATGTATTAACTTATATTTTACAACAAATTGCAATTTAACTTTCAGTTTTGATTATAATAAAAATTTACCCATGCGTCTTATAAATACAACCGCATGTTTCATATAAAATAGCAGTATTTCTACTCATATTACATAATATATTATATAAACACATATGTATGTATATACCCCTTGTGGGGCCTAAGGGAATATGTACATAATATATTTAAGAGCTATAATTTGCTATTACCTACAAAACTAGCCTGAATTCAACGAGCATTGAGATGCAATTTCTGCTACCACGGTCGAAACTCTGAGTGACGTAAATGTCAGAAACGTACGTACAGAAATTTGTGCCCGTCAGAGGCCGGCCGGTCATTGCTAAATGGTCCTGTCGGTATTCTTTTACATTTTAGCTAGCATTTTTGACTGAATTTTTTGTGTTTATTTCAAAAATCAGAGCTTATACACTTTTGTGGGTATTTCAGTTGTTTGTTTGTAACAATGTCTGTGCCTTTAACAATATTATTACATATACTTATGTATATATAAAATACAGCTCTGCATATTAACTACTGTTTGTAACGAAATTTGCCAAAATGTGGCGCTGTTTCTATATAATATTATAAAAACAAAAGAAACCAATCGTTAGTATTTTATAAATGCGATAGTACGTCCATCCCTCTTTCCCGCATCAACGGATCAACGAGCTGACGTTTTACGTAGAGGCAGTTATAGGCCGGATTGTCATGGGCTTTCCATTTCAATACATCAAGTGTTTCCCGTGGGATATTGATGTATTGTTTGAAAAAACCTGTATAACGTGGGATGTATATGGAATCCTCTGGTAGCAAAATTATATATTACTTTTGTGTTAACTTTAATCAAAATGAATGAAATGTAATAGGAAAGTATAACACAAAATAATAATCGTCGGCATAGGTGGAGAACTAAATAACTCAAATTTTCTAGTTTGGAGAAAATCGCGATTTACTGATTTTTTCCAACTTTTTGGCATAATCTGTAAATGAGAGAAAATTTTACTGTCGTTAATTTCATATATTTTACGTCTCTTTCTACGTTACTGTTTCAACATATTTACTTTACCATTTGGAATACAAAAATGGCTATATTTCTGAAACGGGACAAGTTATGAAAATGCTTGTTAGAGTAAAATATGCGGCATTTTTTAGGTATTACGAAAATGATTAAATGTCATTTTGGCCAAAATCGCAGTTATTTAGTTTTCCACCTACACCGACGAATTATAACAATAAACTTTATTAGCAAAAGTTACACTTCTTTACAATAAGCGCAAAATAAGCTATTCACAAATTATAAGTTGTTTACTTCGGTTTGTTACTGCCGACTGTACTAGGCCGAGCCTTTATTACAGACGGCAGATCCTTCCTCTATGAATATGTAAAGATATAATTAAAATTTTACTTAAATATCAACTTTTTATGTCAAATCGATAGCCAGTAACTACAATTTTTATAACTATATGATGTTCTGTGTTATATCTTAAAAATCATATGAAAAAAAACCTGATTGATATAAATTATATTTATTTAGGCCACGAACGAAAGTAAATAAATCAGAAAGTAAAATATAATCCTGTAATAGAATTGACAGAATAGAATGGATCGTTTTCCAAATGTCCGACTAAAATGAAGTTATCAAATCGTATTACTAACAATGAGATATTTTATTCTTGTGCACTTGCACATGAAATAGAATTCTCGCTTTAATAGTTATATACGTACTTGGATATATGGGTTTTGCTTATTTAATTCTAAAAAAAACTAAAATTATATTACTAGTACTGCTCATACCGTTATATAAAAAAAGTAGAAAAAAGTAAAAAAAAATATAAGTTTTGTTATATAAAAAAAATATAAATCTTTATATTTGTCTTCATGGAAGGCCAGGACTAATGGAGCACTAAATTAATTCTAGATTGATTAGATGCTGTGTTATGTGGTTAGCGTATTAAGCAGTAACACTGCTAGCTTAATTGAAAGTTAGCAGTTTTCTAATTTTCTGCCAATCTATAAGAGCATCAAATTTTAGCTTTTAGCTCTAAACTAGCTCTAATTTATGCACTTATTTTTAAGCGATTCTGCCCATTTTACCATGCTAGCTTTACATACGTGTTACTTTCCTAGTCGCCTAAGTAGCTTATATATTACTCCAGGTTATAGCCTCATCGAATACAAAATTTCATCTTAATCTGTTCAGCCTTTAAGCGTGAAGGATTAACAAACTTGCAGATGATTTGAATATATTTAATTTAAACAAAAGAATAAATTGCGAATTTAAGTAGGTACGTTAGAATAACAATAGTTTCTACAAAACATTTAATTTATTCAGTGTCTCTATAGAAGAGCAAAAATACAACATTCGTTTTATCTACAGTGTCTAGATTAAACGTGAGATGTGTCTCAAGTTACTAATTACTTTGGTGATGGAACATTAGAGAAACGTTGATCATATTTGACAATAAAAATACTATATAATTTCTATTATTAATCTTTTACATTTAATAAAATTCTGAGTCGAATCTGAACATTAAATATTTTTTTGGAAAATCTTATTGAAATAGTCATTATTATTGATACAGAGGCCGAATCTACATAGTCTGTCTAGGACAGATTTTGATGAAATTTGGTATGATAATAGCTGGGTATCCTGGTCAACATATAGAAAACTTTTTATTGCGAGAAAATATCTCATCTCTGAGAAATCTTTACTAAACGTTAAAACGTCTACATATAAATAATCAAAGATGTAACAGTTCAGTATATTTTTGTCCTCTGTTTGTCAGCCGATTCTCTTTTTTTTTGTTTAGTAGTTATTGACGAGCTTCAGCGCTATCAATGTTTTTTTTTTTTGAAACAGTTTTTATACATATAGGTTAATTCTATACATATATTTTAACTGAAACTATCTTTTCGGTTTCTTTTCGCGTTTTTTTTTTATTTTTGATTCCCGACGTTTCGAATGATTTACAGCAATCATGGTCACGGGAAAGACTGAGGTTTTGGACATCTCAAAGGTCATATACTTATTACAGACAGTCCCTACCCACAAATCCGAAAAGATAGTTTTATTTAAAATTTCAAATATTCGCGAAAATCTAAGAAAGCATTCTATTATGTTTTCCTATATAATAATCATAGTCGAATTTTGACCACAAAGTGTAAATAATAAATTCGTATATCTTATTATTTTATAAGAATGATACAGAAGCAAAAATATCATAGGAAGTTACTACGAGTACTATAGAGAATAAGTTACTCAATCAAGCGCATTATTAGACGTATCTATATTTTCCTCATATATATCTCTTGTTTGTTGCCAAAATGAATATTATTTGAAAGCTTGATATACATTATTGTCTGTATAATATTATGTTCCTTCGTCCACTTGCTCTCTTTCGTAATTTATTTTTTTCTATTATTTTCTCTAGAAACTATGTGGTGGAAACTCTATACTCTTCTCACATTAAAAATATTATTTTGAAGTTACTGTATCGTTTAAATATTCGTACTGAACTAAAATTAATATATTATACAAATAAAAATATAAGCAATCTGTACTATAATAAAGCAGTAACTTAGCGAAATTTGTACATGAAATATTTTTTAAAAACAATGACTGTAACGTATTATGTACACAATATAGACCCCAAAATAATAGTTATTAAAAATTTTGTCTGTTTGTCTGTATATCTGTTTGTGTGTGCGCTTTTCACGCAAAAAGTAATAAACTGATAACTAAATTTTATGTAGTGGTAACTTATTATTCGGGTCAACATTTAGGATACCTTTTAATTCAGGCAATTTTTTCATTCCCACAGAAAAACACAATAACTGGTTCTATCAAGTTGTCCTTAGAAATTTATATGGCTAACGCTGGCTAAACCTTAAGAGATACATCAAGACAATGTACCAGAAAATTGTAGGTCTTAAAAAGTTCTACAGAAAAGTCCTGAATAGTACATTATGTCTATTTCATAAGGAATACTCAAAATAACTATTTTTATTATATATTATTATATTAAAGGCAATGTCGCGACTCACTGACTGACTTATCAACGTTAAGCCCAAGCCGATGATGATAGACCAGCACCGCTACCAAACCCAGCTTTACATATCCATACTAATATTAAATCCGAAAGTAACTCCGTCTGTCTATCTGTCCATCACTTTTTCACGCTTAATCCGCTGAACTAATTTAGATGTTTGGTATGGAAATATTTTGAGGCCTTGGGAATGGACATAGGATAGTTTTCATCTCGGAAAATCTATGCTAATATTATAAAACTGAAGAGTTGAATCTCAGGAACTACTAATCGGATTTGAAAAATTCTTTTTGCCTTAGATAGCCCGTTAACTGAGGAAGGCTATAGGCTATATATCATCCCGGAAAAATATACAGTTCTCGTGGCATCGATTCGTTTTTGTTTAGGGACGAACCCGAAGCGAAGCAAGGGTGAGTCGCTAGTATATCATAGATATAAAAAAGGGGGTGAAAGATTGAATGGAAAATTAATCACTTCTCAAGTACCTAAAGGTTTTTTTTGTTTTTTATAATACTTACCTACTTTTCTATACCTATATATAGTCTATTCTATACTTACCGTTAAAAAGTCAAGCTATAAAATAAAAATCATTGAAATAATAACTATCTCCTTACAATTGTAACCTTTTCTTAGTGAGGTTAAAATGAAACGAAATTGTTTCAAAATTAATTCCTTATAGACCCTAGTCATTTATTTGTCGACTTTTTAAAGCTAACTTTTGCAGACTGACATTAATTTCACAATAGTTTTACAAAGTTTTAAAAAAGTTTTATACATTATTATGTCATACATAATTTTATATAAAGCTTATTTCTTACATTACACGGGTAGATCGTGATTGTCGTAGTATGGATAGAAGCTTAAGGTACAATTCGAGCGAAGAAAACGTTGTCCAAATTATACACTCTTGAGTGACTCGCAATAGATCCGAGTAAGGAGATTGGAGTAGCTTATTTTGTTTGCTTTGTTTGTATAAATCTGAGAAATCTCACAGAATGCTTGAATGAAAAATATAATTGAAAATACCTCGATAATAATGTATTCCGTATTGTTATATTACTACCTGTTTTATTGATTAAATGACTGTAGTAGTCCTGGGTTCAAATCCCGGGTCATCCAAAATTATTGATTTTAAAGACAAAAAATTATCAGGACTTGAGAGAATATTAGACCTAGTGTAATTATTATCTATACATAAATAGGCAAAAAAATTTGGAACTAAAAAAACTATAGAAACAGTTTGTTTTTTTTTTTTATATAATAGACAAACTATTCATATATATTTTCCTCAAATTCTCAATAATGATTATGGTCGAATTTTGACCTCTGGAGAACACTAGTATATGCAAAAGCTGATTCTATACCAATTTCAAAAAATATTCCCCTAAGGGTACCTAAGGGTAGAAATAATTAGAAGGGACAATGAAATATATCATTTGTAATGACTTAGATTGTAAAAAATCAACTTGTCTAAATTGATCGATGAAAGTCGTCAACACTAGTAATATTATATGTTACATGCAGCATATCCACTGATTATTTGGTCTACCAGAGAGAGCTATTTGATATAACGTATTGAGCTCTTGCCAAATATCTACTTCTTGTAGGTTAAAATACCAAAACATAGCTTATTTTGACCGTAGACGATATTTATGTGTATCTAACTTAAGTAAAACCTGAGCGACAGGAACCAAGACATTTCGTCAAAAAAAAAGCAGTCATGAGGACTGCCGACAGAAGTTAAAACTTTTAATTATAAACAAACAGTTGTTATTTTTGGATATTCGAACTAATTGTTTGATATTAAATTAAAATTTGTAAATTAAAACTGTTTACATTTATCTGGTTTTAAAATCTATCGGCACTTTAAGTCACGTCACGGGTCCAAGTCGATCACGACTTCCATGAATTTACTCCCCATCCAAACCTGCCTATAGAAGTTTTCACTTCAAAAAAAGGCTTGTGTACTACTATCCTTCTATCCACCTAAACATTTCTCATAAAAGTTTTTAAAATTTCATGGTTACTGACAATATAATTATGATATAATACGGGATTTTTACCATGTTTAGCGCTTACTTTTGCAAGTTCACGATATTTCGGTACTGTTTCAAGCGCCATAGTCACGGGTATACTGACCATAATATACCCGTGACCATGGCGTTTTTAAATATTTTACGTAATAATATTTTCTTATAAAAATCAGTTTTTTCTTAAAAGACATTAAATATTTATAACGAATGGTCTAGTAACAACCGTCTGCCCAATAGCTTTTATTTCTGCACAAATTACTTCTAACTCCATTATACTCGTAGTTATCATAACAATCCGACAAATTGTAATAACTGTTTACTTTATAATATTTTGTAAGATGACTTTTGTTTCTTGCTTTATATTATTCTTTTATTTTACTTTCATTTGTTCATCCTTTTTTTACTTAATATATATACATATCTATCGATTTTGTCAATTAAAATTTATTTTTGGTGACGTCTGTATGATTATTATTATAGATTATTTTCTTTTATTCTTATGTTACAAGGGAAGTAACTGGATATAAATTAGTATATATCACTCAAAATTAAGTACAAACTATGTCTACACAACTATATTTGAAAAATAGGAGAATTCCTCACTCAATTTTTGTACCCATAATACAAAAAACTCAAACCAGTTTATATATTTAAAATACTTCTATAGTTTAAAACTTTTACAGTTAGTATTACAGCTTACAACATTTCCAGCGAGAGAAAAATATTATTCAGCGATGAATAACACTTTGTTTTTAAAAGTATATTAAAACTTAAGCTATGAATGCATATCCATGCCAAAAATAGTACTAAATAATACCCATATTGTAAAATTGGAACGAGCAGTGATGCAGACTCACTCATTCAAATTTGGGGCATAACATGCATCATAATAAGAGAATATAACGCAGAAAAGTTCTATGAGAAAGTTGTTTAACTCTTTAGGGGAAAAGAAGTGCACTTTTATCAAATAACTTAACATAATATATAAAAACTGCAGTCACTTCTTTATATATAAAATAGCGTAATTAAACTTTCCCTAGAAGCCTAACAGTAGCTTATGTGTTATTCCAGGTCAAGTATCTATATACTGAATTTCATCAAAATCTATCCAGTCGTTTCAGTATCAAGGAGTGACAAATATGCACACAAATAAACTTTTACATTAATATAGTAGTGTGATTTGATCAATTTCATTTATCGTACTTTTTCCACAGGGACTAGAGATAAAGGGACAGATGGTTTTCTGTTCGGAATCTGATTCGCTTCTTTTTGTCGGCTCGCCCTTCCTCGATGGCCTCGAAGGGTTGACAGGGCGGGGACTGTTTATATCTGACATTCCATTACACGATGCTACGAGAGACGTCATCTTAGTCAGCGAACAAACAAGAGCCCAGGTTGGTATTTTTTGTTGGCGAAATTTGCAGATTGTCTTAATGGATTAATACACTGTGTTACACTACTTACACTGTGTTTACTTGGCTGATTAAAGCTAGCTATGCAAATGTAAAGTTATTTTAAAAGTTCATTGTTGTTTGAAATATTTTTAGTTTTGTTATGTTCGATAATGAATTTCTATTTACAATACATATCATGCATTAATTATATATTTTTTTACGATAACATATAATAGTTTTTTTTTTACTATATAACAAGATTTTTTACATTTTAACTTGCCTTTTTATTTAAAACGATAGTTTTTACTAGTTTATATAGGTAGTTGCAGCTTTATTCGCAAAACAATCGAATTTATCGTATAACAGATAACATAATATTTAAAAACACATGAAAAAATTGTTAACAAAATTTATTTCCACGTTGTCACTTTTAAAACGCTAGTAAAGTCTGTTAAAATGCGAATGAATTATATACATATTTAATCATTTTCATAAGTAACTACTTAATTATACAATGAAACAAGATTTATAACGAGTACAAATTAAAATAGCTCGTTGTAATTCCGAAAACATGGAAATCCCAGTGTTACAAGGAACATAATTGGTTTACTCAATCTCATTTTAGGGGGAAATGAGGATATTCGATATTATAATGCTATACCTTCTTAATTCTATCGGTTTTCTATTATTTAAAAAATTGGGTGACTAATTTATGCTTAGTTTTACTAAAATTACTATTAAAAGCTTGAACTGAATTATAAGCTCATTTTTTTAAGTTAAATAAGCTTTCGTAAAGCTTAAAAATTGAGTTTTAGATTAAAATACTAAATAAAGTAGATATATTGTTTTATTTTTATAAACACAACACCATACTATCAATAACCAGAAAACCGTTCTATTTTCACCAAAGCAATAAATCTTACGATCCAATACTGCGTTTAATGAGAATTTCCAAGCGTTATCTGCGCCCAATAATTGCCTTGCAATTAAGTAGCCGTGAAAAAATACCCTTTACGCTGGCGGTTTCTCTTTTAATAAAAATTTCAACATCCGTACATATTGGACTCGTAATATTTTACTTTGTAATAAATAATATTTTAATGCTAAGTACGATATAGGACCTTCTCCTTTTTGGAAGTTGGTAGAAAAATGATAGAAAATATTATAAGAATATGATATTTATGAATGGATAACCGTAAAGTACTGCAAAGACATGTTTATAATCTGGGTAGTGACTTACGATAGTTTTTTTTTTATCTGTAGGTACTGTTCCCATCCACCTTACGGTTATATATAGAATCTAGATGTTATCGAATTATTGCTAATTTTCACAATGTTATATCGCGTATCTCACATATGTATAATGTATATACAAAATTTAAAATTGATACGACAATCTGTACTAATATTATAAAGAGACACAGCTTGTTTGTTTGAACGCACTATTCATATACGCATTATTTCAGAATAGGTACGTAGATACTACTACTAATCCGATTTGAAAAATTATTTTTGCATAACATAGCCCGTTTATTGTAGAAGGCTATAGGCTATATATCGTCACGCTACTACCCAAGGGAGCGAAGCAGTAATCATAAATGTTAACACATCCAGACTTTCATACATATTGTAAGTGGAGAGGAAAGAAGAGTTTGTTTTTTTTTTGTACTTCGAACGCGGACGAAGCCGCGGTTTCTGTTAGTATTGAAATAAATTTAAATCTACATTTTAAATTTACACGTGAAAAAAAAAAACGTGTTACAAAGTATACAAAGTATCTGTACAACACATACAAATATACTGTAGAAATCGAACTGGCAGCGTCAGGGTTAGTAAGTGAATACGGGACTTAGACAAGATGTTATTTTACATTGGTATTTTACATAAAAATTTTAAAATTGTTTTGAAATAACTTTAACCACCATATCGTAGAATCAGAATATACTCTTCCCATATATTTTTTTAGATTTTCTATTCTAGAACGATTGTAAAATAATATTGCATCTGAGTTCCAAGATAATACTAATTTCCGTTATTTTAATAGCACTGCGCTCTGCATATGGCGTTACTTATGATCTTTTTCACAGGACGGTCTTCGAAAAAGGATGGATAAATTGAAAAATTCAATAATGGAGACCAGTAAGTCAGTTGACAAGGAGAGGGAGAAAAACGTCAGCCTTCTCCATTTAATATTCCCGCCGCATATTGCAAAGCGACTATGGCTAGGTAAATTGCATTATTTTCTATGGTAAATAATATTTTAGAATGTATTAATTATTTAAATTGTCTTCATTGATTTTGCATAGAGTATACATATATATAACACATGTATATAATTATTAGAATTATTTTACGTTGAATTTATTTATTATAGTAATTTAATATTATATTATATATGTCAGGAAATTATAATTATAAAAATTTCATAATACGGTAATTTGCAAAGATTTGTATCAAAATGGTAATATTATATTATTATCTATACTAATATTATAAAGAGGTAAAATTTGTGAGTTTGTGAGGTTGTGAGGTTGTAGGGGGTAATCTCTGGATCTTCTTAACCGATTTAAATGAAATTTGGTAGGAAGATAGTTTGAGACCCTGGGAAGGACATAGGATACTTTTTATCCCGGAAATCATTTCTTAAGATGGTGAAAAGGGGATGAAAGTTTGTATTGGGAAACAAGCTAGGGGACGAACCCGAGCGAAACGAGGGTGAGTCGCTAACATATAATACGTTACTTCGGTTAATGACATATAATAATTCTACGAAAGACTAAAAAAATGTCATTTATTAAAATATTTAGCTTTAATTTTGACGAAAATCTGAGAATGAAATGACAGCCAAGACAATCTCTCTTCTCTATAACAAAAAAATGGACAATATTTTATGTAAAAGTTACAACATACATATATGATTTTTATTTGCCTTATTATACGGTATTGATTAAACTGATAATTAGTAAAGCTAATTGACATTGTAATGTTATGTACAATTAAGTATATTTTCGAAATTTTCACTGACGAGTAGGCGAGCTTCGTAAACCAATTTCCTTTGCTTTTAAACGTATAATATTGTTTCCACGAGATAGTTATTATGGCTTTAAAATGTTTTTATTACGAAGATAACTCCCAAAACGGAGATGGGATATTGATTTTTAGATATTCAATTTGTAGAGAATTTAGATAATTTGATTGAATTTTGTTGTTCGAAGCGACTGTCGCGCTGTGGACGATTTATGGACTATGGGAATGTGTATTCGCTATTGTATTATATATATATATATATATATATATATATATATATATATATATATATATATATATATATATATATATATATATATATATATAATAACAATAACAAGTGTTTCTATATATTTTTTTTCCCAAGTCGTAGGTAGACTCTATAAAACTTACTAAATGTGCTGATTAAAATTTTAAAATTATTTTATTATATTTTATATTAATATTATTGAATTGAATAATTGGTTTACACATATGTATATGATACCTAAAGGTAGAGATTTAAAAGCATATTTTTCAATTATCAGATAAAATATATCCAACAAAACACAATCAGACTCATTATAATATCTATAATTCAAACAAATAATTGAACTATTTTATTCAAACTCTATATTCTTTAAATAACTATTTCGATAATTTCATTGTTAAAAAACCAGCCTTAAATATCTTTTAGAGCTGTAAATTTAAATTCACATACATTCTCCCTATATTTTAACTATAGTTAAAGTTATCATCTCATTTTAAAGATTTCTAAACAATTTTCTTATATTTACTAGGTGAAGCTATAGAAGCGAAAAGCCATGACAACGTGACAATGCTCTTCAGTGACATAGTAGGTTTCACGTCCATATGTGCTACAGCCACACCCATGATGGTCATCGCCATGCTTGAAGATTTATACAGCGTGTTTGACGTGTTCTGCGGAGAACTTGATGTCTATAAGGTAAACAAGTAGTTGTTTTTTGTTTCTATTTATTCACCAATAAGTTTAAATTTAACAAATATATAAGAAATAACATTAATAAATACAGTTATATGTAAAAATAATATTCATTATAATTTATAGTAAATGGTAAAAATAATTTCTTAAAACTTAGATTTTTATTATAATGCACAAGATAAAAAAAAACGTTGATTTTTTCATTAAATGGATAGTTCCAATTGGGACAATAGTTTTTAGTATTTTTTCCGTTTAAATACGCAATAATACACAATGTACTTTATTAAATATGTAAATCTCATTTTTTAAACTAGTGTCTTACCCTCGCTTTCCTCGAGTGCGTCTTTAGGTGTCTTTTGCAACTTGGTACATAAACATCGACTTTACTTTTGATATATAAACACGTAGATACACATTTCCTAACAAATATTTCTACAATAAGTGGCGACAGCATATTTTCTCTCAAACAGGCTCGACATCTTCAATGCACCGCATCGCGTAGAAGAATGAATTTCACGTAGAGCAAGGAGTGTAAACAGCTCGAAACAATTTCTGTACATTATTTATATACATACAGACACTACTCAGACACTAAAATTTCGTAATAGTGTGAACAGTACAGAAATTAATGTCTGACATTTATGTCACAATTTGTGTCGTAGTCTAAACTTAACTTAATTGTCTGAACACAAATCCGAACTTACACAACATAAAGTACTTTTTTAAACGAAACAACGTACTCGTACGTTTTATTTTCTCATCCGAAAAGCAATGAACATAAGAGATTTGAAAAAAGCGCAGTTCAATTTCGAATGGTGCTCTTTTTTGAGGACACTTTTGAAACGCTAATTGTGTATCTCGAGTTTTTGTATATTTATAATATAATATGTCTCGTTTAGTAAACGATCAGCGCCATCTTTCGGCAAATTTTATTACTAAGAAGAGTCTATGTATCAGTTAGTAGCATGATAGATAATTTAAATTAAGAACAAAAATAAGTGATATTTCAAGTAAATGTAATATTTCAAAATGTTCGTGTATAGCAACGTACCTACTTTCATATGAAGAACGGAACAAGATTTTGTTATATCTATACATATAATAAAACTGTAGAGGTCCAATGTCTGTACATAGAAAAAAAATGCTAAAAACCGAGTCAGGGGATGTAAGATGAGAAATAGAACAAATCCAATTTTTTTGTTTCTCTGTCTGTTTGTTTGTTTGTACGGGCTAATCTCCGAAACTCTTGGACCGATTTGAATAAATTTTTGTGGTAGTACCTTACATCCCTCGTCAACATTTTAAATATTTTTCATTACGGAAAATTAAAGAGTTCCCGTGAGATAGTTAAAAAAACTATAGTAACTTATACAGCTTAGTACACAAAAACTACTGATTGGATTTTAATGAAACTTTACAATAATACCACCTTTGCAAACAAATATTGTATTTTAATCTCTGTATCTACTTTTAAGTGCAATAAAGAATAGTAATAATATAGCTCATAGATCAGAATAACAAATAAGCGACGGTTCCCGTAACGGTGATTTGTTTTTGTTCGTCGAAGCGAGCGAAGCGAGGGTGAGCTGCTAGTTACCATCTAAATGACAATTCACGTGAAAATCTGCAGACAAAAACTAGTTAAAAAGAAATAATAATATTTATAACCACAGTATGAAGTATACACCATCCATATACCATACAAACTATGATTGATCACTTTCTTATCCGCCATGTCAGCCTCGATGTTCTCAATTAATCTAAGAACGCTTCAGCGACAGAAATGTATGTATATCGAAATAGGTCACTATGAGATATATAAGGCTAACAGAAATATATCTCGGGAACTTAATTTTAATATTTTAAGTCAACTTTTACAATGATTTTACAATGATTGTACATGAATGTGGTTGAGTTGAGTTTTTCTGATAATATTGAATTTTAGTATGTACCTAACTATTTTAAGTAATAATTAGAATTGATATTTATGACTAGCCACTCACGCTCGTTTCGCTCGCGTTCGTCCCTTGGTACGTTTTCACGGTTAGCTTTGCTTATACATAAATAGTAGCGTGCTACTCCTAAGATGTTCATTTAAATTATATAGCGATATACTCTCGCTTTGCTCGGGTGTATACGCCATACGCGGATTTTGTTCACAATTTCATGGGTTTTATTTTTTTTCGCGGAACCCTGATTCTTTTTCTAAAATAAAAGTAGCCTAAGTTACTCCTTATAACATCAGCTATCTGTCAGTGAAAGTCTCGTCAAAATCGGTCCAGCCGTTTCGGAAATTAGCCAGAACAAACAGACAGACAGACAGAAAGACAGACAGGTAGACAAAAATTGTAAAAAATGTTGTTTTGGTATATGTACCGTGTATATATCCATATGCATTAAGTAAAAAGCGGTTATTTTAATATTACAAACAGACACTCCAATTTTATTTATATGTATAGATAGAAACTTATTAACCCCCGGCATTTTACACTTTTATTAATGCACATTTTATTGCAGGTTGAAACTATCGGAGACGCATATTGCGTTGCGAGTGGCTTACATCGTAAAATAGAGACGCACGCGCCACAAATAGCGTGGATGGCGTTACGTATGGTAGAAACTTGTGCCCAGCATCTCACTCATGAAGGAAATCCCATAAAGGTAAGATGAGATAACACATTAACACCTCCTGGTTAATTTCTAAGATTTTTTTTTCTTTTTCTAATTAATTGTTAACTGGACCACCGGTGGCTCGGCGGTCGTTGGCAGGTTAAGTATTTGATTCAAGATATATAAAAAACAGACCAAATGCGACTCGGACTCGCACACGAGTGGTATATAACATTATGTACTAATCATTTTTTTTTTAATTTGTATGGCGGCCATTTTCAAAGTGCCATCTTGGTTTTTTGTTATTTGTTGTTATATCGGAAATATAAACACGCACTATATGAAAATTTTAACTCTCTATCTATTACGGTTCATGAAAAACAGCCCTCTGACAGACGGACGGATAGCGGAGGCTTAGTAATAGAGTCTCGTTGTCACCCTTCGGGTACAGAACCCTAAAAAAGTAAAGAAAACATGATAAGCAATTGAAATTTATGCTGTCCTTAATATGTTTTTATGTTAACTCCTTTTTAAAGGATAATATATGTAATTACACCTTAATTGAGTACTAAAAATGGTAATAACCACGAGAAAGACGATACAAAGTAACCTAATAATACATAATTATCCCAAATATATTTTGACTATCATTATATCAAATTTCGCTTAAATTTCACAATAAATATTTTTAAATTTGTCTTAAATAAGCCCATAATAGAAGCACATAGATTTATTACTGTAATTCCATTTTACATGTAAATATGGCCCAAGAGTCCTATATATCGCACGGAATAAGTGCTATAAAATTGTTGCATTTACTTAATTATTATTCATTTAATTTACTAAATAATCTAACTTACTAATACTTTAAGTGAATATAACTTCATATATACATATCATAATGAGAAAAAAATATATAATATTATATACTCGTATAGTATACATAAAGATTTAAGTCATTTTTATAATCACTATAATTTGTCCCACGGTTTCGCTCGTGTTTTTAACCTTTTAAATCCATATTTTTGTAACATTGTAAAATATTAACAAACCCACAAATTACACGCTCACTAATAAATATTTCGGATTACATTAGCGTGTTATATAGCTTTATAAAGGAAGACTGCTCCTAGCTTTATATCTTTGGAAGCTCTTCAATTTTCCGACTTTTGTGCTTATAGAATTATTTTGCACTAGTAATTTTATTAATTTAAATTAAACATTTAATGACAATACTAATATTATATTTCCTTTGTTTTTTAAATAAAATCTTTAGTTTTCCATATTTTTTAACGTTTACAGTATATTTATTCGTTTTCATGAAAACTAAATAATTAATGCAAGTAAAAACTACTAATTCACTAAAATTCTAACATGGAGATAATAAAAAATGTATATCTAAGCACAATTTAAAGCAAACCCAAGTTTGATATAAGTTTTATTCAACAGATGCGTATAGGTCTGCACACAGGCACAGTGTTGGCCGGCGTGGTCGGAAAAACAATGCTTAAGTACTGTCTCTTTGGTCACAACGTCACTCTCGCCAATAAGTTCGAATCTGGATCAGAGCCTTTGAAGATCAACGTTAGTCCAACCACTTACGAGTAAGTTACGTAAATAAAATTTTTTAAGTAAAACTTCTTTACGCACGCTTGACTTGGGGGGTAAGCTGGTGAATGCGTTACGAAAAAATGTACGTAAGTTTGTTGCCATGGTAACCGTTGTTATTGTCTAACAAATGATATATAATATGATATTCATTCCTTAAATGATATTATATAAATAAATGATTGTATTATGCCTAATATGCGTTATTTTTAGTATCTCGCCTATCCTAATAATTATTATTTAAAACATAAATTGAATTTCATAAAGAGTACCGATAACCTACAGAAGTTTTACTTCTTGCGCGTGTACACATTCATACACGCACTCTTTAATTTTTATATAACTATTTATTTCAGCAATGTAATATAGATATTTTCTATGACAGCCTAAGTTTATTTAAAAAAAATTAGATTAATTTGTTGTACAATTTAAATACCTTCAAAAATTACTACATAAAAAATGTTGCTTCCTAAGTATCAAAATAAATCCGCAAAAATATCTGAAAAAAATAGTTCTGTTTAAAATGTCAAATATTCGCGTAAATCTAAAAAAGTAAAGTACTAAGTACATAAAATTGAAATAAAATATATCATGAAAAGATGTGCCTACGTTTTAGTTAAAATATAGAAAATAGAGAAGTATTGTTGTGTTATACTCATGTCACTATGAAAATTTAGTAAGCCTTAAAATAATTCCAAGTTACTTGCTCGTTGATAATACGTTAAACTACTAGTATAATTTCTTGTTATGATAGTTAAATTGTTTAGACTATTATTCATTTATGTATAATTGCTTTTAAACATAGCGTAACCCATAAATATTATTAATGCAAAAGTTTGGATGGATATTTGTTACTCAGCCAGAACGGATTGGATGAAACAACGGTTTTGGATGGGCACAGAGATAGCCTCGAATAGCATATAAGTTACTTTTTATTCCAGAAAAATGTACGGTTCCCGTAAGATTAATTTGTTTTTGTTTTTCACGTGAGACGAACCCGAAGCGAAGCGTGGATGAATCGCTAGTGCAAAAATAATTTTAATTCATACTGGTAGTTGTATAGATAAACTTAAACAAACAAAAAAACAAACTTTTCCGTGTTATATAGGTATTTAATTAGTTTACATTTTACAAATCACCACCAAACATAAATAAAATAAGGGTAAAATAATTAAAGACCTTTTGTATTATATATTCATCCAATTATGAGTGTTTAGGCTACAAATAATTACCTCTACTTAACGTTAAGTCCATTTAATATTTAAGATACCAATTTCATGTATTTGAAGGCGAAATCAGATTTTAATAAATCAAAATATAAATGTTTTAATTTGAAGTTAGTATAAGAAATACTATTTTATTTAAAATCAAGATTAATATTTCCATAATCCACTATAAACAATACATAATAATTATATATACTCTGTATATTATGTGGAGTAATTGCTTTTATCATCAACACATCGACCAACAAGAAGACCGGAATAACAAGAAGAACAGAAGTTGTTCTGCCCAAATTTCATTAAAAGTTTGTAAACTTTGAGTATTGAGTATACGGGAAACATCCTGTTTTTCGCAAATTTTCCAATTTTCTGGATTTTTTTTTTTCAATTTTTTTTCCTTAAAATCTCAGTCTGTGAAATATACATATCTATACATATAATAAAACTGTAGATGTCGAATGTCTGTACATAGAAAAAAACGCTAAAATCCGAGTCAGGGGGATGTAAAAAGAGAAATAAAACAAATCCATGTTTTTTCCAAATTTTTGTTTCTCTGTCTGTTTGTCTGATTGTCTGTTAATCTTCGAAACTGTTGGACCGATTTAAATGAAATTTTGCATGGTGGTACCTTATATCCCTGATAAACATTTTAGATACTTTTCATCCCGGAAAATTAAAGAGTTCCCGTGGGATAGTTAAAAAACTATAGTAATTTATACAGCTTAGTACACAAAAAGCGTTTGTCTAAAGGTGAACCCGAGCGAAGCGAGGGTGAGCCGCTAGTTGATGAAAATTAAAAAATACAATTTCACTCCTAAAGTTAATATAATTACTTTTTGACTTATTTTTTGCTGCTAGTGAACGTGTTTAGTTTAAAAATTATAATCATTCGTTTACTGAACGAAGTTGGTAATCTATCAAATATTGTCATATATTGCTCTAGACTTTCATAGTTTGGTTTATTTGGGTTATTATAAGGAAAACAGCAAATAATACCGTGAAAATGTTTACAGACGAATAAGCTGGGTCCTTTTTAACTTTATGATGTAATATAATCTATACTAATATTATAAAGAGGCAGAATTTGTTTGACCGCACTAATCTCAGGAACTACTTATTTGATTTAAAAAATCTTTTTGCATTAGATAACCCATTGATTGAGGAAGGCTTATAGGCTATATATCATCATGCTACTACCCAAGGGAGTGGAGTAGTAGTATAATATATAGTCTATCTATTCCATACTAACACGTCACAACATACGTTAAAACGTACCTAGGGACGGACCCGAGCAAAGCAAGGTTGAGCGCTAGTATTTCAATACTCAATTTGATTTTATATTTAGAGCGCTATTTAAACAAAATCATTTCTAATATTTAGCTTTTCTTATATAGAGGTATTCAATTAGAATATTCGCCTTCGTCTAAAGCTCATTTCATTATTGAAGTAATAAAGGTTATTTTGAATTCGAAACCTTTTAATTGCTTAACTAATTTTTATAGGGGTTTCATTCACCTAATTAAAATGCGATGGATAAGAAAATCTATTTTCTTTTAACATAAAACGTATGTAGATAAACAGAAAGATTTAAAAAAAAATTGTGTTCCAACGAAAATCGAACCCGTGACTTTCTATGAAACCAGATGATAGGCTAGTCATTTAGAGAATAGTCAGGCAAATATAATAAAATCGATACCAACTTAATTTAGGCAATATAAATTTATCTAAATCGATATTTGCATTGAATACGGGCTGAAGCTATTCTAATACTCAATTAGTTCGCATCATCGATTTTCATATGACCGTACAAGCATTTTACCGCGACTCCGCACACGTAATTCAATTATATTACTGTATAAAAAAATATAAAAATTATAGCCTACGTGTTATATTATTGTAGATTTTAATTAAAATTCGTTCAGTCGTTAAAAGTGTGGAAAAAATGTAAATTCATATGTTTTCCTCAAATTTTCAAAAATGATTATTGTCGAATTTTGACCACTAAGCGAATAATAATTTCATATCGAGCAGATCTAATAATAAAACCAAGAGATATGTGTATTAAATTAAGTATATTATTATTAAATTCTTCATTTACATATTAAAGAAAAGCTGACACAAAAAGCTCGAAGTCTTATAATCACCATATTAATATGTAGAATTCTTCCTCACGAAAGTTATTCGAGATTGGTACTTTTTTATAAATTTTGATAAGACTTATCCATTTAATGAGTCTAATATATGATTAACTAGCGACTCACCCTCGCTTCGCTTCGGGTTCTTCCCTAGACAAAGTCAAATCTATCCCATGGGAACCATCCATTTTTCCGGAATGATATAAAGCCTATAGCCTTCCTCAGTTAACTGGTTATCTAATGCAAAAAGAATTTTTCAAATCGGATTAGTAGTTCCTGAGATTAGCGCGTTCAAACAAACAAACAAACAAACAAACAAACAAACAAACAAATAAACAAACAAACAAACAAACAAACAAACAAACAAACAAACAAACAAACAAACAAACAAACAAACAAACAAACAAACAAACTCTTCAGCTTTATAATATTAGTATAGATATCATAATTTTCATTTATTATGGTGTTAATGCAAAAAGTTTCTTTGACGTGGATTAAAACAAACGTACGAAATGCAAACAAATTCAATTCCTTAGTGTATTATGTGCATATTTGCAATAGTAGTAACTGGGTCGAAGTTATACATGGAATTTTTTTTTATGTTTGAAGTACAGTTGATAATTGAAATAAGAGTTTTTACTCTCTTGAAATGTACTCTTACTCATCAGTTAACCATTGGGCGGATTTCAAATGACCCTTTAATTTAGTTTCATTTCAAATGTATAACTTGTTCTAATGATGAGAATCATAGTCATGACTTTAAGTGAAAGTCGACTTTGCAAAGTGAACTTTATATTCCGAAGGTTACTTTCAATAATTTTGATTTCTAAACCGTATATTACTTGTATCGTATATACTAGCGACTCACCCTTGCTCCGCTCGGGTTCGTCCCTGGTTACGTTTTAACGTTTAGTATAGGTTTCTCAGAGATGAGATATTTTCTCGCAGTAAAATGTATCCTAAATGTTGATCCTGATAACCAGCTATCATCATAACAAGTTTCATCAAAATCTGTCGAGTAGTTTTTACGTGATGCGTTCTCAGACAGACAGATAGACATACTAAATTTTTGTAGATTCGACCTCTGTATCGATAATAATTACTATTTCAATAAGATTTTCCAAAAAAAAATATTTAATGTACAGATTCGACTCAGAATTTTATTATATACATAGATATAGGTATTGTCCAGATTTCCATATGACATACATATTTCTAAGCTTAATAACGTGTATAAAAAATGGCTTTTTTGTCATAATTTTGATCCATTAATTTTTTTCCATAATTTTGATCCATTAATTTTTTCATGTAACTTATTTGCATATTTGATTAAAAGTTAACCTTGATTCGAAAGTAACCAATAATAACTGTGTCTTTATTAAGTAAACTACGGTTAAACTTGGGTTACGGTTAAACTAAACTTAGTAAGCGTTTGAATATAAATAATAAATAAATAAATAAATAAATGAATAGATAGATATGAAACATTTCTTTTGCGAAAAAAATAACTTTGTCATGAAGTAAAGCGTAAGTGCGATTTATAAATCTCATTCACAATTTAGAAAAAAAAAAAAAAAGTGACTCTACTGCTGGAGGATGTAATAAGTAATTTTATTTTAGTCTTAGTTTGGAAACAAGCAGATAGGTTAAGCGATCAGCAAGAGCGATCTTAGCTCGGATTTATAGTATTTTCCAACCATTTTTAAAATTGGATGATGGACTCAATTCGAGTTTGTATGTAAGATAATATTTTCGTCAATTGTGAACTGTTTAATGATTCTTTCATTTCATCAATTTCATTTCATTTCATTCAATAAATAGATTATGCCAAAAGAGTAAGCATAAAAATGCCAAAATTTATAATTTTATAAATTTTAAGACAATAACCTTGGAAGAGACCTTAAAGTCGGTATACGTTTTTAGTTAGACAGTATTTATTTATTATATTGATAAATAGTTCCAGAGTAGATCAGAAATTTGAGTACATACTAATGTATGTTACCTCTTTTTCCCTTTGCTATATATGAAGGCAGTGGTCGAGAATTATCGCGAACAAAAGCAAATACGATAAGCGGTTGGAACCAACGGTATTACCTCTAACAAATTATTTAAAATATAAAAACAATTTAACTAAATTATTAATATATAATGCTAAAGAGTTTGTTTGTTTAAACAATAATCTGAAAGAACCAGTCCTAGTCCTAATAAATAAATAAATAAATAAATTAGAAAAAATCTTTTTGTATTTTATAACCTATTTCTTGAGATAACTTTCATATAGGGTAAGTCCGGGAGAGATGCCCATAAGGGAGAGACACCTAATAAATTTAAAAATTAAATTAATTAATGTTGCGTGATTCGGAACGCGTCCATAGTACGTCAGTCGACAGTCAATATCAGTGTGGAAGTTTTTACACGAAGACATATTACTTATAATTAATATTTTGGTGTTAATTTGTAAAATAAAATAATGTAGTTAACTTTTACGTTAGGATATAATCTTTGAGATAGTTTGCAGTAATTTTTTTCCCTAAATTCTTTAGTTAAATAGTATTAAATTGTTTCATAATGTAACATTGTGATCTTGTTTTGTTAACAACCCACCAATTTCTATTGAAAATGCGTTACGGTGTGTTCAGAGTCGATAGGCATCTCTCCCTAATGATCGGGAGAGATGCCCAATAATATTTTGGGGTTAGATGCCCAGTATATTAATTGGTTCCCCCCCAACGTGCGTTCACCTTGTCGTGGTGGGGGAGCTCATTAGCGTTAGGCAGTTCATCCGGACGCTAATTAAGGCAGTGGTAGCCCAGTGGGTAACACGCTCGCTTTAGTAAAGTGAGTGAAGTGAGATCCTGGGTCTCGCACTTGTAATATTTTCATGTGCGAATCATTTCAAACATGATTACCACTTGCCTTACGGTGAAGAAAAACATCGCGAGGAAACCTGCATATCTGAGAGAACCTAGCAAGTTTTCGAAAGACATTATGAAATCCGCCAACCCGCACTTGGCCAGCGTGGTGGATTATGGCCTAATCCATATGATTGCTTTTGGTACTTCTCTGACGGCAAAGTGGACCGTGGGAGCAACCTTACGGTTTTTGTAGTCTGTTTCGGCAGACCTGCCGTCGGGGTGCCCCATTAAGACGGGGGAGGTTTTGTTGGGTTTTAGTGGGTAGTACTGGCTTTTCTAGCCGGTGAGTCCCACATAACCACCTATACATCTACAGGTAGTACGTATAAATGCATAAAAAAAAGGATTTTTGCGTCACTAAGCAAAGTACATCTGATTATGCACTAATTACTCGTCCTATACCTAGCCTGACATCTATAGGCAACTAACCCATATGCCTGGGTGAGATGCCTATTTTCTATTATTTTTTAAAAAGATTTTTAATCTAGTATATATTGCACAATAGTTCCAAATTTAATCTGATTGGCATAAGTAAATATAGAATTAACATAAACTATGCTTATTTTATGAAAAATCTTACACATATAATTAATATTGATCGTTTTTTAAAATTATAGGCAACTCTCCCGGACTTACCATATGTTATTTAACATTACACTTTGGCCCTTCATAACGAAGGTTTCATAAAATTCTTATCAAACATCAAACTTTCCAATCTTTTTTATACATTTAATGTTAAATTCAACAAAATTGCCTGAAAATATATATATTTTTCGACGTTAAGCCCAGGGGTAAAGTTTGAATAACAAGGATAATTTTGTACGCAGGTGGCTAATAAAGTTTCCGGGCTTCGAAATGGAGGCACGAGACCGCTCGTGTTTGCCCAATTCGTTCCCTAAGGACATTCCTGGGACGTGCTACTTCCTACACAAGTACTTACATCCTGGAACGGACCCGGATGCTACACAAGTGAGTGTTATAATCAAGTGTTTTGGTAAATATTTATTTGTATATATATATATATATATATATATATATATATATATATATATATATATATATAAAATTATGTAAATTATGCAAATTATGTACTATTTTTATTGTATACATATGTATATATGAAAAAATTCCTATAAAAAAGTTAGTTTTGTTTATATTATTATATTCCTTTATATTTATGTGATATTTTTTACTATGCAGCAGCGTTTATCATTAGGTTACACTTGAATTGAAGAAAATAAAACTCAATATAAGGTACAGGTACTAAGTTTTTTTTTGCGTAAAACCTTTTATAAATGGACCAAATCTGTGAAATCTCCGTCTTATTAAAATTAAAATATTCTAAAATGCCTAAATATTATAATCTGTTTAATACTCATTAATTATAGCGGGTGATAACGTAATATTCATAATCATAAATACATATAAAGCAGGTGAGTCATTTATATTGCGAGCTTTGACATGGGTTGGTCCGGTGACCTTCATTAACTAAGAACGCTTAGCTTTACGCTGTAAATACAAGTTTAACTAAACGGTAGTGAGGACATTTAATGAAATATACATAGTTTGATTCTTGTTTTTCTTGTATTTCTGAGGGCTCGCACATCTGATATTTATATCATTTCCAACATGATTACCACTTGTCTTACGGTGAAGGAAAACATCGTGAGGAAACCTGCATGTCTGAGAAAAGCTTGCAAGTTTTCCAAAGTTACGAGTATGTGAAGTCTGCCAACCCGTATTTAGCCAGCGTGGTGGACTATGACCTGATCCATTTTCTTTTGAAGTGGTCGTGCCCAGCAGTGGGATATTAAAAAAAAGCTGAATAGATATATACATATGTATTCCTTGTAATTAAATAAATGTAAATAAAACTTGTAAAACACGCTATTACGAGCTTACATAAGAGGACATCCTAAAATCGTTTATGCTCATAGAAAACTATATAAAAATATAGTTAGTTAGTAATAGTATAGAGATAATTTAAAATTAGAAACTGTTGTTGTTCTTTGCTTTGCTTAAATATATTATTTCCTTAGAATTTTTAGGTGTGCAAGCGATAATGATTATAGCAGGTCTTCTTGTCTATAAGTTGGCTATTTATGTAGTTCAAGTAACATTAGCACAACTGGCTCGGTCGCCCTAGTAATAACCTCTGTAAGACTATGAACGTAAAGTATCAGTACCTACACTATATTTTTCTCGTACAGTCACCCTACTTGTTTGAGTTGAGACCGAGCTTTGCTCAGCGTAGGTGCTTGTTCAGGAAAATATTAATTAGTTATGATTTTTTTATCAAAGATTATGTATTTTAAGAAAAATCTATTTAGATAAACTTAACGTAAAACCTTATATCCAAAATTTGATCCAAATCGTTAGAGCCGTACAAAAATTGTTCATTTAATTAACATTAGGTATAGGATACAAGCCATAATATTATACTTATTAAAAAAAGCGGTTAACCTTATTGTAAGATATATTATCACGACATAGTATAAAACAAAGTCGCTTCCCGCTGTCTGTCCCTATATATGCTTAGATCTTTAAAACTACGTAACGGATTTTGATGCGGTTCTTTTAATAGATAGAGTGATTCAAGAGAAAGGTTTATATGTATAATACATGCACGACATAGTGAGAAACAGTGATAATTTTAGAGGTTTCTAATGTGATATCGTAGATAAACACATTTTTTGCGCTTACATTGCAAACGCTGGCTGAATCTTACGAGATAGATCAAAATAATGTACTACAGTACCTATTGTGCACCTTAAAAAGGTATACAAAAAGTCAGCTATGGCATATGTCTATCTCTAAAAGATAACATACTATATCCAAGCTAGGGACGAACCTGAGCTAAGTGAGATTGAATCGCTAGTGTTGTATAATTTAGCATGAACTTGCAAGCTATAAAGAGCTTTTATTAAATAAAGCAATGGAGGAACAGCTTTATTATATCGTCCTGTAACCCTTGTGCAGGTGACTCATTCATATTGTGGACCATAATGTGGGTTGGCCCGTAGTTATTACGGTTATGTTCATTAGCAAATTGCGATTACATCTGTTGTAAACACTTGTGTGTTTACTTTAGGAAATAACAGTTGTTAAATTAAACTAAACGTTATTACTTTACAAACCTATAATCACCCGAAATAATTATGAGGGAAGTGAAAAAAGATTTTAACATTTGGTAGTACAAAACACATCGTGGGTTCGATTCTTACCTACGTTATATCTATGGTTTTTTTTTAAAGTAAAATGAAAATAGCATCAAAGTTATTAGCATGTTGAGAAGAATGAGCAAAAAAATCAACATATTAATCTTGCCTTTATAAAATCAACACGACAAATTATATCTTTTATAAATATAACAATTTTCATAATTATATAATTATATTATAATTATACAATTATATAATTTTCTAAATATTCTAAGATTAAAATTCGAATTGTGTACGCAGGTAAAGCATATAGAAGACGCTCTAAAAGATTTCGGCATCGGCAAAGGAAAAACGAGCGAAGAGGAATGCGAGGAACCTACATAGTTCTGTAACTATAACATTCTGTAGAAACTTAAATATATTGTAAATAACTAGAAATTAGTTATTAATAGTTCTATTTGTACGTTCTTGTATATTTGATCTCATAGCTGTAATAATGAATTTTAATACGAATATTGTTTTGTGTAGGGAGACATTTTCTTTGTTTTCTAAAGTAATCTACGAAAGTATGCCTTAAAATTCTAATCAACAGGCACACGATTTGCACAGATTAAAAAATAAATTAAAACGTATAAAAATAATCTGACAGACGCTCAGTTGATATAAAAACTTTTTGCGTCATAAAGCTTTTCCATTTAGAACCAATTATTGTCGTTCCTTTGAATGTTTTTTTTTTTATATTATACCAATCGTTTTCGTGTTTCGTCCATGATATCTCTATGGTAATCTCTTAAGGTTCATTTAATTTTTACGTTCAAAATACTTCATCTCCTTAATTACTTTGGAAACCACATTGCGAAAATGGACCTAACGATTCTACGCTTAATATTTTGTTTTGTTTACACCAATGTATATGGACGTTTTGAATATCCTAAGAAACTTTTAAGACTTTTTCTGAAGTATATATATTAAGTGCTAACGACCTGTTTTAATCTACAAGGTACTTTTTCATCTTAATAAACAGAAATCATTTGTTATCTATACTAATATTATAAATTTGAAAGTTTGTGAGGAAAGATGTATGGATGTATGAATGTTTGTTACTCTTTCATGCAAAAACTACTGAATAGGTTTTAATGAAACTTTATAATAATATAGCTCGTAAATCAAAATAACACACTATTTTTTATCTTGGAAAAATGTACGGATCCTGTGGGATAGATTTGTTTTTGTTTTTCTAGAGACGAACACGAGTAAGGGCGAGCGAGGGTAATATATGTTTTGATTATTTTTAAGGGTAGCACTAAAGTGATAAAATGTTCACTTCTTCAGCAAAAGTAGTTGTAGAATGCACGATTAATAACTTGTATGTATGTAATGTATAGACGGAAAGTAATGTACAGTTAAACTCGAAAATATATTTATATTTAACCAAACATTTTTAACTTGGATTTATTATTTTCCTCTTAAAAAGAAGTATTAAGTTCCTTTAAAAGATTTTTAGTTTTTAGAAAGTACGTAGGAAGTTCATGTACGTTTTCTTGTAATTTGGACTCATTTCAAAATGACGATGTACTCTATTCGGGTGTATATTATGCAGTATTTTAGGAAAAAAATAAACAGACTATTATATTATTTTTAAAATATGAGATATATGTTATATAATTTAAAAGGACATTTCCAAAGAAGATCAAATAATTAATTAAAAAAAACCGTTTCTTTTAACTTAAAAAGTATTAAAACTTGCATTACTGTAGTTACGTATTTTTCTTTGAATCGCAAATAGAATACGTCGAAAAAATAGTTTACTTACTAAATAATAGCGTAGGTCTAACGTAGGTCATCTACTAGGGAAAAAAAATATTAGAATCGATCTAGCAGCTATAGCGATACCTGTGACTTATCAAAATTACCTAATTTTCATCACATCCCATGTATTATATTAAAATTTCATAAATAATACATTTTCTATCGTTTAATTTCAAGTAATTTATAAAAATAAATTTAATACACATATTTTGATGTCGTTATAAGCTGTTATATAGACCCATTTAAAGCTATATATAAGTAAATGTAAATAATGAATCTGGGATAAATTACGACTTATTACTGGTGTATACTTTGCCGGTGTTGTATGATATTAGAACTTAATTATGTACACGCTTTAATATAGGTGATAGTTTAATTATTATAAGTATATATAATATTAATTCATCTACATTCCTTTATGCCTTTGTAAATGGCTTAAAGAATAACAAAATGTATTTATTAAAGTAATTAGTTTCACATATTATTATACAAGTATCATAATAAGATTTACTGACCACTAAATATAGAGGCGTAGCTGTTTCATAGCAATATTTAATTATTATTATGTTATCTATCTATATAAATGAAAATGAACATTTGTGTGTTTGTCCTCTATGCGTTCATATACTATTGATTCGATTGTGATGAAACTCTAATGGGTTAACCTGTATACGACTGTAAAAGTTTTTGACCCAAAAAAATATTTTATTCTTTGGATGTTTCTCTTTAATGCGCTCCTAAACCATCCAAGCTTAAGAACGCACCCGAGCGAAGCAAGGATAAGCCACTAGTTAAATTGAAATAAAACATTATAATAACAAATATCGTAAGAGAAATAAAGATATGATTCGAGAGTTTAGTGGTGAGTGAACCTTATCTATTATATTATACTCCTTTGTAGAAAATATCTAGAAAACTATAAATATTGTAATAATGAAAAAGCGTACGTTCTAAAGTAGATTAAAAGCTTACTGCGATAACTTGTACAATATCTCGATACTAAAATATTTCTGGAATCTACGACACGGATAGTTTATAACTAAGTACCTTAAATATCTAGATTTAATATAACGAAACGAGTCTGTTGCTACCTGAAGCTTGTACTTATAAACTATCGTCAAATTTCGAATAACACTCGATACAATCTCGATACTCTATATCTTCTAGTATACTTTCTACTAACGTAAACGTATTTACGTTAACGTATCGATACGAATATTTGTATAGTAAATTATGCTGGGAACCTGCATTCAATTGCAAATACTCAGAGTGACACGTTTTTGAGATTGTACCAAGTGTGAATAGAAAACGATAGAAATAAATTAGGTATATATTCTAAGTCATTAAGCTTATATTCTTATAATACAACGATTTTCAACATCAATTTTATAGTATACAATAGATTAGTTTGCAATATATAAGGCCTGACTTATTTTAAAGGTATAATGGTTTCTAAACAAATTGTTTGAATAAAACATGTAATTTAGTAATGCTTTGAACTCACATATCGCGTAGAAATGTTAGTGGAACATCTAGTCTAAGACTTTTATAGTAGTCACTTGTAATTTAATGAATATTAATATAGACAATAAAAGTTGTGTAAAATACAATTTCAAGTAATCCATCTTTTTTTCCTTAGAAGATATTCAAGATTAAGACAACAAAGAAGCAATTTAAGGGGATTTTTTGTTTAAAATCGAGAAAATAATTTGCCATCATTTGAATTTGTGTAAAAATAATATTCATGGATACATACCAAGTTAAACCACCTCAAAGATATAATTTAAAATCCTGGGTTCGATTCCCGGTTGGAACAAATACATTAATGTAATAATATATTTAAAATATGAATAAAGTCTCTTATAGTGCATTAATAATAAAAATATATTTAGGCAAATCTCACTCTATTTAAATCTATTTTAAGCGTGTTTAAGTAGTGTTTTAAAATTTATAAGTCACTATAGACTATATTACTTTGTAAATAAACTATTAAATGATTATTTATCACACCTTTGAGAATATAGAATAAATAAGCTTTAAATTTTAGATGCTCTATAAAAAATGTTTGAAATTGTAAATCTTTCATAATAGGACACATTTAAGACAGTTATTTCTTTATAAAAATCATTTTCGTCACGTCGCTTACAAAATTGCATGTCATTGTAATTTTTCGTATAAAAACACTGTCGAGTTAAACACTTGTTCTTTTTAGATATTTAAGCCCTTGAAAGAATATATTTTCAGAAGTCTTTAGTGTGACACAAAATTGATTTACTCATTTCACCACCGAAATTAAGTTCAGCGGCTATGCTTAAATGACGAATCGATATGTAATTAATATCATTTAGAGTTCTACCATTTATATATAGATAAAAGAAGAATCTCAGGTAATTCGAAATAAGGTTAAATAAATACATTATGTATATTTGTATTTGTATCAAAATAAACATATAAATCATGACAATTTAAAATCTAGTCGTCTGTACGTATTAAAACTGTATCGTTAGCATGCGCACGAGTTGAATTTTAACATTGAAAATATACCATATTAGTAAACTATTAAGATTCCTTATAAATGTAAAATAAATGTACAATTTCCATCGTTTCTATGTATCGCCTCGATCACGGCCTTGTATTAGGTATAGTGTCTATAAATCTGAATTTTAGAACGAAAAGAATCACTTAATATTATAAGCTGTTTGTATTCCACGCTCGCGATATTCTTTTCTAGGATCTTACCGAAAGGAAAGTGTAATTGTGAATGCACTATTAGAAAAAATGTGAAATAAAATGTTTCTTTCATAATTCAAGTCTTTTATTTATATCTTTACACTAAATAAGCTAATTTGTACATATAATAAAACTCTGAGTCGAATCTGAAAATTGAATATTTTTTTCGAAAATCTTATTGAAATAGTCATTATTATCAATACAGAACCAGAATCTATAGTTTTTTGAATGTTTGTCTGTATTTCTGTCTGTCTGTCTATGACCGTATCACGAAAAAACCACTGGACAGATTTTAATGAAATTTGGTATGATGATAGATGGTTATCCGGGTTATAATCCGGTTATAACATATAGGATACTTTTTACTGCGGGAAAATATCTTATCTCTGAGCTAAACGTTAAAACGTAACTAGGGACGAACCTGAGCGGAGCCAGGGTGAGTCGCTAGTGACAATATAATAATGTCCTTTTGACCAATTTTGTGCAAGGTAACTTCATTAAGATAAGCCAACTGCGCAAGAGATACGATACACACGAGAATGTGCACAGACACAAGTACACTCTATATTCCTTTCACTCTTAAGGCCGATGGGACGATAAGTGGATATAAATGGTAAAAAAAACTTTCGATGACTGTATGTGTTCTCCGAGATACGAGGGTGTAATATGGACAACTTCCTAATACATAACCCAATGGATTAGGCATAGGAAATATAATATGACAAATGTACAACCTCGTAGTGCAATTGAACGAACGCTTGAACCGTCGATAAATATTCACTATCATATTAGTTAATTTAGTAGTAGTACTAAATGTAGGACTATATTTTTATTCTTTTAATGATATATTTCTAAATTATATTGTTAAAGGCTGTGATAGCACACAGACTTAGAGAACCTGGCAAGTTTATATATATATATATATATATATATATATATATATATATATATATATATATATATATATATATATAGTATACGTACGTATAATTACGAATTAAGTTATTCATTTTTGCTGACACGCCGTATGTTGGTGATCGATTTCAAGTATCCAATGTTTAACCAGTACGAGGTAATAAATATTTGTTCCATATAAAAATAAAACTTTCGATACAATACAACGTTCGTTCATTCAACGGCGATATTTATTGATTCAATAACTAGCACTGCCCTCAGATTTTCCCGCGTATTTGATTTATATGCAACATGAATCTCTTCTCACTAAATAGTAAAACAAAAAAAAATATCAGTTTGTGCCTGTATACAGATATTTTTTTTAATTACCTACTGTGTTGATATAATCCCCCAAAAATTATTTTTTTGATGAATTTTACCAATTAAATGATATATTCATTAAATTTACTATTTATTTTTATTAAAATTTAGAAAATTGATAAACAAACATTATTATACCCGACTATATTATATAAAAACATACTAGCGACTCACCCTCGCCTCGCTCGGGTTCGTCCCTATGTACGTTTTAATTATTTGAGCAAACTCCTTATTCTTTTTCTTAAAATAAAATTAGCTTAAGTTATTCCTTATAATATCAGCTATCTGCCAGTGAAAGAAAATTGGTCCAGCCATTTCGGAGATTAGTCAGAACAAACAGACAGACAGACTGACAGACAGACAGACAAAAAAAATTAAAAATTGTGTATTTCTCATAAGTATCGTATATAATTCCATATGCATTTAATATAAAACCGTTATTTTGACATTACAAACAGACACTTCAATTTTATTTATCTGTGTAGATAAATGTTACTACACTACTTTAATAAGTAAAAAATTCTTAATGAATAAAAATTGCCAATGGTTTTATATCATAATAAAGAGTAAAAATTAAAATAATAATAATAATATTTCCAAAAGGGAAAGAGTCCCTATTATTCATTTTCTTTTTCAAAAAGTAAACAGTATCTATGGCAACTTCGGAAATAAAAAAAATTTGGTTCGCCAAAAAATACTACATAATTTTTCATCTCTTCAGTCGGAGATAAAAATATACAATTTCAAAACTATCAAATAATTTCAATAACTTCTATCGCATAAAATTACATAAAGCAGATCAGTGATAAAAGGGTTAGAACCAGATGTCCTCACTCTTATATTGGCCTCTTAACAGCTATAAAATTTTCCGCCTTTTAAGTTTTATGTACGTCCGACCGACGAACGCCATTGTACTATTGTTCGCCTGTACAGAAGTGAATTTTACACAAAGGCTGGCTTTCGTGTAGTTAAATATTTTCTGACAAAGCAATTCTTATGAGAAATTATCGACCAATAAGTTCTATGTCACCAATAATGTTATATGAAGCCATAATATATTGATATGTTTATTTTTAAAATATATTAAACATCAACTCATTTTCTAACTTAAAAAAGGCTCGTAGAAATTCTTTGACTCATGGCGATGAATATTTATAATAAATAAATTTTCATATCCTTCCTTAATATAGATATATAGATATAGATAGATATAGATATGTTGGTACTTTAACACACTGCACCACCTAGTTCCATGGTAAGCTACAAGGCCTGTGTCATGGATACCAGATAGTTGATACACTGCACATATATTAACTTTAAATACATACATATTATAAATATAAACACCCATGACTGGAGTACGAACATTCATGCTCATCACACAAATGAATGCCCCCGGCGCGACTCGAACCCGCGACCATTGGCACACCAAGTAGGGTCACTATACACTGAGCCAAACGTAGTATACGCTAGCACCTATTCCTACAATTTCTCTCAATCAGTGTGGACTGTTTATAATATATTCTTCTATCTGCCTCGGTGGTATAGTGCTAGCTAGCAAGTACGGCTGCAAGCAGGTATGCCAACCTTAGAAGGAGTTTGCCAGAAAAAGGTTTGATTGGTTAACACTGTTAATAAACTCAACAAAATAGTGATATTTCATCGATTTACATCACTTAATGAGCAGACCTACATTTTATTTAAACTTCCGGTGGTTCTGGACTCGAGTTCCGGGTCGAGCCAAGTTTAGTAATGGACTCTTTCTGTTAAGGAAGTTTCAGTTATCGCCCGGAACTGGAAACTTGGCGGCGTTTCACTCCCGTACCACGGACGAATAAAGCCATCGGTCCTGCGCTTGATCTCTTACAGTCATCATGTGAAATTATCATCCCATCGGAATTTGAGACTAATACAAATAGAGAGTAGGTACATTTATGCACTATACACTTATACGCGAAGCCAACACTTGTACGCCATAATATCTCCTGCGCAGTTAGTTTCAATGAGAACGACCGCCGCGGCGAAACCGGTATGAGGGCATCATATCATAATATTTCTAAAAGCAGCTACAATTTTAATGAACTATAATTTTGCAGATAGGAAAAGAATTTTTTTGAAAAATTTATAAGTAAGATGTAAGTACTTCAAGAAAATGAGCTAAACACAAAATATAAAATTTTCAAGGCTAAGATATTAGTATTTTGTACAAAAACTTATTTGATATGTAAAATTTCAAAGATTTAATCTATACTAATATTATAAAACTGAAGAGTTTGTTTGTTTGTTTGTTTGTTTAATTGAACGCGCTAATCTCAGGAACTACTAATCCGATTTAAAAAGTTCTTTTTGCATTAGATAGCCCGTTAACTGAGGAAGGCTATAGGCTATCTAGGAAAAATGTACGTTTTCCGTGGGATAGACTTAATTTTGTCTAGGGACGAACCCAAAGCGAAGCGAGGGTGGGTCGCTAAAATCTTATAATTGTGTCATTGATATGTATATACTTGAAGCTCTGCCCGTGTGGCGAATGGGGTGGTTTTTAAAGGTAGCCTATGTCCGAACTCTATATAATGTATGATCTCATCGAAATCTGTTTAATTGTTAGGTGAAGCAAACAAACAAACGGCTGGAATAACTTTCACATTTATAGCATTAGTATGGATGATTAAAATGATCTTTACTGTCTTTAACTCCATGCCAATGAAGTCAAGGGGTGGGTTTAATGTTCATATAATATAAGCTATAAATTCACCCCCCATAGTTTCTATGAAGCATTAGCGAATTTCAGCCTCATTTGATAAACATCTATTTGCATTCTGAGCGCTTAATAACTTCTAAACGACGCGGGGTCATAAATTTGACCGAATAAGTGCTCAAATTTATGGTTCAACAACATACCGCTTTTATAGGTCATTTTCGTTCATCGTTGAAATTCAATATACATGGTGTTTATTGGACGCATTAACCTATTTCCTCGATGTGCGGCGGTTTACTTCCCAAAGTTGACCAAAACACCCTTTCTGTTTAAGTGAAATGATCCTCTCGTAGGTCCGGTCGTGTGTAATCATATATTTAGAATATGTATAGACTACCTCTGCGTAAGAATCCGAGATTCGATTCTTACTCTGAACAAATACTTGTATAAATTCACTTTGATAAAGAAATGTTTTGAAGAATTAAAAATTCCTTACCATAATAATTTCTAACTAAAATTTACTATTTAAATTTAAAAGTTTACTTTTAAGGCAATTACTTTTATTAATTTTGCATTCTTTGTATCTATTAAGTTATTATCTATAATTAAATCTGGAAGTAAATTATATAAAAATTGTAAAATTATAATAAAAATTGAACTGTGCCTATAGAAAAACGAATTTTCTTTATGGAATTCAAAAGCCTTGAAGGCATAAAATAAAACAAAACGAAATAGCCATCTCGTTACAACAGGATTCATCTCATTTGGATAAGTGTCCCTTTTAACACTTAGGCCTAATTTGTTTGATGCAAAGTACTTGAATTCTCATTCGCTTGATTTAAGATTTATTCATTTTTAGGGTTGCGTACCCGAAGGGTGCCAAAGCAAACCTATTACTAAGCCTCCGCTGTCCGTCCATTCGTCCTTCTGTCCGTCTGTCAGAGAGCTGTATCTCATGAACCGTAATAGGTAGAAAGTTGAAATTTTAAAAGAGTATGTATTTCTATTATACTATTATAACAAATAATAAAAATAAATATACAAGAAAATTTTTTTAACGTTTGCAATCGATAATTGGAGTTAATATAACTACATACATAGAGTAAAAACATAGGTATTAATAAAAAGTACATGTACGATGGTACGGAGCCCTTCGTGTGCAAATTCAACGTTTAACGACGACTTATTAGCGTCCGGCAGCTCAGCCAGCCGCGAAGCCAAGAAACGCGCAGGAAGGTGGCGCTGTACCATGCGGATTGCTCCTAGTACTTCTCTGAAAGCAGAGTGGTCTGTGGAGCAACCAATGGTTATTGTGGTCTGCTTCGGCAGACCTGCCTTCGGGGCATCGTAGTTGAGTGCGTAAGCAATCCTGCGACGCCCCATTAAGACGGGGGAGATTTCGTTGGATTTTAGTGGGTAGTACTGGCTTTTCTAGCCGGTGAGTCCCACATAACCACCTGTATGTCTACAGATGGTATGCGTAAATGCATTTTTCCAACATAAAAAAAATCAGGTATCTGCTGCTGCCCTATCAATCTTAGGTCACTGGTTGGTCAGACTTGCACGAGAATAATTAACGGTTTCGTCCCTACAAGTTAGTATAAAAATCGAGTACTTGAAATTTCATTAAAATTGTCGTCGGCTATCATACAGTTGCTATTTACGTTAAAACTAACCGCGGCTACGGCGTAGCACTGACACAAAGCGTAGGACATTGTAAAGATTCCGTATGCTTTCTTACTTTAATCCGCAATCAAAATACCTTGAAGATATCATAAGATCAATCAAAAAAATTTCAAACTACTGCACTGGCTAATTAAATTAATAGAAGCTATATGAAAGCTTAAGAAAGAAAGCTAATGAAGCTTAAGAAAATAATAGGGGAAAATATTCACATGTTTCTTCATATATTTAACTTCTCGTAAATTACGTATTGTGATTGAGATAACACTAAAAATTTAAGTGATTTCTATACAAATTTTTTTTAATGCTTGGAGAATCATCTTAGTCCAAAGGTTTGTTGTAGCAACTAAAATTTTACTGGAACTCTTGTATATAGAAGTTTAAAGAAGTGCATGCCATTCTCTGAGACATAAACTATTCGACTCATACTCTACATTACGCTGATATATGTATATGTTTTTTATCGTTGTGTAATAGTAGGACTACAGTTTGTAGTGACCCTACTTGCTGTGCCAGCGGACACGGGTTCGAGTCCCACTGGGGGCATTCATTTGTGTGATGAGCACGAATGTTTGTACTCTAGTCATGGGTGTTTATATTTATAATATGTAGGTATTTAAAGTTATACATGTGTAGTGTATCAACTATCTGGTATCCATAACACAGGCCTCGTAGCTTACCATGGAACTAAATGATGCTGTGTGTTAATGTGCCAACATATTTGATTATCATATTACTATTATAAGTGTGTGAGTGTGTGTGCGTAAGTGTATGCGTGCATGCGTGTGTGCATGAAATTTCGTACACAAGTAGATAATAATATCCTCAAAAAATAAATAGGCTACTTACCAGTGTAAAAAAATGCCAAATTGTGGCGATACCTTTTTACAATAGCGAACCGAAGCGAAGTTAAGTCACTATTTTATAATATTAGTAAGGATACATGAAAATATAAAATGTAAACTATGCGGCTACAAGATATTTATGGTAGTAAATAATATTAAAAATTTATACATCCGCAATGAAATGCATAACCATTAAATCGTAAATGAAATGTTTTATTGGAACTCAATGAGTTGAATTTTTATTACTACTCATATTATACGTATAATATAAATAAAAACGAGGTCAGAGGAAACAAATTCTTAATACACAGTAACCTAGTTTGTAAGAAATCCCAGATTATATAACAGAGTTTTATTGAAACAGTAAAATTTGTCTAGTCATCTAACGAAATTATTTGTTTGTTGACAGAAACTCATTTTTGTTACATTCACGTGGATTCAAACATTCTATCTTGCTATTATTTTAGTGAAATAAATCATAGAACCTGGGCGAGTTTTTGGTCAAAAGTACAATTTTAGTAGAAATTATTAACATATTTTGCGTGGAATAATGCGAAAGAAAACCGCATGAAAACTTGAAAATACGCGTTTTCCCAGACATAAGACTAATCTAGATCGATTTTTCGCCCCCGAAAACCCCCACATTTCCGAGATCGCCGGTATAAATAAATAAATAAACAAATAAATATACAAGAATTGCTCTTTAAAATATATTAGATATACATCTTACTATGTGTGTGTATATGTTTCACGCCAAAACGACTAGGCAGATTTGGATAAAATTTAACACACAGATAGGCACGGGAATGGAGACACTAGATTTAGATATAATTGAAATTTGGCTCAATATATGTATAAAAAAGTTAAGTATTTATATATTGTGACTTGAGATGATAATGTTAATTCAGATCTTCAGCCATACTGCACAGGAGCTTTAATGTGAGATGGGTAAGGCAATAGGAAGTCAACCAACCTGGCCAAATGCGGTTCGGCGGACTTCACACGTCTATTGAAAACTATTTAGTTACGCTTGCAGGTTTTTGAACTATTTCCTCATTTACCATTTCAATGGTATCATGTCGAAACCAAAATTCACACATGAATAAAAGCTCAGAGACGCAAAAATAAGGGTTTAAAACTTAAAGGAAAGCTTTTCAAGAATTTGCAAGCTACCAATGGTTTACCACTGCTTATTATCACTGTCTGTTACATCTATACAAATAAATAAAATTGAAGTGTATGTTTGTAATGTCAAAATAACAAATTTCTACTAAGTGCATATGAAAGTATATACTGCACTTATAATTAAAAAATAGAAAAAAAAAAAAAACATTTTTTTAATTACTGTCTGTCTGTCTGTTTATTCTGATTAATCTCTGAAAATATTGGAGTTATTTTGACGGGACTTTCACCGGCTGATGTTATAAGAAATAATGAAATGAAATAAACTTAATTAGACTTATTACAAGTGCTTTTGAATCGTCAATTTAATGTAAGCGTCAGTGTAGTCTGTAAGTGTGGAAGCTATCACCGGCTCGGAAAACAGTTCTGCTGAGAAGAGCCGACAAGAAACTCAACAGTTGCTCTTTTATATATTAAAGTTAGATTTATTTTATTAACATAACAATATAGATAGCCCACATATGAGTCAATATTCCGCAATTCCACACATTTCCATCAACAAAAATCTCTTTAACAGTGTAATACACTTTGCTAAATAAAATATTTCTATAACACTTTCTTAGATTTACGCGAATATTTGACATTTTAAATAAAACTATGTTTTCGGATTATTTCGCGGATTTATTTTGATTTTTGGTTCCCGACAAGGGACTCTTACCATTTTGTCAATGAAGTTAAACACCTAAAACTCATGGACAATAAAACAATGGTTAGTTTTGATGTACAGTCTTTATTTACCAGCCTACCAGTGGAAGACTGTATTGAAATAATATCTAGGAAGCTACAGGATCACAATATGTCAATAGAATACACTGAACTTTTAAAACACTGCCTAACATCCGGCTATCTACTGTGGAATGATGAATTCTATAGGCAAGTGGATGGAGTGGCCATGGGTTCGCCAGTCTCTCCCGTTGTAGCCGACATCTTCATGGAGGACTTCGAGGAGACTGCTCTGAACACATCACCCGTGACCCCTCGTTTCTACAAGCGGTACGTAGATGACACTTTCACAATATTACCATCTGATAAAATAACTGTATTCTTAGAACATCTTAATTCTATAAATCCTAAAATACAATTTACTATGGAATTAGAATTTGACAATACCCTAGCTTTCTTAGATGTCTTAGTTAAACGCAACCCAGATAGCACCTTGAGTCACACTGAGTATAGAAAGAAGACAAGGTACGAGAAGTATAGGTACCTGAACGGTGAATCTCACCACCATCCTTCACAGTTAGCTACCGTGGGAAAATCTTTGTTTCAGAGAGCACAAGGGATCTGTGGCGAGCAACACCTGGCCGGAGAACTGCAACATGTCAAGCAAGTTCTGCGAGACAACAAGCTGCAAGTGCCGCGCCTGCGTCACAGTGACCGAGTGAAACCAGCCACAGTCGAGCGAGTCCCTGTAGTCCTGCCATACATGAGAGGAGTCACTGACAAGATTGGCTACATCTTAAAGCGTGCTTCAATCAAAACTTACTTCAAGCCGCCAAAGAAAATTAGTCAGTTTTTACCACCAGTCAAGTGCCACATCCCTCTCCAAGATGCAGGGGTATACAAACTTGATTGTGATTGTGGGCTCTCCTATATCGGACAAACAAAGAGATCCATTAGAACTCAGGTCAAAGAACTCATAGCTGATGTGAAGCACCGTCGCAATACAACATCTGCAGTCTGTTAACATAGCCAGGATCGCCCAAGCTACTACATTCGCTTTGATAATCCACAAATACTTGCGAAAGAAAGCCGTTATCGCCCCAGGATGATTCGCGAAGCTATTAAAATTAAAAAACATCCAAACTTCAATAGGGAAGATGGCTGGGTACTACCATCATCGTGGGATCCTGTAATAAACATAATAAAATCTAACAGCAAAAACAAAGATAACAGACCTGTAGATGTAGTTAGTTCATACTGTGTGGATCGCTATAACAATGATTCAGATTAATATATATTTTATCTGTGAAGATAGTGTTGCTTAATATTCTATCTTAAAATTACATTAGAAATCTAAATTAAAAATTTAATTTTCTAAATTACATATAAAACAATAATAATACTTTAATAAATAATTAGTATTTAATAAATAATTAATATTTTGATTTTCTTTGTGGTTAGACATATTATAGTAATAGCAACACTAAATAATATTAGATTATTAATTCTTAAAGTTTTTTTAAAATATTATAATATTTATAATAATAACAGCTAAAATTAAACAAATAATATTTAATTATAATACTTATTAAACTTTTTAAATATGTTTAAAATTAAAATCAACAAATATTGTAAGGTACTCTGGTGCCATTTTTGAATTTTCAAAATCATTTTTGTAAATTTGTGGGTAGGCACTGTCTGTAACAAGTATATAACGCTTTTGAAATGTCTAACACCTTAGTCTCTCCCGTGACCATGATTGCTGTAAAGCATTCGAAACGTCGGGAACCAAAAATCAAAATAAATCCGCGAAATAATCCGAAAAGATAGTTTTATTTAAAAATATTTCTAATTTTATCTTTAAATTTTTGGAGAGGTAAATATAGAACATTTTGTGGAATCTTGTTATATATGCGTATACTCAGGCCCACGAAGGATTTATTCACCTTTTGGAGTCAAAATCTGGGCGTAACAAGCTTATTTGTATTCTTAGTGCTTATTGTGTGTCTATCACTAATTTTTACATAATTATTTAAATTTTTGCGACCAAAGTAACTTAGGCTACTTTTGTTTTACGAAAAGAATCAGGGTACAGTGTTAAAACAGTGTATAAATAACCATATAATTTCAAGATGAGGAAAATAAGAACACAGTAAATCAATGTAATAAGCTTTATTTTATCACTTTTTACTTTATAAGTTTTATAATGTTACTGCAATTTTCATATTTCTATCCAATATAACAAAATTCAATGTAATTTTAACGATCACTTTATGTTACTACTATTTAACTAATCACAGGAAAGCGCTTTATGTTTTCACTTTTACAACATAAGTTCAACATAAATTCAATATTATTTTAACAACTAATACTTATCTTTTCTGTCGTAATGAACGTCTGTCCAGTAACTACCCCTTCCAACGGTTACCTTGTGCTTTTATATCAATCAGCCGGAAGTGACAATTTAATTATAGTTTTATAAAATCATATATCTAAAAATCAGTTAAGTATCCATAATTTATAATTTAATTTTATTAAATAACAAAACAGTATTTCAGAATTTTTAAATGTAATTTGAAAATTATTAACGTCTTACTGTTTGATTTATTTTTTTAAACATTTGTTTTTAAGCATGTAATTACAAAATTAGTAGCTCAAAAATAAGTTTGATTTTAAGATATTAACTGTTAAATTATTATATTTTAAAATTAATATGTTCTAAAAGTAAAATCAATAGAATTCCATATTAATTTGAAGTAGTCAAATTATCTCTCATTAAACCAGTTCAACAGTTCGTCCATCCTGACGATTATTTGCGACCCCGCAAATGATGAGCGATAGGTTTAATTATTTCAAATCTTATCTATTATCAGATCTAAACTTAATACTGTAATTATTTTTTTTTAATTCAAAATATTTTCCATTATTAAATTATTAAAATTTCTTTTTTTTTTGAACGTCATGAGTCTACTACCAGTTCGGAAAGAAAAAAAAAAGCCTCAGACTTGAGAAGAACTGGCGAAAGAAACTCAGCGGGACTAATATTATTTCATTATTATTATTATTTTATAATAAGAGACTCAGAGTATAAGAGACTAATAAAAGATTCGTGACTCAACAATATTAGAATTATTGGTAGCACATCATCCTCTAAACTATTGGACCATCAAGACCAAAAGTATTGGTGGTCCATCAACCCCCAAAACTATTGGTCGCCCATCAAAATTTAAATGATTTGTGGCCCATCAACACCAAAACTAATGGTGTCCCGTCAACACCAAAACCATTGGTGACACATCAACACCAAAACTATTAGTGGTCCAACAACACCAATACTACTGGTGGCCCAATAACACCAAAACTATTGGTGGCCCAACAACACCAAAACAACCAAAACTATTGGTGGCCCAACAACACCAAAACAACCAAAACTATTGGTGGCCCAACAACACCAAAACAACCAAAACTATTGGTGGCCCGACAACACCAAAACAACCAAAACTATTGGTGGCCCAACAACACCAAAACAACCAAAACTATTGGTGGCCCAACATCACCAAAACTATTGGTGGCCCAACATCATTTTTAAAGATGATCCCTCACTTACTACATTTAAATTTAGAATTAAACAGCACTATTTATCAAATCAGACATAAAATTATAGTATATAAATATGTAGGTATATGTAAGTGTATATGTTTGTATGTATGTATGTATGTGTATATAAATATATTTACTTTTGTATAATTATAATATTTAGTTGTTATATTTTAATATTACGTTTATAACATTTAATGCTGTACTGTACCTACACCGCTCTAAATTAACTTATTTTCTCACTATTGAAGGGTTTCTGGAAGAAATCTCTTTTCTGTTACTTTACTTTGTTTAACATATATTTTATGGTACATAAATAAATAAATAATCAGCAAAAACATTGGTGGCCCATTAATACCTAAATCATTGGTGGCCCAACAACATCACAACTATTGGGGGCCTAACATTACTAAACTATTGGTGGCCCATCAACACCAAAATCATTGGTGGCCCAACAACACCAAAATTATTGGTGGCCCATCAACATCAAAATCATTGGTGGCCCTACAACACCAAAACTATTGGTGGCCCAACAACACCAAAATTATTGGTGGCCCAACAACACCAAAACCATTGATGGCCCATCAACACCAAAATCATTGGTGGCCCACGAATTCCTATATACCACCTTTCCATTAAAAGCACATAGCTCCATTATCACTCCAAAAGGTCAACAAGTTCCTCGGTTCCATTAATGCTTGAATCACTCGAACCCGTGTCACTTTCCTGCTTCATTGATCAATTTCCGCAGAACATCCGTCGAAAATGTCGGGACGCCATCTCACGGCATCATCCAGTTCTATTGCAAGCCACGAGGCCCGTGCCATGGATACCCGACGGTTGATACACCACATATATAACTTAAAATACATAAACATTACAAATATAAACATCCATGACCGGAGCACAACCATTCGTACCCATCACACAAATGAATGCTGCCGGCGGGACTCGAACCCGCAACCGCTGGCACAACAAGTAGGGTCACAACAACGTGAGCCAAAAGTGTCACCATTGAAAACGATGCATTATACTTCCCATATCCCTTGAATCCTTTAAAGGCTGTTACAGTGTATCCATCATTTTCTCGACATTTCCTTATTTTATAGAGTCCACTAAATTTTTCTTTAACCTTTCTTCCTACATTTGTTTAGTCGGCTTCCGACCTCTGCCAGAGCACCAAGTTACCAATTTTACACTGAGCTGGTAAACTATCTTTAAAACCATTCTTTGTAATAAATCAGGTTTAGATTCAAACATCAATTGATATGTGCAAAATCTCGCCAAAACAAAAGCAGAGGATAATACGCCTATGGCTTAGAGACTAGTAGAATTTGCACCTGAAAACAATTATTATTACATCATACACAGCAAGCTCCAATGAAAGTGACACAAGAAATGGACACGGAGATCCAAATAGAAAACAAACCAACGAAATTAATAATCCAACCAACCCGTATAAAAGCTTTGATATAATAAAGAATCTGAATCATCGATTGATTCGATACAAGCTATCCTTTCTAAGGCCAACTATAAGAAAATAAAACCTGTCAATCACATTAGAGATCTGAAAACTATTTTAAAAGAGAGCGCCGTATATCGGATAACCCAATTTTTTTTTTTTAAAAACAATACGTTCATCTACAGAGGTACAAAACCAATATAACATTATAGAGACCGAATCAAAAAGATTTCTGAGTCAACTCAAACTCACCTCTTCTTTCAACTCAGCCCAAAACAGAAATTTAATAATAACAAAGAACTTTTAGAGCAGAGAAAAGAGCTACATATGTAAAGAGACAAGGAACGAAAGAAATAAAGTCCAAAGTACAGAAATAAGTAAAAACATCAATAGAAATGTCACTCACTAGAAAACAATAAAAAACCTTCAAGAAATTTATATGCAAAGTTAGTTCTCGACGCAAAGCCTACAAAGAATTAAACGATAAGTCACGGTGGAAGGAAAAATAAGAAATAACAAGGAATAATACAATCAAGGCGTTCAGACACCATAAATCAAGTTACACAATTTTACAGGGAACCCCACACTAACGAATGTAACTCATCTTTTCATACGTAAAAATAAGTAAGTCAGCAAACACAGATCCACCAAATATTCTCAAATCTAAAATCGAATGAGCAATACAATTCCAAAACAAAGGACCCCTGGAAGCAATAACCCTGCGAATAAAGCGTTGTTATCACTGTGTGCTTCGCTGCTGAAACCCCTTCTAATCACCCCTTCAATAACATCCCGAGAGAGGAGACCACACCAGAACAGTGGTTCAGGTCGACAATTAGATTACTACACAAAAAGGGAGACAAATGACATCGGACACTATGTATCGTGACGAATACATACGCACATTGTACATGTCGGAGATGAGTCACAATCTTAGCCAACTGGAACCCCAGCGCCATCCATCTCGTCTCGACTCAGCCGAATTACGCTTGGTTGATCGCACAGTGAACACCAGTAGAAACCGTCTTGCGCTCCGTACCGTCTATATGTGGTTATAGTGAAGTGAAGTGCTATGTAATTATGTATCGAGTGATTATTGGTAATTCGAAATACAACCTTGATTGCAACGACCTCTCCTTATTTGAACCAACCCCTCCCGTATAACATCTACGGCACCTATCATGACAAAATAATGGAAAATAATGCTTCTTCGACATAGAAAATTTCTCAAAAATCATTTTGAACAGGACAAAAACTAATTTAGATGAAAACCAACCTCGTGAATAAGCGAGCCCTTGCTAATGGTTTTCGTCTATAGATCATATACAAGCTGTAACACAAGTAATAGAAAAACAAACGAACCACCTGCGCACCACAGACGACATTCCGGCATTTGCGGAGTGCGCCACATAACTCAAAATTATAGCAACGAATCAGTAACAGTCAATCAAAAAGCAGAACCACTATTAAATACGTTCACAACAAAAATTTTAACAAATGGAACACCGCAGCATATAAAAACTGGTAAAGAAAAATGGAATACATATATCAAGGTCAACCAGTATCACTAGAAAATACAGAAAAGAATAGTTTTAGCTTGGTAACACTGGAGACTGAGAGAGATCACTAAAACTGCAACGTCAATGCACGTATTAAGAAAAAGATATACGATACAACAACGCTACCGCGCCCTGAGAAGTAAAATCGCTGTCTGTTCTCCAATTTTACAAAACAGACAAATAAATAAGCAAAAGATGGAAAGGTATCCCCAGTTGAACACTTGGACCTGACTGGATGCAAAAAGACAATAGTGTGGAGAAGTTCTAGGGAAGCCTATGCCACCCAGGCAACTACTGCATACATTAAGCTATATACATACATAAACTAATAATAATTAAGCTATATACATACATTATTAATATATACATACATTAAGCTCAAAAATGTATGACTAAATCAGTCGAAACCAGTATAAAAAGTTTAAGACGGTGAAAAACATTCATTAGGTATCTTGGAATAGAAAAACGCCAAACTTTAACCTTTCCGCCTAATCGAGACTGCATGTGGTAGCTATTAGTAGCCTCAGACCAGTGATTTATAATGGCAATCGGTATGACTCCTGTTTTTGATGTTACTTGGTCAAAGCAATATGGTTGGATCTCACCAGCATTCGGGTCATAGACGATGCAAGCGTAGATACGGCCTCCGCGGTAGTCGAAGAACCAGCTATACGTCTGGCCAGGATCGGGACTGCTGAGTGCTGATAGCGCCAAGGCTGGCATAGCTTCCCAGAGGTATTTCTGTGACCCCGAGACGCGACAACGGCGACGTTTCGGGATCCCACTTCTGAAATTGTTAAAACAGTGTATAAATAACCATATAATTTCAAGATGAGGAAAATAAGAACACAGTAAATCAATGTAATAAGCTTTATTTTATCACTTTTTACTTTATAAGTTTTATAATGTTACTGCAATTTTCATATTTCTATCCAATATAACAAAATTCAATGTAATTTTAACGATCACTTTATGTTACTACTATTTAACTAATCACAGGAAAGCGCTTTATGTTTTCACTTTTACAACATAAGTTCAACATAAATTCAATATTATTTTAACAACTAATACTTATCTTTTCTGTCGTAATGAACGTCTGTCCAGTAACTACCCCTTCCAACGGTTACCTTGTGCTTTTATATCAATCAGCCGGAAGTGACAATTTAATTATAGTTTTATAAAATCATATATCTAAAAATCAGTTAAGTATCCATAATTTATAATTTAATTTTATTAAATAACAAAACAGTATTTCAGAATTTTTAAATGTAATTTGAAAATTATTAACGTCTTACTATTTGATTTATTTTTTTAAACATTTGTTTTTAAGCATGTAATTACAAAATTAGTAGCTCAAAAATAAGTTTGATTTTAAGATATTAACTGTTAAATTATTATATTTTAAAATTAATATGTTCTAAAAGTAAAATCAATAGAATTCCATATTAATTTGAAGTAGTCAAATTATCTCTCATTAAACCAGTTCAACAACAGCGCAAAAAAATTAAACTCCTGAAATTGTGAATAAAATCCGCGTGTCCAGGGACGCACCCGAGCAAAGCGAAGGTAAGTCGCTGGTTTATATTAGGTAATAATGAGGTAAGGAATTTTTCTTATACATATATAATTGAATGTTTGTTTAACCATGTATAACTCAAAAACCCCAGGCTGATTTAATAAGTCTGTCAGACATGTATCTATACATATAATAAAATTGTAACTAATTGTAAGCCGAATCTGAACATTAAATATTTTTTGGAAAATTTTATTGAAATAGACATTATTATAGATACAGAGGCCGAATCTAGAGGTTTTAAATTTTTTGTCGGTCTGTCTGTTACCGCATCACGGAAACCCCACTGGACAGATTTTGATAAAATTTGGTATGATGATAGTTGGTTATCCGGGTCAACATATAGAATACTTTTTACTACAGAAAAATATCTCATCTCTGAGCTAAACATTAAAGCACAACTAGGGACGAACTCGAGCGAAGCGAGAGTGAGTTGCAGCTAGTCGTAATATAAAGAAGTTCTATTTAAATCGAAAGAGAAAGCTCGGAGTTTAAGCCCTTATTTAATTGTGGACTACTGAGAAATATAGATGATGCAGATGAAGCCGTGAACAGATGCTAGTATATATATAAACTCACTACACGTACTCGTAAATTCAATATTAATTTATTCCATTGTTTTAAATTTCCAACGTCGAAGTAAAAAACTGAAATGTATCGAAAAGTAATTTCACGTTATGAAGTATGGATCTGTTTGGAACAATTCGTAAATAATGAAACATTTTAATATGTTATTCTAAATGTGCTATTTGATATATTTATTCGACTAGTTAATTTATGTGAAATAAAAATAAAATCTATGTAACGTATAATAAAATTGTAACTGATCGCTGTCTGTACATGGAAGATATTTGAGAAAATCTATTATTGGAGCTGTTTATTAACGCAATAGAACCCAAAACTATGATTTTTAGAATTTTTGTCTGTTTATCTGTGCGTTTGTGCGCGCTAATCTCAGAAACGGCTTAACCGATTTAGATGCGGTTTTGACTCATGTATTGTGTGTCATTGTAAGCTTCAATTAACATTTAATATTTCATTTATTTCAATTGACTCTACTTTTTTAACTTTTTTATTTATAAAAAAGTTATATCAATTTAAGGAATCACCTAGGGAGGAACCCGAACGACACGAGGGTGAGTCGTTGTATTATAATAAATTATGTGATTTTAATAAATATTTTAATCATTTGGTGATCAAAAATGGAGCCAAAAATTTTTAGAACTAGGACATTTACAGCTCCTTAATTTAAACTACTCCAGTACTTTCATTTTTTCGTCTCGTATCGTTTTTCACATCACTATATTGTAGAATATTTTTTGAAAATATCTCCTTTATGGATCAATTTTAACTTTAAATAGTATAAAAACTTTAAAGTATATTCCAAAAGGAATATTCATTTTTTACAACAGGAATTCCAACAATGTACTTTTTATTCCCATCCATTAATTAATTTTCTTGATATATTACAGTTTTTGATTTAAAAAATTGTGATCAGTTTCTCAATCAAGAATAGTGCTCTGTTTCGTGTCCTAACCGGTGTGTGCTATGGAGACATCTTAACTAACACTTTTACCCATGTACTTGGAATGTGTTGAGATACAATATTCATAGTTACTTCCACTTTGACCACTCGGGCAAAGCCGTAGGTGACAATTAGTTAAATTTTAATTCATTTTTACTAAATCCTATTTCAGTGGTAGCCCGGTGGTAACTTGTCACTTGGGAAACCGAATGAAGCGGGTTCAAATCCCGGGTCTCGCACCTCTGATATTTTCATGTCCGAATCATTTCTAACATGATTACCACTTACCTTACGGTGAAGGAAAACATCGTTAGCAAACCTGCATGTCTGAGAGAACCTAGCAAGTTTTCGAAAGACGTGTGAAGTCCGCCAACCCGCACTTGGCCAGCGTGGTGGACTATGGCCGGATCCCCCTCGTATTGAAGAGAGTCCCGTGTCCAGCAGTGGGACGTTAAAAAAGGCTGAATACAAATCCTATTCCTCCGACATATAAATACAATTATAAATACACCAGTATAAAATAAGTCAACTTAAATATTTAATTTAAAACATTAGCTGCATCTGCTTTCATCTATACATATTATAAAATTCTAACTAAGCCGAATCTGTACATTAAATATTTTTTGGAAAATCTTATTGAAATAGACATTATTATCGATGCAGAGGCCGAATCTATAGTTTTTAGAATTTTTGTCTGTCTGTCTGTCTGTCTGTCTGTCTGTCTGTCTGTCTGTCTGTCTGTTACCGCATCACAGAAAAACCACTGGAGGGATTTTGATGAAATTTGGTATGATGATAGCTGGTTATCCGGGTCAACATATAGGATACTTTTTACCGCGGGAAAATATCTCATTTCTGAGAAAAAGTACAAAAACCGGTTGGAACAAAATCACGATGATACTATCTGTAAACAGTTTGGCAAGGTAACTTACTAAATATGGTAAAAACTATTAAAAATTGCTTATCTTGAAAATCAAATTATCAATAGCGCTATTTTATCCATTAAAATAGTTATTTTAATTAATATACATTTATGTGTTATTTAGATACTCGACAATAGATGTCGCCATGATTCTTTAAAATACGTAGTTTTAATTCCAAAAAAATGAATGTACAGATATGTCCTTTCCACGATTTTATTAGAATTACTACTAAATTACCCGCGGCCCTGCCCGTGTTCAAATTATCAGTAAAGCAAACTTTTTGGCTTTATAAATTAGTAACTGTCCATAATATAATAAAATTGTAACTAAGCCGAATCCGTAAATTCAATATTTTTCGGAAAACCTTACTGAAATATACATTATTAGCGATATAGAGGCCGAATCTATAGTTTTTTGAATTTTTGTCTGTCTGTCTGTATGTGACCGCATCACAGAAAAATCACTGGAGGGATTTTGATGAAATTTGGTATGATGAGAGCTATTTATTCGGGTCAACACATAGGATACTTTTTACCGCAGGAAAGTATCTCATTATTGGGAAAAAATACAAAAACTGGTTAAAATAAAAGCACGATGATACTATTAACATATTAGCAAGGTAACTTAATTATGTATGTTAAAACTATTAAAAAAAGCTTACCTTAAAGGAATTTATATCAATAGCGCTATTTTATTCATTAAAATAGTTATTTTAATGAAAATTTATTTGTGTTATTCAGATATTTGACAATAGATGTCGCCATGTGTTTTTAAAATACGTAGTTTTAAACCCAAAAAAATAATGTACAGATATAACCTTACTATGACTTTATTAGAATTACTACTAAATTACCCGCGGCCCCGCCTGTGTTCAAATTTTCAATAAAACAATTTTTTTGGCTTTATAAATTAGTAACATATTACGAGTAGTAATATTTTGTTGGCAGAAACAATTTTCAAGTTAAAATATTTGTAAATTTTTATTGTTTAGTAAATAATGTTAATATTTTTTAATCTTTTAATGTAAAAAATGGGCAAATGCAAATCCAAGCAAGGTTTCGTATAGCAAAATGCTGTTGTTTTTCTTACTTACGCGTTTTGTTAGGTTAACACTAAAATAAATACAAATAATATTTACGTTTCCACAATATCGACTCATTTTATCAATCGTAAAAAAAGTCGATTCATATTATTTAAAACATTTTATGGGAAACAAGTTTATGGCTGTTAAATTGACAAAGCGGGAAACTAAAAATATTTCATGTTTCAAAAATTATGAAAAAGTGTTTTAGGAACTGTTATACCTCAACTTCTTCAGTTTTTTTTTTGACACCATTTCTTGGAAGGTAAAGGCTTAAAGGAAACAATAAAATGCTTACGACTTTAATCATATTAGCCGAGCCATATGAAATAATAAAAAGTATTTGGTTAGAATTATTTACTTATTAAACTTTCTTTTGAAATTCGTTTTAGACAATATTACTAATTACTAACTAGCGCTAACCAATCCATGTTGCGCGACAGATTAACATTAAAAAAAGTTGTCATTATGTACTTTAAATAATCAGCTAAATCTTAAATTAATCAATAGCTGTCTATTAGTAAAAAATGATTAAAATTAATTCCGTAGTTTGAGAGTTTATCGCCCGAAACTAAATAAACAAACAAAACAGAAGTATAGGCATATGTACATAAATGTTATTACTAAAACAAAAAATACTAAATCAAATATGAGATTAACGGAGGAACCTTTGTAGCATTGTCAATCACTGCCATTATTTACCAATCATGCGGTGTGCAATAAAAATGATATATGTAAGAGTATACTAATGTGTAAAGCCTAAGAATTTGGTTTTTGATCATCTGAACGCGGGCGGAGCCGCGGGCAATGCTAGTTAATATATAATCTTATCGAACTACACGATAAGATAATTACAATTACAATATGCGGCAGTAATACCGTTGAAGTACTGATTACTTTGAATATTAACAAGATTGTGTTTCGAAGCTTATAGAATAATCTGTTGGCTTAATGCTTAAACATGAATTAACTATGATTTAATTATTACCTGATTGTGGTTGCAACGATCTCTTGAGACGTGTCTTGTGCGAGTGCTTTTATGTTATACTAGCTACTTACCCTTCCTACGTTCAAATACGTCCCTAGATCGCTTTTTGGTTTATATTTTTCTAGCGACTCACACTCGCTTCGCTTCGGGTTCGTTCCTAGACAAATAATAATCTATCCCACGGGAACCGTACATTTTTCCGGGATGATAAATTATATAGCCTATAGCCTTCCTCAGTCAACGGGATTAGTAGTTCCTGAGATTAACACGTTCAACCAAACAAACAAACAAACAAACTTTTCAGCTTTATAATATTACTATAGATTGCATTGTGATTTTTCGTGGCTGAAATTGGTCGGGAAGACATCATTTTAGTGCTTTATTTCAAACCGTTTAGACACGATATTGCAACTCAACGGCCAATTGTTTGTCGACTTGAAAAAAATCATGATATTTGATGCTAATTAATTTTTTATCAAAATACAAAATATTCTATAGCACTCGATGGTAACATAGATTTCTATTAGTGAAAAAGTTTTTAGGATTGGATGTATATTTTCAGAGCTTATCCCCTACATACGAAATTACAAATTAATAAACTACCCTCTTATAATATTAGTATGGACTAGGTAAACCGATAACTGACTTGGTCACATTAAAATTTCAAACATTTTTTTATGGTTTTTAAGTCCATACAAGAATGCTATAGAAAAAATACCTTCATTTTTCCAATTTCCTCTTATTTTCCGGGCAACTTTTTCAATTTATTTTCTCAACCTTATTCGATTCTTTTACGAAAATTCATGCGTTTACCAACGAACAACGTTTTATTTTTGTTTATATAAAAGATCATGTCCGCCTGCTGCTCATTTTTCTTTGTATTTTTGTGTTTTTATGTTTCTTTTTTGGTATGCAATAAAGTATATTATTATTATAATTTTCCTCTGATCGACTAACAGCAAAAGACAAGGCAATAAATATTAATTTTATGCAATTTTAATATAAATAGCAATTAATGTAAAGAAGTTAGTGAGTTGGTTATTTTATGCAAAAAAAAATGTATTTTTGTGAAATCATATAAATTAATATGCTAATAATCATATAAATTGAATAAGTCATAAAATGGGTATTCGCACTTGATACAAAACAACATTATTATTAAAACATACCTACTGTACAATACAGTACTCGTACATAACTTGTACAGTAATAATTAAGTGTAGGTATAATTGTTTAGAATATAATATAATTAAGTATATTTGTAAATTAGTCGTTAGTCTCGCTAAAACTCAAAAACGGCTGGACCGATTTGAATAATTCTTTTTTTTTGTTTGTTGGGGTTGTTGGGGGTGTGTCAGGGGTGGTTTAAATATAAAAAAAAATTGCGAAAACAAAAAAAAAAACAGCTGGAAGATCAAAAAGTTCTAAACTGTTTATTTTGTATTTGAATCACTAACCGTTACAACGTACCTAGGGATGAACCATAAGCGAGGGTGAGTCGCTAGTTGTAAATAAAGTTAAAAAAGACATAGTGCATATACAACAAGTTATAGTAATAATAATAATATTAATATCATCACTAAAACCATACAAAAAAACCTTCTTCTCATTGTTATTTATTACACGATAGTATTTTTAACATATATTAAAATTTTATAATTTTGTACCTGATTTTTTCGTGGCAAGATTAGTGAATTTACTATGAAAAAATATTGCTCTACTGGAGTATTTTTGCTACCTTTCTCTCCACCTTTTTACTATGTTATCATTAAGCTTATCGCTTAATCTCTAAGTTATTTGAATTTAAACCCTAACACAATATCTTAAAGTTAAGTTTAAGTTAGTATTAAGTAGTTCATTTTGAATATATTCTAACGTTAAGATTCGCTTTTCGTGTGTTATCTGATCAAATGTGGTTGCCAAGGTTCTATATGAAAACTAATACTGTCACCTTCAAAGTAAATCTAATATCTAAACTTTGCGTGTAAGCTTTTAAATATATAAGCTTTGTATTACATTCTTAGTTATAGATGCAAATGATAGCAAAATAGTAAAACGTGTTTTTTTTTGAAAATAGGCTAATAATTTTCTATAAGGAAAATGAATGTTGTATGGAAATTCTGTTATTGATGTGATGAGTTGTCCGACAGAATAAAAATTGCACAAAATTAGGTAAAGTAAAAAAATAAATGTAAATAGGTATTTGAACATTTTTCTATGAAAGGTTGTACTTATAAGAATTTCACATTTGAAAGGTTCCGAACCCAAAGGGTAAAACGGAATCCTATTACTAAGATTTCGCTGTCCGTCCGTCCGTCTGTCTATCTGTCTGTTCGTCTGTCACCAGGCTGTATCACATGAACCGTGATAGTTAGACAGTTGAAATTTTCACGGATGATGTATTTCTGTTGCCGCTCTAACAACAAATACTAAAAAACAGAATAAAATAAATATTTGAGGACGCTCCATACAACAAACGTGATTTTTTTGCTCGTTTTTGCTCGATATTGATAACGGCAACAAGTAGACGCTTGAAATATTCACAGAATATTTAGTTATATATTCAATTTAAAAATAAATAATTAAATTAAAATAAAAGAAATATTTAAGAATAGAGCTCTCATACAAAAGACAGGATTTTTCTGTCTTTTTTATAGATAATGGTAGGGAACCCTTCCTGCGCGAGTCCGACTCGTACTTGGCCGGTTTTTTTTAAATATGATAGCTATCGCTATTTTTAAGATTTTTTAAATTATATACTAAACTGCATTGGAATAAACTGCTATGTTGAAGTTATTTTTTGCTTATTTTATCGCTCTTAGTTTTACTTCTAAATAACATTCAAGTTATAATGACAAAATGAGAACTATTATAGCAAAATAACACATGTAAACGCATAATAATTAAGTAATTTTAAATGGTTGTCATAGTTCTTATATGGTTATGTTTATCCCAAAATATCTAAGAAACGAGACACTTTAGTTTATATATATATATAATTTCATCGTACACCACAAGTTTAGGAAACAATCAAATGAGTAGCTCTGTTAATTCAAGTCAGTAAAGTCATGAGATTTTTCATGAAATTAATATGTTTTGTAATTTAATAAAAGTTCTATACTTCTTTTGTTAAGAGTTCTTTAAGAAATACTTTGAGGTTTCAAATGTCGTAATATTTGTATAGCAAAATCTTTTACTTATTTAGATAAAATATTTCTTTTATTCAATATAAAGAGTCATTCAGTGTTACCCTCAAAATCTATTTTACCCTTAGACTTTCTATACACGAGTATGTACATACATTCAACCCAATCACGCCAACAGATTTCAACTGATCCAATAAAGTATTTGCGAACATAATGTTAAGCAAATATACTGTTCAATAAACATATTACTTTAATATATTAGTAATTTGGTTATTGATATGTAAACTTTGATTTGGCTTTCAAAATTTATTTAGGTACTTCTATATTTGACTTTCACTTACGCTTTTACTTATAATGAGAAAACGAAACTTTAGAATTTCGTCTTTGTCGTATTTAATAATATGTTTTTTCATTCAGCCATTTTTAAAGTTCCACTGCTGGGCATGGAGTCATTGTTTTCAGAATGTGAAGAGGATTAGGCTATAGCCCACTACGCTGATCATATAGTTCAAGTGTGGGTTGTTGGGCTTCATAGATTTCGATGTAGAGTATTCCTCTCGATATTTTCCTTGTGAGGCAATCATGTTAAAATTGATTCGTACAGAAAAATATCAGAGACCCGAGGCTTGAACTCACTTCACTACGTTTGTTCGCAAATGCATTACCACCGGGTTAGTATTATCTTTAAACAATATCTGTAGTTGATGTGAATTTATCTTTAAATTATATCTTCTCACAACAGGTCAATTTTTAGTTTACCAAAGTCCAACTAAATAAAAGAACTCGTTCCCTTTAAATAACATCTAAATCTATTTCGTAGGAAATCGACGCCCTTTGTACGATACGTTTTTTATGGTTTCCATCAATCGCCCTTTCAACGACGAAAGCGCCGTAAAAGAGCTTTATGAGGATATTTATACAATTGCTTAATATGGTTGTGGGAAATAAGCTCAGATTAAGAAAATTCAATCGTACTTAGTTTATGCAAATAGGTTAAAAATTCAATATATTTCTAAGGGCTACTTACACTTACACTATTAATTTAATTAAAATATCTTAATACATGTTTTGCAAACATCAATTCGTACTGTTTTATTCGTACTTTTATTTTTATATATGTATAAGCGTATAAATAAATAAAAACTAAAAACCAGAAACGGTTAAAAAGCTGTAAACTTAAGGTTTCATAATATAGTAAAAAATATTTTCCTCTCACAAAAATATTATTACGCCAGTAGTTTTATACAATTATAATTATAATTTAGGTTTTGGCAAAAAGCTCCCTCAAGGGTACTAAGGTCATACCGACCAGTTGGCCAAATTAGGTTTCGTGATCTTCACAACTTTTTCTACGCTAAGACTGCTAACCTAAGATAATTCCCTTTAGTCTTAAGTAAATCGTAATCTAGTTAAAAATAATTAAAAAAAATAAAGTACTCGCTTTAAAAATCAAATGAAGCGGGTTTAAAAGGTGTACGAATTCAAGTGTATAGTAGTAGAAATTCAAGTGCTGTTATATAAAAGCATCAAAGTTACCCAGAATTTATATATATATATATATATATATATATATATATATATATATATATATATATATATATATATATATATATTATAAAATAAAACCAAAAAATAAAAATACAGGTAACAGATGCTACATGTAGTTAGCTCTTACTGTCTAGAACCTAATAATAGCTCTCTCTAAATGAAACATTTATTCGTTTTTTTTTTTTTTTATTAAATTACATGTGTAAATAACTGTTCTTTTTTAAAAATCTTAAAATTGTAAATACTAATAAATAGCGTATGGCAATCTAAGTTAAATAATTTCAAATTGTAACCAGAATTTTCAGAATTTTAGGTGTTGCCATCGTTACAAATCCTGTATAAAAATTCTAATCTAAATTGTAAAAACTACTCCAGGGACAGATCCCGCTAAAGGTCACAGCATACGAATGACCTAGTTTTATATGAAATGGACGACACGCCTACCATTATCTTGGGAAACTTAGCGTAATGTAGGCACAAAGGGTTTTTCATTATTCAAAAAGACTAACCTTAGTCTTCCACTCCGCTTGTTTGAAGCTCGTAATGATTTTTACTGCGAAAATTAAAATTGTTAATACCTGCTACTGAAGATTTATGATTTTTACACTGGTTATTTCTATGACTAATACAATACAGCAATTTCTTTTGTCTCTCATAAATTGAAATGGGAAACATAAAAAAAATATACTTGACCTTTTGTTATGTAAATTTTACTAGGTACTATACTATCAGTAAGCAGTGTAGCAGTGGTAGCCCAGCGATAACTCGCTCGCTGGGAAACCAAGTAAAGCGGGTTCAAATCCCTGTCTTGCACCCATGATTACCACTTGTCGGCGAAGGAAAACATCGTGAGGAAACCAGCATGTTTGAAAGAGCAAGTTTTTGAAAGACATGTAAAGTCTGCCAACTCGCACTTGGCCAGCGTGGTAGACTATGGCCTGATCCCCTTCGTATTAAAGGGAGGCCCGTGCCCAGCAATGGGACGTTAAAAAGGCTGAATACATATTGTCAATAACACAGCTAGTTTAAAAATACTTTAATTATCATATCACTCATCAAACATTAATAATATAAAATATATTGAGTTATATAAATCAATTTAACCATTTTGCATTCTAATTACAAACCGTTAAATAATCTATACTAATATTATAAAGCTGAAGAGTTTGTTGGTTTGTTTGGTTGAACGCGCTTATCTCTGGAAGTACTAATCCGATTTGAAAAATTCTTGTTGCGTTAGATAGTCCGTTAACTGAGGAAGGCTATTGGCTATATATCATCTCGGAAAAATGTACGGTTCCCGTAGGATAGATGTGTATTTGTCTAGGGACGAACCCGAAGCGAAGCAAGGGTGAGTCGCTAGTATCATATATTATGAAATGGATGTCACCAGAATACCTGCCAATGTATGGTTATTATAGTTAAAAACACATGACTTAATTCATTTCGGCGAATATTCAACGAGGGTATTAAAATAATTCAATACCGTAAGTAGATAGTAGTGTATGCGAAACCCCTAATGTATTACGTTTAATTATAGCACATTTTCGTACTATCGCAATAGAAGTTGGCATTTATTTCACTGTTAACTTAGCACTAAAATAAATTTTAAATACTTTAATAATACTATGTATATATGTATATCCATACTAATAGTATAAATGTGAAAGTGTGTTTGTTTGTTTATCTTTCTTTCACGTCCAAACAGAGTGACAGATTGACGTGAATTTTTGTGTGGAGATAGTTGAAGGGCTGGAGAGTAATATAGGCTACTTTTTATTGCATGAGATTATTTCATTCCCACGGAAAAATACGTTGTAATACAACTCAAAAAAAATTATTATGATCAGAAGTACTTGAAACTTGGTATTAATGCTCTTCAATACAATTAAATAAATACATGTTTTAGGAGGATTTTTCGAAATTCATCCCATAAGAGGATAAAGTAGGGAATGAAATTTTTTCCATAAAAACTTTCATCCCCTACTTTACCTATCTTTTTAGAGCTTTTTTTTTGTAGTTTTAGCGCAAGTGAATCGTGAGTTCTGCTAGTACGTGTATACATATAATTTAGCTGAATAATATATACCTATAAATAAAATATATATAAAAAAGCGTTAACTATTTTTTTATTGATAATTACTTAAGTAATTACTTATATTAAAATCTTTTTTTATAGACGTGCTTTTTCACATTTTTTCTATCGTATGGGTACAAAAAATGAAAAACCAACTAACAACTATAGAACAACATATACATTTTGCACATAAGTTTGTATAATATTCTCTTGTATGGCATACATGAGATTTTGGAAAATATGTATATTCTCAGGTAATTAAATAAAGGATAAAATACTAAATAAATATAGCATATATTTATAATATAAAAAAATCTTTTTATTATCCACAGGATAAAAAAAAAAGAAAAAACATAATTATGTAGACAAAAGATCAAAAGGCCTGCAAATGCGGTCTTATTGCGAGAAGCAATCTTTTACAGACGACCCTCGGTGAGAGGATTCTCCAAGACAATATCGGGACGGTGTTTTATATGCTAAATAAACAGGTTACATACTACACAATACGTACATATAGAGGTACAAACCAATTTACAATCATACAAACATATGTACATACATATGTGTACACATTACTTAATAATAAATATTAGTGTCAAAATTCGAATATAGTGATATATAATTATTAAAAGTTTGAGGAATCTCCTATCTATATAAAAAACTAACTCTTTCGAAATATGTTTATTGATAACACTAAAGCTCGTCAATAGCTGCTATACAAAAATAAGGAAATCGATTGACAAAAAATGTACTGAACTCTTTCGTCTTTGCTTACTTATACGAGTATGTATATAGATACTAGTAGTACCCGCGGCTTTGCCCGCATTCAAACTGCCGATGTAAACATCAGTTTTACAATAATGTATGAAAGTCTGCCCGATTTGTTGATGATTACTGCTCCGCTCCCTTAAATAGTAGCATGATGATATATAGCCTATTATATATTAACCTATAACCTTCTTCAATAAACGGGCTATCTAATGCAAAAAGATTTTTTCAAATCGGATTAGTAGTTCCTGAGATTAGCGCGTTCGACAAAGCAAACAAAGAAGCAATCTTTGCCAAATTTAGTATAGATTAGCTTTAGTTGATTAAATAAATAACAACGTCATGTTTTGTAATAGAACTATTTTTATTATTGTTTAAATCAAAGTCTTATATCGACCATTTCAGAATCTGGCACACAGCTTATTTTAAATAAGTTTCATTAGCATTGCTTCACTTCAGTTGCATAATGAGTAAAAATAAAGAAGGAATGACAATCTTATAAATAATTTTAAGTACCATACAAAGGCAAAAACGAACCGTTTAATTTCGTCAGTTCGTATGCTACAGCCATTTTACTCAAAGACTATTAGAACCATATTGACTGAAATTTGGTAAGTAGGTTTTTATATGAACCTTGCTTCCTCATACAAACTTTCATCCACATTCTCACCCCCCTAAGGGATGATTTCCGGAATAAAAACTATTTCACTCACTCACTTTTCATATCATAAGATTAAAAAAATCTTATTTTAGTCATTTTTTTTTTGTTTTAATTTTCTTCTATACAAAACTTGTCCTGACAATAACAAATACAAAAAAAAAAAGAATTATTCAAGTTGTGCGCGTACATACATTTCGGTGATTCATTTTTATTTACATAGATGCCAGACAACCCTGCAGTTAAATTACAAGGCAACACCCCATATAACTAAGGGACGATAAAAAGTAAGCGTTGGGGACTATCTTTGAAACGCTCTAGAACGAGATAGAATATATTACAAAGTGAATTTTTATTTAGGCCAATAGATTTCAAGATATATGTTTCTAAAGTCATAATTATATTTTAGATTGGGTTAATATATTGGTCGTACACCTCCGAAACGGCTCGACGATTTTAATGTTTTTTTTTTTGTATTTTTGGTATGTATGAGAATAGGTTTAGAATAGGCGATTTTAGTATTTTTACATGAACAATATTATATCCCTTTCCACCCGAGAATATACAATCGTGAGTTTTGACTTTGAAAAATTCTACACTGTATCCAAAACTATTTTTGCGAACGCAACCGGCGTCGATCTATCTTGAGTCTATCTAACAGCACACCAAAATATACTTTACTGGCATACAAACTAGTCAGGACTCGTCAGTAGCCGAAAGGACATGGTAAGGCTGGCTCCGTTTATTGACAACAGCGCCCGCTCAAGTAAGTACCTTCTATTTAAATAAATTAATGAGATTTTTAAATACCTTTTCCTGTATATTGCTTGTTTATTAGTTGCTGAAGAAGTTAATATGTGTTTTTTGTACGTTACGTTAATAGTTTGTCTAGATGATCCTTCGAAATTTAAACTCGCACGATCGTAGCATTACGGTTGTAGTATGTGACTTTATTATTAACTATTGTTGTGCGTTTTTTTATTGTTTTGGTGTTTTTTGGCTTCAAAATTTATTTATTTTATTATTATTAGGAAGTCCGCTCACAGAAGAAACCATATGTGACTTTTAAAAAATGGCAATATCTCCAAAATCGAAGATTTCACAGACGATGAGGTAGATTTCGATCCAGATGTCCTTTTTCGGCAGACAGGTGACGAAAACGTAACTGAAGAGGAGCAGGTTGACGAAATAATCGATGAAAGACTGTCTAAGGTATCTACCTCAGCTTTTCCATTGATATTGCCACCGTTACCTCTTCCGTCAACACCAAGGGTGGGCAAAAGAAGTTCACGTCAAGAGCCTTCCCGTATAACTTCTGTCCCGAATGATAGATCGAGATCCCCTGCAAGAAATCGTGGAAGAGGATTCATTTGTGAAAGAAGACCACATACTATACCCACAATTACAAAGAAGCGAATATGGAAGAAGACTACTTTCACAGAGAGGGCCCATGTCTATCCTGCCTTGCCAACAAAGCCGTTAAGGCGTCCAATAGACTATTTTAATGACTATTTTGATACTGAGTTTTTAGAAAAGTTCTCTCATTGTACCAACTTATATTACCTTTGCACTACGGGCCATAAACTCAAATCTATGGGCACTGAAATTGCTAAAGTACTTGCAATACCTACATATCATCATGGGCTGCATTCTTTATCCGCGAATACCAATATATTGGAGAGCTGGTACTATATTAGGCCTGATTTGTAATCTGATGACAAGGGATAGGTTTATTACTTTTCACAATGCGTTTCATCTGTCAATTCCGACTCCAGCTGCAGACGAAACGAATAATCTGCTATGGAAAACGCAACCCATATTAACAAGGTAAAAGAAACTTGTAATAAGCTTAAAAGAGTTCCGAGCTTTTATTCTATTGACCAACAGATGATGCTTTTCACAGGACGCTGTTACGCCAAGTTGTCAATAATAAATCTCGGCCTATAGGTCTAAAAAATTTTGTTCTAACCACATCAGAGGGATTAATGTTAGATTTTGAGATTTATAAAGATGCCAAGTCGACTTTCGGCGAGTCAAATGTCAGTCTGGACTGTCTGTGATCACAGTTGATAAAAATATTCTACTTCACAGCTGTGTTTACAACGACCGGTAGTTTACTACCGTTTCGTTGACTGAGAAAATGGAAAAGATTAGAAGAATGTAGTAGTCGTTCCAAAATAAGGTGTGAAAAATGTGACGTTTATTTGTGTCTATCTCGAGACCAAAATTATTTTAAGGGTTATTACGTCACAAATAAGTAAATTATTTTTCTATAAAAATTTAATAAGGCTAATTATTGATTAAACACAGTTCCTGTAAAACTTACCAAAACTGTTATTGTTTATCTCTTTAAAGCTAATATTTAAAATAATTCAACTTGGTTTAACTCGGTACTTTGTGATAAAGACTGTTTAAAAATTATAAAGAAAGGTTGTTTTTCTATGTTCTTATAATATAATTAAAAATATGTTTTTAAAACATAGTTTTATTTCCATTATTCTGTATACTAAAGCCCGATGAATGATACACACTCACAATTGTGCGACTTACAATTATTTCCTGAAACTCACGATTGTGAGGGTCTGATTGCTGGAGACCAGCACCAGCAGGATTTTTTTCAGTATTTTTCTCATATGTTTTGGACACAAAAGAAACCACGTAACCACATTTTAATATCATTTAAAAGAATTTTATCTCTCGGGTGTAAAGGGTTATTAATACATACCGAGGGTGAGTCGCTGTATATTATAAATTTTGTGTCGTACTAGAGAACTCTCGGTTCTCGGTTCAGACTCGACTTGCTCGATTTTTCATTATAATTTATCAACCTTATATCAGGGAAATTCTTACGAATAACTTATTATTTAAAAGCGATTCATAAGATATCGATAGATATCCCTAGATAATAAAATATTTTCTTGAAATTAATTAGGGACCACACTTGAGGTTTACCTTTATTTATTAAGCGACAAAATAATAATAAAAAATCGCCCCCCTATCAGGCAAGCATATTGTGAAATATACACAAAAACTTCTTTTTTTATAATTTTCTGTATCATTCTCTATCGGTTGCCTGTAAGAGATCGCTTGTAGTGATATCGTCGCCTTTACATATCTCTTTAATTGTATTTCTTTTTTGGAAGTACCATTTTACTATGAAATAAAGTATTTAAATAAATATATAAAAAACATACACACAAATTGAATATTATATCTTTCTTGAAAGTCGGTCAAATATACGATATTCCCATCACTTGTTTATGCAATCTAGTAAATGTAACAATTCATTATAATAAACAAAATATGAAATAATCTCTTAGAAAATATAATATTCGCTCAATTCATGGCACTAAACAAATTTTCAACGCAACATGTTGCGGCTTTAACGCCAAACACGTCATAACAGGTTACCATCCTGAAACCTAATTATATCAAAGCTGTAAAACTTTAGATAGAAGCTTTTGAAAATTTATCTTCATTTAATGAAAATTCTTAAGCTGAATTCTAATCTTGATTATTTATATATGACATGTATGTATATGTGGGTGTTATCAGGGCTCAAATAATAAAGACTTCTCAGTACTCCATTACAATTTAATGGGGGAAATGACAATGTTATAAACTTAAAACGGTAATTTTAATGATTTAGAGAGCTAGCAAATATAGTAATATAGTAACATTCAGTAATATCAAAGCGTAACTATGATCCATCATGATCAACCAACGTTACTAAGCTACGTATCTTATATAAAAATATTTTTTTTATATAAATAATAATAATATAAATAAATAAATATTTTATTTATTCGCATAGGACATAATATATATTTTTTAATTATTAGGACGTATCACTATACAGTATACGCTTAAAAAAGTGCACAGTTTTAATGTATAATTAGCTATTGGCCTGTATATTACACTTGACATTGGATTTCTGGATACGGATAAAAAAAAGGTTTTTTTTTAGTGGTAATAAAATCTAGATCCTTCATTTGACCTAGTTTCCATTGCGCGTGAAATAATATGCACTAAAAGAAAAATCCAACCATACCTCCATTTACTATTTGCCTATTAAAAAAGAAATATGACGTCTGGTATTGACATAATAAAACCTTTTTAATTCTACGCTATATTAGCGAAGTAAATTGTGCACAAATATACAAAACAAAAAATAATCTATACATATAATAAAATACTAAGCCGAAACTGTACATTAAATATTTTTTGTAAAACCTTATTGAAATCATTATTATCGATGCAGAAGCTGAATCTATAGTTTTTAAAATTTTTGTTTGTTAGTCTGCTACTTTTTACTGCGGGATAATATTTCGTCTCTGAAAAATCTATACTAAACGTTAATTAATTATAATAATCTTTAAAAAAAAATCTCATAGTACCTATGCTTTAAGAGTTTTTTGTGATTTTTAATCCAATGAGTGAGTGTTATTTCACTTTTATTTATACGAGTATAAAACATAAAGTGACTGTATGAATTAGTAACCGGATAGAAAGAAAGTTCATTAGTGTGCTAATTTTGTGTCTGTTTTGTGAAAATTTTGTGAAAAATGAATACAGAAGCATATGATAATGAAGACAGTAGGTCGTGGTGTGTAAAGTTAATTTTTGACCGACTTCAAAAAAAATGTTGTTGTAATTTGGAAACATATATTTTTTATATATAAAATAAATCATAATGCATCCCTTTCTAAAGTATCACAGCTGAGCAATGGCTTCCCCTCATTACGAGGAGGAGGCCATAGTCTCCTATGCTGGCCAAATACGAGTTGGACGACTTACAAACTTTCGAAAACTAATTCGATTCACTCAAACATGCAGATTTCTCACAATATTTTTGTTCACTGTTTAGCTAGCTGTAATTATGTTAAAAAATATATGAAAACTTTTGTATGTACGAGAACTGGATTAGAACTCGCTTCACTTAGATTTACAAGCCAGCGTATTACAAATAAGCTACTGCTATCTTAATCGATTCCTACATTTTCTGAAAAATTGTAATAGGTAATGTTTTAATGATGTACATATGATATCGTCCTATATAATAAACTCAACGTAACGAAATTGTGAAACAGCTAACCTCTCGACTCTGCTTTTTAAATAAAGCCCTGTCTTAGATAAAATAACATAAAATGTCAGCGCCCATATATAAATGCTATTACTCACTTCCTAATATGTTGATTCCATTTTATTTATTTAAGTAAATTTCAAAGACAAGTTGTGGCTTTGAATTTCATCTGACGACGCCATTCATGTCGTAGCCTATTACAATTCTCTCATCCGATTACGTTAACTGAATAAAAGTATCTTGTTAAACGTAATTTATGTTAGATTTTATGAGAAAATGTCTATTTTTAGCACATTATTACGTTGTATGTATCTACATGTAATTATAACGTGAGGAAAGAATGTGGGTGATTTTGGGTTCAACAGCTACTAAATGGAATAAATATCAAAATACGTTATATTTGTTCATTTAAAATATTTTATACTGGCGACTCACCTTGGCTAGTTACGTTTTGACGTTAAGTAAAGATTTCTCAGACATTAGATATTTTCCCGCAGTAAAAAGTAACTTATATGTTGACTCCGATAACCAGATACCATTATACCAAATTTCATCAAAATCTATCCAGTGGTTTTCTCGTGATGCGTTTCCAGACAGACAGACAGAGAAAAATTCTAAAAACTTTAAATTCGGACTCTGTATCGATAATAATGACTATTTTAATAAGATTTTCCAAAAAAATATTAAATATACAGATTCAACTAAGAATTTATTTTTTATAGAAATAAAAATCACAAACCCAAAATAAATAATCGATGTATAAGTTGTTTGGTATTTTTAAAGAAGTTTTCATATAAATCGAATTGACTACTTTGAATGTAATAAAGTTACTAAGCTTATTATGTCAGAAATTCTGATTGACTTAAAAACTTTATATTCTTACTAGCATTTCCCGCGGCTCCGCCCGCGGTTAGATGATCAAAAACCAAATTCTTAGGATTTACACATTAGTATACTCTTACATATACCACTTTCATTGCGCACCGCATGATTGGTAAATAATGGCAGAGATTGACAATGCCACAAAGGTTCCTTCGTTAAATTGAACTTTTTGTTTTAGCAATAACATTTATGTATGTCTATACTTCTGTTTTGTTTATTTTTTTAGTTTTTCACGATAAACTCTCAAACTACGGAATTAATTTTAATCATTTTTTACTAATAGACAGCTATAGATTAATTTAATATATAGCTGATTATTTAAATTACATAATGATAACTTTTCTTAATTAGCGCTAGCTAGTAATATTTTCCAAAACGATTTTCAAAAGAAAGTGTAATAAGTAAATAATTCTAAGCGAATACATTTTTTTATTTCATATGGCTCTGCTAATATGATTAAAGTCGTAAGCATTTTATTGTGTCCTTTAAGCCTTTACCTTCCAAGAAAAGGTGTCAAGAAAAAGTGAAAAAGTTGAGGTATAACAGTTCCTAAAATACTTTTTCATAGTTTTTGAGATATGAAATATTTTTAGTTATCCGCTTTAGCAGTTTAACAGCCATAGACTTGTTTTCCATAAAATGTTATAAAATAATATAAATTGAACTTATTTTTACGGTGCAAAAAATGAGTAGGTATTGTGGAAACGTAAATATTATTCGTATTTATTTTAGTGTTAACCATACAAAACACGTAAGTAAGAAAAACAACATAGCATTTTGCTATATGAAACCTAAAATGCGCGAGTTGGATTTACATTTGCCCAATTTTTACATTAAAAGATTAAAAAACATTAACATTATTTACTAAACAATAAAAATTTACAAATATTCTCATTTGAAAATTGTTTCGGCCAACAAAATATTACTAATATGTTACTAATTTATAAAGCCAAAAAGTTTGTTTTATTAAAAATTTAAGCACGGGCAGGGCCGCGGGTAATTTAGTAGTAATTATAGTAAAGTCATAGAAAGGTTATATCTGTACATTTTTTTTTTTTTTGGATAAAACTACGTATTTTAAAAACACATGGCGACATCTATTGTAAAATAGCTAAATAACACATAAATAAATTTTCATTAAAATAACTATTTTAATGAATAAAATAGCGTTGTTAATATTTCTTTTAAGATAAGTTTTTTTTAATAGTTTTAACATAATACATATATAAGTAAGTTACCTTGCTAAAGTATTAATAGCATCATCGTGCTTTTACTTTACCCAGTTTTTGTTTTTTTTCTCAGAAATGAGATATTTTCCTGCGGTAAAAAGAATCCTATGTGTTGACCCGGATAACCTGCTATTACCATACCAAATTTCATAAAAATCCCTCGAGTGGTTTTACTGTGATGCGGTCACATACAGACAGACAGAAAAAAATCTAAAAACTATAGATTCGGGCTCTGTATCGCTAATAATGAATATTTCAATAAGATTTTCCGAAAAAATATTGAGTTTACGGGTTCGGCTTAGTTACAATTTTATTGTATGTATAGTTACTAATTTATGAAGCGAAAATGTTTGCTTTACTGATAATTTAAACACGGGCGGAGCCGCGGGTGATTTAGTAGTAATTCTAATAAAATCGAAAAAAGGTCATATCTGTACATTAATTTTTTTGGAATTTAAACTATGTATTTTAAAAACACATGGCGACATCTATTGTCGAATATCTAAATAACACATAAATAAATACTAATTAAAATAACTATTTTAATGGATAAAAGAGCGCTTTTGATAATTTGATTTTCAAGATAAGCTATTTTTATAGTTTTTACCATATTTTGTAAGTTACCTTGCTAAACTGTTTACAAATAGTATCGTCGTGGTTTTGTTCTTACCAGTTTTTGTATTTTTTTTCAGAAATGAGATATTTTCTCGCGGTAAAAAGTATCCTATATGTTGACCCGGATAACCAGCTATCATCATACCAAATTTCATCAAAATCCCTCCAGTGGTTTTTCTGTGATGCGGTAACAGACAGACAGACAGACAGACAGACAGACAGACAGACAGACAAAAATTCTAAAAACTATAGATTCGGCCTCTGCATCGATAATAATGTCTATTTCAATAAGATTTTCTAAAAAATATTTAATGTACAGATTCGGCTTAGTTAGAATTTTATAATATGTATAGATTTATGAAGTAAAAATTTAATTTTCAATAAATAATAACAGAGTCAACGAGAGCTATTTGCACAATGAAATAGATTAGCTTCAGGCAATAAAGAACAAATGTCAATGTTCCTCTCACTAAGAAAGCTAACAAAGCTTTCCGCCAGCGTAAATCGCATTATGATGGGCTAAAGCTTATTACAAAAACAGCTATCGAGTTATTCAGCAATTGCAGACTAAGGTTTTTTAGTTTTATCTTTTTTATTTATTACTCAATTCTAAATATACGTATCATCTATACATGTAATAAAATTGTAATTGAGCCGAATCTGTACATTAATTATTTTTTTGGAAAATCTTATTGAAATAGAATATTATCGACACAGAGGCCGAATATAATATAGTTTTTAAAATTTTTGTTTATCTGTCTGTCTCTGACCGCATCATGAAAAAACCACTGGACGGATTTTGATGAAATTTGGTATGATGATAGCTGGTTATCCGGGTCAACATAAAGGATACTTTTTATTGCTGGAAAATATTTCATCTCTGAGAAATTTATACTAAACGCTAAAACATAGGTACATAAGTAGGAACGAACCAGAGCGGAGCGAGGGTGAGTTGCTAGTGTGATATATACCTATACATTTTAATTAGATTTTTTAGGATATCTCAGGAAAAGCCAGCATCATGTTTCAAAACTTATATATTTTAACTACATAGATTTAGTTACAATTTATTAGAAAACACTTATTCTCAACAATTTCTTATTTTATTGCTCCAGTTAAAAATCACATATCTAATCCCCCCTGTTAACTCCCTAACTACCAATATAAACAAGAGATAAATAAACAAGAGGGGGCCTCTTGTTTAATTCTTTTTTTCTATTTTTAATTGTATTTTTTTTCTGCTTGAACAATGTCGTCATTTTTACCTGCCTGATATACAAAGGTATCATAATTTGTGCGTTCGCGTCATCAATGTGGCCAGTATAATCAATTAATAACTGTTCTATTATACATTAAAATAGCGAAAGCTTACAATTTTAACACAACTTCTCTTACGTATATCTTTTTCCTCAAATACTTATATATGAAATTCGTTTCACGCGAGATGTTTATTTATCCGTTCAATCGATACACTCTAAAACTACTTTATCAATTTTAAGAAATTATTTCAATCAATATTTTCATTTTCAAGTTTGTACGCTAATGCATATTATATTTCATTTCCATGAGAAATCAAAGTCATCTAACAATCTTAAAATATAGTCCGGTCAATATAGACATTTAAAATAACAAAAAATCCCGGAAAGCCAAATATTGGGGGAGAGCTGTATAATTTGACTCTTAGAATCGCGATATCTTACGAATGGTAACTCTTAGGAAAAAAAATTATAAAGACCATTTTTGTAGAGAATTTTAAGATCTACAACTTTGGTTTAAGGTTTTTTTTTAACAAAATTTACTGTTAAATAAAACTATCTTTTCGGATTTTTTCGCGGATTTATTTTGATTTTTGGTTGGTTGTTTTGAAAATAAATCCGCGAAAAAATCCGAAAAGATAGTTTTATTTAAATGTCAAACATTCGCGTAAATCTAAGAAAGTATTATTATAAAATTTACTGTTTTCGTGAAAAATCCAAAAAACCTCAAATTTTGACCTTTGACCCCGAATAACTTTTGTAGCACACATAGGAGCGATGGGGATTTTTAAAATTTTATTTATAATGGTAAACCCCAGCTCTCCACCAATATTTGGCTTTCCGGGAATTTTGTTATTTGACCACTATTTTTATGTCTAAATTGACCGGACTAATATACAATAGCAGCAGTCATATGGACGTTAATGTATTTTGATAAAACAAGAACGACTTGTGTAGATACGAAGGCAATTTTTTAACGTAGACAAGTCGAACGAGCCTAACCGTTAGTAACGACCCGCATAAATGGCAGAATGGAAACAAATGTTGTACAAAGGAAATGGGAACTAACACGGTTGAACTGTCCGTACGTACATAGATTAGAACAGAAGTACCTTCACATCTGTACTTAATATTATAAAGCTGAAGAGTTTGTTTGTTTGTTTGTGTGGTTGAACGCGCTAATCTCAGGAACTACTGGATGGAATTGAAAAATTCTTTTTGTGTTGAATAGTCCATTTATCGAGGAAATTTCAAACTATATATCATCCTAGAAAAATGTACGGTTCCCGTGGGATAGAGTTGTTTTTGTCCAGAGACGAAACCAAAGCGAAGCGAAGGTGAGTCGCTAGTTATTTTATAAATTATCTTGTAGGTTTAATTTTTAGATTTTCGTTACTGCCAGTATATATAACCTGTACTATCAGTCACACAAGCTTCAACATTGTCATTGTCTAAAAAATGCAGTGAAATAGAAAACTCTGATTTACTCTAGATCTAGATTTAGTTATAGTAATAATAATAATAAAAATATTCAGGAGAATACCTCATTGATTTCGGCCACAGCGGCCAATCACATTGAAACTAGCCATGTGAAAAATGTGCTAAAAATGTGCGAATAAACACAAATGCACACACAAATTCACTATTTCTTACAATCTTAAGCGACGAGGCGATACTTCGACAAAGTAAGTATAAGTGAGAGATTAGAAATAGAATCAGCGATAGCGTACGTGCTCTCCGAGCCACGAGGATGAAACACCGCCAACTTCCCTACTTCAGGATATTACTGGGTATTTCTTGATAGAAAAACCTTCTTAGAAAAAACTCTTAGCTTTCCGCCCGACTGGATGCCGGACGCTACACATCACGAAGAATCACATTCGGAGGAGTGTATGCACTATATATACCTACAGCTTAAGATTTTTAAATCGTGATGGCGACTGATTTCTGGAGATTCGGAAGCCAGTACCAACTAAGAATATATTTTATACTACGCTCCTTTTTTTCTGAAAATATAAATAACTAGCGACTCACGCTCGCTTCGCTCGCGTTCGTCCCTAGGTACGTTATCACGGTTAGTATAGAATAAACTATATATATATATGTACATACATAGGTATAGAAAAGTAAGTACCTACTTTAAAAATTAAAACATATATTTATCCCTCTAGATATTCTTATCCCTTACTTGAGAAATGATTCCCCGTACAAACTTTCATCGCCCTTTTTACCCCCTTAAGGGATGATTTCCAGGATAAAAACTATCCTATGTCCTTCTCAGGGTTTCAAACTATCTCCATACCAAATATCATCTAAATCGGTTCAGCGGATTAAGCGAGAAAAGGTGACAGGCAGACAGACAGACAGACAGACAGACTGAGTTACTTTCGCATTTATAATATTAGTATGGATATAAGTAGTAATAGTAAAGCATCGAAACCATTTCCATTTCGTACTTCATGTTCTAAGTTTTAACTTGCTAGTGATAATCCCTCACTAGTTTTCTAACTCTAACTTGACCGCTCTGTACATAAATTACAATTGTTTACGGTCAGCTTAGAGTTCCGTAATATATATGGACGATCTTTTATAAACGTTAATTATTATAAAACTTATTTTTGTTTTTAATGTTTCTTTTAAGATACCGAAAAAATGTTTTGATATCTTTCAATCTCGCTTCAGTCCCACTGGACTATGAGAGTATAGAGATTGAATAAGGAATGGAGAGAGCACTAATGTTTGCACGTAAACCAGTGCACTATATAAGTTATCTATATAATATGTATGTATATCCAACCGAAATAACACATAAACATGTGTGTCTATATATGTTTGTTACTTTACTCTGAAACGACTTAACGATTTTGAATGTTTATTGCTCAGATAAAGTATGACTTTTTTAGGCTATTGATAAGAACCTAGGAACGCTCCCGAGTGAAGTCATAGTAAGTCTCTAGTTTTTTAACAAAACTGATAATTGATAATAATTGAAGAGCTCAGAAAATTAACATTAAATTTTCAGCAGTGAATTCAGCTGAATGGCCTCAGGCTTTATTGGTTTGGCCTAACTTGAGTACTGCTTGATTCAAACCACTGAGCAACTTAAAGTTGCACTTAGGGTTATGTCTAACTTGCCTTGTTAATATCTAGCTTTGAAGCACATTTTGGTTATGTCTCTTTAATACATTATATTGTATATTAGTATGTATGTGGGATTTGCAAGATGAGTATGCGAGAAATGATATTTTAAGAATAAAAGGAGATGTATGTTAGAATTTTAAGAATGGAATGGAATGAAAAAGATGAATAAAAGAAAAGAAGTATGTGTTGTCATAATGACGACACGACGGACGCCTGAACATTGTATTGACTGAATTTAAAGAGAATAAATCGTAATGTGTGTTTATAACGCTTTTATTAATATCCCCGGATTTATATAGTATTATGTTATAATGTATGAGAAATTAAAGTTAGGTAAAAAATTAAATAAAAAATCGAGAAATAATGTATAAAAAAAATATTTGAAGATGAATCTTTAATAGGAATTTATATTAACAGTATCAACAGACCAATGATCACATCTTACTAATATTATAAATGTAAAAGTTTAGATGGATGTTCGAATGTTTGGATGTTTGTTACTCAATCACGAACTGCCTCGGTGGTGTAGTGGCTAGCATGTACGGCTGCACATCCTGAGGTCTTGGGTTCGAGTCCCGGGTCGGGCCAAGTTTAGTTATTGAGTCTTTCTGTATAGTAAGCCTCAGTAACAGCCCGGAGTTGGGAAGTTGGCGGTGTTTCACCCCTGTGCCTCGGAGAGCACGTAAAGCCGTCGGTCCTGCGCCTTAACTCTCACCGGTCGTGTCGAGTAGTCGTCCCACCGGAGTATGAGAGTGACGGGAATAGGGAGTGTACTTGTGTCTGCGCGTACATTTGTGCACTATAATATCTCCTGCGCAGTTGGCTAGTCTCAATGAGATTGGCCGCCGTGGCCGGAATCGGTCAGGAGGACATTATTATTATTACTCAGTCACGCCAGAACGGCTGAACGGATCTGGATGAAATTTGGCATAGAGATAGATTATAGTCTGGAATAACACAGAAACTACTTTTTGTCATGGAAAAATGTACAGTACCCGTAGGATGGATTTATTTCTGTTTTTCTAGAGGTGAACCCGAGCGAAGCAAGGATGAACCGCTAGTTTTTAATGATAAAATGTTCCTTTGTTTTGATTTTGTGGTTAAATCTAAACACTCCTTACGTGGTTTAAATACTTAAATGTGTGCGAAAACAATCGTTAAAGTAGTTAATGTGTCGAGCGATAGACGATCTGCACAGCAGTTGTGCCAAATAGCCAACCATTATGTCTAATTAACGTCTTGCAAACTCAGCGTAAAGAAAATAACGAAACGCGATCGGTTCGAAAAGTTCTTTGAATTCATTGTTTGAATTACTTAATTTCGCATCAAGTTTCTTAAGAAAAATATTTCGATTTTCAGTTACAAATTAGTAAAAGTCAATGGTATGCTTATGGTGAAGTCGTTATTATAAAATCAATTATTATAAATACAGATGTTCGGTTCAACGGCATTCAGTAAAATTCATATTAAAGTTAGCTTTTATCTTTAACGGTTAGTATGGAATAGATAGACTATTTAATATGTATTATAGCGCATATTACTACACACCTAGGTATCAGTTTCAAAACTTACTTGAGAAATGATTGGTTCCCCATACAAACTATCATCCTCCTTTTCACCCCCTTTTCACCCCTCTTTCCCTTTAATGGATGATTTCCGGGATAAAAACTAACCTATGTCACAGCCTGTCTACATGTTTACAGCAAATTTCATCTTAATCGATTCCGTAGTTCCAAAGATTACTTCCTACAAACAAACTCGCAAACTTACAAACTTTACCTCTTTATAATATTACTAGCAACTCACCCTCGCTCCGCTCGGGTTCGTCCCTAGTTACGTTTTAACGTATGGACATATGCCTTCGCGGACTTTTTCGTAGACCTATATAAGATATAAATTCCACCATATTTTTTTGTTATGTCTCAAAGGGTTTAGGCAGCGTTTTCGTTGTAAACTCCCAAACGGCTTATTTTTTTTTTTGACACTTCCAACAAATATTGTTATATTTTAGCCAATGTATACAAAAACCTAACAAATTATATACTAAAATCTTCCTTGAGATATATATATATCTCTATCTATTGGTGAAAACAACATGAAAATTGGTGCAGTAGTTTTCGAGTATATCGCGAACAGACAGACGCGGCGAAAGACTTTGTTTTATAATATGTAGTGATTAGTGTAGATTATCGCATCGGTTTTTTATCAATATACCTACCACACTGGCGGAGCTACAAGTAAAAACTAGTCATATTTAAAAAAAATTGTAAGACAGTCAAAATATTTTCACTTCGCATATTATTGTACTAGCGACTTACCCTCGCTTCGCTAGCGTACGTCCCTAGGTGCGATTTAACGGTAAATATACAAAAGGATATTTACATATATGTATAGTATATACATAGGTATAGATAAGTAGAAAAGTACTTTAAAAAACTTGTAATCATCCCCCATTTTACTTTGATGGATCGAAAACGTCGACATATTCTTTATTTCTTACCAAATTATAGGATACTGCTTACTAGCGACTCTCCGTCGCTTCGCTCGAATTCCTCTCTAGTTAGTTTTAACGTTTAGTATATATTTCTCAGAGATGAGATATTTTTTCGCAGTAACAAGTATTCTATATATTAAGCCAGATATCCAGCTATTATCATACCAAACATCTAAATCTGTCCAGTGGTTTTCTCTTGATGCGTTCCCAGACAGACAGACAGACAAAAATTCCAAAAACTATAGATTCAGTCTCTGTATCGATAATAATGACTATTTCAATAAGCTTTCCCAAAAAATATTTAACGTACAGATTCACCTTAGTCACAATTTTATTATAATATGTATGTATACAGATAATATAATTGTTTCCTTTAAAACTTCATGTTTTTTTTTTTAATTTGATATATTATTATTTTTCTAGTGTTTTTTTTTTAATAAAACAAAAACTCTTTTATCTAATAAAAAATATAAAAACTTCAATTTAAAACTAAAAATATAACGCCTTATTCAATTAGACTAAGCACTTTAAAAATCGAAGTCATCTAATGGACAAACGTAAAGTAGAATATCAATTAACTATTTGAAGTAAATTGAGAGCTTTAATAAATCTTTAAGCAAATATATTAAATAAAACCTGAATAAATCCAGCTAAAATTTCTTTTAAAATTAAAATTAGTAATACCAATTTTAACTTTGATGCCATATTTTTAATTAATATTGCTTAAAAGGTTTATTTCTTAAAAATAACTTTAAGAGGCTTAAAAGGATTCTCCTCTTACTATTGCCAGATTCGAACTTTAACACCATAATTTTTAATGAATATTGTTCAAAAAGAATTTTTCTTTAAAAATAACATTAAATGGTTCCCAGTTAAAACGCCATGATTTTTTCCCATCTAAGCTCTGAGCTAGTCATTGACGATGTTTTTCATTAATTTTTTCGATTACATACGTTTTATAAAAGCTATTTATTAAATAGCTAGAATTGATAGACAGCTTTATTATTACATTTATTACTAGCGACTCACCCTAGTTTCACTTAGGTTTGCGTTTAGAAAAACAAAAATAAATCTATCCCACGGGATTCGTACATTTTTTCGAGATAAAAAGTAGCCTATGTGTTATTCTGATGTATGAGCTATATTATTGTAAAGTTTCATTAAAATCCATTTAGTAGTTTTTGCGTGAAAGAGTATCAAACATCCGTACCTATATACACATCCAGACATCCATACATCCTTACAAACTTTCGTATTTATAATATTAGTAGGATTTCATTTTCGTTTCGTAAGCGCAGCGTTTATACTGTACGCTGTACAGTGTAAACCTTACGTCAACATGCCCTCCGATCAATTCAGGCTGATTTAAGTAAGAGCTCTAATATCACATGTATTGCCAAAAAAAATAATAATAATAATAAACTGCCATTTTCATGTTTGTAACATCATACAAATGAGTTGTTAATTTAATTAGTACCAAGTAGCACATTATTTTATTTAAAATATTAATACTATAAGAAATTAATACTTTGATTACCCATGATTCCCATAGAATATTTAAAAAAAAAAACGATGTGACGTTTTCTTCTCCCTTTGCTTAAACATAAACATACTACATTTTAAAATTTTACATATTATTTAATACGCCTTGATTATAGAATTATATGTTTTTTGTACACGTGTCAATAAAATAGCTTAGCAAAAACTTAATCATGAAAGTTAAATTGGCTTGCGAGATTTTTACAGAGGTAGGTATCATACGGTTTTAATTAAAATTGTATTGATATATCGAGTTATTGGGAATGAGGATAAATGTAAAAAAAAAGTAAAGCTAACATTTACGGTGTTGTTCTGGAGGATTGCTTAGAGTCCATGTATTTTTACCCGACTGTGCCAAAAGGAGGGTTGTGTTTTTCAAGTGTATGTATGTATGTATATCTCTTTGGCACGCGCTGTACCCTAAACAGTATGATGGATTTTAGCTTGAGAAGTGTCGTTAGATTTTTCTTAATTATGAGAGTGAAATTGGATATATCGAAATTATAAAAATTAAAATGGCCGACTTTTGTAGCCATATTATATATCTTCAAAAAATCTATCGAATGGGGTATCAAAATAAAGGGTTTTATAAACTGCTTATAAAAATATAATTAACTTTAATGTTTAAATGTAGTTTGGAATTAAAAATTCTAAAAAACCACAAATAAAAAAAATAATAAAAAAACCCGACTGCGTAAAAAGCAAACGAAAAGAAAACAAGTTGACGTAAGAACATAGTATTATGCAGTCGGAGACAAACAAGTAGTATAAAATATGTACATAAGTATTTTTGTAAATATTTTTTTTATTTATGTATTAACTTAATGTTAATTTCTTATAATAGTTCTATGATATTGCCTAAATATGCTTGACACTTTTCAACGTTGAAAAATGAATATGTGTATTTAACCTTGATTAATCCGGTTAGAAGATTGAGTACGCTAATTAAAACCCAAAGGAAATCCTCATCCTAATCGGCTACCACAGGATCATTTCGTATTAAACCACGACGCAACGACGGCTGGCCTACCGAGATATACCTCATACCGAGCAATGAAGACGGCTAGCTCTCGACCATCAATTTTATATGGGGGGGGACTATATTTTACATCGTCAATCAAAAATTGTCAATTAAAACTTAAAGAGCTTACAAAAAATGAACTTCCTATTTGCAATTCCACATAAATGTGATCAGATCGTCGAATTAGTACCTACTATTAACATACTAGTGGACCATTTTACAAAATGGCGGCATTTCATGATGTAGTCAACTGTAACTGACCATACAAAATAAATTTGTATATTTGATGGTTTTAGCACAAATTTAACATATAACACAACAGGTTTCAAAATATAGACCTAAAGTGTTTACTTACTATATAATATTATATTACTGTATACATCGCATAAACAATGTGCCATTATCACCATATTTGACCATATTACAAATTAGCCATGCGTATAGTTCATTTTACATATCGACAATTTTTGTTAATTGATTTCGTCAACCTATAATATGGCATGCCCTAAAACGGAGTGATATTTTATGAAATGGTGGATTTTACCAAAGATCAACTTCTGCAATCTATGCTCTGCATAATATAAGTAGTGGCTGCCTACTAAATTGATTTCTGTTGATACAGATAAATACAATATAGTATAAAAAACTATTCGATGTAAAAAACATGCTATTCGCATTATTGCAAAACTCGATTACGATATCATGGCGTTTCGATGCTATCATTTTATCGGATTACAGCAAGCTCTATGATTGGATTCTGATTGTACGTTGACTTTGTTTTTTTCTTTAGCGTATCGCACAAATTTCGATTTAACTTAATATTTTTTTATGTCCGTCGTAAAAACTTGTATGTGCCAAAGTACCTTTAATATATGATTCGGTTGGCGTTTTTTATTTTGCCTACACAATTCTTTTCAGAGGCTACGGCACGATGATGGCAAGTAAAAGCTGATTTACCTCGGTGTTTGCGGATTCGATTTCCATTCATGGCAATGTCCTTTTACGATGCAGAATTTAATCACAGTCTGAGTGATAGTTCATGAGTATTATATGACGCATTATGAAAGATTTTTATACTAGTTTAACTATGATACGATTATATATAGTGACTTATTGTCTCATTCGCCTTTCATTTGGTGTTTGAAAAAATGTAGCAAGTTCAAAATAGGTATGCCTATTTTGAAGACAAAAGTGTCGGGGGGCAAGAATGCGTTATTATTTGTATCTATAGGGGCTGGTTAATGAAACCTCGGAGCACTTAATTTCACACACACGTTTATTTTATGTCCACCACCATACAGGAAAGCCTTAAGTAAGAAGGAAGTATTGCCAGTGACAAAAAAATAATAATAATTACAGATGATTACAAAATTGTTGCCAACTATTGCTAAAAATAATATTGCTAAAAAATATCTAAAATTCTTCTTAATTCTTCTTAATTAATCAGACTTATTTCAGTGTGTACGTATAAAGTTTCATTTCGTACAGTAATAAATTCCGTAACCTTCTTCCCACATCCAGTAAGTGATATAAGGAAAATAAATTTAATTTAAAATATAGGTACCGTTGTCCCATTAATTTTTTAATTTAAAAAGTTAAGTTTTAAGGAGAAGAAGGAGAAAAGAATGAGAATCAATTAAAAAAAAATATTATTTAAGACAAGCGACCTCGCTTTGCTCAAGTGCGTCCCTATAATGAGATATTTTCCTGCAGTAGTAGTAGTAGTAAAAAAGTATATTATATGTTGACCCAAATAACAAGCTGTCATCATACCAAATTTTATCAAAATCTATCCAGTGGTTTTCGGGTGATGCTTTCCCAGAGACCCAGACAAACACATGGACAAAAATTTTAAAAATTATAGATTTAACCTCTGACCTCCAAAAAATATTTAATGTATAGATTCGACTCAGTTAGAATTTTATTATATGTATAGATGTATAGAAAATGAAGGATAACAAATAAATCGCTCAATTTGAAAACTAAACAGTTCCAAAATTAAGTGAAGCAAAATAATAATTCGTACAAAGTGAAATGGAATGTAAATAAATATTTTGTAATACTAAAGATATTTGATCTCAAATAACTTTTAGAATGAGCTGAGGATAATATTATTCAAGCATTTCTTAGATTTTCTTTTTATCTGTAGCATTTATCGAAACCTTTGAAATTAGCCTTTGTTGTTTTTTTGGCTTTCCCCTATATTCTTTTAAAACAAAAACATTTTTAATATTTTACTATTATGATCTGTTTATCTAATACCAAATATAACTACTAGTTTTCGATGTCGACTCCACTTGCCTAACAAGTTGGTGTGTAAAAAGGAACTTACATATGTTTAAATAATCTATACATATAATAAAACTATAGAAGTCGAATGTCTGTACATAGAAAAAAAATGCTTAAAACCGAGTCAGGGGGATATAGGAAGAGAAACAGAACAAAGCCAGATCTTTTTTAAATTTTTAGTTACTCTATCTCTGAAACTGTTGAACCGATTTAAATGAAATTTTGCATGATGATACCTTATATCCCCGGTCAACATTTAAGATACTTTTCATCTCGGAAAATTAAAGAGTTTCCATGGGATAGTTAAAAAACTACAGTAACTTAAAGCTTAGTACACAAAAACTACTGATTGGATTTTAATGAAACTTTAAAGTAATGTAGTTCATACATCAAAATAACAAATAGTCTACTTTAAGTCCCGGAAAACTGTACGGTAGATTTATTTTTGTTTGTCTAGATACAAACCCGAGCGAAGCGAGGGTGAGCCGCTAATTAGGATATAAACTATATCCATTCGGAATTTCAGTCAAATTTGTAATAGCTAATAGAAAACAAAAAATGTAAGTAGAAACCATATGTTGCGTATCTAATTATAAATGTATTTATGTATTTATCTATAGATGTCTGTTTTGGGTTGGATGTTTTCCATATCTCCTCTAATTTTCGTGGAAATGGTTCGGGTAACGTGCGGATGAAAATTAACTATGGTTGAAAAACAGATGCCGCCTGATCTACTGTTTAGTATGTCATTTTATACATGTATATTTTTTTAATTTTCTATCAGCAATATCGATTCCAGATACTAATGGGACTAAGAGGTTAGTTTTGAATTTCTATTTTATGTTTGATTAAGTATAATGTAGTAAAAAACCGGCCAAATTAATATATAACTAAATATTCTGTGAATATTTCAAGCGTCTACCTGTTGGCGTAATCAATATCGAGCAAAAACGAGCAAAAAAATCATGTTTGTTGTATGGAAGTCCCTTAAATATCTATTTTATCCTGTTTTTTAGAATTTGTTGTTATAGCGGTAACAGAAATACATTATTTATGAAAATTTCAACTATCTAACTATCACGGTTCATGAGATACAGCCTGGTGACAGATGGACGGAGAGCGGAGTCTTAGTAATAGGGTCCCGTTTTACACTTTGGATGGTTATGGAACCCTAAAAACAAATCAACAGTTTCTAAAAATACATTACCTATATAAATTTGGTTGGTAAGATATATTTATCGAATTCCTGTTTTTGTTTTATATAGTATCTTTAAATTATAAAAAAAAAAACAATTACGTAACACCAATTTAGAACATTTGTAGAAACGATGATTAGTGAAAGTAAAAAAAAGATAAAATATGTATATTATATACCAATTTCCGTAGCTTTGTAGGCTTTAAAAGAAAGAAGAACAATAATTCTTATTTTTCTATAACAAACGAAGGCTTTAAAATCCTTAAGGAATAAAATCGCGTAAAAGAAAATGTGGAACAAAGAAAAATGACTATGCGGCAAAGAAATATCTGCACCTAGAACAAAGAGTTAGAAAGAATTGGGTGAGGTATGTTGGACTTAATGTGATGTAAATTTAATTATAGTAAAATCAAGAATAAGTCCGCAGTGGCACGTCTTACTTGCACCGTCGACTCTGTAGGTTACGAATTCGATGTGTGTAGACAGTAGTTAAATTTTTATTTGGTTGTTGTAAACTTCAAGACCCAGTATTATCTGTAATCGTAAGGAAAATAAATGTAATACTTTAATGAAAAGGTGTAATTTTTTTTTGTTAGGATTTTAACACACAGCACCATTTAATTCCATGGTAAGCTACGAGGCTTGTGTTATGGATACCAGATAGTTGATACACTCACTACATATATTATATATAACTTTAAATACATATTCGTATATATTATAAATATAATATGACACATTACGAAAAAAGCTAAAGAAAAAGTAACCTACTGTCAATTTTTTCCTCTTTTAAAATGAGTCGATCAAACTTTTTAAAAGTAGTATCGTACGAATGTATTTTTTTGGTCCTATACAATGCTTTTAAACTGAAATCCGGAAATAAAACATTTTCAATGTTCGAGAAGGTTTTAAAACTTTTATCAGCTTCTTACTTCGGTTCTCACATCGATGTAGTAACATAAGTTCTAAAGTCGGCGATAGGAACAGGTTTCAGAGTTTAATATACGCCAGTGCAAGGCTTACGTATACGGTTCCTGATTAAATTTAAAGTATATTGACTGTAAGAATTGGACTCCTGTTATATATGCAAAAGTTTGTATGTTTTTTTGTATGTATGCACAATGCCTATACGCAAAAACAAAACTAAACGTCTATGTCTTCTACTCTGATGACATACTATGACGACGTGGAGTAACACAAAGGTGATAGGGATGCACTCGAGCGAAGTGAGAAAAATCGTTAGAAGCTATATTATAAGATTAATTTAAACAAAAGTTTCATATCTTATGCTTTTTGCAGAATAAAGGCTAATTTTTCAGTCATCGAATACAATCTATTCATAGGATTGAAAACATGAACACTAGACAGGATTAAAATTACAATCAAGTTGATGGACAATCTATTTGATGGACACTTTTATCTGTCGATTGAAAATTCAACTTTTTCAATAGCTTTTTTCGTATGTGTTGAAAAGAAAGAAATTAAATTTTTAACTTTCTACTTGCTCGTATTTACTTTAACATTAATATAGTCGAATGAATAATAGTAATTTCCATACTGCCGTCATAAGAAAGAAGGCCGTAACTAACAATTTGGTCAACAATGATTTATTTGCAGACTAGCGAAACACCCTCGCTTCGCTCGGGTTCGTCCCTAGGTACATATTTTTTTGAGCGGAACCCTAATTCTTTTACTAAAATAAAAGTAGCCTAAGTTACTCCTTATAACATCAACTACTTGCCAGTGAAAGTCCTGTCTATATAGACCCAGCCGTTTCAGAGATTAGCCGGAACAAACAGACAGACAGACAGTCAAAATTTTAAAAAATTGAGTTTTTTTATGAACATTGTATATGTATTATTCCATATGCATTTAGTAAAAAGCTGTTATTTTGACATTACAAACAGATACTTCAATTTTATTTATCTGTATAGATTTGGAATCAGCAAAAAAATGTTACTTGAAAGTCTTACTCATAAAGCTCTAAGTCCTATGAATCCGGAGATACAATAAGCATTTTTATCGTAACTACGTCAAAACTAGTAGTAATTTTGACGTAGTAGTTAGACAAAACTTCAAATATCTCGAAATCAACTTTGACGAAGATACGGACTTCTTTCTTATGATGGCAGCATAGTCCTTACGCATTGTCCGGAGGCCATCTTTTGGACAATTCCCTATGGGTTACTCAGAGATGGATCCCGGCTGTTGCGTCACATTAAACAAATTTGAATCGTTTAAGGGGCCTCTACTTGTTGAACTTGTGTCTCCACGCCAAAGGACTTTCAAAGAACCGGACTCTTTTGAGCCCATAAAAGCCGAAGAGGTACAAACATTCTATTATTATCCGATTATCTGAAACTCGGATGATAATAAATGTAATCTTATCCAAATATCCGAAATAAATGTCGAAAATATTTGGTGCGTTGGACGAAGTCAGATCTTGTTCTGTCTACGTTGGTTTGCTAGTCAACTCAAGAAAGCAGAGGTTCTTCATTTTATTTTAACACATTCAATTTTCATTACAACGTTCCAATAAAGAAAACGGATGTTTTATCAACAACAAATGTTAAAGCAATTGAGCTTATGCATATATCTATGTATGTAAGTTGTGCAAAAAAAGTAGTAGTAGTAAGTAAAGTTAAAAGAGTATTTTTATTTTTTTAACTCAGATTTCCTTAAACTAAAATGCTCTTTAGTGAATGAAAAAAAAAAGAGATACCAAACGCCAATTATAAACAAAGATAATATAATCGCTATGAGTATACGTTAAAACAATATAAAATATGATCATAATTAATATCTCACGTAGGTTTCCATTGCAATTTATGATGCGGCTATAAAATCAATACTATTAATTAATGTAAATGTATTGAAAATATGTTCTAAAATATTATTTTAATAAAAGGAATTAAACAATTAAAATATAGTATTATTAAAATCAATTTATACTTTAATTAATATCCCAAGTTTATACTGTATCTGCCTAAAAATATGAAGTGAACTGATAAGAACATTTAATTTCGAGTGTCAGTTCTTATACAATTATATGCGTAGAAAGTTAGGTAATAAATGTAATAAACGTACGTCTTGAAACTCGAAGTAATAATTTGGTAGATATTAAATTTTAATTTAATAAGATCTCGATTATTTTCTCATGAACGCAAAGTTATAATTTATTTTCAGCGAAATCCGAATATAACTGTCTACTTGAGCCGCGGCGATTCAAAAACAATGCTTCCACTTCAAACAAATCTCGTTTAAATGTAAAAACTTTATTATCATATTCCATCCATATACTTATATATTTTTATGACTTTATTATTTTTTACAGTAAATTATAATGTATAATTAGTAATTAATTATTATTAGTAGTATTTAATCGATACAAAATGTACTTATATTTTCTTGCTAGTGTATTAATTTCATACGATAAATATTACCTTTTTAAATATATTTATTTACACTATAACGAAGAGAATTGGTTGCCTTGCCTATTAATAAGTATCTGGGCGATCGAGCTTAGCTCGGAGTTCTTTTTTGTTATATCGTATTTTTTAGATAAAAAACTAAAAACCTGAATAAATACAAAAAAAAAACAAAAGTATAAACTTTGCATCCGACCGGGATTCGAACCAGGACACCTGGGATTATCAATCTTGCACCTTGGCCATTGACCACGATGCTTATGCCTGAGCGTAAGAAATTATCGATCAAAATTTGCGTGGAATAATGCGAAAGAAAACCGCACGAAAACTCAAAAACACGTATTTTCCCAGACATAAGACTAATCTAGATCGATTTTTCGCCCCCCAAAAAACACCAATGTATAAATTTCCGCGAAATCTGTAGAGCCGTTTTCGAGATCGACAGTATAAATAAATAAGTAAGTATACAAGAATGGTTAATGTAAATATATTAGACAATAATAATTCCACACTGTTTTAACTGCAGTCCGCAATTTACTTAACAGAAAAACATAGAAAGCTCTTTCCGCCTGACTCAGAAATCGAACCTGTGGTACAAGCCATTAGAGTTAGCCAAACGATTCATTTTTGATTAACATATAATTTGTGAGTTGAAGTAAGCATATAATTTGGCCATGTTTAAAACAAAACCAACGAAATAATACTTTAAACCAGAGGATTCACACACCGTCACAATTCAGTAAAGTTTAGTGAGCACCTGGACAATTTCATAATTACATTTTGAGGTTTCACATATTTTACAAATTCTAACTAGTTTCCGTGGTTATCGTTTAATTGTTTCAATTATAACACGGTGGAATTTTAGTCATGACCGATTGTATTAATAACTAAAAAAATCATCAATCAAAGTATATATTGATTGCACTTAAGCTTCACTACATAGTATAAAACAAAGTCGCTTTCCGCTGTCTGTCTCCGTATATGCTTAGATATTTAAAACTACGCAATGGATTTTGATGCGATCATATATTAATACTAGTGCATTTCCCATGCCAAATCATAGCGATTCTAAAGAAGTTTCACTTTAAAAATACTTATTCACGCTGAAACATCATGACGGTATATATATATATATATATATATATATATGACGGTATATATATATGTATATATATATATACTAGTGCCTTTCCCACTTTCCCATGCTTTACTCCTACACATACACGCATGCAGGGCAGCAGTGAGGCATAATTTATAAAATTTATTACAGTGATGTATAAATTCAATTTTCATTATGATTCATATATACGTCAGCGTATTGTTTTCGTAATGTAGCGGATCGGGCGATTAATTTTGATTTAGTGTTATAAATGGAATAGGCACTTAATTTCACATGAAATGTTTAATAAGAGACTGTTCAAATTATCAAAATGATATTACCTACGTTTGTTGACATTATTATTAGAGTACTTAAAAGAATTATTTTGATTATAACTCTACATCCTACTAATATTATAAATACGAAAGTCTGTGAAGATGTATGGATGTCTGGATGTATAGATGTATGGATGTTTGTTACTTTTTCATGCAAAAACTACTGAATGGACTTTAACGAAACTTTACAATAATTTAGCTCATACATCAGAATAACACATAGGCTATCTTTTATCCCGGAAAAATGTACCGTTCCCGTGAGATAAATTTGTTTTCGTTTTTTCTAGCGGCGAACCCGAGCGAAGTGAGAGTGGGTCCCAAGTAGTATATAAACCTAAATTTCTTATTAGTTTTATATTATAATATATTTGTATAATGTCCCAAGTTACGCGTCATGACATATAAATAACACTACGGGAATGAACGCCTATGTACACTCGTAAATGACAAAACAAACGTATGCTCGTGATCACAGCTGGTGTAACAAAGTCGAAATGTCGGGAACAAGGTATTTTGCCATTCAAAATTCAAAATGAATTTACATGTATATTTGAATGGTATTAATTTTAATTAAACGTCATCATCAATCATATCAAGTATCAGTGACAAGGCTGTTCAGGCAGTATTCCATTTATTTATTTTAATTGCCTTTACCTCATTATGTCCTTTTCATAACTAATTCAATAATGTATTGTATTCAGCCCTTTTTAACTTCCCACTGCTGGGTACGGGCCTCCCTTCAATGCGAGGGGAATCAGGCCATAGTCCACCACGGTGGCTAAGTACAGATTGGTGGACTTCACATGTTTTTCGAAAACTTGCTAGGTTTTCTCAGAAATGCAGGTTTCCTCACGATGTTTTCCTTCACAAAGCAAGTGGTAATCATGTTAGAAATAATTCGCACATGAAAATATCAGAGGTGCGAGACCCGGGACTTGAACTCGCTTCACTCGGTTTCTCAAGCGAGCGCGTCACCACTGGGCTACCACTGCCTTAATTCCATAATGGCTGCAAACATTCCCTCCCAATCAATCAATTTTTATTTTATTCGTACATTCCTCATCATAATGCTTCTTTTATTTATATACATTCATGTCACAGGAATATCAATTCAATACAATTATTTATTTTATGTCTTTTAAGCATGCTAGTTAAGAACAATTAATTTGCCAATGTCATATTAAATGAAGGAATTATAGTAGATATTGGCCGGTGATATATGAAATTAAAGTATTTTTCGTAAGGTATTACAGAAAATGACTGAAGAACGTGTCAGTGCATGTGCTTGAAAGAAGCTAGAGCGGGCTACTTAAGTATAAATAAATAAAAAAAAAAATAATAAAAAATAAAAAATAAAAATGTAGAGATCTTTTAAAAAAAAAAAACAAATAGTAGGATATTTTTTTAACTTTTTTATACATCTAATAAAATTCTAACTGAGTCAAATCTGTACATTAAATGTTTTTTTAGAAAATCTTTTAGAAATAGTCATCATTATCGACACAGAGGCCGAATCTACAGTTTTTAGAATTTTTGTACGTCTTTCTGTCTGGGAACGCATCACGAGAAAACAACTTGACAGGTTTTGATGAGTTTGGTATGATGATAGCTGATTATGCGGGTCAACATATAGGATACTTTTTACTGCGGGAAAATATCTCGTCTCTGAGAATTCTATACTAACCATTAAAAGCTAGGGACGAGATGGTCTATTTTGGTTTCAACGGCAAACTAATTGAAATAGGTATACTTTACGATACTACTTTAATATCAACCATTTCCTGGTAAACAGTATTTATTACAAAAATAATTTTAATGTATTGGAAAATTCCACTGCTAATAAAAGCAAGGTATTATTAGAATAGCACTTTAAATAAAATACTCAATTATTACTTTCGTTTATTAACGTATCTAAATGATAATAAAATATCACACTGGAACGTTACTCCACTTTCACTCTCTCTCCATATGACAGTTGTATCACAATTTTTTTTAATAATCAAAAAAAATAATGTTGCCATCAACTGTGTTGTATTTATATAAATCAAATTAATAAATAATTTATTTAACAAATTATTATTGCGTCTTTAATTTATTTATTTTAATTCATTATACTAAATACAGATATTTAAAAAAAAAGTAAAAATTATGATGAATATGCTAACAGTATGTAGCCAAATCTACCTACAAACGATATATTTACGGAGTATTGCTCATTGTGAGTTTTAACCAAATTTTAATTTACCCCGAATTCGTTTTGATCATGTCGCAGCAGCGTCTCGTAATTAATCGATTTTGTTAATTTACTGCTACTCGTTTTATTGATGTAGTTAATTTGATTCGAAATTTCAATATTAATTTATACATACAATATTTTAACTGCTATAAACTTTTTTATTTACTGTAAACTACATGTTATAATTTGTGAAATAAATGTATATTGTTAATATATGTATATGTTACAGTCAGAACTCTTTCGTGGTCAAAACTACTTTTGACTGACAAAAACAGTTAAAAGTAGTTTTGACTGCAGGCCTTGGCCAATAGCAGTTTTTACTGGCATATCGGTCAAAACTCTTAAAATGATGGCGCTATAGTCACTGTTCTAACCTCACCTAACCTAGAAAGAAAGAAAGGGTTCTTCCGAGTAACCTCTAAACTATTTACCTCCTTAACTTTTTAAGAGTCACCTCTCACACGCATCGGGGGGGGTGACCTATTAGTCCTAGAATAACATAGGCTTAGAGACTACCCATAGCCTATGTTATATTTTTTAATAGTTATATCTTTACTAAAAGATATAACTATTATTTTAATTAATAATTTAAACTTCAAAAAATATGTTTGCATACAAACTAAAAGTAAACTTGTTAAATATATTTCAATCTTGCATCTTCCTTTAATACTGTTAAACATGTATAAAAGTTACATAATTTGAGTCTAGAAACATTCAAAACACTTAAAGAGTGTTGTTTGTTCTGAAGCACTTGCCAACGTAATGAGTTTTGTAGTCATTCCGCTGCATTGTACGGAAGGCGAATAGATAAATAGTTTTATACGAATTTGCTATTTATGTCTTGGAAACAAGATCTATTAGAGCTTGCAGTTTCTATACATGAAACATTTACTTTCAGTAACGTGAATTGTAAGAAAATTCCAATTTATGTGCTTCAGATTTTCAACGAAGGACTGCAACTAGTAGATTGTAGTGTTGTTTAAAAATTGGAATTTGTGTGAGAAAACTTAAGATTTCTTTGGAATTACAAAATTGAAAAACAAAATGTATGCCTTCTTTTATATTAAAAAGCTCGAGTTTGGAAGCTTACACAACAAATTATTATAATCGCTGAAGAATGGGAATTTAAAAAAATGATGGGATGACATATAACGATTCTATTATAATGATTTTTAGCATTTCAATACAATATCCTACAGGTTGAAAGTAGGTACTAAAACAAACAACGTTATTTGCAAAAATTAATGTATATAGTCTACTACTCTAACGATAGGCCCATATTTATATTTTATTCATAAAGAAAGGCAGTAGAAAGGCAGTGACAACGTGTTCGCTTGGGAATCCGAGTGCAGTGGGTTCAAATCCCAACTCTTGCACTTCTGATATTTTCATGTGTAAATCATTTCCAACATGATTACCAATTGTCTAACGGTGAAGAAAGACAATGATGTGAGAACCTAGCAAGTTTTCGAAAGACTTGTGAAGTTCGCCAACCCGCACTTAACTAGCGTGGTAGACTATGGCCTGATCCTGGCAAGGAAAAAAGGCCGTTCCCAGCAGTGGAACATTAAAAAGGGCTGAATACATGTATAAGATCAAATATACGCATACATAAGAATGAATATAAAGCTTTCATAATATTTTATTCACAACAATAAATATACTTATCAAAAATAACATAACCATTATATAAATTATTTTTAGACTATATTATTTCATGAATTCTTAAATCTCACTACGTTTGTAAATACAAATTATTGTTTTTGTTAGAAATAACAATTTGCTACGAAAACAAATAGACATTTCCACTAGTTGAGCTATATAGAATTCTTTTCTCAATTGTATATCTATACATATAATAAAATTCTGAGCCGAATCTGTACATTAATTTTTTTTTTGAAAATCTTATTAAAATGTATGTATTCAGACCTTTTTAACGTCCCACTGCTGGACACGGGCCTCCCTTCAATACGAGGGGGATCAGGCCATAGTCCACCACGCTGGCCAAGTGCGGATTGGCGGACTTCACATGTTTTCTCAGACATGCAGGTTTCCTCACGATGTTTTCCTTCACCGTAAGGCAAGTGGTAATCATGTTAGAAATGATTCGCACATGAAATATCAGAGGTGCGAGACCCGGGATTTGAACCCGCTTCACTCGGTTTCCCAAGCGAGCGCGTTACCACTGGGCTACCACTGCCTTATTAAAATAGTCATTATTATTAATACAGAGGTCATAATCTACTGCTTTTAGAATGTTCGTCTGCCTTTCAGGGAACACATCACGAGGAAACCACTGGACGAATTTTGATGAAATTTGGTATCGTGATAGCTGGGTATCCGGATCAACATAGAGGATACTTTTTACTGCGGGAAAATATCTCATGTCTGAGAAATCTAACTATACTAACTATACTTACCGTTAAAATGTACCAAGGGACGAATTCGAACGGAGCGAGGGTGAGTCGCTAGCAAAATATAAAGTTTTCGGAAACCGGCATTACCCAGCATTTTTTCTGAATAGATGCTCATTATGACAGTGTTGGGATAACGGTTTCACAATGCCGGGCTGAACTCTTTTATTTTCATTCATAGTGCTACGAATAGTGTGGGTCTAATATAATTTTGTAAGAAGATTTTCAAACATTTCATGTTATGATTCATTTAGATTTTAATTGCTAACTTGGATTCGAGTCCTGAGTCGAGTCAAGTATATTTATTTCTAGCGATTCCTTGGTGATTCTTTAAATTGACATAACTTTTTTCATTTATGAACCGAATGAAATAAAACAAATACTAAATATTAAGTAAAGCTAACCAAAATACATTAGTGAAAACCGCACCCAAATTAGTTAAGCCGTTTCTGAGAGTAGTACAAACGCACACACAAACAAAGAAAAATTCTAAAATTCATTCTTTTGGATTCTATTGTGATAATAAAGACCGTCAATAACAGTTTTTCTCAAATATTTTCCATGTGCAGACAGCGATCAGTTACAATTTTATTACGTGGATTACAATTTTATTCATTGGATTTTTCCTTTCTTCAAAAAATCTCATTTATAGACTCACAATTCACAAAATTATAGACGAATTGTAATATAAAATCTAACAATAGCCAGACCGACCGCCGTGTCTCGTAATTCAATGGAACACCACAATAAAAGTTTTCAATTCGATTCCTGCTCAAAGCAATTGGCTCGTGCCTCTTTCTTATTAAGACATTATGTAGGCGCTAATACACAAATAAATGAGTAACTCAAAAAATAATCTAATAGTGCATATTTAAGATAGATTAAAAATAAAAAAATATAGAGTTTTTAATTCAAATTAAATGTATGTAAAGCCAATATGAAAATTTCTCCTTACGTAAATCAAACCCATTAACTTCAGCACAATAGGCTGTGCTAATACCTAACATACCACCCTTACTACATATTCGCTGTCACTTCAAACCATAACATATCAACTCAGTTTACACTATTTTATTTACGCCATCGTCAATTTGACAAGTGCAAATATAGTCGTGTTTGCGCCTTAATCTACGTCTTGGTGACAAGTTTGACGCTTAGTTAAAATACCATGAAAGCCTACAACTGCTACATATTTACATCTTATAAAATGAGAAATTCTTATGTATATGTATTGTATGCAGCCCTTTTTACGTCCCACTGCTGGGCACGGGCCTCCCTTCAATACGAGGTGGATCAGGCCATAGTCCACCACGCTGGCTAAGTGCGGGTTGACGGACTTCACACGTCTTTCGAAAACTTGCTAGGTTCTCTCAGACATGCAGGTTTCCTCACGATGTTTTCCTTGACCGTAAGGCAAGTGGTAATCATGTTAGAAATGATTCGCACATGAAAATATCAGAGGTGCGAGACCTGAGATTTGAACCCGCTTCACTCAGTATCCCAACGAGCGCGTTACCACTGGGCTGCCACTGCCTTATTCTTGTATATATACATAAAAAAATATTTCGTGTATCTTGGAAACGGCTTGAAAATTCTGTATTTAGATAAGATTTTGCTTTTTAAGTTTATACGTGGTGGTGTCTTTTCTGGAAAAAAACGCAACCATTCACAAAAAAAAAACTTTATATGTAATTATTATTATTAGAACCTTTTTTTATATAGCGCCTGAACGAGCATCTACGCCGAAGCTCGATCGCCCTGGTACTATGTAATAAAACTAATCAAATTCTATATTGTAACTCATTCTAACCTTCATTCAATTGATTGATATGTAAATGATAATTATATCTGAAACGTCAAAAATACAGTTTACAACGCCAAAAATAAATTAAAAATATTGCCAGTAGTCCCTACAAGATATCCTTGATGTTTTTATCCTTGTATTCATGTACTAAAAATCCAAAATAGGGGGGGGGGGGGGGGGGGAGGGAATTACTTACATCATAAATATAATATATATAGAAAAAACCAATTTTATTTCAAACGGACCTTCTATAAGCACGAATGAGCATAAATATTGTTAGAACCCCATTCAACGTAGGACGTGACGTGCCCCCGGAACATAAGGGACTATCACCTTATAATACAAAGCATGACGCGTAAGTATTTAATGGGTATTTACGGGTCGAGTATTGCCAGGATTGCTAATATGCTATTTTTGGAGCTTTAATAATATTCAAATTACATATTTATACTAAGGAAAGTAGTAGGTAAGGTAGTGGTAGCCCAGTGGTAACGCGCTCGCTTGGAAAACCGAGTGAAGCGGGTTCAAATCCCGGGTCTCGCACCTCTGATATTTTCATGGGCGAATCATTTCTAACATGATTACCACTTGCCGTACAGTGAAGGAAAACATCGTGAGGAAACCTGCATGTCTGAGAGAACCTAGCAAGTTTTCGAAAAACATGTGAAGTCCACCAATCCGCACTTGGCCAGCGTGGTGGACTATGGCCTGATCCTCTTCGTATTGCAGGGAGGCCCACCCCCAACAGTGGGACGTTAAAAAGGGCTGAATACACTAAGGAAAGTCTGCATCGGAATATATATGTACATCTTTAAAAAAAATAAAAAAAAATGTCTAGAAATTTACCTGTACCATTTTAGTAGTAAAAAGAAACACGTTAAGTACTTTACCTTTTTTGAATCGAGCCATTGATATTATTCATTCATTATACAATTTAATTAGTTTAACATGGCGTGATAAAAAGAAAACTATCCTTTGCAGCATTGTTAGCTTTCATGCGAAAAGAAGATGGAATGTCACATTTTCAAATATTAGAAGGAGATGTATGATAACATTACTATAGGGAATTAATCTTGTAGTAGCTTATATTATAATTATTTACAACTGCAAAGGAGTTTTAATACAATCTAAATAAGCGCGAAACAACTAAATTTAACCAATGCAAAAACAAACATCTATTTATATACAAAACAAAGTCGTGCTAGTTACACCATCTATAACTCAAGAACAGCTGGACCAATTTTTATGAAATTTGATTTTTTGGATTTCTCTTAGTCTGGAATAGGCTAATAAGTATTAAAACATCAGAAAAATTTAATATATATATATATATATATATATATAGCTAACGCTGGCAAATAACTATTTTAAATATCTATGTAAAACCACAGATAATATAAACCTACTTAGCGACGAACCCGAGCGAAGCAAGGGTGAGCCGCTAGTAATTTTAAAATACCAAAAGCTGACTGAGAAATATAACACAAAAAAGAAATTCATAAACAATAATGGGAAGCACCCGTCTACCACAGTTTCAAATTCTTCAAAGCAGTTATAATTATTTGTTTACTGTACTTACAAATTATTATAAAATTATATTAATTTACAAATATCTTTACGTAAGATGTTGCTGCATCATTAATATTATTATTTATGAACACAAAATATTTTTATTAATCTCGAGCCAAATCGTAGGAAAAGTTTGTAAACTTAATAAATTATTATGGGCCTTTTTATATTGCTACACGATATATATAGCGCTTTTTTCCCTTTCACTTATCAAGTTTCAACGTTTTCGTGTCAAAATATTATCTTAGTCATACTTTATGATTGGCGTAAAATTTCACCGGCAGCTTTTCAAGTTCTTGCTTAACCTTGTTTCGTAGTTATAATTACAAACTTCGCTGTACTGCTACATAGCATGTTAGGTGCGAATTTGTCACAAATTTACTTAAAAACACAAGAAATTCAAAACTTAATAAGAAACTCTTACGTTCTTTGAAATCTTTAAGGCCTTCGGTACGTACTTTCTTCATGCAAAATAATTTTTACCTATTTAGGGCATGAATTTCTAAAAATCCTTTCTTAACACATACCTACTCTTTATATATGTGAAAATGTGTTTGCATGTTTCTACGTAAAATGGATCTAAGGGGTTTTTTGGTTTAGTTTTTTGATGGAATAATATATGAGCTTAAAAGCTACGTAAATCACATTTGTCCTGCTAACGCTTTATATTTTTTTAAATGAAAAAAAAAGATACTACCAAAATAGAAACAAAGAACACTAGATGCAATAATGATTAAACGAAGTGGGATGGAACCACATAATATACTTTTACTTTCACTGTCTCTCTGCGACCTATAAAGTGTATCTATCTAGGTTGTAAAACAAATAAATAAATAAAGACTAAACAGTTCAATGCCTTTTTCTCCTATGTTTGTCAACCGCTTTTCTTTTTTTTTTTTGGTTAGTAGCTATTCACAAGCAATATGTAATCAATAAAAAAATGTTAGGGTTGAACTACGACCATTGGCAGAATACGAATATGATTTTATTTCTGTAAACGAGAAGCGAACCCGGTACCACTGTTAGAAGCAACGACTGCATCAGTCGATTGTCAAATTAAAGAAAAAGACACTGTCAAAAAGTAAAGATGTCTGCTATGAATTTTAATTTAGTTTACTTAAAAAGAGATTAGCTAATTTCACTTCTGTTAATGGAAATTTAAATTTAATTTGAAAATGTTCTGTTGAAACCCTAAAGGATTTTTTAAAGATTATAATTGCTTAACGGATTTATTCGAGATCTTTTAATTTTTTTTTTTTCAATGACCCCATTCCAATATTTTGATTTATTCGATATTTCTTTATGTAATATATTACTAGGTTGAGAATATACCTGATAGAAATCTAAAAAAATAACAAAATAACACTTACTAACTATTACCTAAAGTGGGAGCCGCGGCGGAAATGGCTGAACTACTCAAGTTACGAAAATACGCCTCACTTAGTAAAAAATACGTTTTTACACCATTTGCTGTAGAAACCCTTGTACTATAGAGTCAAAGTGTTAAGCACTTCTTAAAATACATAACACGTCGTCTTATCGCCTCTACTGGTGACAGGAGAGCTGGCGCATTTTTCGCCCAAAGAATCGACTTTGCCATTCAGTGGGAAAATGCGGCTAGCATCCTTACCACTATTCCATGCGGACATGACTTGTATAGTAATAATTAAATGTAAATTTGTTTTTGTTTATATAATTAAGGGTATTTGTAATTTTCTTTATTGTAAATAAAGGAAATAAAAAATAAAAATCTATTACCTGTTATTATATCTAGAACTAGATAGGAATCTTTATTGTATAATAATTAAACTAAGATTTATCAATTATAGCAAAAGCTCACTTAGGCAAGCTTTATTCCTATTATTTTAGTTTATTCAAGAGAATTGAATAATAAGTACTCAGTAATATAATAACACCAAAAGTTCGCAAAAGTGTTTTCATTTGGGAGTGTCATGGCCATATATTAATTTCATACGTCAGTCAAAACAGATTACAAGCTTTAATTACTGTTGTATACGTACTTGATTAATTGTTCCTTTATTTAAGTGATATCCAAACTAGTTTTTGGTAAACGTGTTAAGTCCACTGTGCATTTAGACTATTTTAAGTGGACTATGGCTTTAGAAGTAGCCGTAGTCTTACTCATGTTGAGGGGAGTCAAGTACCCAGCAAACGAAAACCAAAAAAGCTGTATAATTTTATTTTAAAAATTTATCATATTTCATTACAACTTAATCATTTAATATTGCAAAATTTTTAACTGTGTATTTTAATTTTGAAATTTTATTGATATTTCTACTTATATAAAGTATATGTGTATATTCGTTACTCCTTTATGCAAAAACGGCTTGATCGATTTGGATGAAATTTAAAGACACAGATAGACTATAGAATAATTACACTACGGGAATTAAACGCGTGAATTCGTGGCTATATACCTTATTTCCGATGTTTAGACTGGGTTGCACATGCTGTGGTCACGGGTAGACCAGACCAGTATACAATTATGGAATGCGAAAATAAAAAAAAAAGTATATAAAACAGATAGACCATGACCTGGAGTGACACACAAGCTTCTATTAGTAATAAGATTTGCTTACGCTGCGTATCTACATATATGTATATCTACATATATATACATAAAATGCTTTGTCCTGACTGACTGATCGATCAACGCACAGCCTAAACCGCTGGTCGTAGAAACGTGAAATTTGGAGGACATATTCCTTATACAATGTAGGCATCCGCTAAGAAAGGATTTTCCGAAATTCATCCCCTAAGGGGGTAAAATAGGGGATAAAAGATTGTATGAAACTCTGTCATTCGTAACGCGAAATGCACGGAAAGTGGTATTTAGCTTTAAGGTGAAAAATAAGAAATATATGTATTAGTTTTTTTTCGAAATTCGTCCCTAAAGAGGGTGAAAGTCGGTAATAAAGTTTGTATGAGCAAGCGATTATTTATGATCAGAATAACTTGAAACTTGGTATTAATGCTCTTCAATAAAATTAAATAAATACGTATTTTAGCATTTTTTGAAATTCATCCCATAAGGCTGTCAAATAGGGGTTAAAACTGTGTATGAAACTCTGTAATTGATGCACGGAAAATGTTATTTACCTTTAAAATGACAACTAAAACCATACAAATATAATTTTTTTTTTCGAAATTCATGAAATGTAAAAAAAAGGTTGTGCTGTTTATATGAGGAAAAAATTGTTTATGATCAGAATTGCTTGAAATTTAGTATTAATGCTTTTCAATACAATTAAATAAACATGTATTGTAGATATTTTTTTAAATTCAGGCCCTAAGTGGGTAAAAGTAGGCGTTGAACTTAGAGTTGTTGAATATATTTAAATAGAGTAACATGGCTCAAGTTCTCTGTTAGTGCACACATACTGTTTATTTACAGAATATACGCTTAAAATCTTACATATATTTTTGCAAGTAATAAAGTATGTATCGCGAAAAAGTTTATTTTTTTCGTAGTTAGTTCGCAGGCGAAGCCGCGGGTTCCGCTAGTATATAATAAACTGTTTCATACATCAGAATAACAAATAGGCTACTTTTTATCTCGGAAAAATGTACGGTTCCCGTGGGATAGATTTGTTTTTGTTTCTCTAGAGGTGAACTCGAACGAAACGAGGGAAAATCGCTAGTTGCATAATATGAACCTGCTTCTGCTATCGTATTCTTTCACATTGAAGTCTTGAAATGTTTTTTTTTCCCTTTTACTATCATGCAAATTCTTAATTACTTGAAAAGTCGGTACATAGACTCTTTATTTGAGATAGAGTTTAGAAATGAGCTTTTATTTTTTTCTTGCCTTATAAAAAACTTACTTAAAAAAATTACGTCTTTAAAAGGAAATTCTTTAAAGAACGTGTGTCGTCAGCTATTACAGCTGCTCATAGCTCATAAAATGTTTACATTTACACTATCATATTATAAGGTCAGAGTCATTTTAATAGGGTTAAATGAATTTACCATTTAACCCTTTTAAAATGACTTTGACCTCTTAATATAATTTTGAAGTTGAATTATTATTCTTCCATCTATCGATTTAAGTATATGTACTAGTATAATATTACATATATAATCTGTGGTAAGTGGTAGTAGTGGTAGCCCAGTGCTAACGCGCTTACTTGAGAAACCGAGTGAAGCAGGTTCAAATCCCAGGTCTCGCACTACTGATATTTGCATGTGCGAATCATTTCCACCATGATTACCACTTACCTTACGGTGAAGGAAAACATCATGAGGAAAGCTACATGTCTGAGAGAACTTAATAAGTTTTCGAAAGACATGTGTAGTTCGCTAACGCGCACTTGACCAGCATGGCGGACTATAGCCTGATCCCCTTCGTATTGAAAGGAGGCCCGTACCCAGCAGTGGGACGTTAAAAAGGGCAGATTTTTTTAATAATAATAATTTGAATTTTTTAATATACCAAACTAATTTTTTAATAATAATAATTTTAATTTTCCGAAAATATAAAAAAATATATTAATATTGTACTATTCGTTATTACATTTCGGAAATATGTACTTACATGATGAATTAATAAATACGTTAAACACTAAATCACCGTCACCATTTTGATATACTGTAGACATTTTATTCAGTATATAGATTTACCATCTGTCCGATTGTGTAATAATTTAGTTCGCTCTGCCAGTTTTGATTTATCTATTGTTATACAACAATGCCTAATAATTAACTCTTGCCTAACTAACTTGAAACACCAATGGATGGATGGCTGACTAGAACTATTTATTAAAGGTCTTTTCATCTATACTAATAGTTTGTTGAATTTGTTTGTTTGTTTGGTTGAACGCGCTAATCTCAGGAGCTACTAATCCGATTTTAAAGATTCTTTTTGCATTAGATAGCCCATTAACTGAGGAAGGCTATATGTTATATATCATCCCGAAAAATTTACGGTTCCCGTGGTATAGATATGTTTTTGTCTTGTTACCCGTAGCGAAGAGTCGTAGATTATAATATGAATTTGTACGTATGTATGCACGTATATGTACGTATGATGTGAATTTTAGGTTTAATTTTAAATTTATTATAAAATAATAGTTTATAATTTTTAATTAACCTATAACTACTTTGAAATATTTTAAAAGTATTATTCTACCCACAAAAATACACAATGCACATACATTCTAACTTGATATAAATTCTGAAAGCTAAGCATATGCCACTATATAAATCACTAGCGACTTACCCTCGCTCAGGTTCGTCCCTACTTACGTATTGACGTTTACTGTAGATTTATTATGTATGTATTTTTCCGCAGTAAAAAGTATAATATATGTTGACCAGGATAACCAGCTATCAGCATACGAAATTTCATCAAAATCCCTCCAGTGGTTTTTTCGTGATGCGGTAACAGACAGACATAAATTCTAAAAAATATAGATTCGGCCTCTGTATCGATAATAATGTCTATTTCAATAAGATTTTCCAAAAAATATTTAATGTACAGATTCAGCTAAGTTACATTTTTATTATATGTATAGATTAATTCGCTTTTGATGCTGCATAAAAAATTTAAACTAAAAGAAATAAGCTTTCATATATTCGTATGACTTCTTCTTCACTATATTATGCAAAAAATAGCTAGATATATAATTTCTTTAAAGAACTCTGAGCTAAAAAATAACAAGAACTAGCTTTTTTAAACAAAATCGACGTAAACAATTCTGTACCTTTAGTGAAAAGTGATATAACTCAACTTGTAGCAGTTTTTAGTTCTATAAACAATATTGAAGCTTGATTTTTTTTTGATTTTTCTATCTAATCGGTGTAACTCTATCTAATATAGAACGGGAAATAAGTTTCGTGCTCAATAATACAAGTCGCATTTTTGGTTAGTTTTGATCATAATTTTTGTGTAAACTGATATGTCTTTAGTAATATTAAATTGAAGTAAACCTTTCAACTTAAACAAATACGTGTAAATAAGGCTATCTCGATTTGTAATACTTGACACATTTAATATTAATTATATGAGCTTTGTGCTTGATAATACAATACATTTTATATTAAATGACACAAAAAATACCATACAATTATCAATGGTGAATGATAATATAACTCTAATTATATCTCATATATTTATGCAGTATTAATGCCGAAAATGTGTTAAGTGGTACAACTAAACCTCTACCAAATTACACGTCAAATATTTTTATTAACGCATTTAGTTCTTAGTAATATAAATTTATTTATATCGTTGTAGTACAGGATTTTTAAAAGCCGATCAATAGTAATTATTGTGTAAAGTGATACGTGTAGTTTCATCTTCTCACTTCCATCTCTTTCTGACGGGGCGTCTCCGCAGTGAGAAAGCGAGAACGGCAATGACGGTGGGGGAGGAACTCGTGTTTTAAGTTTTAACGCCAGTCCAACATACTGAAACAAAATAACATGATGGAACGACAGAAGATTCAGATGCCTCAATTCCACCAACCCCAGAACATTCTATCCAAATATTTTCGGACTTTAGTTCAGGCAGTAGTGATTTTTACATCCCAAATACCAATTCTGAGGAGAGTGATGACAATAACAAAAGTGCTCCGATAAAGTAAAACACTATTGATTATCTATATGTATATATAAATAAAATGCTTTGTCCTGACTGACTGATCGATCAACGCACAGCCTAAACCGCTGGTCGTAGAAACGTGAAATTTGGAGGACATATTCCTTATACAATGTAGGCATCCGCTAAGAAAGAATTTTTCGAAATTCATCCCCTGAGAGGGTAAAATAGGAGATAAAAGATTGTATGAAACTCTGTTATTCTCAACGCGATATTCACGGAAAGTGGTAGTTAGCTTTAAGATGAAAAATAAGAAATATATGTATTAGATTATTTTCGAAATTCATCCCTTAAGAGGGTAAAAGAGGGGGGATAAAGTTTATATGGGCAAACAATTATTTATGATCAGAATTACTTGAAACTTGGTATTAATGTTCTTCAATACAATTAAATAAACATGTATTGTAGATTTTTTTAATTCAGCCCCTAAGTGCGTAAAATGGACGGTGAAATTTGAGTTGTTGAATTTATTTAAATAGAGTAACATGGGTCAAGTTCTCTGTAAGTGCACACTTACTGTGTGGGATATAAAGTAGAGAATAGAAATTATTCCCAATCCAAAGGAAAATTATGTATAACTTTTTGGCTGGCCACAGCAGCGACAACTATAACAGACCTAGGACGCGAGAGAGAGGGAACCTAGCTAGAGAGTATCTTGCTATCTATATCCTCCTTTTGAAGGTTGGCACATTTGCAATAAAAAAGCCACCTAAGTTAGTAACGGGATTAGACTGTGGGCAATTCATTAAACATTATAGTCTTGCCACTATTTTTGCTGGATGTGCGCGGGGGGAATCAGAATTCATACCTCTAATACGACTGATAACTTCCGACTACACCTTTGAATTTAATCTATTGTAATTTCCTCTTAAAATTTGCTTTTCAATGACCATTAATATATCTCATAACCATTCCTTAAAAGTAGGAGGCGTAGACTTAAGAAAGGATTGCTTCTCACAGGGACATTTTGGCAGAACCTAGAACTAGACAGAACATCCATGAATGTGGTATATTTGTGGTTGGTTTTTTTATTGTAGACTAACTTAAATGAATCTAGAGTTTTACTCTAGATACAATATTGGAAATTCGATATGACAACATATTCAATGGAAATTAAAACTGAGCAAATTTTTCAGTTCAAAAAGCTGAAGCAAAATAAGAATGGCACTTTATATTTGTAACTTAAAAAAGACGGAGAAGGAGGGACACTATAAGCTTCAGTGTACATAGCATTGGGTATTTAAAAATAACATAGATGTTAGCATGTTAGTATGTTAGTTAAAATATTAGGCCCCATATTAGGCGAGTTACATGATTCTAAAGTGGTAAACATTGTATGCGATTGTATCATTATATTCTCTTTCTCTAACTTTGGAAAGATGGAGTCGAAAAATGTGCAAAAAATACAGGTAGTGGATCTTGCTAAATACCTATTGTGTAAATTTATTCACAGACTATACGCTTAACATCTTTTAAGATACTAAATATTTTGAGTTACGATCGCTAAAATTAAATTTGTATTCCATATATATGTACTTACACGAACTTATTTTTTTTCGTAGTTTGATCGCGGGCGAAGCCGCGGGTTCTGCTTGTATATAATAAATAACAAAAGTATAAGTTTACTTAATGTATTTACACTTTTATTCACCCGCTTTTTAAATGAAATCAGACCCCGACAGAATAAATATATGCTACTAGGCCTCTATTATAGAAATAAAATTAAACTTGTATTACTTTACACCTTCAAAGTTTTGTAGTTTATTTGATATAATTAAAGATAGATCGATATACACCACATCTTTTATTATATTTAATAGGTGTAAAGTGATATAACTTTGATTTTATCACAGCACACTAGAAAGACACAATACCCTTTAAATTTCAATGTTTTCTGAACAAACTTAGTTCTAGTGTTTTTAGTATTAATAACTCTATTGCTATCAAAAACATGTTTAAAAAATACTTGTATCATTCAAAAACTGTGTATTTTATGGTATGTTAAATGATATAACTTAAATTATAACATTGTACACATAAGAACTTAAATGTGGCTAATGATATAAGTCTAGTTTTTTTTAATTATCTCAGATTCTTATTTTTATTTAACACAATCAATGCTTATCCGATATACAAATACCAATTTCCAATTGATAAAAGTCAAAACATAAGACAAAATCTCCATAAGAAAAAAATTGTAGCCGTTTAAAAATTGCAAAACTTTGTATTCATTTTTCTCAAAACGAGGTTTTCTGACTTATACCACTTTTCACTAAAGGTACAGAATTGTAGAGTCTTCTCTACCATATATTCTTTATATATTTCTTCACTATTACTCCATTGCACGAGCAATAATGTGCAAGTATCTTCACGCTATATGCACGTCGTAATGTGAGACTGAAAACATTCAAAACAGTAAAAAGCGTGTTTTATAAACACTTATCCAGATAATGAAGTGTCAAGTCGCTTGCAATGACAAGTTTTTGTTCATTTTAAACTTTATTCTGATATGCATAAAAGCTTTTTTCCATGATGTGTAATAACAATATTTTTTGGCATCACTAACAAATCTTTATTACGTGTATATCTTGAAATAAGGCTATCTAGATCATGTAGAAAATAGTTTTGCATATCACATAATCTTTTTAATTTATATTTTTATCAACAAACAAACAGTAATCAAATATAGTTATATTCATTTACATACGTATAATAATATTAATTTAAAAGCAAAATAAAATATTCATTCATCCACAACTGTAGAAACAAAAATAATTTTTCATTTCATAGTATTTTTCACATTCACATTCAAACAAACGCAAAAACAAATGTTTTTCCGCCGCTAAACTAACAGAACGTATAATCAAATATATCCCATATCTTAAAACTATACTAACTCTATACATATCATATTCAAAACAATTTTTATTACAAAAATGGGTGCGTATAACCTTTACGCGCGGTTGAAGTAAAACTTTTTTGGCAAATATCGCAATTAAATTAAAACAAATCAATAATTAAATAACGCATATTAGGCATATTACAATCATATATTTATGGAATATCATTTAAGGCAAGAATATAATATTATATATCATTTGTCAGACAATAACAACGGTTACCATGGCAATGATTAGTCATAATAACAGCGTGTAATGTATTCTATCTCATTTTTTCGCCGGCTTAATTCTTTATGTTTGTGTTTGTCTCTTTCTAGTGTCGCATTTACGTTTCATCAAATTTCACATTACAACGATTCTAAAGCAGTTTCACTTCAATATTGGAAGTTATATTTTCAAAATTTTCCACCCCAACTTTTTAAAGTTAGAAAAGCGACAAGTGAGACAAATTTACTTGAATTTATAAACATATAACTCAATAACTTAAACTAATTTAGATAAAAAAGTCGTTTAAAATGGTTATACACTTATTTAACGTCTTTTTTTTTATTTCACTTCATTTTAATCTAACACTATCGACTTACCCTTACTCACTCAGATGTGCCCTAAACATCTATTTGCAATTATAATATACATTGTATTTATTAAAACACTAGCGACTCACCCTCGCTTTGCTCAGGTTCGTCCCTAGGTGATTCTTTAAATTGACATAACTTTCTCATTTATGAGCCGATTGAAATAAAACAATTGTTAAGTAAAACTCACCACAATACATTAGTAAAAACCGCCCCCAAATTGGTTAAGACGTTTCTGATATTAGCGTACACAAACGCACAGAAAACCAGACAAAAATTCTAAAAATCATTGTTCTAGGTTCTATTGCATTAATAAGGACCCCCAATAATAGATTTTCTCAAATATTTTCCACGATTAGACAGGGATCAGTTACACTTTTATTATATGTTAAATTAAGATAAATTAGGCAATGTACTTAAATATGAACTAATATTTTATTCGTAATAGCTTAGAAATAAAAACTAATGTAGTAATATATTATTGTGTAGGCTTAGTCTATCTTTATTAGTGGATTAAACAAATTTGTAAGAAAAAGATTAGGCTTGCTTCCAGAAATAAACAACAGGTAAAGTTTTATAATCCATTATATATAGCAATAGAAGGTCAATAATTTATCTTGAAATATCGTCCGTCAGATTAACTCTACAAACTTTGACCCAGTTGATACGAAGTGTAGACTTTATAAGGAAAATATTGCTTGGATATTTTTGACGAAGGTGTTTCCTTCATTTTTATTGTACAAAAATATTATTCTCTAATAATTTTTTAGGATTCCGTGGTCAAAAGATAAAAATAAAATACTTATGTATGTCCGTATATGACAGCCCTTTACTGGAAGACCTAGTACTGCATAGCTAAAGGAGGTAAGTGTCTCATGTGAATGTAAACTTCTTGAAAATGATATAGTCAAATCACGATAACTAGATAATAGGATTGACATTTTTGTATATATATATAATAATAGCTTATTTCTGTTATCAATAAAATGAATATTATAAATGGTGTTTTTTTTGTATTTTGACTTTAAATTGAAGTGCTCAGAAAACTAGTGAGTAACACACTTAGCTTACTCTCTAAATATAGTAAAATTCATACATATAGGCATATGCCAATACATATATATGTATGAACTTAAATTTGTATAGTGTTTACTTTATGAGGTAGTGTTGAATGCCAAGCTCGCTCGCCGCCTCTCGCCGTGTGCACAACGGTCGTCTTAGAACCAATAATACAGTCCATTTATGGTTTAAGACATTTATTTCTCAAAAGAATTAAAATTCACTTACAGAGAAATTACACATATATATAACAAACATCGTGTCTTCGGACAAATCACTACATAACTTATTCACTATTGAGTTATCTACTTAGCATTATACAGAACTTATATCATAAGAAACATATTTTGCTTTAATTTTACGAGTATAAACTTAAACACATTATACCAATATATTAAAAATTAAGAGGGTAGTATTAAGTGTTTTAACAATAAGTAAGATAAGGCTAGTTCCACAGTAGTATGGCGATTATAATGATTAAAAATTTTGCATAAAAAATATGTATGTGTTGTAAGTTTTTTTTTTTAATTTTTAGTTTCGTTTTTGGATTGTATAGAGTTATTTTCATTATATCAGATTTTTTTTTTTTTTTACTCAGATTTTTTTTTCGTTGAAAAGTTTGAAATTATTATTAAGGTTTTTTGATATTAAGATATCACTTTTTAATTATTACTTATTTTATTAAAGCGATGTTATTTATTTATTTTTTTCACTAAAAATATGATTTTTTAAACATTTTTTAAAGATTGTAAAAGTTTTTGATTCCTTGATATATTTAGGCAATTCATTGTATAATTTGGCTCCCTCGTACATTATATTTTTTTTACCATAAGTAGTTCTAGGCATTCTTAAAAAGATATTATTTGCTTGTCTTGTTACTCTTTTTTGAAACTTATTATTTTTTGTAAATGTAATTTGTGAATTAGTGTCTTCTGCTAAGATTTTCCAAATGAGTACACAAGTGTTAAATTTATAGAGCTGAGTGACATTCATAATTTTCGTTTCATTGTAAATCTTTTTGGTCGATGTTAGATAATTATAGTGGAATAGCGTTTTGATAAGCTTGTTTTGAGCTATTTGTAACCGATGTAGATTTGTTTTAGCTGCTGTCCCCCATACTTCTATGAGATAATTTAAGTGTGATTTAACCAAAGAATTGTAGATTATATAACGTACATTTTTTGGGATGCACTTAACTATACCACGGAGCATGCCCGATAGGGATCTAATCTTCTTACATATCTTGTCTATGTGTGGTTTCCACGTAAGATGGTTATCAAGTATTAGTCCGAGGTACTTTTCGGTTTTTGCCCTATTGATAATTTGACCATTAATCGACAAAGGTTTATAAGTACCAATTTTTTTTGTTTTTCGCAGTGAATATGATATACTTTGTTTTAGATGTATTTATAGTGAGTAAATTACTTTGCAGCCAAATATGTAAAATATCTAAATCACGTTGCGCTTGCTCTATTATTGAAGATATTGAGTGGCCGGAGTAAAATAAACTAGTGTCGTCTGCATATAGGGTAATATCACCCATAAGGCCAATTTCATGTATATTATTGATATATATTAAGAATAATAGTGGTCCTAGGATTGAACCTTGAGGAACTCCATGTGATAATATTTTAGGGGAACTTTCAATTCCGTTAATTTTAACAATTTGGTACCTATTATGAAGATATGAGTGAAACATTTTATATGCAATACCTGTTAAACCAAGATTTTCTAATTTTTTTAGTAATATTTCATGGCTTACTGTATCAAACGCTTTTTTTAAATCTATAAATATGCCTAGAGTTATCTTTTTGTTATCAATATTGAGTTTTATATTAGTTACTAAGTCAATCGTTGCAGTGAGAGTATTAGATTTGGATCGAAAACCGTATTGTTTGTCAAATAGAAAGTTAGTCGTTTCCAGATACTCACTAAGACGTTTATGTATTATTTTTTCAAATATTTTTGAAAAAATCGGCAAAACAGATATTGGTCTATAATTTCCAGGGTCCATTTTATCACCTGCTTTATAAATGGGGCAAACTTTGGCTACTTTCAATGAATTTGGAAAATGTCCTTCTTCTAAGCAAGTATTAATACATTGAACTAAGTTTGTAATAATTAAATCCTTAATGCATTTAATTGATTTTGTATTTATACCATCTATACCAGTGCTTGTATTTGGATTTAAACCATTTATTATTTTATTTATTTCGTTAATATCCGTAGGTCTAAATTGAGATAATTTATTATATTTCGGTTCTTTATCTGAGATTGTAAATACTAGATTATTACGGTAATTATCTGGAATATTGTTGGCAAGTATAGCACCTACACTTGAAAAGAAATTATTAAATTGCTCACATATTTCTTTAGTATTTGTTATCGTTCCCGATGGAGTGTTTAATTTAAGAGGTATATAATTTTGTTTTATTTTATTTGTAGCTAGGTCGTTTATTAACTGCCACATTTTCAAAGGTTTTTTTGCACAATTATTAAAAGCTTTTAGATAGAATTGATTTTTACACAACTGTATTTCATTAAATACTATGTTTTTCTGCTTCAAAAAGTCTTCTTTCAGGTCTTCATCAGTGGGCGCTTGCTTCAAAGTACGCCAGAGTATGTTTTTGTTATCTATTAATGTAATCAAATTTTTATTTACCCAGTCGCTTCTCGGAAGATTTTGTTGTTTAAACTTTTTTATTTTATTGTCACTGATAGCTTGTAAAACAAAAGTCTCAAGCAATGTATATTCATTGTAACTATTAATGGAAATGGTATTCTTAATAGTATTATATAATTTCTTATAGTCGATGGCCTCATACTGTACTTTTTTTGGTCGTTTAGGTTTGATGTTCTGTATTTCGACGTAAATTTGCTTGTGATCTGATAGAGTACTATCAACAACTGCCATGTGAAAGGTGTTTTCTTGAAGATTTGTACAAACATGATCGAGTATGGTTGCAGAGGTATTCGTTTCTCGTGTACTGTACTCCTTACTAATTCTGTTTAATATTTTGAATCCATTTTCCTTAAGCATCAATTTATAGTTGATTGCCGATACTTCTTTACTAAGTAAATTGATGTTAAAATCTCCAAATATGATAGCCCTTTTTTTAGTAGTTAAAAAGTTTTCGTAAGTTTCAAGAAAATCGTTTACATTTGATGCTGGCTGCTTATATATTACTCCAACGTCCAGGGATAATTTTTGTAGGTGTATCCAGAGAAAGTGGTTATTATTAATAATGCAATTATCTGAGAGATCGTGTTTCAAATTATTGTGTACATATATTGAGACTCCACCACCTCTAGTCGTTGTCCTATAATTATAATAGTGTGCGTAGTTTGGTAATTTTAGGCTTTGAGCTTCGCATTCATCCTTAATCCATGTTTCAGTCAATATTATGATGTGTATAATTCTTTGAAATGCTTCTATTATACATCTTATTTCATCTAGTTTGCCTTTTTTAACAATGCTACGTACATTAGCATACAAAAAATTCATAGATTTAGTAGTTACTGTAATATTTGTATATGTATTAGTTATTTCATATGTTATGGTTTCTTTATCACATATTGTATTTTCTTTATTACTTAGTTTTTTGTATTTTGTTTAATAATTTTAGGGATCCCCTTGACATATTTTATCATAAGATCTTTTTCTCCTTCAGCTGAGCGTTTTTTAAGTTCATTTTTTAAATTTATCATGATCTTTTGCTGAAATGGAGTCTGGTCAGAATAAATTCGGATACCATCTTCTTTAAGTTTATGTTTATTTCGAAGTATAGTTTTCACTATTTCCGGAGTAGAATAGCAAATTTTAAGTGAACGCCTTTTGTTTTTGTCGTATTTACCAAGTCGCATTACTTTCTCTGGTGTTGGACAATCTGGAAAAACAGATTTTACAACTTTATCGACTTCATGTCTATCCTTCTCTCTTTTTTCTTCCATGTTATCAAAGTGCATTTCCGGAATTCCCACTATTATTATGTTTTTACTTCTCTCTGTACGTTCGTTGATTTCAATGATCATTTCATCACATGTAATAGGTAAGGCATTATCCAATGTTGATACTGAGGTTTTGGATTTAAGTTGTTGCACTTCTCCTTGAAGAGATGTTATAATTTTATCATTTTTTTCTACAATATTGGTAAGTGTCTGGATTTGTGATTTAAGGTTATTATTTTCTTTCACTAAATGTTCGGTTGTTATTTTTATATCTTTCAGTTGTTCTTTGATTGATGAAATGTGCTCGCTTATTGTGTTTATATTTTCAGTTTGCACTCTGGTAGATTCTTTAATTATATCTAGAATTTCATATTTAAAGTCGTTGAGTTGGCAAATAAAATCACTTTCTGGGGTCTTTCTTTTTCTTAAGGATATGCTTTTTATGTCGCGTTCAGCCGTATCAAGTTTAGATAAGTCTGGCTGCGAGCTACTGCTGCCTCCTGTTGATATCATTTTATTTTGAGATACAGTACTCGGGGGCGAACGACGTACACTCATATTATGTTGAAAAAATAAAATAAAAAAATATATTAATAATCTCTTCGCTTATCACTCTGCTAGTTCAATGTGAACGCACCTTTATATACACTTTGCAGAAACCAGTTTCTTAGCTTCACGATATTCACTGTTTTTGGCCCTTGCCCACAATATATGTTGTTAGTTACTTGCCTATGGTTTCACTGCACTTATTTTCGATAATTAATAGAACTTGTTTGTATTTTTAGTCCAACAATGAACACGGAGTCGATGTTTGTCGTGGCTCAGTGGCGCCATCAAAAAAGTCCATTTCAATAGCGAACCGCATTTTTATTTAGTTAAGACCACCAGCATCAACCCTGGAGCTTGGCATTCAACAGTTAGACAGAATGTAAAGAGCTTGTTATAAGCACTATAGATATACGCATTTTTAAGGAATTTGTTGATTTTGACGACTTGTCGACTCAGTTTGTAGTGACCCTACTTGCTGTGCCAGGGGTGGCAAGGTCGAGTCCCGCTGGGGGTATACATTTGTGTGATGAACACGAGTGTTTGTACTCCATCATGGGTGTTTATATTTATAATAAATATGTATTTAGAGTTAAATATGAGTAGTGTATCAACTATCAGGTATCCATAACACAGGCCTCGTAGCTTACCATGGAACTAGATAGTGCTGTGTGTTAATGTCCCAACATATTATTTATTTATGATTTATTTATACGTGTAATACAGGTTTGAATTTCGCGCATGTCATTTATTCCTTTAGACATAATTACAAAATAAGCGTCCCAGGATAAAAGAGAGAACGTTGTTACAATTGGCTTATAGTCATAACTTTCCTAGGTCCAACCATTATCATGGTGGTTAGCATCTTTTGTTTTCTCTTTTCATTTGATCAGACCAAATATGTGGACCGGACAAATGAAAATATATCCGATTTTCACTTGCCCTGTGAGTTTCTCTCCGTATTTTCTCAGCGGAGTTAAGGAGACTAGACGGTAGCCTCTTTATAGTCTACAGTGACTCTTTATTTGTAAGAGAAATATGTAGAAACATTTGTTGATTTTTGATTTTGCCTCATACGGATATAGAACCTCTTGATTTTCGTAGCGCCAACCAACCGCTACGGCTTCCACTGTCCAAACTTAATTACAAATACGTTTCGAGCAAGATTAAAGCATTTAAAATAACAATATGGGGGCGTTAACTAGAAAATTAGTTTCTACTTGTGAAATCGCGTGTATTTTTGTAGGAAATTCTGTTCGCGTGCAACAGTTGAGGCTACGTATTCGTATACAAAATTATTACTTATACAAAAATTCGTTTTGTACAATGTTTGATCAATTACATCCCTCATTTTATATTCGCGCGAAGACGTTTTAATTTACAAGTTCGTCTAGACGTTTTAACGTCTTTTTCATGAAAATGTGTTCTATGGAGTTTTTATTGTATTTTTTTCTTTCTTTTTTTTTGATATTTGAATATAAATGGAAAAGTTTGAGTGTAATTTTTGTATGTGGTTATAGTTAAAATTAAATACTAACACTATTTAATGTAAAAATCTGTTTGTTTGTCCTACTTTCACATCTTTATGGAGCTACAGGGTAGTGAAACACATTAACTCATACGCAGCGAATTTCGATCGATATAGTTTTCTGTATGGAGATAGTCGGATATTTTGAGAGAATTGTAAGATGAGCTTCTGTTTATATTTTATTATATTAGTACGAGTTTAGGCGATCGATTTTTTGTCCTTATTCCTAAAATTTGTATTTTAGACAAAATATTATAGGGATCTTTATTAACACAATAGAACCCAAAACAATGATTTTTAGTTTTTTGTTTGTTTGTCGGTTTGTCTATTTGTCTGTGCGTTTGTGCGCTCTAATCTTAGAAACGGCTTCATCGATTTGGGTGCGGTTTTCACTAATGTATTGTGGTAAGCTTCACTTAACATTTAGTATTTGTTTTATTTCAATCGGTTCCTAAATAAAAAAATTATGTCAATTTAAAGAATCATCTAAGGTGAGCCGCTAGTATGTTTCAAAAACTTTAATATTTAAACTTTGATTCATTATCTTTGACATTTGCCTTTTCTTCCTTTAAAATTACCTATCAAATACTAGATAATAACTGAATAACCACAGAGCAGTTTGAAGGAGGCAAACAACTGAGTTGGCCGAAGGAGTAAAGTTATCAGCTATGAATATTAATTCAGTTAATTCAGAAATGGATCATTTACACTTGGTTTTATGTAAATTGGTAATTACTTTATAAAGTAAGACATTTTAGCTAAGATTGGCGGAAAAAATACAATTATTATAGTTTCTGAACTATTATTATTTATAGATTACTAGCGTCACCTTCGCTTCGCTCGGGTGTATTTTACTTTAGTAAAAATAGGAGATAGGCATATGTTTTTGCAGACTTTATGCCTTTTTATGACTGTATGCCTTTTTAATACCTACAATTTTATAGTACATTGTTTCGATGTATCTCTTAGGGTTTATCCCGTGCCTCGGAGAGCACGTAAAGGCGTCGTCCCTCGCTTTAACTCTCACAGGTCGTGTCGAGCAGTCATCCTATCGGAGTATGAGAGTGACAGGAAAAGAGAGTGCACTTGTGTCTGCGCGCGCACGCACTGCACTATAATATCTTCTGTGGCCGAAATAGGTCGGGAAGACATAATTATCATTATTATTAAGTTTAGCCAGTGTTACCCTAGTCTAAGGATGACTCGATAGAATCAGTTATTGTGTTTTCCCGTGGAAATGAAAGATTTTCCTATAGTAAAAAGTATCCTAAATGTAGACCCGAGTACTACACAAAATTCATTTTGCCTACGTTTTACTCATACTCTAACAATACTCGAAGTATTAGTAAGTTTTCTCAAGAAACTAATATCTTACAGAAGCAATTCAACGTTCCTACCACGATAAAGACTCGTTCGACTCTATCATAAATCACACAGTAATAATGCAGTTTTCTTTTAGTGAAAGAATTTTCAGACATGAATAAATGATTCTGAAGTTAACTTCCTACATTTGAAAATTTTAACTTTTATAATACAAGTGTGGATAATGGATAATTTTCTGTATCCTTGATACTGTGGATATAAAATTATATGGCTTAAAACAAAGTACCTGGGCGACCGAGCTTCGCTCGGAGTTCTTTTATGTTATGTCGTATTTTTTAGATAAAAAAAAACTAAAAATTTGAATAAGTACAAAAAACTTTGCATTCGATCGAGATTTGAACTCCGACACACCTATGAGTGTTAATTTTGCACCTTGGCCGCTTGACCACGATTATTAATCAAATTAAATTATCGAACATATTCTGCGTAGAATTATGCAAAAGAAAACTGCATGAAAACTCAAAAACACGCGTTTTCCCAGACATGAGACTATTCTAGATTGATTTTTCGGCCCCAAAAGCTTCCATATACCAAATTTCAGCGAAATCGTTAGAGCCGTTTCCGAGATCGCTGGTATAAATAAATAAATAAATAAAGATATAAATATACAAGAAATGCTCGTTTAAACATATGAGATAGATAGATTAGATTAGATAAGTATTAATAATAATTGATCGAAGCGATAAAAAGCAAAATAGGCAATACGAAGAAGACACTGGAATTTTAAAATTTGATCTGAAAATTATAACAGTAAAAACTAGTTTTGATGGCTTAAAATAATTAATGTATACAAAATTATTTAGTTCCATAATAATAGCATTTTTAGAAGTGCTACTTGGTCTCAATGTCTAGTCTACAAGGTTGAGAGCATGTAATTGTATCAAAATTAAATGTTAATTTTTTAAATCTATACGTTAACTATGAGTATTTACGTCACCATTCTATGTAGTTATCAGCCTACCTTTGCATGCGTGAGGTCATAATTTATATTGGTGGAATATTACAAAAGTATGTGAAACTCGTGTTTTATTACTTTAAAAAGCGCAATCTATACATATAATAAAATTCCAAATAAGTCGAATCTGTACATTAAATATTTTTTGGAAAATCTTATTGAAATAGACATTATTATTGATACAGAGGCCGAATCTATAGTTTTTAGAATTTTTGTCTGTCTGTCTGTCTGTCTGTTACCGCATCACGGAAAATCCACTGGAGGGATTTTGATGAAATTTGGTATGATGATAGCTGGTTATCCGGGTCAACATATAGGATACTTTTTACTGCGAAAAAATATCTCATCTCTGAGAAATCTATACTAAGCGTCAAAACGTAAATAAGGACGAACCCGAGCAAAGCGAGGGTGAGTCGCTAGTATTATATAATATTATACTTAATCTTATAACCGTACTCTGTGCTATTATTTTTTTCATATCAAAACCTCCTCTTTTTTCTTCTCTCTTCACAAATCCTTTTCGATAAGCTCCATACAGTTTATTAACAGTGATCAGGCTAAATTTCTTGATCCTCGCTTTCAATTTAAAGTTTTTACGTCTTGATTAGTTAGTAAGTAATTGATATTCAAGTTTATATTGTAAAATAAAAAATGAAATCAGTAGCGGTCGTAATATAATCTCTGAACGTTCCAATTAAAATATTTGAACAAATATCCCGCCTTGAAAAAGCGAAGCTCTAATTACTTTGATTATCCAAGCGTTTTAATTGTGTTAGCATAATATAATTTTTCTTTTTAATGTGCTACTTAGTAGGAAATTGGGTATAAGACAAACATTGACGAAAATTAAGATAAAGTTTTTATATAATACTTGCAAAACCCGAGGCTAGGCCCGCGTTCAATCTACAAAAAAATTCTTTGGCTTTATGTTATACACTTACTCTCGCTTCGCTCGGGTTTGTCGCTATGTATTTATATAATACTCGTAATGTTCATACAAAAATACTAAAATCGCGATTAAAAAATGGGGGAGGGGAGGGGGGGGGGGAGTAGAAGGGTGAAAAATACTTTACGGTCTATTCTCATACCAACTAAATATACGAAGAAAAATCATTTAAATCGGTTAAGCCATTTCGGAGGAATGCGATCACAAACATCGTGACACGAGATATTATGTATTTATATATTAGATAGCGACCGTCTAGAACAAATTCAACGTAGCTTTAAAGAGGAAGGTTGTGGTTTGATTCCCACTTAAGTCATTTGCTATTGTTTGCCAATAAAGCATTCATGATGAAATTATCATGTCAAAGATTATTAAGCGTCCCAAAAGCCTCTAAAATTGATTTATTACTGCTAATAATAATATTTTTAACCTGACAACATTGATCCATTAATAGACATAATTTTTATAACACAATCTGATCAAAGTAACGGTGAGTAACTAGTATGATTTTAAATTAATTAAAGAATGAAAATTTCAAGACAGTACGTTAAAATCTAATAATATTGGAAATAAGTACAAAACTTATTTAAAAGAAGTAATTTAACAAAAATAGAACTTTATATTTTCATCATAAAATTTTTCATAATCCGAAATAAAAGTTACGTATAAGCGCAGAGTATCTAGTACCAAATCAAATTTCGTCTGTAACAAAGTACAAAGCTGTCAATATTTAATTAAAGCTCTGATTAAGCTTTGTTCAAATTTTGTTTCAATTCGGTCGAACTTTTTCCAAACGATTTACCCTTTAACAATTGAAAGTAAAGAAGAGCTATCATTAAAACATCTTCGTGTATTTTTGAAATAAGAATTGTTTTTGCTTTTAAAGGTTTTAACTGTCTATTTTCATTATTTAAAATCAATTTGGCGTAATATCTAAAAGATTTGTATTTTTGTATGTTTGTAACGAACACTCAAAAACTACTGGACTGATTTAGATGAAATTTGGTAAGAAGATAGTTTGAGACCTTGGGAAGGACATAGGATATTTTTTAGTCCAGAAATCATCCCATTTCATCAGGGGGTGAAATTGGGGATGAAAGTTTGTATGGGGAATCAACCTAGAGATGAACCCGAGCGAAGCGAGGGTGAGTCGTTAGTCAAAAAATATAAAGGGAATGACTTCCCAACGAGTGTGTATAAAGAGAATGATAACAATAGAGCGCTTGGTATTCTGTTCTTTCTGCCTACCATCTGCTTACAGGCGTGAAATAGGAGGGAGGTAGGATAGGGATAGTTCTTGCATGTATGCATGCGTGCGTGTGTGAGTGCATGCGTGCGTGCGTATGTTTTTTTACCTGTAAACTACAAACCGGGGTAAATATCTACCCCACGCGTCTTTTGCTTGTAAAATCGTTCCGAAAGCAGTAATCTGACTCATGAATACGTGATATTTTATGTTTTTTCATGCCAAAGAGAATGGTGAAGATTAAATTCAATTTTATCAAGGTTTAGTTGGCGAAAAATCGATTTGAATAGCTAAAAGTGCTGAAAAATGGTCAAACCGTCACTTAACAAACAAAAATTTATAACTATTTTTCTAAACAAACGATTTTCAAATTTTAAACGGGATTTCAAAAAGGACATACAAGGCTTTAAGAAAAAAAATACCATTATGAGGTTTTGCCAAAAGCTCTATTTATTTGGGACTCTGAAAATTCAAAAAAATTGAGAATCTAATCTATGGAGAAGTCAAATAAAAATCCATTAAATATTGGTTTTCAAAAATATATTTCGGTATCAATCATGCAAAATTAAAAAATAAAAAGGAATTTAATACACATAAAAAAATATTCAAAAGTAAAGTTACGATTTGACTTATTCAAAGATACCACAATCGCTGCAGTAGATTACTCGGTCGGTCGGGCAGTCGCATGCAATTTGTGCAATATATTCGCGTTTTGCGATCCTCGATCGGGGATACAAGCCCCATCGGGCCTGCTTTTTTGGTGACTTATTAGCTGGTTGAAATTTTTCATCGAAAAAAATCAAGATGTTGTTTCTCAATTCCCGGCGAAGAGAAGATCCTGTGGCTCCAAAAGCGAGTTGACCAAAATTTTTATAAATTATCTTCGGTTCATGCTGACAAAATCAACGATGAAGTTGTAAAGGATTAAGGCGTCGATTCCTCCTTGGTCAAGCATATTCATCCATATCCTTATAGGCCACCGGAGAGTTTTACATTGCGTGGAGTACTGTAGTAAAAAAATGGAATGTATATCAATTTTTTTACTCCTCCCAGTGTATGGGTACTTAAAATATGAAAATAAGGTTAAAATACATGAATTAAATTTATTTTAGCTAGAAAGAGAAAAATAACTTACCTACACAAAACAGTAACGGGAGCTACAAACTGGGGTAGATATCAACCCCACACGAGCTTTACGTCTTCATTCCGTCACAGTTAACAAGAAACTAAAGGGTCTCACAACCTCGTCCTATTGTTAGAACCTTGAACTAAATTATGGTATAGGTCTTATGTCGATAATGTCACTAACTAACTCAGAAATGTATTTCAAAGTTTACCTGGGGTAGATATCTACCCCGGTTTGTAGTTCTAGGGTTAAGAATTGACACTACAATGACACCATAATTGTATTTTAAACTTAAATGCTAGTATAATACTCTATATGTACATATGTATATTTATTCTATTGTATATTTGTGTTTACAATAGAACCAAAAAAAAACTTTATAAAACATTTACCACCTTATTTAATTGATAACGTTAGTAAACTCAATATAATATGTATTCAGTACAGTTTCTAGTTAAACGTTTGTAGGTAAATACTCTATCACTTAGAGCTTCATGTTACAACGCAATCCGATGTTTCGAGGGTGCGTCACGTTCTGCGCTAAATGAGTTTACAGTACTGAAGCTCGTTTAGAATACAATATTTCGGTAAATTAGGATATGATATGCATCAATAAATGATATAATTTTGGTAAAATAATTCTTGATCTATACATCTATACATATACAAATTATAAAACAATGTCGATGTGTCTGTTTGTTCGCTTAGTTCTTATAAACTACGCAACGAATTTAGATACAGTTTTCACTAATAAAAAGAGCAATAACCGAGGAAGGTTTGTAGGAATTTGTTAAATATTTTGTACAAAATGACAGAGCCTAGACCGTGGTTTGCCAAAAATATGTTTTCGTACGTTTACATGGCTAACGCTAGCTAAACTTTTAGAGATACATCAAAACAATGTACTAGAAAATTGTAGGTCTGAAAAAGATCTACAGAAAAGTCCATGATAGTTTGTGTCTCCTAAGGTACGCTCACTATAACTATTTTTATCTATATAAAAAGGACATAGAACTTGAGCGAAGCGAGGGTAAGTCGCTACGTACATAAGTCGGTACATTGGTTGTTTTTATTTTTGTTTGTTACTAGTTTTTGTAAAGGCCTGGATGGATTTGGATGAAATTTATTAAACAGATAGACTATGAGAAAATTATTCAAAAGTTTGGTTGAAAAAAGTATACTTCATTTCACTATGACATAGAGTAATAATACATAGGATACTATTAATAATATAAATTGGAAAATGTGACGATGTTTGGGTACGCCGTACGCCTCGACACCCTACATAATATAGCTTAACACATATGATGTAGACTACTATTACTATTATAGTCGATACGTTTGGCTCAGTTTGTAGGGATCCTACTCGCTGTGCTAGCGGTCGCGGGTTCGAATCCCGCTGGAAGCATTCATTTGTATGATGTGCATGAATGTTTGTACTCCAGTCATGGATGTTTATATTTATAATATTTATGTATTTAAAGTTATACATATATGTGTAGTGTATCAACTATCTGGTATCCATAGCACAGGCCTCGTAGCTTACCAAGGAACTTGATGGTGCTGTGTGTTAATGTCCCAACATATTTATATTAGGGACAGTCAAGTGAAACTTCAGGTAGACAGTGGTAGCCCAGTGGTAATGCGCTCGCTTGGGAAACCAAGTGAAGCGGGTTCAAATCCCGGGTCTCGCACCTCTGATATTTTCATGTGCGAATCATTTCTAAAATGATTACCACTTGCCTTACCGTGAAGGAAAACATCGTGAGGGAACCTGCATGTCTGAGAAAACCTAACAAGTTTTTGGAAAAGACATGTAAAATTCATCAATCCTCACTTGGCCAGCGTGGTGGACTATGGCCTGATTCCCCTCGTATTGAAGGGAGGCTCGTGCCCAGCAGTGGGACGTTAAAAAGGGCTGAATACATATGAAATGGTGGTCGCAGGTCGTGAGTCGCTAGCTGATTATAAAATTGATTTTTATGCTGGCCTGGTTAAACAAAATTATAACATTGAGTACTGATAACATGCAATGTTGTTTTGTAAGTACTAGTACAAAGCGCAGTATGACGTGAAATGAATCACTTAGTTTTACTGCAATATTACACCTTACTGTTTTCATTATTTTGAAAAATATATCCATTTAGAAGCAAATCGTTTTTAATTTTTAGAGGTTATTTATGTATACTGAGGCCTTAAAAAAGATGTTATTCTACAATTGCTTTAGAATAATTATTAAAAAAAAATATGAGAATGATATATTAAATTTAATGAGATAATGATTTTTGTCATTTGTCATCATTGGATTTCTAAAATTTCTATTCTTCAACGACTATGAATATGGACGACACGTTTGGCTCAGTTTGTAGTGATCCAACTTGCTGTGCCAGCGATCGCGGGTTCGAGTCCCGCTGAGGGCATTCCTTTGTGTAATGAGCACGATTGTTTGTACTCCATTCATGGGTGTTTATATTTATGATATGTATGTATTTAAAGTTATATATGTGTAATATATCAACTATCTGGTATCAATAACACAAACCTCGTAGCTTACCATGGAACTAGATGCTGCCATGTTAATGTCCCAACATATTTATTTACTATGGAATGACATTTATCCCTGTTAAAGCTTCCGGACTTCAGATTCGGAGATTCCATTATTAAAAATAATTTAATTTTAAAATTTCACATTTGTTTAAGTGTGAAAAATAACAAAAGCTCCGCAATATAACCTACTTACTTTGAGTTTATTATAGTCTTCTTCACTATTGTTACATAATGAGGTGTGATTTCTTTTCATGCCAACTAAATATAACTGAAAAAGATCTGGCCTTCGTATTGTTGAGGCTTTATCCTACAGCACTATAATGGGCTATTCAACGACTGCGAGTATTCCGGAAGGCATGAAATCTTAATATCTTTATCCTTTTGCGATAATAATTACTATACATATATTATGGTAAGTCCGGGAGAGTTGCCTATAGTTTTAAAAAACGGTCAATATTAATTATATGTGTAAAATACTACATAAAATAAGCATAGTTTATTTTAATTCAATATTTACTTATGGCATTCAGATTAAATTTGGAACTATTGTGCAATATATTTTAGATTAAAAAATGTTTTTTAAAAATAATAGAAAATAGGCATCTCACCCAGATATGTGGGTTAGTTGCCTATAGATGTTAGGGATAGGTATAGGACGAGTTATTAGTGCATAATCAGACGTACTTTGCGTAGGGACGCAAATGTCCTTTTATTATGCATTTATACATACTACCTGTAGATGTAAAGGTGGTTATGTGGGACTCACCGGCTAGAAAAGCCAGTACTACCCACTGAACCCCAACAAAACCTCCCCCGTCTTAATGGGGCACCTCGACGGCAGGTATACCGAAGCAGACTACAACAACCGTGAGGTTGCTCCCACGGTCCACTCTGCCCTCAGAGAAGTACCAAGAGCAACCATATGGATTAGGCCATAATCCACCACGCTGGCCAAGTGCGGGTTGGCGGACTTCATAATGTCTTTCGAAAACTTGCTAGGTTCTCTCAGATATGCAGGTTTCCTCGCAATGTTTCCCTTCACCGTAATGCAAGTGGTAATCATGTTTGAAATGATTCGCTCATGAAAATATCACAAGTGCGAGACCCGGGATCTCACTTCACTAGCTTACCCAAGCGAGCGCGTTACCCTGCCACTACCTGCTACCACTGCCTTAATTAGCGTCTGGATGAACTGCCGAACGCTAATGAGCTCCCCTACCACGACAAGGTGAACGCACGTTGGGGGGAACCAATTAATATACTGGGCATCTAACCCCAAAATATCATTGGGCATCTCTCCCGATCATTAGGGAGAGATGCCTATCAACTCTGAACACACCGTAAAGCATTTACAATAGAAAATGGTGGATTGTTAACAAAACAAGATCACAATGTTACATTATGAAACAATTTAATACTATTTAACTAAAGAATTTAGGGAAAAAAAAATACTGCAAACTATCTCAAAGATTATATTCTAACGTAAAAGTTAACTACACTTATCTTATTTTACAAATTAACACCAAAATATTAATTATAAGTAATATGTCTTTGTGTAAAAACTTCCACACTGACATTGACTGTCGACTGACGTATTATGGACGCGTTCCGAATCACGCAACATTAATTAATTTAATTTTTAAATTTATTAGGCGTCTCTCCCTTATGGGCATCTCTCCCGGACTTACCCTAATTGTGTTTATATTATTGCTTGGAAATTATGTTTAAGGTATTAAAAGAAGGGTGGTGAAGGGTTACTTTTATTTTTGACCAATGTTTTTGACTAACCAGTCCTTGTTTCATACAAGCCTTAATTAATTTAAGAATAAAATATTTAGTATAAAAGTAGCTATATACAGCTCACAACTTATCTCTATGAGATTGAGAATTAGGTGTGTTTATTGTGTGACGATGGTACTATATAAAAAAAAAAACTTGTTGCTCCGTAAAAATAAAGAAAATTCTTATAAGGAATATTTATTATATATGCGAAAATATTATTATTTGTTAAAGCCTTTTCCTTACATTTGCGAAACATACTAAACTGTTGGATATAACATTTAAAATAATGTAAGCCTATTCTTATAGCAATGCTTATTACCCCGAAAACAGTTTGTAATAGATCGACGGTAAATGTTAGAAGAACTTAAGTAGATATATCTTTTCTCCTTTATAAATTGGTACTAAGTTTAGTGTATTTGTACATTGGACTACTATTGTAAGTAATTCAACAGTTATGTGGAAGCAAGGTTTGTTATTCCTCCACTCTGAATTGGCTAGTTTGATTTTGATGAAATTTAATACACAGATAGACTATGAACTGGGATAATACAGAGGCCGTTAGACAACTAGAGACGCACCCAGGCGAAGCGAGGCTAAGTTCATAAAAATATATAAATTAATTTACAAGTGTTGGTACTGTATGTAAATATTCATTACAAAAGCAAGCAAAAGTTGTTTTAGTTTCGACAGAGCAGCCACTCACGGGACTAAATACGTGTAATAGGATTATGTCGAGAATAACTTGTGATGCACATCTAACGATGCTTGCGTGTGCACTTAGACACTGATATAGGATTTTATGTAATGACAAATATATACACTGACAAAATAGGACCTAGCAAATTTTCTAAAGACGTGTGATGTGAAGTCTGCCAACTCGCAATTGGCCAGCGTGGTGGACTATAGCCTGATCACTCTCGTATTGAAGGGAAGCCCAGCAGTGGGAAGTTAAGAAAGCTGAATACAATAAAAATCTATGGCAATGTTAATCATAATTTTATTTTGGGGAATTAAAAATTAAAAAAAATCGAATCTGCTGATATACATATATACTTTGTATAACATATGTGAGTAGTAAATTTCATGAAACCAAGTTTTTTTTTATATTAAAAGCACATTACTGTTATTAAATTAAAAATTATCTGATCTAACAAACGTTGTCCAGTGCTCAAAAAAGTTTGCAATCTTTTAAGTTTGTATATAAAAATATAATCCCAAAGGAAACTGCACTTTGAGTGGCAGAACTTCAAAATTTTCCTGACATGTTTTCCATTTCTTTCTCTAATTTATATGAACTATTACAAGGATAAAAAAATATATACAAAAACCAGTCCAGTCATTTTTAAGTGATGTTCTTACCAACGAACAACATTACATTTTCATTTTTATACATTTAAGAACATTCTAGACCGTGAACAAGGAGCAATAGAACAGCATGATGTTTTATCATTTTAAATCTAGGAACTAACATATTAAAACAAATAACGTAAGTACTAAATTAAAATCTATACTATAATATTATAAAGAGGAAAGATTTGTTTGTTTGATTATTTGTACCGAATAAGCTCCGAAACTACTGAACCTATTTAGATGAAATTTGGTAAAAAGATAGTTTGAGACCCTCGAAATCATCCTTTAAGGGGATGAAAATTGGGATGAAAGTTGGTATGGGGAAGCAACTTAGGGACGACCTGACCCGAGCGAAGCGAAGGTGAGTCGCTAGTACGATATCGCCTCTTTGCTTCAATAATGTGTTATCATGAAAAATGCAATTTTACAGGAGAACGTTTTTTAAGTTTCAAAAAATTATTGTGTCTAAATGAATAGTTTTTTTACCTTTGACCTAAAATTGATTACATTATAGACAAATAAATTATCTGAAAATACATCAAAATATCTGACTATTTGAAAATTGAGCAAGAAATCGACATATTTATGAAAAGAGGGAAAATATGTCACGTTGTTGCTGCAAACATTTAGTAAGATGACTGTTACGAACTAGTTTGTCACGGTTTTGATGATATTACTTTTGTGATATTACTGAGTTATTATATTAATAAAGAAACGTTGTTGAAATAAAAGCTTTTAGATTTAAGAAAAAAATTATCACAAGTCGAATTGTACATTAACAACTAATAATAATAATGTTCTCCTGACCGATTCCGGCCACGGCGGCCAATCTCATTGAGACTAGCCAACTGCGCAGGAGATATTATAGTGCACAAGTGTACGCGCAGACACAAGTGCACTCTCTATTCCTGTCACTCTCATACTCCGGTGGGACGACTACTCGACACGACCGGTGAGAGTTAAGGCGCAGGACCGACGGCTTTACGTGCTCTCCGAGGCACGGGGGTGAAACACCGCCAACTTCCCAACTCCGGGCTGTTACTGAGGCTTACTATACAGAAAGACTCAATAACTAAACTTGGCCGGACCCGGGACTCGAACCCAGGACCTCAGGATGTGCAGCCGTACATGCTAGCCACTACACCACCGAGGCAGTTTATACTATAACAACTAATACGCAGGTATTTATCACTAAAGAAATTAAAATATCAGCTTAAAATTAAACAAACAGTCAACAATCTTTAAAAATAATCAGACTTTGATAATTAAGTATAAATTAAACACTTATAACAAATCTTAACCAAATCATGTATCTAACATACTCAGAACAAAATAAATCTACTAAATGCAAGTAGTGGCCATGGAATGGCACATAATGTCAGGACAACTTATTAACTTAAAATCACATTTTTACTTATAATTATAGCCCTTTGCATCAGTCACACATAGATTGTCTTAAATTTATTAGTCTTGGGTTTGCTTTGGTATATGTGTCATAATCAGCCTTTTAAGTAGTTATCTATAAAACCACTATTCTCACAATTCTACAAAAAATCATAAAATGGCCTGTGACATTATCTTGGAATTAGGTTTTTCTTAACCAAATCCATAAGATCTGCTTTTTTTATCGAATAAACCAGGATTTTCATCGTAAGCATTTTTTAATTCCAAAATCTTGTCCTTTTTATCTGACTGCGAGGACACTGTTATGTTTTTCGCGCCTATCTTTGAATGTTTGTTTGTTCGTAATATTCTTTATTCCCTCATATCTTTCAAACCACTGGATTTCTTTTATTAAGGTATCGTTAAATACGTATCATTAGTCCAAGTGTTCTTAGATAGGTGACATAAAAAAATATAGAGGGCTGCTAGATTCATTTTAAGTAACAGTTTAGGTTATATAATGATTTAAAGATGGTTAAGAACTATTCTCGCTAATTTTCCTACTTAAAAATACTTAAGAAGCTGTAAATGTTGCTGCTGTATGCTGTATGTAAATAAAAAAATATATTATAAAAATAAAAACAAAACCCGACTGCATAAAAGCTTACTAAAAAGATGAAAGTTCACGAAGGAATATGCAGTCGGAGACATACACGTTTCATCCTTACCGCGAGATGTACATACTCGTATGTACCGTTTTATCAAATACTTATGAGTAACTGAATTAAGATTTGCTATTGTCTTTATTATAGATACATACAGATCATAAATTTATTTTTCTGCTGGCCAGTACAATTATCTTAATAGAACACAACATCCAGATTGTCGAGATATTTGTAAACGCATGTACCGATTTCGTTCAGACCTCTGTTAGCGTTTAACTCATCCCAAACATAGCTTTCAAAGCATTTATTCTAAATGTTGTATATGGTTAAATTATGTCTCTTTTGGAGCATTGAAAAACTGATTATAGGTCGTACACAGTAACAAGTACTTCATGATTTTTTCATTACAATCTTTCTCTGCACGAGACAGAACTTTTTTTATTTTGATGTGTGTCGTAGCTTTCTTTTAGACGTTCTTTCTGTTCTTCAGGGCTTTACTTTTACAAGCTTCAAATTAATCACATAAGTCCTTTTTAGGAACAAAGAATGAAATATTAAAATCTTGCGTAAATATACCTATGGTAAAACATTAAATATGAGGCAAATGGTATATTTTGGTCAATACACATACAATACAATATACAAACCTGTACTACCCACTGCTACGGGAGCACTTAAATTTGCAGTTGCTATTGCAAGTTCAAGTATTTTTTACAACAAGATTCCATCGCGTTTTGAAAAAATAAGTACAACTAAGTATTTATTATAGTATAAACAACGTGATATTATGTACGAATAATTCTCGATAAATTTTTATTTTTTGTCTAATAACGTTACATGAGCAAATAACTACAATTTGATTTTTGTATTAGAAAAAGTTTCATCATATCCAATGTAGCATCCTAAGATAACACAAAGCAAAATTTTCATTCTTTCGGCAATAATGTAACATGAGTATTTTTAACAGGGAACATTCTAAACACATTTTTCACCAACACTGTGTTAAACACGCATATCACATTATGAAATGCAAAATATTATATTATTGAATGAAACCTACCTTTGCAACCAGATTGTGATATTATTGAGATGTCACATTCTTACTAAAATCCGAGAGCAACTTCCACTCGACAACTGTCTTGTTTCGTTGATGAAACAAAACACCTCGTTGTAAGACAACAACGCGATATCGCGATCTAGCACAGTACCGCCGTCTCTTCCACTCATAGATTCGCTATTACTAGTGTAAAAGGTACCACGTTTTTTGAAAAAATAAAATCGGATACGGCGATTTTAAATATCAAATAAAAAAAATTAGGCTCGTTCGGACTTGTCACGTTATTGAAGCAAAGAGGCGAATTATATAAACACAAATCAGTTAAATAGTAACAGAAAATAAACGATACATTTTTATAACCTAATGGAATTTCCACGATCGTTGCCAAGTTTTAGTAAAATAAATTTAAATACCTTGCCATTTCTAGCTAAATGTATACCTGTTTTCTTTTTAAATGGTTTTGGTCTAAGAGCCGGATACACCACGACCTTCACCGATCTGTTAACCAGATGAAACACATTTTTTATAAAGTTCCAATTATAATAGATAAATACGCCTAAAATAGCTTTCCTATCGAAATCCTGACCAGGCTATTTTTAAATTAATTAATTATTATTTTTTTACTTTTTTTATTTTTCACCGTTCTGTTGTTAGCCGGCCGAATTTTGTTGTAACCGATAGTAAATATTATAAAGAATATGCCTAGGTAGCCTTGCCTACTCATTTCTTGACCACACTACTTGGCAAGAGGGTATAATAGGTAAGTTACTATAGGTAACTTCACGGATACTATAAGGCTACCTAGGCATATTCTTTGTATTATTTCCTATCGGTTAGAATAAGATTCGGCTGGTTAACAGAACGGTGAAAAAAAAAATTAAAAAATAGCCTATTCAGGATTTCGATAGGCAAGCTATTTTAGGCCTATTTATCTATTATTGAAACTTTATAAACAATATGTTTCATTTGATCGACAGATCGGTGAAGGTCGTGGTATATCCGGCTCTCCGGCTATTTCTACTAACATTAAAATTAAGTTATACTTAAAACATTTTACGATATTGTGCGATATTTTGACGAAATGTTATAATAATATTTTGTTCAATTTGTTTGTCTTTATCACATTAAAACTTTAAAAGCTGTACTTATTCTATACAATTAAGTTTGAAAGCTTTTTATTTTCTATGTTATATGTAATATACTAGTAACTTGCGCTTGATTTGCCCGAGTACCATTTGACGTTATTTCCATATACGAGTATGTATATGATCTATAAAAATAAAATTGAAGTGTCTGTTTATATTCTGTTTGATCCGGCAAATCTTCTAAACGGTTTTACTGATTTTTACGGGACTTTTACTGGCAGATAGCTGAAGTTATAAGAAGTAACTTAGGCTACTTTTATTTTAAAATAAGAATTAGGGTCCCGTGCAAAAAAAAAAACATGAAATTGTGAACATAATCCGCGTTCCTACGGACTCACCGGAGCGAAGCGAGGCTCGCTATTTATCTATATATTAATACTTAAAGAGTAAACTTTGCATCATATTATTATATAATCATATTGTACGGAGAAGTATGAGTTTTAGCAATGTCTAAGTTTATAAGAAGAAGGACTGCGGAAAACTAAAAATTATTAATGTGCTTGACCGCTGCCCCACACGCATGTTCTATCTTTTATTATATTACTCAACTTCTAAAAGTACCAACGTGATCTTAGATAGCCTAACATATACATCTAGTTTTTTTGTTGAAATCATATCAATAATGTGTTTCGTTTAATATTAAATTTTATTGTATTTCATAGTCTACTAGTGACTCACCCTCGCTCTGCTCGAGTTCGTCCCTAGTTAAGTTTTAATATTTTCCCGCAGTAAAAAGTATCCTATATATTAACCCGGATAACCAGCTATCATTATACCAAATTTTATTAAAATCAGTTCCGTGATTTTCTCGTTCCCAGACAGACAGACAAAAAATCTAAAAACTATAAATTCAGCCTCCCTATCTATGATAATGACTATTTCAATAACATTTTCCAAAAAATATTTAATGTACAGATTCCACCTAGAATTTTATTGTACATACATACAAAGTACCTATTCAACTTTGAAAAAAGCACCTTAATGGAGTTCAAACTTAATTAACTTTACGGTATAATTACCTAGTTCTAATAAAAATGCTAATTCTACCAGCAAGAATAAGCTCCTCAAAAATAAATTTACGTCCTTAATAAAGGTTTAAAATCTATAAAAACCATGCAAACATATTATGTATGTACGTACTCGCTTATACGCGATATTATATTGCTAAAGATTTAAAAGCGCTTTTACTATCTATAGACAAATTAAATAAGCTTTACTGTGATCTCAGAAATTAGACGTAATTGGGGAAATTTTCTTATTTTCATTCTAATAATATTAAATTAATTTGAACGTACATGTGCAGAATGATTCATATTACTTGCGACCTGAAACTTACCAGTAATCTATACTAATATTATAAAGCTGAAGAGTTTGTTTGTTTGTTTGTTTGGTTGAACGCGCTAATCTCGGGAACTACTAATCCGATTTGAAAAATTCTTTTTGTATTAGGTAGCCCCTTAACTGAGGAAGGCTATAGGCTATATATTATCTCGGAAAAATGTACGGTTCCCGTGGGATAGATTTTTTCGCTAGTTAGTTATAGACTAGTTTAATTTTCTAAAATGAAAGTTTATTATTTATTTATTTTAACAAAATTCAGCTTTTCCAAAAACAATTTATGAATGAAAAACAAGTTGTGGATATCAAAATTTCAGTTATTTGTTATATTGACGTTTCAAGTTTTTGTGATTGATTAGAAATAAAAAAAATGGTGAAGTATGAGACGAATTTGGCAGAATGTTTCGATTATTATCTGTTTTTTTAAGTTAATTTTGACTTTCGAATTTCTTTATATTTTTTGTAAACTATAAGAGTTAGGTGTATTAATTTATAATATATATGGACATAAAATTATATACATATGTGTAGTGTATCAACTATCTGGTATCCATAACTCAAGCCTTCGTAGTTTACCATGAAACTAGATGGTGATGTGTGTTAATGTCTCAACATATTTATTATTTATTATATTGTATATTTTTTTCAAATTCCACGTTCAGCAGTTTCGGAGGAAACCCAATTTTCACACGTTTCTTTAAGTTTTACACTTTACAACATTTCATTTGAGTAGTCGTTAAAAAGGCTTGCTATACTAATTTATTAATGACTAGCGACTGACCCTCGCTTCGCTTCGGTTCGTCCCTAGGTACGTTTTAACGGTTAGTGATCCCCTTCTAAAATAAACAGTTCAGAACTTTTTGATTTTCCAGCTGTTTTTTTCTTTTTGTTTTCGCAATTTTTTTTTTATATTTAAACCACCCCTGACACACCCACACCCAAAATAAAAAAGAATTATTCAAATCGGTCCAGCCGTTTTTGAATGTTAGCGAGACTAACGAACAGCAATTGATTTATATATATATATATATATATATATATATATATATATATATATATATATATATATATATATATATAGACTAGAAATACAATGTCATATTATAAGCTGCACCACAAATTATTATCACCTGTATTTAAAAAAATAACAAATTACCTTTTCATAATACGCTTTATCCTTTTATAATAGAGTAAGATAAGGTTTCAAAGTCAGAAAACACTGTTTAATTAATCTACTAGATTCCAAGACGTTAATAAATTCTACGAATAATTAACATTATAGGTATGACTTATCTATCTATATAAATAGGCAAAAAGAAAACAGCTTAGCAACTTTTCTCCACCGTTTTTCAACCGGTTTTCTTTTTTTTTTATTATTTAATAGCTTTTGATGTGATAAAGTTCGTCAAACACCAAATTTTTATCAATAAAAAAAATAATTATGATTGAATTTTGTCCATTAAGCGAACTTTAGTTTATATTAACACGTGATTAGATTCTTTTATGCTGTTCTATTTCCGGTAAAGGTTAGAGGTGACTAAAATCTGGCTCAAGCTACGATAAAATAGATTGACCTTTAATAAGCTTTACACCAGAGCTTTTATTAAATAAATATTGTACTTCTGGTTATATATTTTATTATTTCACTCATTTTTATTTCTTTATTGATACTTTTTTAATTTTAAAAATGAAATTTTTAAAGCTTCTTTATAGCATAATTGGAAAAGCTTTTTGCGCCGAAAGAGCTATAGAGCCTATAAAACATCCCATCAATTTTTAAATGCCTTAGTCAAAGAACAATGGCAAGTTTTTACCTGAACGTTTTTAAAGCGTCTAAGATTAGGACATATACAAAACTGAATTATTTAATTTGCTCTTTTTTTTCACGGCGTTTGTTTTACATGACAAAGCCACGAAGAAATGTTTACATAATAAGCTACTAATTGATTGTTTTTATGTACTTCCGGCTTCGCCATTCGTCAAAGATGATGTAAAAATTGTTGCCACAGAAGAAAATGAAATGCCGTATTTATTTTAAAATATTTTTATTAAAAGTCTTATGTACATAATTAAATAATGATTTATGTCTTGTTCATTAATCTTACAGCTTTACATATAATGGAAACATTATATGTTATGCTGTAAGTTTAATTGAAGCTATTACAGTTAGTACAGTAATTAAAATAATAGTTATAGCAACACAGCAGATGACAGTAAGATTGACTTGATAATTGATATTGACATATTATTTAGATTTTATATTTTATTTGTCATCCATGATTTTACGTATGCCTCTGACTACTACGTTTGATTTTGCTGTTACTGTTCCATTTTTCTAGATTATTATAAGTTTTAATTGTCGCTTTGCCCACGGACCCGATTACCTGCCCCATGCGACGACTTGTGCATTCTCTCGGACAATCGCCAGTGTATACATACAACTAATACTGATTTCTCCGAACGGACTCAAAGTAGTACCTTGTTTCATCCATGATAAAGAAATTAAAAAAGTAACTTATATGTAATGCGAACGTACTTTTTTTAATTTATAATACTTAATTTATAATATTCGATGCAATAATCAGTGACAGCTGTCATTGTTAGGTAGGTTTATAACCGCAAATCATAAAATAAAAATGCTAATATCTTTTTTTTGTGACTTCCTAATAAAATAAGTCTTTCTGGATAAACATGTGTTATTTAATCCCTATCGTTTGAGCATTTTTTCATTTCAAGACGCCTCAAATAGATATCAGGTAAATCGTTGTATAGAATCCTGCCATTGTTCTTTAATTGTCCGTCATATTGTTCTCTACACATATATTACGGAAAATCCAATCACTAGGTATTTCCTGTACCCGAATTTTAGTCTGTAGTAAAGAAAAAACCCATAAGAGATATAATCAGGATAAAATGAATGTACTCTTATATGAATAAAAAAATTAGTCATTACACTCATACGCTGTATATCTTTCTAGTCTGTGATTGATTTTTTTACGGAAGCATCTTGTATTTAAAAGCTTGAGGATTATATTCATTATAATCTTTACACACATTACATATCTATCTATTATTGTAATCTTGGAGTAGTTGAATTTTCATTCCCGTCCATTTTAAATACACTTTTATAGAAACTCGAGCTTATGTACAAAAATAGCAAAAATCAATTTCCCTCTTTAGAATACGAGCCCTTTTGCCCAGTATTTGTAGACTATGGGAAAGCCTTTGACACTATTGAAATCTAATTTCCGCCAACTTGTTCAGAACTTTATTGGTGGATATGTTTAAGACTCTGGACTGGAAAGGACATGCTATAAATATAAACAGTGAATACATCCCGTAGTTGATATTTGCAGACTATATCTTCATCGTGGCTGATACCGTGCAAGACCTACAACACATATTGCCTAAAAACCTGATTGATCCTTCAGAACACATCTCCGTATGAACTTAGATAATACCAAGATCGTGTTCAATGAACATGTAATACCAGAACCGATTGCTCTTAATGGAAAAAACTCACAATATAGTACAAGAATCTACCTCAGATAATTATTGTAAGTCGATAAAAACTTCTTTGAAGAAGAAGCTCAAAGAAGAATAAAGCTGGACTTGGCAGTATTTAGTGACCTTCATCCAGTCTTTTCTTCGCCGTTACCGTAAAATCTAAAGAAAAACGTGGACACTGACAGTGTGATTGGTCTACCAGTTAGCGGTTAGCAAGCTGCGGGAAGGGCTTTGCTAGGAATTTCTCTGAAAGATCGGATCTGAAATGAAGTGATCCGATGGAAAAACAAAGTTTTCGATATAGCCCAAAGAACATTATTGTATTGTGTGAACAGTAAGCTGAAATGACAGTAGGCTGGCATTGTCGCAGAATCTATGACTAATGGAGTACACGGGTTCTAAAGTAGAGACCACTGCTCGGCAAACGTAGTGTAGGACGCCCGCCAGCTAGGTGATGTGGCTGGCAGCGATTAGATGCATAGAGCTGAAGAGTGAGCTCAGTGACATGCTATAGGAGAGGTCTATATCCATCAATGGACGAAAGATTAAATAATGACAGTTAAATTGTTAAATTTACAATATAAAAACTTTGAT